>CM040400.1:39296603-39896603 GCA_022702515.1 Ilyophis sp. 1 JC-2022
AGGTCTTCTTATTTTCCTCTGGAACAGTCCACATGATCTACAGACACACACACACCAGTAAGCGTACAGACACACACAGACACACCAGTGTGTACGCTGAGCGGTGTGTGCGCTAGATAGCGCGTGTGTATGCTGACCGGTTTGTGTGTGTGTATTAGAGAGGGTGTGTGTGTGCGCTGAATGGTGTGTGTGTGTTAAAGAGGGTGTGTGTACGCTGACCGATGTGTGTGCTAGAGAGGGTGTGTGTGTACACTGACTGGTGTGTGTGTTCTAGAAATGGTGTGTGTGTGCGCTGACCGGCGTGTGTGCGCTAGAGAGGGTGTGTGTATACGCTGACTGGTGTGTGTGCTAGAGAGGGTGTGTGTGTACGCTGACCGGGGTTATTGTGCTAGAGTGGGTGTGTGTGTACGCTGACCGGTGTGTTTGTTCAAGAGAGGGTGTGTGTGTACGCTGACCGGTGTGTGTGCTAGAGAGGGTGTGTGTGTACGCTGGCCAGTGTTTGTGTGCTAGAGAGGGTGTGTGTGTACGCTGACCGGTGTGTTTGTTCAAGAGAGGGTGTGTGTGTACGCTGGCCAGTGTTTGTGTGCTAGAGAGGGTGTGTGTGTACGCTGACCAGTGTGTGTGCGCTAGAGAGGGTGTGTGTGTGTGTACGCTAGCCGGTGTGTGTGTGCTAGAGATGGTGTGTGTGTGCGCTAGAGAGGGTGTATGTGTACGCTGACCGGTGTGTGTGTTCAAGAGAGGGTGTGTGTGTACGCTGGCCAGTGTTTGTGTGCTAGAAAGGGTTTGTGTGTACGCTGACCGGTGTGTGTGCTAGAGAGGGTGTGTGTGTACGCTGACCGGTGTGTGTGTGCTAGAGAGGGTGTGTGTGCTAGAGATTGTGTGTGTGTACGCTGACCGGTGTGTGTGTGCTAGAGAGGGTTTGTGTGTACGCTGACTGGTGTGTGTGCTCGAGAGGGTGTGTGTGTGTGTGTATGCTGACCGGTGTGTGTGTTCAAGAGAGGGTGTGTGTGTACGCTGGCCAGTGTTTGTGTGCTAGAGAGGGTGTGTGTGTACGCTGACCGGTGTGTGTGTGCTAGAAAGGGTTTGTGTGTACGCTGACCGGTGTGTGTGCTAGAGAGGGTGTGTGTGTACGCTGACCGGTGTGTGTGTGCTAGAGAGGGTGTGTGTGTACGCTGACCGGTGTGTGTGTGCTAGAGATGGTGTGTGTGTACGCTGACCGGTGTGTGTGTGCTAGAGAGGGTTTGTGTGTACGCTGACTGGTGTGTGTGCTCGAGAGGGTGTGTGTGTATGCTGACCGGTGTGTGTGTGCTAGAGTGGGTGTGTGTGTACGCTGACCGGTGTGTGTGTGCTAGAGACGGTGTGTGTTTACGCTGGCCAGTGTGTGTGTGTGCTAGAGAGGGTGTGTGTCTTCTAGAGAGAGTTTGTGTGTATGCTGACCGGTGTGTGTGCTCGAGAGGGTGTGTGTATACGCTGACTGGTGTGCGTGTGCTAGAGAGGGTGTGTGTGTACGCTGACCGGTGTGTGTGCTAGAGAGGGTGTGTGTGTACGCTGACCGGTGTGTGTGTGCTAGAGAGGTTGGAGGCGTTCAAGGCCAGGATGGTATCGCGGGCTCCCAGGTAAAGAGTTCCAGAAGCTTCATCCAACAGGAAGGAGGAGATGTTAGAAACACCTGAGAACTGCACTGGACCCAGAACTGAGAGAGAGAGAGAGAGAGAGAGAGAGAGAGAGAGATTTTTTTTCATTTTAACCCTCCTTTATTCTACTTTCAATACACCAAAGACATTACCAAAAAAATTACAAAAAATAAGAAACAAAAAGACAAAAAAAAACACTTCCATTTGCTCACTCTATTCCATGTGCAAAGCAAAGCTCACCACTGAACAAAAAGCACCGTTATAACACCACCACACACTCTGAAACACACTCTGAAACACATTCAAGCTCTCCATGGCTTTGTAATATCGAAACTCCACCATTACTCTGTTCTTAATCATACCCCTAACTACAGCAACCACATCTTGTCTATCCCCCCACCAATCATGTTTTTCCGACAAACTGCCATTTTTGCATGTCCCGAGCAAACCAAAAAATCATATTTGGAATATTGGGACCATACAACCAAAACTCAAAGCAAACTTGATTGCTATCGGACCCCAAAACGTGACTACACATTGGCTGAGTATCTCTTCACCGTCAGAGATGCAAAGCAGAGGTAGATCCTGACCAAGTACAGGCTCAGTGACCACAGCCTGGCCATTGAGAAAGGCTATTATAAACAGTCATGGTTGCCAAAGGATGAAAGGCTATGTGGTCACTGCGAGACTGGTGAGGTGGAAACAATGATGCACTTTCTCCTACATTGTGAAAAATATACAGAATTGAAAAAAAAAAGATTCAAAATGCCTCTCCCTCAATTCAAAGAAATGAATGACACAAAAAGACTATCAGTCATACGGGGGAGGGACCCACAACCCTACTGGCTGCACAGTATATAGCAGCATGCCATAGCCTGAGGGACAGTGACAGTGTTTAAGAGCCCCCCACCTCCATTACTGAGGGTCGAAGCACCCTATTGTTCACATAGTTCACATAGTTTTTGATGCTATTGTTTATGTTAGCAATTGCTTTGGCAACACTATGCTGATGTGTGGTCATGCCAATAAAGCTCATTTGAATTTGAATTTGAGAGAGAGCGAGTATTTGAATTCTATAATATGTTTAATTAATAATGATATAATATACCCGTATATTTATATTATATATTATATTTAATTATATAACAGATATAATTATATAACATATTATTTATCTACATTACATTACATTATAGTCATTTAGCAGACGTTCTTATCCAGAGCGACGTACATTTCCGAACTAGGAACAAGTGCGTTAAAACAACCCTAAAAGGTTTTTTATTTATTTATTTATTTGGGGGGGGTAACCACACAACCACATAATCAAGGGAGGTCACAAGGAGGTAGGGAGGGGTGGAGAGAGGTCCACGGGGAGCTCATTCCACCACCGTGGGGCCAGGACAGACAGACGTCGAGGCCAGGTGCTAGTATGAAGAAGGGGGGGGTACCAGTCGTCCTGAGGAGGCGGAATGCAGGGATCTGGCAGGTGTGTAGGGTCTGATGAGCTTTTGGAGGTATGGAGGGGCAGATCCTCGGACTGCCTGGAAGGCGAGCACCAATATTTTGAATTTGATGCGAGTCATCACAGGTAGCCAGTGGAGGTCAATGAGCAGGGGGGTGACATGGGAGTGTCGGGGGAGGTTGAAGACCAGGCGCGCTGCTGCGTTCTGGATAAGCTGAAGGGGCCTAATGGCAGATGCTGGCAGGCCAGCCAGGAGAAAGGGTTACAGGCGGGACAGCTTAATAATATCATTATTCGTCGTAACAGTATTTCTATTACTACTAGTAATAGGATATATTTTATGTCTGTTAAATTATAATTTGTATATATATTGTTGTTGTTATTACTATTATTGTTGCTGACTGTTGTTGTTTTAATTGACTATTGCGCTTTGGCAATATATATTTAAAAATATGTCATGCCAATAAAGCATTTTTGAATTGATAGAGATAGAGATAGAGATAGAGATAGAATCCTTCCCTGGCCAATTATTTTGGGAGAAGGGTCAACAGCCCCACTCGCAGCACAACATGTTTCAGCCTGTCACAACCTGAGGGACAGTGAGTAACAGCCCCACTCGCAGCACAATATGTTTCAGCCTGTCACAACCTGAGGGACAGTGAGTAACAGCCCCACTTGCAGCACAATATGTTTCAGCCTGTCACAACCTGAGGGACAGTGAGTAACAGCCCCACTCGCAGCACAATATGTTTCAGCCTGTCACAACCTGAGGGACACTGAGTAACAGCCCCACTCGCAGCACAATATGTTTCAGCCTGTCACAACCTGAGGGACACTGAGTAACAGCCCCACTCGCAGCACAATATGTTTCAGCCTGTTACAACCTGAGGGACAGTGAGTAACAGCCCCACTCGCAGCACAATATGTTTCAGCCTGTCACAACCTGACAGACAGTGAGTAACAGCCCCACTCGCAGCACAATATGTTTCAGCCTGTCACAACCTGGGAGACAGTGAGTAACAGCCCCACTCGCAGCACAATATGTTTCAGCCTGTCACAACCTGAGGGACAGTGTGTAACAGCCCCACTCGCAGCACAATATGTTTCAGCCTGTCACAACCTGAGTTACAGTGAGTAACAGCCCCACTTGCAGCACAATATGTTTCAGCCTGTCACAACCTGAGGGACAGTGAGTAACCACCCAGCATATATATATATATAATCACTGTACAGATAAAAAGTGCACTGTGCTATGTGATCAATATTATATTATACTACAGTTAGCAATTAAATGCTTTCAATATTATTTTTTTCTATTTTTTTAAAATAAAATAAAAATATATATATATATATACAGTTGTGTTCAAATAAATAGCAGTTCGTTAAAAAAAAGAATAAAGTGCAAATATTTTTAAATAGCTTTTAGTTCCATATTTCAAATGTAGTGGAAACAATACACATTCAATTCCAAATCAAAGCATTAACAAATTTTATCAAGTCTGCATTATTGTTTTACAGGAACCAAAGACAATTTATATTAATCTGTTCAAAAAAATAGCAGTGTCGACATTTTTCTCTTCAAACTCAAACACTTACTGTCTAAACTGAATAAATCTTTCAAGATTTAACTTCACTTTAAATTACTGAACTAATATTTAGTTGCACAACCATTGTTTTTGATAACTGCTCCGCATCTGCGTTGCATCAAGTCAGCCAACTTCTGGCACCTAGAAACAGGTATTTCAGCCCAGGATGAACGAATTACATTCCACAGTTTCTGTGAATTTTTGGGTTTTGCCTCAGAAACTACATTTTTAATGTCACCCCACAAGTTTTCAATGGGGTTGAGGTCAGGGGATTGAGCTCCATTACCTCAATCCTTTTAGTCTGGAACCAAGATGTTGCTCGCTTACTCGTGTGTTTGGGGTCGTTGTCTTGTTGAAACACCCATTTCAGGGGCATTTCCTCTTCGGCATAAGGCAACATAATCTCTTCAAGTATTTTCATGTATTCAAACTGATCCATGATCCCTGGTATACGATAAATAGGCCCAACACCATAGTATGAAAAACATCCCCATACCATGATTTTTGCGCCACCATGCTTCACTGTCTTCACAGTGTACTGTGGCTTGAATTCAGTACCCAGGGGTCGTCTGAGTTGTCTGACGTACTGTCGACGACTACTAGACCAGAATTTTTTTTTTTACTCTCATCAGTCCACAGAATGTTACGCCATTTCTCTGCACATGCCGTTTTTTCAACAATGGTGCTTTACAGGGGCTTCTTGCTGATAGCTTAGCTTCGATGAATCGTCTTCTGACTGTAACAGCACTTACAGGTAATTTTAGATCATCTTTGATCATTCTGGAGGTGATGATTGGCTGAATCTTCACCATTCTGACTATTCTTAGATCCGTTTTAACAGTAGTTGCTTGTTTTCTTCCGCGTGTTTCAGGTTTTTGTTGCCATTTTAAAGCATTTGAGATCTTTTTAGCTGAGCATCCTATAATTTGCTGCACTTCTTTATACGTTTTCCCCTCTCCAATCAACTTTTTAAACAAATTACGTTGTTCCTCCGAACAATGTTTGGAACGGCCCATTTTACTTAGCAATTCAGAAGGAAATATATTTTATAACAATGTGTGAAGCATTTGCTTCCCTTCTTCCTTAATAAAGGACAATTAATGAAACCTGTTTTTTCACAGAATGAATTAATTCTCTAATTAAACTCCACACTGCTATTATTTTGAACACGCCCCTTTCAATGAATGAGCCAATTACTCAGAACAAGCAGCATGCATGCCATGACAGTTGGGTCTGTTGTTTTTCTATTACACTACTACATCTACAAGTAAATTATTTGCTATGCAGAAATATCACTACTACTAATAACAGTGGTTCATCAGGTTACTGATGTTGTACTGCTATTTTTTTTAACACAACTGTGTATATATATATACTGTATATATGTATCAATAATGCTTTGGCAATATTTACTACATGTATTGAGTTGAGATTCCTCTCCTGTTAAAATGCACAACTCTATTCTCAGGCAGCTCTCTGCTATATTTATATATGTAGAGTCTCTATAACTTAACATAAAAACAAACAGAAAAAGCTTTAACAAGTTGAGTTGAATCACATTAGTATCAGAATCAAATGAACCTAGTTTGAAAGAGTCTGTATTATTTGCCCATTAAGGTGAATGGGAGCTTCCCAGCTGAGTCACTGTTCAGAGAGAGACTCACGCACTGCTTTGGGTAAGCACACACACACATACAGAGTCACACAGAGTCACCCAGCAAAGAAGGACTCAGGCAGTGCTTTGGATAAACAGGCAAGGCTTATTCATTCGATCCTTATTCAGATTCTTAATCTTCAGGGCACAGAACACTCAGCTATGAAAATAATTAAAGCTAACATCGATAACAGCAACAGGAATGCAAACACAAACACGTATGCTGTATGTATGCTACACTGAAATAGGGTGTGGGTGTCATGCAAGCCAAGACAAGTAAATGCGCACACACACACACACAATCTCTCCCTCTTCATTCTTGTGATTATATTTTGATTGTCACTTGTACATGTTGTTGAACTGTGACAATAAAGGTGGTTTTAAATTCAATTCTCTCTCTCTCCCTCCCTCCCTCCCTCACTCACTCTCTCTATCTATCTCCCTCCCCCGCCCTCTCTCTTCCTCCCCTGCCCTCTTTTTCAGCAGGGTGAGCAGGTTTGTCCTCAGGGCTACGGCACAAAGCCAGCTCCAGTTCACACACAGATCACACCCATATTCCTCTCACAGGGCAGATAGTTGCACACAGATCATATTTCTCCACAGGGCAGAGTGTTGCACACAGATCATATTCCTCCACAGGGCAGAGTGTTTCACACACATCACATTCCTCTCACTGGGAAGAGAGTTGCATACAGATCATATTCCTCTCACAGGGCAGAGTGTTGCACACAGATCATATTCCTCCACAGGGCAGAGTGTTTCACACGCATCGCATTCCTCTTACAGGGCAGAGAGTTGCACACAGATCATATTCTTCCACAGGGCAGAGTGTTTCACACACATCGCATTCCTCTCACAAGGCAGAGAGTTGCACACAAATCATATTCCGCTCACAGGGTAAAGAGTTGCAAACAGATCATATTACTCCACAGGGCAGAGTGTTTCACACACATCGCATTCCTCTCACAGGGCAGAGAGTTGCACACAGATCATATTCCTCTCACAGGGCAGAGAGTTGCACACAGATCACATTCCTCCACAGGGCAGAGTGTTGCACACAGATCATATTCCTCCACAGGGCAGAGTGTTTCACACACATCACATTCCTCTCACAGGGCAGAGAGTTGCACACAGATCATATTCCTCCACAGGGCAGAGTGTTTTACACACATCATATTCCTCTCACAGGGAAGAGAGTTGCACACAGATCATATTCCTCCACAGGGCAGAGTGTTTCACACACATCACATTCCTCTCACAGGGCAGAAAGTTGCACACAAATCATATCCCGCTCACAGGGTAGAGAGTTGCACACAAATCACATTCCTCCACAAGGCAGAGTGTTTCACACACATCGCATTCCTCTCACAGGGCAGAGAGTTGCACACAGATCATATTCCTCTTACAGGGCAGAGAGTTGCACACAGATCACATTCCTACACACAGGGCATAGTGTTGCACACAGATCACATTCCTCTCACAGGGCAGAAGGTTGCACACAGATCACATTCCTCTCACAGGGCAGAGGGTTGCACACAGATCACATTCCTCTCACAGGGCAGAAAGTTGCACACAGATCACATTCCTCTCACAGGGCAGAAAGTTGCACACAGATCACATTCCTCTCACAGGGCAGAGAGTTGCACACAGATCATTCGTCTGTGTGACACACTGGGGAGTTTCCGGGGCTTTCCCGAGGATAATATCTAGTGGTGCACAATGTTGAAATTCTGGGCCATACTGGCCGATGTCAAGACCTCCCTTTATTTACATTAGAACACAACTGCAACCAAGGTTCTCATGTAGGTGAGCACAAATGTCAACTTAAGAAGGAAAAATGTAAAACTATTTATTTGTATGACAATAACATTTCAAATTCCATACTTTATTATTAAGCGTGAGTGTACTGAGCTCCTGAGACTCTGTATAGCTTTGCATGTGAGTCTGGCTGGGGACATGATACATTAAATAATATAGCTTTGCATGCGAGTCTGGCTGGGGACATGATACATTCAATAATATAGCTTTGCATGTGAGTCGCTGGGGACATGATATGTGAGTCTGGATGGGGACATGATACATTAAATAATATAGCTTTGCATGTGAGTCTGGCTGGGGATATGATACAATAAATAATATAGCTTTGCATGCGAGTCTGGCTGGGGACATGATACATTCAATAATATAGCTTTGCATGTGAGTCTGGCTGGGGACATGATACAATAAATAATATAGCTTTGCATGCAAGTCTGGCTGGGGACATGATACATTCAATAATATAGCTTTGCATGTGAGTCGCTGGGGACATGATATGTGAGTCTGGATGGGGACATGATACAGTAAATAATATAGCTTTGCATGCGAGTCTGGCTGGGGACATGATACAATAAATAAAAGAGGTTCAGATGACTATGATTAGGACACTTTTTTGACATTTTCTCTTAACATGGTGAATCAGCTGTGCATCACATACTTCTTTCTGCCTCATCCATTATATCAGACATCATCGCTGTTTATCATCCAATACCCACTAGTTTGTTTTAAACCATTACCCTGATATCATCTTGGATTGCTAATAATATAATAATTGGCAACACTCCACTGTTTCTGTGTCAAGAGACATGCAGGTGAGCCAACCCCACGGGAACAAAAATCTCAGGCATGGGTCTGTGTGCAAACGGTTGTATTGTCAACATAACAAAACATTGCATCTGATACACGCTACACGCATCCTCACACGCATCCTCACAGTGGTGCTCTCCTGCTACACGCTTACCCACACGCATCCCCACAGTGGTGTTCTCCTGGTACACGCTTACCCACACGCATTCCACAGTGGCACTCTCCTGGTACACCCATACCCACACGCATCCCCACAGTGGTGCTCTCCTGGAACACACTTACCCACACGCATCCTCACAGTGGTGCTCTCCTGGTACACGCTTACCCACACGCATCCTCACAGTGGTGCTCTCCTGGTACACACTTACCCACACGCATCCGCACAGTGGTGTTCTTCTGGTACATGCTTACCCACACGCATTCCACAGTGGTGCTCTCCTGGTACACCCATACCCACACGCATCCTCACAGTGGTGCTCTCCTGGTACACACTTACCACACGCATCCCCACAGTGGTGCTCTCCTGGTACACACTTACCCACACGCATCCCCACAGTGGTGCTCTCCTAGTACACGCTTACCCACACGCATCCTCACAGTGGTGCTCTCCTGGTACACGCTTACCCACACGCATCCTCACAGTGGTGCTCTCCTGGTACACACTTACCCACACGCATCCCCACAGTGGTGTTCTTCTGGTACACGCTTACCCACACGCATCCTCACAGTGGTGCTCTCCTGGTACACACTTACCCACACGCATCCCCACAGTGGTGCTCTCCTGGTACACCCATACCCACACGCATCCTCACACGCATCCCTACAGTGGTGCTCTCCTAGTACACGCTTACCCACACGCATCCTCACAGTGGTGCTCTCCTGGAACACGTTTACCCACACGCATCCCCACAGTGGTGCTCTCCTGGTACAAGCTTACCCACACGCATCCTCACAGTGGTGCTCTCCTGGTACACACTTACCCACATGCATCCCCACAGTGGTGCTCTCCTGGTACACGCTTACCCACACGCATCCTCACAGTGGTGCTCTCCTGGAACACGCTTACTCACACGCATCCTCACAGTGGTGCTCTCCTGGAACACGCTTATCCACATGCATCCCCACAGTGGTGCTTTCCCTGTACACGCTTACCCACACGCATCCCGATAGTGGCGCTCTCCTGGTACACGCTTACCCACACGCATCCTCACAGTGAGACATCAGATTAAAAAACTTGGTGCTAGCCTATTGGGCTGCTAAAGAGACGCTCCGTTATGTCTTCAATGGGTCATCAGACCCTACACACCAGCTAGAGCTTCCCACTGCAGCCAGAACAACAAAAACCCAGCTCATCTTCCCACTGCAGTCAGAACAGCAGAAACCCTGCCCATTTTCCCACTGCAGTCATAACAGCAGAAACCCTGCCCATCTTCCCACTCCAGTCAGAACAGCAGAAACCCTGCCCATCTTCCCACTACAGTCAGAACTTTCTTTCGCTTTATTTCTCTCTTTTTCTTTCTCTGTATTTATTTTTTTACCAGTCTGGATATGAACCCCTTCAGATCAGAATTAGCTTTACCAGTCACATTCACATTCAAGGTGTTTGGCACACACCACAGAAAAGAGAACCACACCACAGTCCATCCCAGTTTCCTTTGCTCAGTTGTACATATTAACTATACATGGACGCCTTCAGTGTTGTGGCCATACATCTCACAAAGACACACAGCTCATCTTCTTTTCAGGAATGTGCTGCAGGTAGCTTTGAAACCCAGGTAGGTAACCTGAGTAGGTTTGCGTGGGTACTGTTCACATTATGTGCTCTAGTAGTCTATAGTGTTCTCGCGCGTTAAGAGTCTACATTGATTTGACCCACAGACTTTAGCCCACTGCACGAACACGAGCTACTGTTATGCGCGCACGTTGAAAGGCGGCGCACGCGCCGCACTTTTGCCTGCACCGAACTGTCATTCAGGTAAACTGGGTTTAGGCAAAGCAGTTTACCTCCATTTTTGCCGTCTAGGCTGGCTGTCCAGGTGCAGGCGACCAGACAGAACCACAGAAGCACGACGGTTAAGGTTGTCATGGGCGTCTTCATCTTCCGGGCAACAGAACTGGAAAGAAGTTAGACCTGTCAGTTTTGCGTGTAAGTAAATTTTAGATTATAGACGGAAATGCGAAAACACGTAACAGCCGCTGGGACTCTCTTTTTCCAATTTTGAGCATATTGAGAAAACACAATATAATGGCATGTATTCAGACTGGAAGACGGTGACAACGGTGTAAATTATTTTCAAGCGATAATTTAAATAAAAGACAGTAATTATTACAAAACGTAACTTACTCTTTAAGTTATGTCTTATCATCCAGGAAAAGGCAGCCTGACACACGCTCCACTTCAATTTGGTCGCGACATTTCCCTCACGTTTAATTGTTCTCGCTCGTTCTTGAATAATATCCAGCTTTTAAAATGTGTAAATAGAGAAACCTGTTCTGTAACTGAATCTTACGTCCAGCTCCGCCCACAAAATCACGTCATGGCAACGTACAGGTGTATTCAGTTACACCTACGCTGCTGGACTGGGAAGGCGGTTATGTGCGGCCTTTACACTTAATACCGAGAGCAGTTGTATACTTCAGTTCGTTGTAATAGCCTTTGTTACAGTTACCTTGCTTTATAGGCTCTGTGTATTGATTTCAGAGAGTGCAGGTTTGCATATGGAATAATGCAGAGGCTGTTTTTGGTTTGTCTTAATTTCAAACCCTGCCCATATGTAAAAAGTCTCTAAAAATCCTATAGAAATCACTTATGCTATATACAAAACTTATAAGTTAAATATGTGGTAGAGCACTAGCATTCATACAAAAAATAAATAGTTCCCTAACATACATGGTACTCCCTATAAAAAAACATTGAGAGATTGTATAAGAATTGTATACGAAAATATAAAATAATACTAATCATCATATATGATTGTTACAGACCTTTTGCATATGGGTGGTACATTTCAAACCCACTTGAGATTATTATAAATGACAAGCAGTTTACTTTAAAATATATTGATGGCATTTTAACATGGTTTTCATTATTATGAAAAATTTTATTTCCAAAAAACAAAAATACATGAATACATTGGCAGTACAGTTTTGTTCATAAATTAGTTTGTGTGCAGTTATCAGAACTACAATCTCATATCTCACTTGATTTCTCTTGGTAATCCCACAATACCTTTGGTCATTTTCCTGAGTCTTCTTCTCAGCTGCACATAGAGGGGACATTTTTGTCCAGGACAGGACACCATAGGTTGTGTTTTGACCTCTAAGGCTGCGATCACACCTAATTCGTCATTGCGTCACTACAATGGAAGTGGATAGATGCACAGAACTGTCGAGCCACAGAGCCGTAGCCGTTGAAACTTTATACGTTTCATTAGCGATAAATAATAATAATATTATTGTTATTATTATTATTAGCGATGCCAGTGCCTTGCAGGTTGCATTGCATTGGATTTTTCTATCTTGTGCATAAAAAATGCATCATGTTGTCATTGTATAAATAAATATTGTAATCTTAAAATATAATCTGTTTGTAAACTTTTAATAATCCCTTTAAATATGGAAAATTCACCATTATTTTATTGTTATTATTATTTTTATACAGTGACAATTCACATAATTAATTTCCCTCCATAATTTTAGATTTTGGGAGGTAAATTTTAAAAATCCTGAACCAGAACCACCAGAACACATCTGTCCGGTCCAGATCAGATTAAGAGCACTGTTCTGTATGGCTTTAACACATCTATCCAGTCCAGATCAGTTTAAGAGCACTGTTCTGTACGGCTTTAACACATCTGTCCGGTCCAGATCAGATTAAAAGGACTGTTCTGTATGGCTTTAACACAGCTGTCCAGTCCAGATCAGATTAAGAGCACTGTTCTGTATGGCTTTAACACATCTGTCCGGTCCAGATCAGATTAAGAGCACTGTTTTGTATGGCTTTAACACATCTGTCCGGTCCAGATCAGATTAAGAGCACTGTTCTGTATGGCTTTAACACATCTGTCCGGTCCAGATCAGATTAAGAGCACTGTTTTGTATGGCTTTAACACATCTGTCCGGTCCAGATCAGATTAAGAGCACTGTTCTGTATGGCTTTAACACATCTGTTCGGTCCAGATCAGATTAAAAGAACTGTTCTGTACGGCTTTAACACATCTGTCCGGTCCAGATCAGATTAAGAGCACTGTTCTGTATGGCTTTAACATATCTGTCCAGTTCAGATCAGATTAAGAGGACTGCTCTGGGGCCGCCACGATGGTACAACGGTAAGAGCACCGACTTTCAGCAGTTGTACTCCGAAGATCGGGGTTCGCGCCCCGGTCCTGCCAGATCGAAGCATGGCCGGTGCTTTGTGGGAGCAGCAATTCAAAGGTCAATTAAAAAATCAAAGGTCTCATAGTATGTGCACAGGAGCTGCTAGAGACAGGAATAACAAGCCTGGCTACATCAGGAGGAGACTGAATGCGCCAAAAATGAGCATTCATTTGCACTCTGGCAAAGCAAAGTAAAAATGCGATGGCGAATAAAGTAAAGGAAACGCGACAGCGGATTAGGTGTGATCCCGCGCTGCCTAAGAGTGAAAATCTACAGCCCAGCACGAGTGGAAAAGAGCCTGAAAAAGCATCACACATGTAAACGCAAACGTATTGTGACACAATTTTTGTTGTTTTGGCTCTGTACTCCAGCACATTGTATTTGAAATAAAACAATGACTACGAGTTCAAAGTGAAGACTGTCAGCTTTAATTAGAGGGTAAATCGGGTGATCCGCGTAGGAATTACAGCCCAGCCAGACAGACAGACAGACAGACAGACAGACAGACAGAAGAAGAGACAGACAGCCGGACAGATGGACAGAGATAGACAGACAGGCAGAAGGAGACAGGCAGCCAGCCGGACGGATGGACAGACAGAAGGAGAGACAGACAGCCAGCTGGACGGATGGACAGGGACAGACAGACAGGAAGAAGGACAGAAGGCAGAGTGGTGTAACCTGAGCTTTGTCTCCGCCCAGAGTGTTGACCCGTGGTCAAAGGTTAAAAGTTAAAGGTTAAAGGTTAAAGGTTAAATGACCCCCAGGTTGTCATAGATTATATCATCAGAGTCAGGGTCCCAGGTGATGTTTGGGGAGGCATGTTTGGAAACCTGGCTGTACAGGGAGCATGGATCATCAAGGTCATGGGGGTCACTGGGGTCAGAGGTCACCATGTGACCCTCCTCGGCCCTGGACCTCCCCCGCAGCGCCCCCTGTCTCTCTGGCCTGCTGCTGACAGTCCCCTCATTCAGCTCAGAGTACTGTGGGTCGAGGGCGTTGCCATAGTGAGGCCTGGGTGAGGGGGGGTGTGGGTGGGGGGGGCTGGTGGGTGGAGCCTCAATGAGGTCCAAGGGGGCGGCATAAACAGGCTCAGCAGGATCTGCAGGCTCACGCACACAATCCAGGGGCAGAGAGTACACAGTGCTGGGGTCGTCCAGCAGGGGAGCGCCACTGAGCAGCATAGGGCTCCTCCCCCCTCGCTCACAGGGGGCGGAGCAGCTGCCAGGCCCCTCCTCCGTTAGGACCCTTTGATCCCGGATGGCCGCCTCCACGCAGGCAAAAATCTGGCCACCTTGCATGGTGTTGAAAGTGAAGGCCCCCGGACCGGACTCACACCGTCGACCAGCCTCCATCGAGAACATACCCTGCAACACAGCACAAACGCACTTTTATACACACACACACACACACACCACAAATTGACTCACACACACACACGTTGTGTTAAACATGTATCTGAGTATCTGGTGTGTTTATAAAATCTGTGGCAGAGCTTTCAGTTTGTCTGTCACACCCGCCAAAACCTCTCTGACTGTGTAACCTCTGACCTTGTCGTGTCCATAGCGACGCAGGAGCCTGTAGGGCCAGGCCAGGAGAATCTTCTGGGTGTGGCCCTCACTCAGAATAAGTGAGTGGTCATCTACACTCAGCCAGTATGCCCCCTGCAGGCCACAACGCTCTGAGGCGTCCGTCTGCTGCACGGTCACCCAGAACCGCTGACCTGAAGAAAAAACAGTGACCGCATCACAGCCGTGTCACAACCGCGTCACAACTGTCACAACCACATCACAACCGTGCCACAACTGCATCACAACCGTACCACAGCCGCATCACAACCGCGTCATAACCACGTCACAACCACATCACAATCACGTCACAACTGTGCCACAGCCGCATCACAACCACGTCACAACCACATCACAACCATGTCACAATAATCATAATCCAAGCATAACCAAAATCATGACTGCAATCATAGCCAGGACCAGAAACAATCACAATAACCAATCATCCTGGAAGTGCTGGACTACAGTGAGATTCCTCCCTAGAGCGCAGTTCTTATACAGTCTGAGTAAAAGTCTTCTGACCGACACAAAACACAGCAGTAATAACACTGTAATAACACACTGGACTCTTACCCTCCCCTCTGACCGACTCAAAACACAGCGGTAATAACACTGCAATAACACACTGGACTCTTACCCTCCTCTCTGACCGACACAAAACACAGCGGTAATAACACACTGGACTCTTACCCTCCTCTCTGACCGACACAAAACACAACTGTAAAATAACACTGTAATAACACACTGGACTCTCACCCTCCTCTCGTGACTCATAGATCAGATTCTCCTCCATTTTGAGCTGCTCGGAGTCTGTCCCCCTGCCACCCTGTACCACAGACAGACAGATTGTAAGCAGGCGTACCCGCATCGCTGACACAGAAAATAACATGTAGAGAAAGGGTGTTCTGATTGGCTGAAAAAGCCGTGGTCAAATGGGAGACAGGTGGGGCTACTGAGGGCAGGGGTGGGGCTGTAAATGGCAGGGGTGGAGCTACAGGGCTGGGGTGGGGCTGTAAATGGCAGGGGTGGGGCTACTGGGGTAGAAGCGGAGCTACAGAGGTAGGGGCTGTAAATGTCAAAGGCAGTGCTTCTGGAGTAGAACTAACCCTTACCTGAAAAGCGATTTGACAGAGGGCCTCTACCCAGCGTGAGCAGCCCTGGGCGTCAGCGGCAAAAACGTGGGTGTGGTCCACGGTACGTACGCAGAAAGAGGCCATGTCCTCGTGGGGGCCGGGTTCTGTGGGCGTGGCCAGGACTGTGACACATTCCGACAGCCGGATGACCTTCCGTTCTGACCGCCAGTCGCCACTGCCGGGCCTCTCCCCTTCAAACACCTCCAACCGCGCTACACCCTGAGGCCCGTCTGCAAACAGCACTGCCCAGCTCCTCTTCCACTTCTGAGAAAGAGAGGGTGGAGAGACAGAGAGAAAAGAGTCTTGTGTGCATGCAGTTGTAAATTGGTTGCCATCATGTCTGTTAAGGCCGAGAGCAGTCACAGCAAAGTTGTTGAAAATTACGGAAAACTAAATTTGTGACAGAAATCACAATGTTTTAAAAACGTTAATTTATTAAATTAATAGATCTCACTGTAGTGCATGGGAAATTATTGAACCGTAGCAACCATAGCAACAGTAACAAGTGCTTGAATTTCAAAAAAGTAAACTGAAGTTCCCAGCTGGTATGTACGAGTAAAATTCATTATTGGCTGGTGCATTTAATGGCTTAACTTTTTGTCACTGACAGTGTTACCTTAAAGTGGAAAAGAGCATCAACACTGTTAACAGGAGCTGTGAAACATCTGATTGCAACAACTCACAAGGACAGGAAGCTTGTTCCCGGCACATTCCACAATCTGTGTACATTGTCGCACTTTGTTTCGTCCAACATTTGGCAATATGACTAAAATGCATAGCCTATATAAATAACACTGTAGGCTACATTAGGCTACCATCCAGCTGCAAATTCATGAAAAGCACTAAAAACGTAGGCCCTGGTGTGTGTGTGTGTGTGTGTGTGTGTGTGTGTAGTACTGACATAATAAAGATACACTGGTGTGTGAGTGTGCAGTACTGACATAATGAAGAGGACCTGGTGTATGTGTGAAGTACTGACATAATGAAGATACACTGGTGTGTGTGAGCAGTAATGACATAATGAAGAGGACCTGGTGTATGTGTGAAGTACTGACACAATGAAGACACACTGGTGTGTGTGAGCAGTACTGACATAATGAAGTGGTAATGGTGTGTGTGAGAAGTACTGACATACTGAAGAGTCCCTGGTGTGTGTGTGTGTGCAGTACTGACATAATGAACATATGCTGGTGTATGTCTGAAGTACTGACATAATAAAGATACACTAGCGTGTGTGAGCAGTACTGACGTAATGAAGAGGTACTTGTGTGTGTGAGCGGCACTGACATAATGAAAAGGCTCTGGTGTGTGTGTGTAGTACTGACATAATGAAGAGGTACTTGTGTGTGCAGTGCTGACATAATGAAGAGGTCATGGTGTGTGTGGGTGTGTGTGTGTGTGTGTGTATGTGTGTGCAGTACTGACATAATGAAGATACGCTGGTGTATTTGTGAAGTACTGACATAAAGAAGAGTCCCTAGTGGGTGTGTGCAGTACTGACGTAATGAAGAGGCACTGGTGTGTATGTGTGTAGTACTGACACAATGAAGAAGTGCTGGTGTGTGTGCAGTCCTGACATAATGAAGAGTCGCTGGTGTGTGTGTGCAGTACTGACATAATGAAGAGTCCCTGGTGTGTATGCAGCACTGACATAATGAAAAGGTGCTGGTGTGTGCAGTACTGACAATGAAGAGGTACTGGTGTGTGTGTGTGCAGTACTGATATAATGAAGAGGTGCTGGTGTGTGTGAGCGGCTCTGGGATTTGACCATGAAACCTTCTGGGGGGCCGTGAGAGACATGTTTCCGACCCTCTCTGCCTAAATCTCTGGTGACATGGCTCCATGCCCACCCTCTACAGCAGGATGGAGTGCACTGTGTGTCAGCACACCTTTGTCGGGCAGGAATGTGAGTGGTGTTCAATCCCAGGTCTCAACCTGCCCCAAATACCCAGAACCACCTACACGCCTCTCACAGACACACCTCTGAATGTGGAATGTGACAAACACTCGCCTGCAGCGGACACACACACACACACACACACACACACACACACACACACACACACACACACACTTCGCTTGATGCAGTTACAGGACACTACAACCATTCTCATGAACTCTAATATATGGCAGTAGAAAACTATCACCAGTACAAAAAAATTCGCTGTAAACAGTGAATAATAATCTTCCTACCGGCCAAGTCCTATCATCCTACCCAGATCCGACCCACTACTGCCCCCGTCACTGCAGCCCGGCTGTTTCCCCGGTGCCATCTACGCTACTGCGCCAACAGGGGCACGAACGGTGCTCATTCAAAAAAGCCACATGGTTCTGCCACAGCCTCAGTGATTTACTTCTTCGCATGATTTACGTGCTGCTTGCTGTAGTATACATTCGCTGAAAATTATTTTTCTTTGAACCTAAATGTAGCGCTCATGCACTCCCATAGGGTAACTGAAAATATTTAAAACAGCGACGCTCACCACTGAAATTGAGTGTAAAGTTGTATTTTTTTTTTTTTTTTTACCTTTACGATCTTGTGGTGTTGCATGTACAACTGGCCTTCTTTAATATGCCCGTCCATCTCTGCTGTTACGCGGTCTGATATCGCCCGTATCCAAGACTAGGTGTAGCCTTGTTTTGCTTCAGGAATTCCTTCAAGATTAGCGGCACGCACAAAGTTCACTTGAAGTCGCCGTAACACAGTATTTCCGATTTGGCGGTCAGTGAATTACCATAGCAGCAATGTCCTCAAGGGTTTATTCACCCCGGGAGTCTGGCGATATGTCCGCCTGACACCACCACCCCTCTCCAACAGTGCGTGACATGCACTTGTACATGTACATACTCACTCACACTCTCTCTCTCTCTGATTTTCTCTCTCTCTCCTCTTCTCCAGTCTCCTCCTTTTCTCTCTTTTATTGGATTCACGAGCTCTAAATCATTCTGTCGTTCTGCCACAGAGGTAAAGTGAAAGTGAAAATGTAACATAACTTTAAACGACTTCTTTGGCCCTCAGTGTCACTCTCCCACCAAACCCCCTTTCCACTATCCTCACTTTCTCCATCCATCTATCCATCCACTAATTGTCTCTCCATCCATCTATCCATCCACTAATTGTCTCTCCATCCATCCATCCATCCACTAATTGTCTCTCTCTCTATTTCTCTCTCAAATTCAAAAATGATTTACTGGCATGACCACACAGGTATAGTATTTCCAAAGCACTCATTTGCCAAAAAAAGAAGAAAATAACAGTATCAAATACATTGAACATTTTTTAAAAATGTAATATTATTATAATGCAGGTATTGTGCTGATGAGGTGAGTTTCTTTTCAAATGCAAACCACGAGTTTTATAAGAATAATAATATTATATACATAAAATATAATGATTAATAATATATATATTTTTTTTTTAACATGCAAACATTGTCTCTCTCTCTCTCTCTCTCTCTCTCTCTCTCTCTCTCTCTCTCTCGCACCATTATTGAAGCATGTCCGTGTGCACTAAGAGGATGCGCAAATCCGCTTAAGAGGTTTTTAAAGGTGTAAGTATAGGTAAAGCGTGAGGGCGTTAAAGAACCGGACTTTGGACTTCAGGTGTTTGAGGGTGCGGTTTCCTCCAAGTTTTTCCTCATTTCAAGTGTGGAGATGTAGAAGGCAGTCTACAGGTGAGGTTTTAATAAAAACCAAACAGACATTCACAAACAGACACATTTACATTTGCATATTGGCGTTATTTTCATTGAGCAGTATTTCTTAAGGTGACAAACGTATTCCGCCAATATGTTCATAATAACACGATAATTTCCCCCCTTAAAACACTGACCCACCGAGATGGACATTCGACTGGATGAAGAAGCTCCCTGTGCAAGTCGGCTACAGCGTAAGGTCGCTTTTTCACAAGAGCTGCAGGGGACGGTTAATTTAGCGTATAGGATTTGCCCGGTCACGACTCAACTCGACTCAAGGCTGTCTGCGTCAAATGAGTGTACAACCTCAACAAGCGAAATGTATTAGTGAAGATGTCTAGCTACAATTCCGTTGAATAGATGATCGGCAACAGAAGCTTTTTCTTTAATAGCCTACCATAGGCTTTATTCTCACTGTAGCCGACAGCACACAAATGCATTTACAAAAGAGTCACTGCTTAAGAAATAGGACATATATACGTGGCCAATGTAGGCTAATATTCCACAGTATTTTATATGAATATAAATCCTAAAAGCTGCGCTTACAGAACAACTTCGATTACCATGGAACTAGCGCAGGTTTAGCTTGTTAATGCTCTTGGGATAGTATATGAATTACTCGATCAACGTCACTTTCACACTATCGACATTCACCAAATTACTGAATGACCACAGGGGAATAATACGTTGCCGATTTATAAAACATTTTATTTTATCTAATTTATTTCGCACGCTGCTATGGCTCATGACATAACCCTGAGTTATAAAAGTACTAAATTAGGAACTGGTTTGAAGAGAACACTGTGACGGCATAGGCTGTATGACGTCACAAAGAGGGCACTCACTTCATCCCGACCCCTGCGCATCCCTTTTTACGTCAGAGATCATCTCGTAAATCTAGCAGTCAATCACGAATTAAAAGGGCATGCACGGAAAAACCGCTTCGCCACCGATTCCGTACATTGCCAGGCTGAATCAGGTCAGATCAACGGACGGGAAAACATTGATGTCAAAACCACAAGGGGTAAGTGCTTTGTGTGTCTAGGTACAACCAAGCATGCAAGACATTTTTAAGAAAGCATACATTTCTCTTACAGTCATGTTTGGAGCACAGAACAAGTTGTTTGGTGAGGGTGATGTTGACTCTGTTCCCAGGCCCCTGGTCCCAGGTGTGCAGGTGAGTATCTGACCACCTACAGCTGTGACTACAGGAGTCCTGAAGAACAGACCCAGCGCACAGCACAGCCCTGCCGGCTCAGAGCCAGGACCTTCTCCCCACCCATCATACCACCACTGCCCCAGCTAGCGCCCATGGTATCGCCCTTCGCACAGCAGGTTTGTTACACACCCACCTGTCTGTTACACCCAAACCCCGTCTGTTACACACCCAAACCCCGTCCACACTATACAGTGCCTCTCTGTTACTGTGTTACACACTGCCTCTGGTCGCATTTGATTGGCAGGTCTGTTGTCTCTGGTCTCCTCTCTGTGTGCAAGTGCTCATGGGAGTTCTGTGGCAGTAGTGAGTAACAGTATTATTGGGATGAGTGACACTCAAAACAATTGTTTTTTGGCCCCACCCCTCTTCCCCCCGCCCGTTACACAGGTCTGCATGAAAAAGAAGTCTGCAAAGCCCCGCCCTCCAGCACTGAAGGTGGACCCGCCCCAAACACTCCAGGGGGTGGAGCCAAGCAGCAGAGCCATGCAGATGATCCCAGCGCACATGGATAAAACCATACAAGTTCACCCTGCACGGTTCGACAAAGCCACACAGCTGTACCCTGGCGAGGTGGAGAACAGCCCTTAGCCCCGCCCTGACCAGCCTTATAGCCCCACCCTTAACCCCACCCTGACCAGCCTTATAACCCCACCCTGACCAGCACAATAAAGCATCATAACCCCGCCCTGACCAGCACAATAAAGCATCATAACCCCGCCACAGATCAAATTAGCACTTTACTCAAACCCCTCACTGTCATCCCCTAGGGGAGACGCATCACCTCTTCCTGTGGTGTCAAGAAAGGGAAGAAATTAATACAATTACTCAAACATCAGGAGAGCATTTACCGTAACCCCAACAACAGGGTTATACTCAACACAAACCTAAGAATTTAAATAGAGAACGGTAACCATGGGCAGTCCAGATGCTGAATCCTGAAAAATTAACTGGAATGAATCATGCTTACCTTCCATATGGAAAAAGTCCCATTAGTCCTCCGACACACTACACTCATCCACAGTGAGAAATTAGTTATGTTTTTTTTCTACTGAAACATTAGTTAATACACTTACCTAATGTATGAATCATCAGGCAAATGGGCTCTCCAGTATGCTGTACATTTTGTAGCGATGCCATGACCGCTGGCACGTTACACTAACAAATGGCAGAAAGCACAGATGTTTGTGTGGCGATTAAATATGTTTTTGTGTAGTACCAAAGCACCAAAAATAATGCAATGAAAACATACTTTGCATAAACTATGTTGCTTTGGATAAAAGCGTCTGCTAACGATGGTTTGTTTATTTACCCAACCGATCAGCTGTGCGCAATATGAAGAAATTTGATCAACGATTTTTGATGGAGTATTTAGGTTTTCCTAACCTGAGATAAGATAGGATGGAGTAAGATAAGATACGATTACTAATGTTAGTTACGATTTGCTTCTGTAATATGAGTGAAAAAACCTTAGACTTGTCGCATCTTAACTTAGACAAATTCTTAAAAATGAGTGAACTATCCCGTTAATGTCAAGCCCTGATAATTTACCGACAGAAGAGTTTATGAAGCTTTCAGCTTCTAACTTCTAGCTAATGGGCCGGAGTGAAAGCAACGCATTGGCTTGCTTACCATTCATGGAACAAACACAAGGGAGCTTACCAACTTGGTGGAAATAACATATCCTAATATGACTTCCAATATAGACCAACTAATGATGTCATCCATACATTGCGAAACTAACGTTAAATGAAACGAAGATCGCAATGATGTGTGTGTGTGTGTGTGTGTGTGTGTGTGTGCGTGCGTCTGTAGGTCCAAGCGAGTGCGAGTAAAGATCTTCCTCTTTATTTCACATTTATTTTCTTCCTTTAAGGAAATTCAAACATTGTGTGAAATCTCAACTTAAATCAGAAAATGTGAGTCCCCCAGGCATTTTCCTATTGGCTGTCCCAGTTCTCTGCATATCAATCCTCCCTCCCATGAGATCACAAAACAAAAAAAAACAAAAAAACAGGAAGGGAAAGCTGATCCAATCACAGAGTGGATTAGCCACACACACCAGGAACAGAGTCACATGATTGGCTCTCTGGTAAAACAAGCAAGCAGAAGTGAAAGCACCAGTACTAAATATAATATCCTGTAGTTGTTACCAATAGCAGCAATACTCACACCCCCCACATCTCACACAGAAAATGGAAACACAAAGCTTAGAGAGCCCCCCCCCCCCACCCAACCCACAGTGTGGGGGGGGGGGGGCAGATCGCCAACAGTAACAGTCCCCAAAAGTCTCTGTGAGCCCCCTCCTATAGGGGTCTTAGTATTTCACTCCTGGAACAAACTCCTTCGCTTCAGGGTTCAACCGACTCTTGCGCTGAGAAAGAGAGAAAGAGAGAGATAAAAAGTCCTTTACTTGCCTTTACTTACTTTCCCCATAAAACACACCATGCTCACAAGAGAAGTCACATATAAAGCACTGCAACAGCTGTAATCATGTAAAGACAAACAATTTTTAAAAATCTGTTCCAAATCCAAATTTTTCCCAAGTAGTGAGACTTTAATCTCTGGTGCATTCTCCTCTGCTGTTTCCTTATTGCCCAAGCCGAAATTTTGTGACTTGCACGGACGCCAGTAACTTATCCCAACATTATAGGCTACTACTACTAAAAAAGATCTTGACCATCATAGTATATTTCTGTTATGTTTATTTTAGGTGGAATCAAATTTTGCACCATCACTGTATATTGTGTACCTGAATCCTTTTTTTCCATGATGATGGTTCTGTATTAATACAAGAGTAAGCTAGGATATGTAATTAAAGTCATTAGTCATGCAAACCACATTGTGTATTTTATTCTTTTTCGAAAGCATTTAAAGTTAAGTTATAAGTCATGTTATATTTCAAATAGTAGTTTAATTGCATTAAGGCTCCTACACCTTACATATAGCCTATTTTTATTAAGTTTCTGCAATAATAGATTTCACCACTGATTATTTGTGTATAAAAAGCAATTTTGGTCATAAACAATCAACTGTAGTGTTAAAGTTGAACTGAGCAGACACCGCTCGCATTGAGTGTGTAGGTATACGAGGCACCGTAGTGGACAAAAGTCGGTCGAAAAACACGAGGAAACTAACCACTTTTGCACGAGAGCGATCCAGTTATCCCGCGGGAAAGGTCCAGTTAGCTCGCGAGAGGCATTGAAACCCTGCGAGAGGGATTGAAAACCCTGTGAGAGAGGTCCAATGGACAGAGCGCACGAATGAAAGTGGCTTGCAAGAGACTGAGATGGTTCTGTTCACTTCCATTAATTTCACAAAACAACCCAGAAAACGTATCTCTAGCACATATACGAACACCATCGACACGGAACGTTATGTATGTCTGTAAAGTTGCTGTCGTAGTTAAAGTAATATTTTGTGCTTATTTCCAATTATCGATAACATTTCTGCGTAATCATAGCCGACTTCATGTGTAAATTAGCTCGACTAGCCACTTCCTGGTTTTTACAATCTCAGTAACGTTACCACTATTAGTGGATTAGTGAAACAATTTCAGAACTGTACAATGCAAGTAGGGATGTAACATCTAGAGCAATGAAAATACCAGAAGTTCTTGCACTTAAAAGGTTATTTTCCGATATGGGAACCAACGTGCGATATGAATACCATCGGCCTATATCGTGCCAATGAGGTTTGTTTGCTTATGAAAACTACCAGAGCTAAAGAGCTAAAACGGACGGGTATTTCACTTTGGTAGCATCTTAAGCTCTAGTTTCCATATATATATATATATATATATATATATATACACACACACACACACACACACACACACACAGTTGCACTCAAAATTATTCAACCCCCTTCACTTTTTGCACACGTTGTGTTGTAGATTTAATTTTAAATTGATAAAATTGCCATTTTTGCCCATCAATCTACACTCAATAACCCATAATGACAAAGTGAAAACATGTTTTTAGAAATTTTAGCAAATGTATTAAAAATCTAAAACTGAAATCTCATGTGCATAAGTATTCAAACTCTGCTTTAATGTATTTTTAAAGTATCATATTTCATGTTTGGTCACATATCCTTTGCATGCTGTTACTTCCATAAGTCTCTGACCTATCAACATCAAAAGACTATTGTTGCTCTGTGCTGTGTGCAATACTACAACCTCTGCATTTGAATGGCTGTAGAGTGATGGTTTGGGGTTCGTTTGATAGCTCAGACCCCTGATAACTTACAGCCATGTGTTCCATACTGTACTTATGCACATGAGATTTCAGTTTTTGATTTTTAATACATTTGCTAAAATTTCTAAAAACATGTTTTCACTTTGTCATTATTGTGAGTGTAGAGATTGATGCAAAAAAATGGCAAGTTATACAAAAAAAAACAAATCTACAACACATAAAGTGTGCAAAAAAAGGGAGGGTTGAAAATTTTTTTTGTGTGTGTGTGTGTGTTATATATATATATACAGCAAAAAAAAAAAAAAATAATAATGAAGAAAGTTATTTTTTTTTTTTCTCATCATCAAAAAAAGTGAACTCATTATATATATGGATCATTACACAAGAGAGTGAATATTTCAAGCCTTTTTTCTTTTAATTTTTGATTGATTATGGCTTACAGCTAATGAAAACCCAAATTCAGTGTCTCAGAAAATTAGAATATTTTGCTTTAACATATTTTTAAAGTATCATATTTAATATTTGGTCGCATATCCTTTGCATGCTGTTACTTCCTGAAGTCTGTGACCAATCAACATCAAAAGACTCTCGATATCTTATTTTCAGGTACTGTTACAAGCGATACTATAACCTCTCTGCATTTGAACTGATCTCTATGAGAATTGGGGGGTAAGACTAGATTCAGCTGTAAATTACGCTGGTACAGTATGGAACACATGACTGGTGAAATGGCTGTACGTCCTCAAGGGTCTCAGGTATCAAACGAGCCCCAAACCATCACTCTGCGGCCAGATATGGAGTAGATGTGGATGGATCCCTTTAAGGGTTGTTTCTCCTGACTTTTTTCCCCATAGAGTTCTATAGGAAAATGAGTCAGGAGAAATAACCCTTGCAGTGATCCATCCACATCTACTCCATATCTGGCAACAGAGTGATGGTTTGGGGCTCGTTTGATAGCTCAGACCCTTGATGACTTACAGCCATTTAGCCAGCCATGTGTTCCATACTGTACCAGTGTAATTTACAGCTGAATCTAGTCTCACCCCCAAATTCCCATTGAGATCTGTTCAAATGCAGAGAGGTTATAGTATCGCTTGTAACAGTACCTGAAAATAAGATATTGAGAGTCTTTTGATGTTGATTGGTCACAGACTTCAGGAAGTAACAGCATGCAAAGGATATGCGACCAAATATTAACTATGATACTTTAAAAATATGTTAAAGCAAAATATTCTAATTTTCTGAGACACTGAATTTTGGGTTTCATTAGCTGTAAGCCATAATCATCAAAATTACAAGAAATAAAGGCTTGAAATATTTCACTCTATGTGTAATGAATCTATATAATATACGAGTTTCACTTTCTGAAATGAGTGACAAAAAATATTGAACTTTTTCACTATATTCAAATTTTTTGAGCTGCACCTGTATATAGTCAAGCCGGAAAGTCTGCACACCCCTTTCACCTTCTCCACGTTTTATTACGTTACAGACATATTCTACAATAGATTGAGTTCATTTTTTGTCTCAAAATTCTACACAAAATAGCCCATAATAACAAAGTGAAAACAGGTTTAGACATTTGTGCTAATTTATTAAAAATCAAAATGTTAAATATCATATGTACACAAGTGTGCCCACCCTTTGATATGACACCCAAAAGTGAGCTGAGGTGCATTTTGTTTCCACTGATACTACTTGAGATGTTTCTACAACGTAATTGGAGTCCACCTGTGATAAATTAAATTGATTGGACATGATTGGGGATTGCCAACACCTGCCTATATAAGGTCCCACAGTTGACAGTGTATGTCAGAGCAAACTCCAAGCCATGGGGTCAAAGGAATTATCTGCAGACCTCAGAAACAGGATTGTGTGAAGGCATAGATCTGGAGAAGGGTACGGAAAAATCTCTGCAGCTTTACAGGTCCCAAAGAGCACAGTGGCCACCATCATTCGTAAATGGAAGAAGTTTGGAACCACTACGAATCTTCTTAGACCTGGCCGCCCTGCCAAACTGAGCAATCGGGGAAGACGGGCCTTAGCCAGGGAGGTGAGCAGGAACCCGAGGGTCACTCTGACAGAGCGTATCCTTGTGGAGATGGGAGAACCTTTCAGAAGATCAACCATCCAGGCAGCACTCCACCAATCAGGCCTTTATGGTAGAGTGGCCAGATGGAAGCCCCTCCTTAGTAAAAGGCACATCACAGCCCGCTTGGAGTTTGCCAAAAGGCACCTAGAGGACTCTCAAACCATGAGAATCAAGATCTGATGAAACCAAAATTGAACTTTTTGGCCTGAATACCAAGCGGCACGTCTGGAGCAAAGCAGGCACCGCTCATCACCTGGCCAATACCATCCCTACAGTGAAGCATGGCGAAGGCAGCATCATGACGTGGGGATGTTTTTCAGCAGCGGGAACGGCGCGACTAGTCCTGATAGAGGGAAAAATTAATGCAGCTAAGTACACCAAGATCCTTGAAGAAAACCTGCTCCAGAGTGCTCTGGACCTCAAACTGGGGCAAAGGTTTACCTTCCAACATGACAACGACCCGAAGCACACAGCCAAGAGAACAAAGGAGTGGCTTCGGAGAAAGTCTGTGCATGTCATTGAGTGGCCCAGCCAGAGCCCAGACCTGAATCCAATTGAACATCTGTGGAAAGAGCTGAAAACGGCTGTGTACCGACACTCCCCATCCTACCTGACGGAGCTTGCAAGGATATACCAAGAGGAACGGGCAAAACAAATATTATGTTTTATCTACGACAGCAACTTGGTAAGAATACATAACGTTCTGTGACGATGGTGTTTGTATATGTGCTAGAGGTACGTTTTCTGGGTTGTTTTGGGAAATGAATGGAAGTGAACAGAACCACCTCAGTCTCTCTCGCAAGCTAATTCCATTAGCGCACACTGACCAGTAGACCGCACATGCTGTCCATTGGACCTCTCTCGAGCCACTTTAATTCGCGCGCGCACTACCCATTCCATCTCTCTCGAGTCACTTTCATTAGCGCGCACTATCCATTATATCTGTCTTGCGAGCCACTTTAATTTGCGCACGCGCTACCCATTGCATCTCTCTCGCGAGCCACTTTCATTAGCGCGCGCACTATCCATTATATCTCTCTCGAGCCACTTTCATTAGCGCGTGCGCACTATCCATTGGACCTCTCTCGCAGGGGTTTCAATTCCTCTCGCAAGCTAACTGGACCTTTCTTGCAGGATAACTGGATCTCTCTCGTGCAAAAGTGGTTTGTTTCCTCTCGTGTTTTTTGACCGACGCCTCATATAGGTATACGCAGCGAACGAAGGATGAACTGATATTTTGGCCTTTTCCGGAACCGGAAGTACTAATGAACGAATGAACAAACCAAATGAACAAATCTTTTGAAAGAACGAAGCCAAAAGATGCGGCTCACCAAACGGAAGGAAAGTACCCATCCCATTCAAATCAGGACCTCAATGCAAATCCCACCCGGGTTTCCTTCTCCCAGGTAATTATCTGAACAATTAGTGCTACAGATTAGCCAGACTGCCTTCACACCTGAATCCCAGGGAAAGGGAGGGTGGAATATCCAAGGGCTAGAGGCAGTGCTGTGGGGATAGCTCACCGCGATGTCCTGGGCGTTTCCGTCGTTGACTGACAGCCCATTCAGCTGCTGTTGAAGCTGCCCCACCCCCGAGGGGAGGTCCCTGGCTGGAATGAACCAATCCTGATCCTCCTCTTCCAGCATCTCCTGGAAACAGCGCTCCAGGAACTCCTGCTCCAAGAGTTCCTCTTCCACCTGCGCCCGGCGGAAAACAACTACCATTACTATCCTACACACTTCCAAAAGCACCCTAAACGCTTCCATCACCATCCTACTTGCTGCAGTCCAAGCTGAATGACAGTGATCCAGGAGCATTACAATCACATGTGCAATAACACTAAATGCTGTTTGTTCATATAGTGCTTTTCATCAAGTACTTTTGGGAAAGTGCACACAGCCAGAAGACTTTCAACAGACAACAGTGCATGGATGAGCCTCACAGATTTGGATTGAATCCGGACCATGCCAGTGTTGACTGGGCTAGTTAGGGCTAATGCCCAATAGATTACTCACGTGACTACATCACACTGGTTTCGGAAGTAAATTCCACATTCATTTAGAGCGTAGACATTAACTAAAGCTTACTTTTAAACCATTTCTACTGATTATGTCATACCGTCAATTTCCCCGATTGTTCAATATAACGCCCGTTCGCAAACTATGTCGTTTTTCTGGACCAGCTTTGAGTATATTTTACGTTTTAGTTTTTTTGTGTGAACATACCAGCACTGGCACCGCTTAAAAACTCCACATGCCATAATTCCCTTCGAACGTGCAGCCTTGTCTCCATGCGTTGTCATATAACGTTAGCCAGCTAGCTTGAAGGACTAAAAGCTAGAATTGTTTTATGTGGTTAACCGTAGCATAGTTTCTGACCTTGTCGGGCAGGCTTCTCAATTTAGCAAGCTAATGTTAGCTCATCTTCAGCTGCAGTACTCCCATCTGCCCAAGATTGTCCAGACAGATGAGATGATATCTTATTGGTCAAGAACCACCACGTTGCAGTACTGAATACGTAGTCTGTTAAAGTGGACTACAAGTCGAACTACAATCATTAATGCATTACTTAAAAAATTAAAATTGGAACATGTGATATATGGTCTATATCCGTGTACCGCACAGGCTAATCCAGAAACGTTTCGGCTCATTCTATAAATCAGATTTCAAGAAATAGTCGATAGCCTCCGAAGCCCATTCTATCTTCCATAGGGAATTTACTTCCAAAACCAGCCTCCGCCCACGACCGACGTACGCACTTGAGTACTCTATTGCTCTGCCAAGGGAATGGGAGGGTTCTGTGTGCATTGCTGTCTAGCGACCCCTGCTGGTCGATCGAGCGGCCGTAGATTACAATCAAAGGCTAATATAAAAGGTCGCTCCTCCAAATTGGTCTGTGAGGTTTGCTGTAGTCTGCGGTGCGAAAAGAAGCAGCTGGAGACACCATGTGTTTGGGAGGAGAACCGTAGATGTCTACACTCTCCAAAATTGGCAGTGGGGTTCGCGCAATGTAGGCGGCTGCAGTTGCAGACGATTGGCCAATACAAATTTGGATGGGAATTAGATATGCTCAGCTCCGCATTGGGCACCAAATTAATATTTGAAAATAAAAAAAAATTTAAATTTAAAAACATGAAAGCAAAACGGCAAATATCCAAGTGCACATCACATCGAACTGTCCTCAGAAGCGCTGTGCAGGTAAACGCATATTGAAAATGCCTTGGTGTATTACGGCAGGAAGCAGCAGTATTCTGGAACCAGCACAAAGGCGGCGGTGAGCGCGCGTGGTAGAGACCTGGCGGTTGTACTCCTCCTCGTTCTCCATCCACAGGTACTCTGCAAAAGGGTTGGGCTCACTCTCCTCCCGCTTCACTGGGGCGCCACCCCCCGGCGTCTTCACCGCATCCGTGCTGCTTATCTCTGAAGGCTCTGGAGAGGTGCATATACAGAAAGGGGAGAGGCATATGCAGTTATAGTCACAGGTGTATCCCACCCAGAAAATATTGGACCGCCTTAAAACAAGAGCCTTTGGGTCACAAGTTGAATACATTTTAGAAAAAAGCCTAATTATTGGTTTAGCTTGTTCTAGGTTTTGCCCTGTGCAACTGCTCTACACTGCTGCTCTAACCACTGCTCCACACTGCTGCTCTGACCGCTGCTCCACACTGCCGCTCTGACCGCTGCTCCACACTGCCGCTCTGACCGCTGCTCCACACTGCCGCTCTGACCGCTGCTCCACTGTGTGGAGTGGACACAATAAAAACGTGCAGGCACTGGGGTCTGTGGTACTTGAGGTTGAGGTTTTTATCGTAGGGACAGCGTTGAGCAATAGAACAGTATCTATACCATTTACATTTAATAGACAGGTATTCTCCAAAGCGACTTACATTCATTACATAGTCAGTTTACACAGCTGCATAGCGTATTTAACGTGTTGAGTAGATATTATAGAGTGAGCCTTTTCCAATGCACGAAGATAACGTTTTATATTTAATCCAATCCTGTATAAATAGCCTAGCAAATCTCCAAACTTTTTCGCCTAGTAGCCAATTTAGCTACATTAGTCAAAGCTAGTATCCAACATGAGAAGTCGCAGACGTGTTTACGTGGCATTCAGACTTACATTACGATAAACATGTTAGTGAGACTACCTTAAACGGCAGCAAATCGAATTAACAAGCCGATTTAGCTACAGTTGTAATGCAGATTATACATACAGTCGTAATGCAGAATATACCCAACTAGTTAGACTAGAGTCACTAGACTATCTAGTGAGAAGGACAATTTCTCGCAAAACAAAGTTCAGCACGTGGCGACTGGAGGAGTTACGTTACAACAGCAGAGAAAGTATGAAAAACGCATCATGGATTAGAGTAGCGTTAGCTGGGCTACTCCAGTTGCTTTGCACATTCATTCAGTGCCCAGCGTCAAACTGTGAGCCAATAGTTTACAAAAAAGCTGCAATGCACAGCTAAACGTAACATCTAAGAGAACTGGCAGTGCGCAGATTGACCAAGATGGAAGCTACCCGAATTAGTGATCTAGCTGGCTGCAGTAAATAAAACTGCTTCTACCTGGGAAACGTTAGCTAAACAGCCAGATGCATGCTCCATACAGTCTTCTTCACAGGCTACAGTAACTTAACTCAACTCTAGGAGAGAAAGATGTATATTCAGCCTGCAGCTAGTCCGCATACACAGTTCGCTTTCTAACATTAGCAACGTTGGCTCAATCAGCCAGTTAGCTCGATGCACTCCGAGCTAGCAAGCAACATAGGCTACTGTAAAACTTCACATTGTTACAGAACAAAAAAGATAAACCCAGGAGTACATAATATGTCCACATAGCTTGTGTTTGTGAATTACATATCTACATAACCATGTAAAACAGAGTATCGACACAAACAAGGCGCCGCAACTTGCAAAAAGCTTGCATGCTAGCTAACGAGACTGTGCAGGAATCAGGCCAAATTTCCACACTGCGCACAACTTTCAGACAGCCAAGCACTGAAGGGTACCTGGATGATTTTGCATTTCGTACCTGGCATCGTGTTTTCCCTGACTATTGCTTCAAACACAACAAAACAGGAGGTCCCACCGTCTAGCGTACAGGGTCTGGTATTTGGTAGCTCGCTAATCGCTAGCTAGGCTACATTACATCACCATGGTCATGTGGGCCTACAATGCCCCCTCCCCCTCTCCACACGGCGCATGCGTGCTGCTGCATAGCGACTCGTGTCGGTTCTTATCTCGATGGTATATGCAGGTAAGCTCCAAAAGTATGCGCTCCAAAACCCGTCCGGCACATGCACATTCACATCCATTTAGCTATAATATATCCACTCTGAACTCTAGGCTCGAAAATACTAATCTTCACGTGCAACGAAGCATGACGGACAATGACGACTGGTGAAGCTGATATAGGGCTGACATATTCCACTCCATCTAAGCAGAAACTTATTATTCAAGGCTACATACAATACCTGCTGGGTCACGATACCATTAAGTGAAAGTTTGCCATTACAGCACTGACCAAATAATATTATAGCCTACCAACCTCTTCATCTTGCATTTACTACCACCTGAATTCAGCCTTTGAAGAAATCATGATATTCATTTTTTGAAGAATGGCATAAAAATATGCAAGCAATTACAAAATATTATTCTTGAAACAGTAAACACAAGAAGCAAATATTGTTATTATTATGTTTATTTAATTACACGTTAGATTTTAATCCGTTCATTTGCATTGGGCTAAGCAGTGGTGTGGTGTTGTGGGTAGGTTAGTTTTAAATTGTATGCTGACTGAGAGACCTGATCATTTCAAGCGACTAACAGCAGTCATTGTCGCTGCTAAACACCAAACCAGTCTCGTGAAGAAGAAATCCAAATACTTGAAATGTTAAAGGCGCTTCAGTAGTCTTTGGGGCTGATGTAAAAATGCATGGCATCTGCATGCTGTTATGAACATTTAGGCACCGCGCGCAAACCACAAGCGCATTCACGCTTGCTGGACGCAAGCACGGGCACAAGAATCAAACTAGTCAAGAGAAAAAAACGAATGAAGATTGGCATAATCTTTGAGAAAAGATGTTTGGGGGAACCTGAGCGGTAGGTCTTTTCTTAATTGTAGCTTAGATTTAACCATTGTCACGTATTCGTTATTTTATTTTATTTCTCAATTATCATACAATTTAAAATGTTTAATTTGTGATACTTTACAATTAGTCTGTTACGACAGATCTTTGAAAATCGTATTGTCACTATAGGCTGTAGGTACTGCTCATACGAGGAGACGACTAGCCTACTACTACTACTAATAACAACAATAATTATAATAATGATTATTATTTTGTTCTCGCATCTTTAACTTAATCTATAATCGATTTAAAAAATAAATAAATAAACCGTATCGTAGCCTGTAGGCCTACATAAATTAACATCGATTTAGGCTAACTGCATCTAAACTTGCGACTCATTTTGTACGCACCCATTTTAATTCGTGCAGCACCCTGTAATTTGACACAAAACTTATGAGAACACATTTCATGTCTTCTGTAAGATTTTGCACAGGAAGAAAAATGGCCCGTGCATTCTTCAGAATATCTGCGGATCGGAACTTTCGTCACAGACGAACTGTACATTAGCGAATATACTTTTTATGACAAGATCAAGTTTCACAGGTATAGTTTATCACAATGTTTATTTAATAATAATTGTTTTTCAGTTATTATTATAATTATTTTGTGAATTACATCTTTCGGCGGATAAACTATTCTGAAAATTTGAGTTTTCATGGCAGATTGGATCAACGTTGCGTTTAGTTGTGGTCCTGGAATTTAACAACATATCAAAATAGTAATGATGGTATCATAAATAAGAGTTCGTGTGAACAGTCAAAAATGAGCAGAAATCAGACTGCTCGTGTGGGCAGCTATCAGGTTCTGAGTAATCGTTCCATACCCCGCGTGATAATGTGCACATGGCGCACGGTAGCTCAAACTTTTGACCCCGGACACGAGCAGAAATTGGGCTAAACATTACAGTTAGATTATGTTATTATAATTTTTGTTGCAATTGGCAAATTATGCTAGTGACAGATCTGAATAAAGCTCACCACAAAACAACGCAAAAATAGCCCAAATACAACAGTGAAATTAAAAAGAATAAAATAATTAGCATGACCGTATTTAATGGTTTTTGGCAGGTGTAAGATACCGGCTCCAGAGTAGCCTATGTTGCCATTTCAGTGTCATGATGGGCAAATAATACATGGCCAACAAATAGCACAACGTATGAATACGTAGATTACTTTATGTGTAGCATGTTACCATGATTTCAATATAAAATAGCAGTATAATTGATATAAGATAATATATTTCAATATAAAATGCGCAGTAAATGCCTATAATAAAAATTACATTTAAATAAACCCTATAACGACAGAAAGATAAATTATAATTTAACAGAAATAGCAGTTAACAAAATTGTAGCAATTAATTTTCAATAGCTACTTTTATGTACAAATAGAGTAATCACGAGCAATAATATAATAGCTAATTACCTTCGTTTTTCCTGGGCGTATAGCCCATCATTTAATTGTAAAATAATCAACGGTATCCGCGCGTCTGATGTTCGTGCGACTCTTTTATTTTTACTATAAACTGCCCGAACAAACGCCATATATGAAGGTCACCGTAAGGTGAAAAGCCGGAGGCGTTTTAAAAAATTTCCAGGCATTTGATTGTCTGTGCTATGTATAATTTCTGTAAAAAATATGTGGGTGACAGTCTCACAAGACAAGTGACTATAAGTGAAACATAAGTCCGTTGAAAAAGAGCCTCCGTGAACCTGGGTGTTGATATTACAGCATCATGGGCGTATTCATTATAATGTGTCTATTATCAATTTGAGAAACATAAGAAACTTAATAAATCTCTGAATTAATTTAGCTGTTTCTCTATGAGCTTGTTCACAATTCTGCACAGTTAACCTGTGAGTTATGAAATTTCATAGGCAGAAGGTAACATAAGGTATGTAACTCAATATTAAAATGGCCTATTTATATAAATTTCAAAAAGGCACCCCAATATTTCTGCAATTTTACAATATATCATGGATGAAGTGAAGTGTATCTAAAGTTTTTGATGAAAGCTGTCTCACAAAATAAATCATTATTAATACATTATGTTGTATGTTGGCATCCTCAATTTTCTCTTATAATCCACAGAAGAACTCTCCACCAATCACAGAGTATGTTGATTAAAATAAAAAAATTCGAATAAAGCCAATAGTAATTGGTAGATACCTTCTGGCCATAGTCCCTTTCGGGGAAAAAAGGGTTCCCAGAAGTATTGCCAGAAAGTCACCACCAATCATTGTTGGGGTTGTCCTGTGTATTCCTACCAACATGTTCCATGATTGGTGGAGCCCCTCACTGGTTTCTAACTGAAAAGTGATGACGCCACTGTCCCATCCCTGACACATTGGCACACAAACATATTAATTTCACTGTCCCATCCCTGATGCATTGGCACGCAAACACATTAATTTCACTGTCCCATCCCTGACACATTGGCACACAAACACATTAATTTCACTGTCCCATCCCTGATACATTGGCACACAAACACATTAATTTCACTGTCCCATCCCTGATACATTGGCACGCAAACACATTAATTTCACTGTTCCATTCCTGATACATTGGCACACAAACACATTAATTTTGCTCCCCAAACCGACACAGCCAAAAAAAGAGGTGACGCTGCTTTTTTGCTCTTTTTCAGAAAAGCAAGAAGATCCTGTCATATTAAAGAGCAAAGCAGCCGACGAACAACTCATACTCCTTTTGGACGGATGAGAACAGCACATTCTGTTTTTGAACAGCTGATCTAAGAACAGCACATTCTGTTTTTGAATAGCTGATCTAAGAACAGCACATTCTGTTTTTGAATAGCTTATCTAAGAACAGCACATTCTGTTTTTGAACAGCTGATCTAAGAACAGCACATTCTGTTTTTGAATAGCTGATCTAAGAACAGCACATTCTGTTTTTGAATAGCTGATCTAAGAACAGCACATTCTGTTTTTGAATAGCTGATCTAAGAACAGCACACTCAGTTTTTGAATAGCTGATCTAAGAACAGCACATTCTGTTTTTGAATAGCTGATCTAAGAACAGCACATTCTGTTTTTGAACAGCTGATCTAAGAACCGCATTCTCTTTTTGAACAGCTGATGTGAAAACAGCACATTCTCTTTTTGAACAACTGATCTAAGAACAGCACATTTTTTTGAACAGCTGATTTGAGAACAGCAATCAGCTGAAGAGCTAATCACATTCAGATTTGTGCACCACAGCAGAGTGAGAAACAGAAGCTCGAAACCCAGCTGGATCAGCTACAGCGAGCCCTGTTGCCATGGACCAGGACTGGGACAGCGTCTACCTCGACTACGGTTACCATGACTACAATATGTCGGATCTAGAGATGAGTGTAGAGGAGTGTGGGGAGCTGGGATTGGGGTCGGGGTTCGGGGTCTTGAGGGCGGTGCTGTACTGCGCGATGCTGGTAGTGGGCATTCCTGGGAACGTGACCCTGTTGGGGGCGCTGTGGGGGTGGGGCACGGGCACAGGGGTGGGGCTTAGGAGGAGGCGGAGCTGGAGAACCAGTGAGATCCTGGCGGCGAATCTGGCTGTCTCAGACCTGCTGTTCCTGGGGGCTCTGCCACTGTGGATATACAGCGAAGCGAACGCAGGAGCGTGGGGTGGAGGAGAGAGCACCTGCAAGGTGAGAGAGAGAGAGAGAGGGGGCAGTGAGTGACAGGGATCAGTATAATATGTATAAACCATTTATACATTTTTTAAAATTTATGCAATAATGTTTTTGTTTTTTAATTTTATGTTTATTATATGTACTGTATTATTATATGTGTCATTAATCATCATCATTACTATCATTGCTATTGATAATTATTATGTGCTTTTGTGCTTTACTATTATTTTTTATTATTATTATTTCTAAATCTATAATCAAAAAAGTTCTTGTTTTCACATGTGGTTAATGTTCACACACACGTGTTGATTTGTTTCTAGTCTTAAGTACGTATTGTTCAGATGTATTGTTAGATGTATGTCCTGGTTTTGTTTAATGCAGTATGCTTTGGCAATATAGATGTAATGTGTCATGCCAATAAAGCAAATTGAATTGAGAGAGGGAGAGTGGGAGAGAGAGAGATAGAGCACCTGCAAGGTGAGACAGAGGGAGAGGGGGAGAGAGAGAGAGAGAGCCTGCAAGGTGAGAGAGAGGGAGAGAGAGAGAGCACCTGCAAGGTGGGAGAGAGAGAGAGAGAGAGAGAGAGAGAGAGCACCTGCAAGGTGAAAGAGAGGGAGAGGGGGGGAGAGAGAGAGAGAGCACCTGCAAGGTGAGAGAGAGGGGGAGAGAGAGAGAGAGCACTTGCAAGGTGAGAGAGAGGGAGAAAGAGAAAGTGAGAGATGCTGACGGAGGTGTAAAGTGTGTGATATTGTGTCTCCTGCAGTTGGCCCCCTATGTAACGGCTTTGACCATGCATGTTGGAGTGCTACTCCTGACTATTATGAGCATTGACAGGTAAGGTGTGTGGTGTGGTGTGTGTGTGTGTATGTCTGTTAGCTGGAGAATGGAGGACTGAACTCTGTGCTCTCTGTCTCCCTCTGTAGGTATGTGGCGGTGGTGCACGCGGGTGTGTATCGGCGGGTGAGGAAGCAGGCCTTGACATTGGGTAGCTGTGTCCTCTCATGGCTGGTCTCTGCACTGCTGGCAGTGCCTGTGCTGCGGGTGCGAGAGCTGCAGCGGGCGTGGCCGGGGGGGACCCCGTACTGCGGAGAGAGTGACGGGTGGACAGCGGCCTACCCCCCAGGGCTCTCCCTCGCACTGCTCCTCCTCACCTTCTTCCTCCCGCTGCTCCTCATCCTCTCCTGCTACTGCTCGCTGGCGCGGACGCTGCGCAGACACGCCCAAGGCGTGTCCGTGGCCTCCGGTAGCCCCGCCTCTCTGCACCGCGCCCAGCGGATGGTGCTGCTGGTGGCTGGCGCCTTCCTGCTCTGCTGGCTGCCCTTCAACACCTTTAAACTGCTGGGGGCGGTGGAGCGCTGTCTGGCCCCGTCCACTCTCTGTGTCCTGCGGGGGCTGGCCCGGGACGGCATGTACTGGGCCGCGCCCCTTGGGTTCGCCCACAGCTGCCTCAACCCGCTGGCCTACGCCGCTGCCGATCGGTCTCTACGGCGACGCGTCCTGCAGGGGGCACCGTGCGCCTGCCGCTGGTGGAAGGACAGTGCTGTGGGCGGGGCCAGGGGCAGGGTCAGCTCTCTGACCACGCCCACAAGCTGGGGGGAGGGGGGCGGAGATAGAGAGAATGCAGGGAGAGACGGGAGAGAAATGTGAAGCAGGAGAGAAGAGAGGGGTGAAGGAGAGAGGACAGGAAGGAAGGATGAAAATAGAGAAAGAAGAAAGACATTATTGATGCTAGAGTGATATCAGGAGTGTGTCTGTATTGTTAGAGTGATATCAGGAGTGTGTCTGTATTGTTAGAGTGATATCAGGAGTGTGTCTGTATTGTTAGAGTGATATCAGGAGTGTGTCTGTATTGTTAGAGTGATATCAGGAGTCTGTCTGTATTGTTACAGTGATCTAAGGAGTGTGTCTGTATTGTCACAGTGATCTCAGGAGTGTGTCTGTATTGTTAGAGTGATATCAGGAGTGTGTTTGTATTGTTAGAGTGATATATGGAGTGTGTTTGTATTGTTAGAGTGATCTCAGGAGTGTGTTTGTATTGTTAGAGTGATCTCAGGAGTGTGTTTGTATTGTTAGTGATCTCAGGAGTGTGTCTGTATTGTTAGAGTGATCTCAGGAGTGTGTCTGTATTGTTAGAGTGATCCCAGGAGTGTGTTTGTATTGTTAGAGTGATATCTGGAGTGTTTCTGTATTGTTGGAGTGATCTCAGGGGTGTGTCTATATTGTTAGAGTGATCTCAGGGGTGTGTCTGTATTGTTAGAGTGATATCTTGAGTGTGTTTGTATTGTTAGAGTGATATCTGGAGTGTGTTTGTATTGTTAGAGTGATCTCAAGAGTGTGTCTGTATTGTTAGAGTGATCTCAGGAGTGTGTCTGTATTGTTAGAGTGATCTCAGGAGTGTGTCTGTATTGTTAGAGTGATCTCAGGAGTGTGTTTGTATTGTTAGAGTGATCTCAGGAGTGTGTTTGTATTGTTAGAGTGATCTCAGGAGTGTGTCTGTATTGTTAGAGTGATCTCAGGAGTGTGTCTGTATTGTTAGAGTGATCTCAGGAGTGTGTCTGTATTGTTAGAGTGATCTCAGGAGTGTGTCTGTATTGTTGGAGTGATCTCAGGGGTGTGTCTGTATTGTTAGAGTGATCTCAGGGGTGTGTCTGTATTGTTGGAGTGATCTCAGGGGTGTGTCTGTATTGTTAGAGTGATCTCAGGGGTGTGTCTGTATTGTTAGAGTGATCTCAGGGGTGTGTCTGTATTGTTAGAGTGATATCTGGAGTGTGTTTGTATTGTTAGAGTGATATATGGAGTGTGTTTGTATTGTTAGAGTGATCTCAAGAGTGTGTCTGTATTGTTAGAGTGATCTCAGGAGTGTGTCTGTATTGTTAGAGTGATCTCAGGAGTGTGTTTGTATTGTTAGAGTGATCTCAGGAGTGTGTCTGTATTGTTAGAGTGATCTCATGAGTGTGTTTGTATTGTTAGAGTGATCTCAGGAGTGTGTTTGTATTGTTAGAGTGATATCTGGAGTGTGTCTGTATTGTTGGAGTGATCTCAGGAGTGTGTCTGTATTGTTAGAGTGATCTCATGAGTGTGTTTGTATTGTTAGAGTGATCTCAGGAGTGTGTTTGTATTGTTAGAGTGATATCTGGAGTGTGTCTGTATTGTTGGAGTGATCTCAGGGGTGTGTCTGTATTGTTAGAGTGATCTCAGGGGTGTGTCTGTATTGTTAGAGTGATCTCAGGAGTGTGCATGTATTGTTAGAGTGATATCAGGAGTGTGTCTGTCTTGTTAGAGTGATCTCAGGAGTGTGTCTGTCTTGTTAGAGTGATCTCAGGAGTGTGTCTGTATTGTTAGAGTGATATCAGGAGTGTGTCTGTATTGTTAGAGTGATCTCAGGAGTGTGTCTGTATTGTTAGAGTGATATCAGGAGTGTGTCTGTATTGTTAGAGTGATCTCAGGAGTGTGTCTGTATTGTTAGAGTGATATCAGGAGTGTGTCTGTATTGTTAGAGTGATCTCAGGAGTGTGTCTGTATTGTTAGAGTGATATCAGGAGTGTGTCTGTATTGTTAGAGTGATCTCAGGAGTGTGTCTGTATTGTTAGAGCGATATCAGGAGTGTGTCTGTATTGTTAGAGTGATATCAGGAGTGTGTCTGTATTGTTAGAGTGATATCAGGAGTGTGTCTGTATTGTTAGAGTGATATCAGGAGTGTGTCTGTATTGTTAGAGCGATATCAGGAGTGTGTCTGTATTGTTAGAGCGATCTCAGGAGTGTGTCTGTATTGTACACAGACTCAGTCAAAGGCAGTTCACGAAAGAAAGGATACAGAAAGCAGAGAAACAGAAAGCCACCAGTCAAAGCCATTCCTGTACAGAGTTTACCTCTCTCTGTCCCTCACTCTGTCTGTCTGAGACCCACAGTTGTACAGAGTTCACCTCTCTCTCTCTCTCTCTCTCTGTCTCTCTCTCTCTCTCTCTCACTCTCTCTCACTCTCTCTCGCTCTCTCTCGCTCTCTCTCTGAGACCTGGACACAGACAGCGTAGGCCCTCAACTCTGACTCAGTAATAATGCCAGTGTGAGTGAGTTGATACCCAAAATCAAAAACCATTTTTCATCACTTGTATTTATTGTATTGTTTCCATTTGCCTCCTCCTCCCATACTCTTTCTCTCTCTTTCTCTCACTGTCTCATCCTATCTCTCTTTCTAACCATCAGTCTTTCAGTCTGAAAACCATTCATTCTTATTTTGTTGTTTGTATCAGCAGCTTTGAGACATGAAGCTAATTAATAATGTCCCATATACCAGATATCTTTCATAAATTGTATTTTTCATAAATATTTCAACATTCCCGTTAAACAATTTCTGGTGTTAAATCTATTGTACAGGAAATTACATGACAATGGAATTAATTATTTAAACACAAATGTCTTGTAACCTAGTCCAGTAATATATTTTATGTGATTATAATTTTTTGCTTGTTTGCCTGATTATTCCTTTCTCAGACAGATTTGTTAAGAATGCTAAGATTTAGTTTTTTAATTGTTGTATCTCTGTCCAAAGGTTCTTGTTCTTACTTGTTAATAAATAAAATAAATAAAAGTTAATAAAATAAAAGTTAACTCAGTAATCCTGTATAATTTAATGTAAACTTAATTTTGGGGGATATTATGGGTTCCACAACACTTAAATCCAGAGCATTGACCCCAGCACAGCATGTGCACAACATTATAGAAATGTGACCCATTACTTCTCCTTATTGCAACATCCCCCTCCTCCCCAAACACAGATAAATCCACAGGGGAACGATAAGTGCATCACGGATTTGTAGGCACAGTGTTGATTTGGTACTGTGGGGTATTTTGTAGGTGCTAGCATTGTTTTGTACTGGAGTCATAGCCACACAAACTGAGAGGTGAATGTTAGAGTGAGTGTCTCATGCAGAATGTTGGAGTGAGTGTCTCATGCGGAATGTCGGAGTGAGTGTCTCATGCAGAATGTCGGAGTGTCTTATGTGGAATGTTGAAGTGCCACTTGCGGAATGTCGGAGTGGCTAATGCGGAATGTCGGAGTGAGTGTCTCATGCGGAATGTTGTAGTGAGTGGCTCATGCGGAGTGTCGGAGTGAGTGTCTCATGCGGAATGTCAGAGTGGCTTATGCAGAATGTCGGAGTGTGTCATGCGGAATGTCAGAGTGACTCTTGCGGAATGTCGGAGTGTCTCATGCGGAATGTCGGAGTGGCTTATGCGGAATGTCGGAGTGGCTCATGCGGAATGTCAGAGTGGCTCATGCGGACTGTCAGAGTGGCTCATGCGGAATGTCAGGGTGGCTCATGTGGAATGTCAGAGTGACTCTTGCGGAATGTCGGAATGTCTCATGAGGAATGTCGGAGTGGCTCATGCGGAATGTCGGAGTGGCTCATGCGGAATGTCGGAGTGGCTCATGCGGAATGTCGGAGTGGCTCATGCGGAATGTCGGAGTGGCTCATGCGGAATGTCAGAGTGGCTCATGCGGAATGACAGAGTCTCTCATGCAGAATGACGGAGTCTCTCATGCGGAATGTTGGAGTGAGTGTCTCATGCGGAATGTCGGAGTGTCTCATGCAGAATGTCGGAGTGTCTCATGCAGAATTTCGGAGTGTCTCATGCGGAATGTTGGAGTGGACATGCGGAATGTCAGAGTGGCTCATGTGAAATGTCGGAGTGGCTCATGCGGAATGTCGGAGTGTCTCATGTGGAATGTTGGAGTGTCTCATGCGGAATGTCGGAGTGAGTGTCTCATGCGGAATGTCAGAGTGGCTCATGCGGAATGTCGGAGTGGCTCATGCGGAATGTCAGAGTGAGTGTCTCCTGCTGGCCTGGTTTCAGTCTGAGTCTTTGGCACGTGGAGCCGTGCCACCAAACAGCTGCCTGGCATCTTTATCTCAAGTAACATCAGCCACAGAATCAGCGTCTGCACCACATCCTGTCTGCACTGCCTCTCTCATTATGTGTGCTTAGGGCCCTGTGCATGTACAGTCAAGCCGGAAAGTCTGAACACCTTTCACCTTCTCTATGTTTTATTACATTACAGACATATTCTACAATAGATTGAGTTCATTTTTTGTCTCAAAATTCTACACAAAATAGCCCATAATGACAAAGTAAAAACATGTTTTTAGAAATTTTTGCAAATGTATTAAAAATCTAAAACTGAAATCTTTCATTTACATAAGTATTCATACCCTTTGCTTTAACATATTTTTAAAGTATCATATTTAATATTTGGTCACATAGCCTTTGCATGCTGTTACTTCCTGAAGTCTGTGACCCATCAACATCAAAAGACTCTCGATATCTTATTTCCAGGTACTGTTACAAGCGATACTATAAGCTCTCTGGATTTGAATGGATCTCTATGGGAATTGGGGGGTGAGACTAGATTCAGCTGTAAATTACACTGGTACAGTGTGGCTGTAAGTCATCAAGGGTCTGAGCTATCGAACGAGCCCCAAACCATCACTCTGTTGCCAGATATGGAGTAGATGTGGATGGATCACTGCAAGGGTTATTTCTCCTGACTCATTTTCCTATAGAACTCTATGGATGGGGGGAAAAGTCAGGAGAAACAACCCTTAAAGGTTGTAAATATACACTCAGCGCTCGAAATTGCGACCGTTTTGGTCGCATATGCTCCCGAAATTTAATCTGTGCGACCTCGAAATATAATTGGGAGCATTTATGTGAGTGCAAATAATTGTTGTGGTGCGCTCTTTTTCTTTTCTTTTTTTCCCAGTTGAACGTTCCTTTCTCATACTCAGTATGAATCTTGTGAGCTGACAGTGACCATTCTAACCAATCAAACGTAAGCTTGACGTTCTTACCTTTAATGCTGATTTTAGATTGGTTAATATTAGCCTTTAATCACTCCCTTTCGCGGCACTCCACTGTCACGTGACACAGAGAGCTAACGCGTTAACTAATGTTACCTGAAGACAAAAGTTTATGATCTATTTATTAACGTTACCTAACTAGGTAAATTGGTAAGGTTAGCTAGCGTTATCGAAAGCTAAATAGATTAAGCGAACGATTACTTCATTTTTTAGTAACATTAACGTCACTAAAAACTTAAATTATGTAGTCGCTGTGGCTGCTGAAACGGTTGGTGATGGCGATGGTGATGGCGATGTGGATAGTTTACACTTTTCGGAGAGAGTGGCTGAAGGACTTCGAATGGCTTATGTTAGGTATGAGAGCGGCGCAATGCACTGTGTACACCAGGGGTAGGCAACTCCAGGCCTCAGTCGCGGGCCGGTGTGTATGCATGCAAGCAGTTACCACGGCTCAATCAGCTAATTCATCATACACACAATCACCGATTCACTCGTAGATTACAAAACGATAAAACGCTACAATACACGCATACCGGCACAAGAACATTCATCAGCTGCTGTTCATATTGCTGTTCATGAAATATCAGATTGGGCTAATTAAATCATTGTTAACTGGTGGCAGCAAAAACCTGCATACACACCGGCCCGCGCGAGGCCTGGAGTTGCCCATCTACGTACTGTACATTGTAAAGCCTGTGGGACGGAGATCGCGGGAAACTGCGTTTGCAACGGAGTCGGCACATTCTAAGCGTGAGAGCTTAACTAAGCACGGAGAGAGCGCGAAGCAGAAGACCAAATTTCAAATCCTGGACCGAGGATATTGCGTGAAGCCCCAGTGGTGGCCTACCATGCGTTTTTAAGGCTACTTTCACCGTTTTATGTTACTTGTAAACCGGACTGTTATATTGTCCTTTTATATCAATAAAAAATATCTATTACATATACTGTTGGTGCTCCTTACATTTTGGTGGGTGCTCCTAAATTTCTGCTGGTGCTCCTTACATTTTGGTGGGTGCTCCTAAATTTCTGCTGGTGCTCCTAACTTTTTGAAGTTGGGAGCACCAGTGCTACCAAGTAGAAAAGTTAATTTTGAGCCCTGTATATGCTAATTTCGAATTTGATGCCTGCAACATATTCCAAAAAATTTGGGACAGGGGCAAAAAAAATACTGGGAAGTAAAAAAAAAAAACCTGCTTGGAATATTCATGAATGGGTATAAAAGGGTATCAAAAGACTCTTGATATCTTATTTTCTGGTACTCTTACAAGCGAAACTATAACCTCTCTGCATTTGAATGGATCTCTATGGGAATTGGGGGGTGGGACTCGATTAAGCTGTAAATGACATGAAAATTTTCATGGTTTCTCAGTCTGCTCTTCTGTTGTTGGCCACTTCCCTGGGGAGCGCTCGTGTTGCGTCTATTCTTTTTGTTTTCTTTGTCCGTTTCGCGTGTTTGGGTTTTCTACTCAGTATGTTCACCTGTTCTGTATTTCCTGTCATTATTTAAACCTTGCGTCGTCTCTGTTTGACGCTTCCATATTGCCAATCTTTTTGACAAGGAAAGCCGGTAATATACGGTACAGACCTGACATTTTGCATCGACCGTATCACCTCAACCTGTTGTGGTTCCACGGGACTTGTTGCAAGTGTTTTAGAGTTTATTAGAAACTTAGAGTAGGTTATTCTTTTCTATCCTGTCTCTTTTCTTCACCTCTGTCTCCCTGTCCTTGACAGATTGTCTTCACCGTCTTCTGTTACCTCTTGTTTATGTTTTTCGGCTCCCTCGTTGTGAGCTATAGGGTTTTTCTTTGTCGTTTGTCTTAATATCGAGTTTAGAGTTTTTCGCCCTATTCGGGTCGCTTTGCGCTTGGTAGCGGTATCTCTCTTTGTGAGGAGAGGTTACTATTTTATTGTGCTTATCATCGTTCCCTGTTTGCAGGTCCCACCCCCCCCCCCTGCTTTTTGGTGTTCAGTCGAGCACTTTTTGAACCCCTACTGTCGCGTCTGGTTTTTCGTTCCTAACGCTACCCCTGACAGAAATAGTATGGAACCCATAGTTGGTTAAATGGCTGTAAGTCATCAAGGGTCTGCGGTATCAAACAAACCTCAAACCATCACTCTGCTGCCAGATATGCAGTAGATATGGATGGATCATTGAAGGGTTGTTTCTCCTGAGTTCTGACTTATTTTTCCATAGAGTTCAATAGGAAAATGAGTCAGGAAAAACAACCCTTAAAGTGATCCATCCATATCTACTGCATATCTGGCTGCAGAGTGATGGTTTGAGGCTTGACTGTTGCAGGGATACAATTCTGAATTAGCGTATATTTACAAAAATATATAAAGTTGATAAGGTAAAACATTAAATATATTTTCTTTGTAGTGTTTTCAGTTAAATATATGTAAAAGAAAATTTATAAATCACTAATCACTGCTTACTGCTTTTATGTGCATTTTACATACTGTCCCAACTTTTTTGGAATTGGGGTTTGTATTACTCCCGGTGTGGAATGAAACTGCTTCAGTCTAGCTTGGTTAAAATACATGTTGGGTTAAAGAGCCTTGCATTGACAGCATTACAGAGCAGCCTGGATCACAGCCACTGTGTATGAGTGCTGTGCTTTTATTGCACTGGTCTGGTTTGGTCAGGTTCTCCTCGTTTTCATGGTGATTTTTGTGTTACCGACGCTGTGGGTCAGCTGTTTTCCATGTCTAATTATAATATAAGATTTTATAAAGTCACAAATGAATACACATACACTTATCCTGCTGAACCAGTTGCCACCTGAAAGGCCTTTTACTCAAGTTGTATCATCCATAGTCAGACTGAATGCAAACATCTCTAGGTGATTAGTCAGAGAACATTATTTTTGGTTTTAAATAAGTTAAAGCTTTAGGTATAAAGATGTGTCAGGAGTTTGGTAATTGGACACACTGGAATGGTCTCTTAGAGCTGTGACGGTGTTGAATGGAGGGTAACACAGCTAATGACTCACATCTGCAATGTTCACATCGCAGTCCAAGGCCCTTCATAGGTAATCACATTCATTTCTTTGTTTCCAGTGACACGGGAATCACAGAGCACATTAAAGCTCTATAGCTTTGTATGTTTCTTTTTTGTATCTTTTTTCCCACAATTAATAATTTTTCTCGTAAGTAGTCAGGATTGGGATGATCGGCCCTTTGTTGTTTTACCTAAACAGACACCAGGCTAAAACTCAGCCTTTTCAAACATCACAATCTTTCTAATTTTCTTTTCTCAAGATTGCCATTGGAGTTATGTATCTAAAATCTATTTGAAACATGGGCGACAGTATTTGCACCTTGGACTGTGCAATTTGCAGACTGCTGTTCTATTTCCTGACTCAATGCAGATAAGTAAGTATCACTCTTACTCAGAGGTAGTTTGTAATGAGTCTGTGTTGTATGTCCTTCATTTAGTTTGATTTTAATTGGATTGCACTTTTAGCAAAGTACACTGTCATCTATCTGAACCGGCAGAAAACATAAAAGTATGGCAAAAACTCCCACTTGGGAAGAAGCACATTACTAACCTACATTACATAAAAAAGTTATTAACCTACATGACATAAAAAAAGATTTGTGATCATTTCCTGTTTGTTTCAAACACACACAGTCTTGCCATGCTTAGCCTGTTCAAGTCAAGCATTTTAGTTATCCAATACATAGATATAGCTAGATCAGACACATTACCCAATTGAACAGTACAGCTTGGTGTACAAGTGACACAAATAATTGTATACTGTATATATATATATATATATATATAGTCAAGCCGGAAAGTCTGCATACCCCTTTCACTTTCTCCACGTTTTATTACGTTACAGACATATTCTACAATAGATTGAGTTCATTTTTTGTCTCACAACACAAAATAGCCCATAATGACAAAGTGAAAACAGGTTTTTAGACATTTGTGCTAATTTATTAAAAATCAAAATGTAAAATATCATATGTACACTTTGATATGACACCCAAAAGTGAGCTGAGGTGCATTTTGTTTCCACTGATACTGCTTGAGATGTTTCTACAACTTAATTGGAGTCCACCTGTGATACATTCAATTGATTGGACATGATTGGGGATTGCTAACATCTGCCTATATAAGGTCCCACAGTTGACAGTGCATGTCAGAGCAAACTCCAAGCCATGGGGTCAAAGGAATTATCTGCAGACCTCAGAAACAGGATTGTGTCAAGGCGTAGATCTGGAGAAAGGTACGGCAAAAATCTCTGCCGCTTCACAGGTCCCAAAAAGCACAGTGGCCACCATCATTCGTAAATGGAAGAAGTTTGGAACCACTAAGAATCTTCCAAGACTTGGCCACCTGGCCAAACTGAGCAATTGGGGAAGACGGGCCTTGGACAAGGAGGTGAGCAGGAACCAGAGGGTCACTCTGACAGGGCTCAAGCGTATTCTTGTGGAGATGGGAGAACCTTTCAGAAGATCAACCATCCAGGCAGCACTCCACCAATCAGGCCTTTATGGTAGAGTGGCCAGATGGAAGCCCCACCTTAGTAAAAGGCACATCACAGCCCGCTTTGAGTTTGCCAAAAGGCACCTAGAGGACTCTCAAACCATGAGAATCAAGATTCTCTGGTCTGATGAAACCAAAATTGAACTTTTATGAAGCGTCACGTCTGGAGGAAACCAGGCACCGCTCATCACCTGGTTAATACCATCCCTACAGTGAAGCATGGCGATGGCAGCATCATGATGTGGCGATGTTTTTCAGCAGTGGGAACGGGGCGACTAGTCCTGATAGAGGGAAAGATGAATGCAGCCAAGTACACCGAGATCCTTGAAGAAAACCTGCTCCAGATTGCTCTGGAACTCGGACTGGGGCGAAGGTTTACCTTCGAACATGACAACGACCCGAAGCACACAGCCAAGAGAACAAAGGAGTGGCTTCAGAGAAAGTATGTCCTTGAGTGGCCCAGCCAGAGCCCAGATGTGAATCCAATTGAACATCTGTGGAAAGAGCTGAAAATGGCTGTGTACTGACGCTCCCAATCCAACCTGATGGAGCTTGCAAGGATATGCCAAGAGGAATGGGAAAAAATGTCCAGAAACAAGTGTGCCAAGCTCGTAGCTTCTTTCCCAAAACGCCTTGAAGCTGTAATCGCTTTTCCCAAATCGCCAAAGGTGCAGCAACTAAGTATTAGGCTAAGGGTGTGTACAGATATGTAACCCCTAAATAACCTATTTTTGTCAGTATTATAAAATTGCATATTTTCTAAAAACCTGTTTTCACTTCGTCATTATCGGCTATTGTGTGTATATGTTTGAGGCAAAAAATGAACTCAATCTATTTTAGTATAAGTCTGTAACGTAATAAAACGTGGAGAAGGTGAAAGGGGTGTGCAGACTTTCCGGCTTGACTCTATATATATATATATATATATATATATATATATATGGACAGTGACACATGTTTGTTGTTTTGGCTGTGTACTCCAGAACATTGGAAATGGAACGGTGACTATGAGGTTAAAGTGCAGACTTTCAGCTTTAATTTGAGGGATTTTACATCAATATCGAGTGAACCCTGTAGCAATTTTTTGTGCCCTTTTTATACATAGTCCCCCCATTTTAGGGGACCACAGGTAATTGGACAAATTAACTCCTGTGCGCAGATGCCTAGTGACCATTCCACCGGCACCAAGATTTTGCTGAACTGAGACATTCGTTGCTCCTGCATTACATTACATTACATTACATTATAGACATTTAGCAGACGCTCTTATCCAGAGCGACGTACATAGTGCATTTCCGAACTAGTAACAAGTGCGTTTAAAACAATCCTAGAAAGGCAAACACGAATCTAAGCACTAGGCGCAGTCAGTATGATTGGGGATTTTTTTTTAAAAATGTTAAAAAATAATAATAATTTTGTTTTCGTTTTTTTTTGGGGGGGGGGAACTACACAATTCTGATAACAATAGTCACAAGGAGGTAGGGAGGGGTGGAGAGAGGTGCAGCTTGAAGAGGTGAGTCTTCAATCTGCGCTTGAAAGCGGTCAGACTTTCTGCTGTTCTGACCTCCACGGGGAGCTCATTCCACCACCGTGGGGCCAAGACAGACAGACGTCGAGACCGGGTGCTAGTATGAAGAGGGGGGGGTACCAGTCGTCCTGAGGAGGCGCAACGCAGAGATCTGGCAGGTGTGTAGGGTCTGATGAGCTTTTGGAGGTATGGGGGGGCAGATCCTCGGACTGCCTGGAAGGCGAGCACCAATGTTTTGAATTTGATGCGAGCCATCACCGGTAGCCAGTGGAGGTCAATGAGCAGGGGGGTGACATGGGAGTGTCGGGGGAGGTTGAAGACCAGGCGCGCTGCTGCGTTCTGGATAAGCTGAAGGGGTCTAATGGCCGATGCTGGCAAGCCAGCCAGGAGAGAGTTGCAATAGTCCAGGCGGGACAGCACCATCGCTTGGACCAGGAGCTGGGTTGAGTGGGTGGTGAGGAAGAGGCGGATTCTCCTGATGTTGTACAGGAAGAACCTGCATGCCCGGGTTACCACTGCGATGTTCTCGGAGAGGGACAGCCTGTTGTCCATCACGACTCCAAGGTTCCTGGCACAGGGCGTTGGGGTCAGTGGAGTGTCTCCTAGGGAAATAGAAAGATTGAGAGGGGGAGAGGTTAGAGCAGGAATGTAGATGAGCTCAGTCTTGCCTGGATTGAGCTTGAGATGGTGGTTGTCCATCCAGCTCTGGATGTCTCTCAGGCAAGCGGAGATGCGGGCTGACACCTGAGTGTCAGAGGGTGAGAAGGAGAGAAAGAGTTGAGTATCGTCAGCATAGCAGTGGTAAGAAAGACCATGAGCAGTGATAACAGGGCCAAGGGATTTTGTGTAGGTGGAGAAGAGGAGGGGACCAAGGACTGAGCCCTGGGGGACTCCTGTGATAAGGGGACGGGGTGCCGATACTTTACCAGCCCAGGCAACCTGGGAGGAGCGTTCGGAGAGGTAGGACTTAATCCAGGCCAGGGCCGAGCCGCCGATCCCCGCTGCAGACAGGGACGACAGGAGGATGGAGTGATCTATGGTGTCGAAGGCGGCAGAGAGGTCTAGAAGTATTAGCACAGAGGAGAGGGAGGCTGCACGAGCTGCATGAAGCATCCTGCAGCCAAACTATGAGTGGAAACCACAGACTCCGTGTTTTATTTTTATTGGTACATGATTTGTGAGTTTCTAAGTGTCACTATTCTCTTGTAGCACGTCCATTTAACAAACAACCCCCCACCCAGTCCCGGTCCCACTCCCGGAACCGTCGTCGGTGTTCCTCCGGGGTACAACCCGTCCGGTCGAGGACCGCCTTCTTGATATTGCGGAACTCCGCCCTCGCGGCTGTCGGCAGGCTATGCGCCGCTCGTTGCGCCTCCCCTGACAGGAGGGGCAGGAGCCGCACAGCCCACTCCTCCATTGGCCACTGGGAGGTTTCCGCCGCCAGCTCGAATGCTTCGAGGAAGGCCTGTGCGTCATCCTCCGCCGTCATTTTCGGGATGTTGAACTTTGGGGAGGAGACGCTCTGCCTTCCCGTGGCATCCCCACCGGCCGTCAGCTGGAGCAGTGCCTGTGCTTGGAGGCTAGACTGCTCACGCAGGGCTTGTATCTGCTCTGTATGAGCCGCTGCTTGTCGCTCCTGCATGGCAGCCAGCCCCTCTAGCACCCTGCCCAATGTCGTCATCGTTATTTCTTAATCCCTCGGCTCCGTCTCCATTCCGGGTATGTTGCTTATTCCCTTCGTCCCTGTACAGGCCACCACTGTTGCGAGGTTTGAGCTATTCCTGCTCGTGGAATAAGACACACAGTCCCGGTGAATGAGAATTATTTTTATTGCCGATTCTCACACAGAAAAACCTCATACACGCACTCCTGTGCTCTCTCTCTTCTCCTGCCCGAGCTCCCCCTTTTCACGGATCTCAGGCTCACTGTTGAACAATCAAGGCAATTGGTTAATTGACCACAACCATCATATAATCAATCATCCCCATTTGCCGACCATTCACAGCTGTGCCGGCTCCCTAAACCACCCGCGTTCACTCTCTCTCTTGCTAGCTGCGCCTAAAACCTTACCACATACCCCCACCGCCCGACTTAGGCCGGGAAGCCATCCGGCTAATGCTCAACTCCCCCCCACCCTCCTCCTCCTCCTCCTCCACTGGATGGGAGAGAAAATCAGCCACCACCATCTGCGCTCCCGGCCTATGAACCACCTTGAAATTAAAAGGCTGTAAAGCCAGATACCACCGAGTGATTCGGGCGTTGGTATCTTTCATGCGGTGAAGCCATTGGAGGGGAGCATGGTCCGAGCAGAGGGTGAATGAGCGACCCAGTAGATAATAATGGAGGGACCCGACCGCCCATCTAATGGCCAGGCACTCCTTCTCGACCGTGCTCTACTTCGCTTCCCGTTGTGACAACTTTTGGCTAATGTACAGCACTGGTCGGTCGACCCCCTCCACCTGCTGAGTCAAAACGGCCCCCAGCCCTCTGTTCGATGCGTCAGTCTGCAAATTAAAGGGGAGAGAGAAGTTAGGGGTGAACAAGAGCGGTTTCCCACACAAAGCTTCCTTTACCCTCTCAAGCGCCTGCCGACACAGCTCCGTCCACTGGACCGGATCTGAGGCACCTTTCCAAGTCAAGTCGGTTAGGGGACTGGTCAGCTGAATCTTCTGTAGTACCCGGCCAGTCCCAAAAACCTCCTCACCTCTTTTTTGGTCTTGGGTCGTGGACAGGTCGCAATCGCTGCGGTTTTGTCCACAAGAGGTCGCACCTGTCCACTTCCCAAGTGGCACCCCAAATACCGTACCTCCGCTCTGCCAATCGCACACTTCTTTGGGTTAGCCGTGAGTCCCGCCTGTCTCAGGGACTCCAGTACTGCCCCCACATGCCGCACATGCTGAGCCCAGCTGTTACTGTGAATAATAATATCGTCAAGATAGGCTGCAGCGAAAGCCGCATGCGGATGCAGTACCCTGTCCATGAGACGTTGGAATGTGGCAGGGGCTCCGAATAACCCAAACGGAAGTGTCCGGAATTGGTACAACCCGTCCGGAGTGGAGAAAGCCGATTTTTTCTTGGACTCTGGAGACAAGGGAATCTGCCAGTAGCCCTTAGTCAAATCCAGTGTCAAAAAAAACGAGCTGTGCCCAGCCGATCCAATAAGTCATCGACCCGAGGCATGGGATAGGCATCGAATCGTGACACTGCATTTACTTTGCGATAGTCTACACAGAAGTGAACAGATCCATCAGGGTTACTCACTAGCACGATGGGGCTATTCCACGCATTGTTAGACTCCTCTATCACACCCAATTCCAACATTGCCTTTATTTCTGCCTGAACTATTTTGTTTTAATGTTCAGGCAGTCTGTAGGGGCGCAAACGCACCGTCACCCCCGGGGTTGTCTCAATATGGTGGTTTATGAGATTGGTGCGGCCTGGTAGAGGGGAAAACACATCAGTGAACTGCTTTTGCAACAAGGCAAGATCCGCTCTCTGATTCGGTAAAAGATGGCTATCAGAAAGGGGGGAGGTTTGATCATTATAATTTGGAACCTCCAGTCCCAGCTCATCTCTCTCCTGATCTACCAATACCAAGCAGACCGGTATCACCTCTTTCCATGCTTTTAATAAATTGAGGTGATAAATCTGTTTCGCCCCCTCTCTATCAGACCGCTCCACCTCATAATCGACTTCCCCCACTCGTCGTGTGACCACAAAGGGTCCTTGCCACTTGGCGAGTAATTTTGTGCTGGAAGTCGGGAGTAATACCAGGACTTTATCTCCCGGTGAAAATTGCCGTAGTTTCGTTCCTCTATTGTATTGTCTCTGCTGACGTTCCTGAGCCTCGAGCAAATTCTCTCGTGACAATATCCCCAGTGTATGGAGTTTTGCTCGCAGGTCCATAACGTATTGAATTTCGTTCTTACTGGGGCTTGGACCCTCCTCCCAGCTTTCTTTAACCAGGTCAAAGATACCCCAGGGCTGTCGACCGAACACCAATTCGAAAGGAGAAAATCCTGTGGAGGCCTGGGGAACCTCTCGCACTGCAAACAATAGAGGAACTAACCATTTATCCCAATTTCGGCTGTCATCGTGTACGAACTTCCGAATCATTGATTTCAAAGTCCTATTAAAACGTTCCACGAGCCCATCCGTTTGTGGATGGTACACGCTAGTTCTAATGGACTGAACCCCCAATAGTTCATACAGTTCGCGTAGTGTACGTGACATGAATGAAGTGCCTTGATCAGTCAGAATCTCTTTCAGGATTCCAATTCGGGAGATTATCTGAAACAATGCCTGCGCAACACTCTTAGCCGAGATATTGCACAACGGCACTGCTTCGGGATACCGGGTTGCATAATCCACCAGAACTAATACAAATCGGTATCCCTGAGTGCTCCTGTCAAATGGCCCGATGAGGTCCATGCCCACTCTATCAAAAGGGACCTCAATTAATGGTAGGGGGCGCAACGGCGCTTTTGGGATGGCCGGGGAATTCACTAGCTGACACTCTGGACAGGACGCACACCACCTCCGTACGTCCGCCCAGATGCCCGGCCAATAAAACCGGGCCATTATCCGGTCTAGTGTTTTACTATACCCTAAATGCCCAGCCATGGGGTTGTAATGAGCCCAACAACTGGGTCGTCTCCTCACCTGTCTGAGTGTCACGACTCACTCGGTACAACCTATCTTTAATAATAGAAAAATATGGGTGAGAGCGTGCAGCGTCAGGGCGCACCAGCTGACTATCAACATAAATCACCTGGTCGAAGGCAAAGCGTAGGGTATCGTCCCGAGACTGAGCGAGTGGAAAATCCTCCACGGGTTGGAACACCGGCACCAAGGGAGCCCCCACTGGAGGCTCTCCCGGAGCCGCCCCCCCCCCCCGTCAGTGTCGGACGACCCCGCGTCACTACTGTCCACTGCACACACCTCACACGTCCCTACCGGTCATGATCGTACCCCCATCAGTTTTTGTGCTATTTGTTGAAACCCCGCCCAATCTGTACCCAAAATTAGAGGGTGCGAGAGGCGGGAGCTAACCGCAGCCTCCAGAATATGCTTTTTCCCTTTTATTCGAATTTCCACAGGCACTATCGGGTATTTGTGTCGATCCCCATGTACACACCGAATTACCACCCAACGTGCCAATCTCAATGCCTCGGGTCGAACCAGGCTCTGGTGAATCATGGTCTGTATAGCCCCTGAATCCAACAGCGCCCGGTGTTCACTCCCTTGCACCCTTACCGGAATGCAGTACACCCCGTCTGGATCGTGAGCGGAGGTGGGCGGTCCGACCACCCGGACCACCTGCCCCACCTCCATGAGCGGACAATCGCGGCGCAGGTGGCCCGGCCGTCCACACCGCCAACACTCCGGTCCAGGTGTTTGAGGCACTCCGCGTGGGCCGGACTGCACCGCCACTGAGCCTGAGGGGGGAAAAGAGGGCAGAGCGTTACGGGGGTTTACAGCTGGGAAGGAGGTGTTCTGGGGCCGGGAAACAGCAAGGGGGGCGGAACGAGGGGGAAATTTCTTCCTGGGCGCCGGCTCCGGCTTCTGCTGCTGCTGCTGGGTGAACGGATGTTGTGCCAGGTGGTCCTCCACCAGGGTAACGGCGGTATCCAGGTTGGTGGGTCTATGGCACTGCACCCACCTCTCGGTCTCCGCCGGCAACCCCGTGATGAACCTTTCAAGGACCACCTGCTCCACTACTCCAACAGCGGATCTGCCAGCCGCTGGGCATAGGCGAACGGCCGGTCCTCTTCCATTAGGTCCCACTCCCGGAACCGTCGTCGGTGTTCCTCCGGGGTACAACCCGTCCGGTCGAGGACCGCCTTCTTGATATTGCGGAACTCCGCCTCGCGGCTGTCGGCAGGCTATGCGCCGCTCGCCTCCCCTGACAGGAGGGGCAGGAGCCGCACAGCCCACTCCTCCATTGGCCACCGGGAGGTTTCCGCCGCCAGCTCGAATGCTTCGAGGAAGGCCTGAGCGTCATCCTCCGCCGTCATTTTCGGGATGTTGAACTTCGGGGAGGAGACGCTCTGCCTTCCCGTGGCATCCCCACCGGCCGTCAGCTGGAGCAGTGCCTGTGCTTGGAGGCTAGACTGCTCACGCAGGGCTTGTATCTGCTCTGTATGAGCCGCTGCTTGTCGCTCCTGCATGGCAGCCAGCCCCTCTAGCACCCTGCCCAATTTCGTCATCGTTATTTCTTGATCCCTCGGCTCCGTCTCCATTCCGGGTATGTTCCTTATTCCCTTCGTCCCTGTACAGGCCACCACTGTTGCGAGGTTTGAGCTATTCCTGCTCGTGGAATAAGACACACAGTCCCGGTGAATGAGAATTATTTTTATTGCCGATTCTCACACAGAAAAACCTCATACACGCACTCCTGTGCTCTCTCTCTTCTCCTGCCCGAGCTCCCCCTTTTCACGGATCTCAGGCTCACTGTTGAACAATCAAGACAATTGGTTAATTGACCACAACCATCATATAATCAATCATCCCCAATTGCCCGACCGTTCACAGCTGTGCCGGCTCCCTAAACCGCCCGCGTTCACTCTCTCTCTTGCTAGCTGCGCCTAAAACCACGCCCCCCTTACCACAATTACATTACAGACTTATACTACAATAGATTGAGTTAATTTTTTGCCTCAAACGTCTACACACAGATGTAGATTGACTGTTGACTGTTCCTACCCAATGCGTGACATAGTGTACAATAGCTTCTATTATATATTTATTCATCATATAAAATTAGTATTTTGTCATAGCAAAAAGATAAACCCAACAATAGCCTGATCGTATGCCTGAAAATCGCTGCTCACTCAAATTCTAAATAAACATGTGAAATTCTAGTCATTATCAATATCTGCTACAAAATATGAAATAAATATTCAATCCTACCATTGGTTTTGATGAAATGGGATCTGGGGGGGGGCTGATGGAAGAGAACTTGGGGAGGATTGTGTGACGTCTTGAAGTTTATGACGGTCCAGAATGAGATGTCCTCAAGGTCATGTGCGTTGACGAACATTGTGGGACTGTCGTGGAGACAGGCACACATGCTTTGGAAGAAAAAAGAACAGTTGTGTAGTGGACTTTTTTAACACACAAACACAACATGGTGAACAATTTGATTGATTTTGCTACTTACAAAACATACAGTATTGATTAAACATTTACAGGCACTGGAACATACTACATACACTCTTTATTTAGAGCATTAATCATGGTTACAGATAGTTAATACAAGTTTTGTTACATAAATCCACATTAACGTACTTATATTAACATTAACGTACAACATACATAATCATATGGTAGTAACAACAACAAAATGGTGGTAAAATGACATAATTCATGGTCAATTTATAAAGCTGTGGAGATCACATGGAGTCTCATGGCAACACAAAAAACACTGTGGATGGGGGAGTGATGTTTGATATCATGGTTGTGAGTGTTTGTTTGGTCTCGGATTTGATGGGTGCAATGTGGTCAAACATGAATAAAATGTATACATGAAAAACACAGGAATGGCTAAAATCAGGCGACAGCTGGAAAAAAAAAATGTGAAAAAAAAAAACCAATAAAGGGGGCCATATGTGGGGGACCAGAATAGGTTTGACCAGAGTCCCAGTTTTTACGACAGAGTTTTGGCAGTTTGAGCATTTAAGGAGAGGAAAACTAATAATGGGGAAGACTTAACCAGGAAAAGACATCCTATGTACTGTCCGTCATTGTGTGACAGCAAATTTCAGGTGTGACTAAGTATTTTACTGTATTGTATTTATTCTCCTGTATGTGTTTTGAATTTGGAATGTTTATGTATTTAAGTAATAATGACCTGTGTGGTAATAACCTACCTAAATTTATTTTTGTAAATTTTTGATGTGATGACTCTCTGTATACTCTTGGGGTGTGTAATGGTTTAATGGATTGTTTTCCCCCTCATTTTCCCCCTCCCCTGATTTTAGGGAGGTTTATTAAGGTATTTAAGTTAAATGTAATGTAAGATAAGTACCCGTAGACTACCTCTTAAAGTTAATCACCTCCTGTTGTGTTCGGTGGTTGGTGTTGGTGGTCGGTCGGGTTTCCTCGTCTGTCGTCGGTCCCTTAGTCATAGTCTATACTTCCGCCTCTGCCTCTACGCTTCGCAGATATCTAGTCAGCTGTGATCTAGCTGTCAGCTGTGCAGCATGTAACATGTCATGCAACATGTGCACAGCGGATCCAGTTCAGAGAAGTTCAGATAAGGTCTTTAAAGTATAAGGGTCCTTTAACAAAACAATTGTAAATTTGTACATTATAAATAATAAAAATTAATATATAAAAAGAGAGTACAGAATCGTTGGTGGCTTGTGATGACTTGTGATTTACACACTATGTTTTCTTTTTCTGGGGTGGGGTTCAAGACCAGAACAAAAAAAGAAAGGTAACGTGGTACGAGTACCTTTTTTTTTTTGGCCCCTTATTAATCCCCTTAATCGTTAATCTAAAGCAGTCTAAAACCGGTTGCAAGAATATTATTTATTTTTTTTACTTTCATTACGTTTTCCCTTTTCCCACAGCAATAGCGGAATACATCAGCTTTTAACTTCGCTCCGAGCTATATTCATTCATCTAGCTAGCCGCGCGGAGTTTTACAATTTGGTTTGTAACATGATTTTAGTTGATGTTTCCAGATTTTACAATTTGGAGAACTCGAAATGATTTGTGTTGCTAATTCCCAGATTTACAGTTTTACGCATAGAGATGTCTCTTTCAAAATTCATTGGTCATTTTGTTAAAAAGGCCAGGGGCCACATGTATAAACAGTGCTGAGCAGAAAAATGCCCTAAATAAGCTGCATAAGCGATTTTCCATGCAGAAATTCAGATGGAAACATAAGAGAAACTGCGTACCTCTGCGCACGCTGGACACCATGTGTACGCGTTTTTTGGAGTGTGATATGGCAACACTGTGATAGAAAGGCAGAGGGAAAAAATGCAAAACGTTGCGAAAGCAGATTTCCGACTTTCTCCCTGAGCGTTCTTTCACGCATTCTTTTAGTTTTATATGTGGCCCCAGCCCTTTTCTTCTTCTTCTTCTTCATTTGGTTTGATTGGCAGTTGGCAAACCAGCTTATAGGTGCATTACCGCCGCCTACTGGACTGGAGTGTGGAACAGTAGATTGGCAGACAAAATTTTAAAAATTAAATAATATTAAATATAAATAAAAAATTATAATAAAAAAAATGTAATTAAAAAAAAACAAAATTTTTTCTATTAACCCCGTTTCCTTCAGGTACTTAATTAGGTGACTGTGTATTTCCCTTGATGCATTTCAAAGGAAGGTCCCTATAGTATTACTTAGTTTTGCTTTCTTTAGTGCTGATGTCAGTTCCTTCCTTTCCTCCTCATAGGCTCTACATTCTAGCAGCACATGCTTAGCGGATTCAGGATGACCACAGTGTGCGCATCTACCAGTTGGATGTTTTCCAGTGTCTGATTAAGTCCAGTATGTCCTATCCTGAGACGGGTAATGACTGTCTCTTCCTTTCGGTTCCTGCCCAGCATCCTTCCCAAACCTACATGTTTCTGGATAATATACAGATGTCTTCCAGTGTCGTGTATGTCCCAGTATTCTTGCCATACTTTTTGCATGTTTCTTTATGATTGTTTTACCCTCAGCTTTACTCAGTGGAATTTTACTGTTTATTGTCTACTGTTTGCGATTTAAGTGATTGTTTGGCCAGTATATCAACATCCTCATTTCCTTCTACTCCTACATGGGCAGGAACCCAAACGAAACAAACCATCGGACTCTTATTGTGCAGTCTGTATATTAAATGATGAACTTCAAACATAAGATCTTGCCTGCATGATTTCCCAGATTGAATACTTGTGCTGCCCAACTATCAGATGCAATGAGTGCATTATTTTTATTGTTTTCTTCCAACCATTGCAATGCTATCAATATAGCTACAAGCTGCAGCTCCTGTACGTCCAGTCTCCGGGTCTTTTGAGCCATCTGTAAATAACACCAACTTTTTTTACATAGTGCTGCTCAATGTAATTTTGAGCTATCCTCCCAGCAGGTACCTGTTCGGATTTCTTCCTTAGTAGTTCTTGTATTTTTAAATCTATTGTTGGCATCACAAATGACCTGGGAGGAATGGCTGAGGATGGGACTGTTACATTACATTATACATTATAGGCATTTAGCAGACGCTCTTATCCAGAGCGACTTACATACTTCTTATTACATTTATCCATTCATACAGCTGGATATATACTGAAGCAATGCAGGTTAAGTACCTTGCTCAAGGGTACAACAGCAGTGTCCTAACTGGGAATCGAACCGGCAACCTTTCAGTTACAAGTCCAGTTCCTTAACCATTATACTACACTGCCGCCGTTGGACTGCTGCTGTTGGACTGTACTGTATGTTATATAGCCCTACACTTTCTGCTTTTGCATTTCCTACCCATCCAAAGTTTCTATAATGGGTTTCATTGTGCTCCCAACAGTCATGCAGGATGGCCTTCGTAGGGTGTGAGCTACTATGTCCCTGCAAATTAACCTAGTATGCCAGCATAAGTTTCACACTTCTTATCCTTAATGGCATCTTCCCCAGTTCAACTTGTATGGCAGCTACTGGAGATGTTTTAAATGCTCCACTGCATATTCTTAGTTCTTGCGCCTGTTCCACATCCAGTTTATTAAGGTGGCGTTCTGCTGCAGACATATAAGCTACACACCCATAGTCTAATGTAGCTCTCATAAGGGCCTGGTAGACATTCAACAATGATGCTCTAGTTGCTCCCCAATCTCGTCCTGACAGGCATCTTAAGAGATTGTTGACTTTTTTACACTTGTCCTTTACTTTATCAATGTGCTGCCTCCAGGTCAGCTTTTCATCGAACAGCTCTCTGAGAAACCTAATTAGACTGACCCGCTCAAGTGTTTTGCCATATAGTTTTAAAGATATTGCCTTATGACGTCTAGAAAAACATATCACTTGCGTCTTTGCTACAGATAACTTAAAAGCCCACTTATTTGCCCACTGTTCCACCATCTCAATTGCAGCCTGCATTTTCTTCTGTATATATTTTTGATTCCGTCCCCTTATTCATCCCATCATCCGCATACAGCGATTTTCCTATTCCTTCCTTACCTTGCTCAAAGATATCATTAATCATGATATTAAATAGCACTGGTGAGACGGGTGTGTGCGGGTTGGACCCGTAATGCACGACTCAGAACACAAACTTGATAATAAATACCCGCAAGGGCTTTATTATGGGGAAATCCAAAAACTTGTTCTCCGGCGCCTCTTGCTCAGGACTGGCCATGAACTGTCGCAACAAGGCATCAGGCTTGACGTTCTTGGAACCAGGATGGTAGGTCAATGTAAAATTGAAACGGCCAAAGAACAGGGCCCATCTGGCTTGGCGGGAGTTCAACCTCTTGGCTGTCTGTAAATACGCCAAATTTTTATGGTCGGTCCAGACCACAAATGGTTTCTCGGCGCCCTCCAGCCAATGCCTCCACTCCTCCAGTGCTAGCTTGACAGCAAGTAGCTCTCGGTTTCCCACGTCATAGTTCCTCTCCGCCGGAGACAGCTTACGGGAGAAGAATGCGCAGGGGTGTAGAAGATTGTCAGTGGGGGAAACCTGAGAGAGCACGGCCCCTACTCCAGTGTCGGACGCATCAGTCTCCACGACAAACTGACGAGTGGAGTCGGGGTGCACCAGAATCGGAGTGGAGGAGAACAGTCTCTTCATTTTCTTGAATGCGTTTTCAGCCTCAGGATTCCAGCGGAACGGCATAGCAGTAGATGTGAGCTTGGTGAGAGGGGCGACGACCTGGCTGTAGCTCCGGATGAATTTGCGAATCCCAAGAAGCGTTGTAGATGTTTCCGAGTAGCAGGCGTAGGCCGATCTGTGACTGCCTGGATCTTCTTGGGATCCGCCCTGATTTGTCCCCTCTCCAAGATGAAGCCCAGGAACTCGACCGTGTCGGAGTGGAACACACACTTCTCAGCCTTGAAAAAGAGTCTGTTCTCCAAAAGTCGTTGGAGAACCTGCATGACGTGGCCTTCGTGTTCCTTGACGTTGGTGGAGTAAATCAAGATGTCGTCCAGATACACGAATACATAGCGGCCCAATAGGTCCCGTAGGACGTCATTGACTAACGCCTGAAAAACAGCGGGGCGTTAGGAAGGCCGAAAGGTATAACTAGGTACTCGAAGTGTCCTAACGAGGTGTTGAAGGCGGTCTTCCATTCGTCCCCCTCACGAATGCGCACCAGGTGGTATGCGTTGCGTAGGTCCAGCTTGGTGAAGACAGTAGCGTCATGGAGTGGTTGGAAGGCTGAGTCAATGAGCGGTAGAGGGTATTTGTTCGTGATTGTAATGTTATTAAGTTCTCTGAAGTCGATACAAGGACGCAGCGAGCCGTCTTTTTTCTGGACTAAGAAAAATCCAGCGCCCACAGGTGACAAAGAGGGGCGAATCAGACCGTTGGCAAGGCAATCCCGAATGTATTTCTCCATGGCTTCTCTTTCCGGTTTGGAGACGTTGTAGAGTCGACTTGAGGGAAGAGTGGAACTGGGTAGAAGGTTGATCGTGCAATCATAGGGTCTGTGAGGAGGAAGTGTCTGTGCTTGCGTCTTGGAAAAAACGATGCCCAGGTCGTGATAAGGGGCTGGCACGTTTTCCAGAGATGGTTTGGTGTCTTGAGGTGGGGTAGGTGCGCCCCCAGCAGGTGCAGGTGCGGACCGAAGACAGGCTTGGTGACACTGGCAGCTCCAGGCTTTAATGTGGCGGGACTTCCAGTCAATGACGGGGTTGTGTTCTTGAAGCCAGGGTAGTCCCAGAATGAGTGGATCATTGGGGGAGCGGATGATGTGGAACTGGATGAATTCGTGATGGTTGCCAGAAATGATCAGTTGAACGGGTTCCGTGACGTGAGTCATTCTGTAGAATGTCTTGCCGTCCTATGACCGAGCATTCTTGGGGTGGGGCAGTGGAAGGGTGGGAATGTCCAGATCTCTGACCATAACTTAATCGATGAGATTCACGTCCGCTCCAGAGTCTATGAGTGCGCTCACTTGAACCTCCCTCTCAGGTAGCATGAGTGTGGCAGTGAGGGTAGGGCGAGTATCGCTCATGGAGATCTTCTCCTGGTGGGTTGAAGACCTCACTCCCACGGATGACTCGGATTTCCTGGACCGGGTGGTGCATTGTGCTTGAGAATGCCCCAGCTTTCCGCAGTAGAAGCAAGCACCGGTCTCCCTCCGACGTATCCGTTCCTCGGGCGAGATCTTAACTCCGGTACAGGAAAGATCCATTGGTTCAACTACCCAAGCCTGGTTCTCCTCCGTCAGTGAGGCAGGTACTTGTCTGGGGTACAGCTGACTGGGCGAAATCGGTCTCTCCCTCTGGCAAAGTCTGTAGCGGTTATCCAAGCGAATAGCGGCTCGGACGAGAGCGTCAAACTCCTTAATGGGTTCCTGATGGGCTAACTCGTCCTGGAGCGCCCCGTTCAGACTGGCCCGGAACAAGTCCGCCAGGGCCGAGTCATTCCAGTGGGTAGCCGCAGCAATAGTCCGAAAAGCAATAGAATGGTCCGCGGCACTTTTAAGGCCTTGGCGGAGGGCAATGAGTTGCTGTGAAGGCTCTTGGTCACTGGAGGCGTGCTGGAACACTTTGCAGATCTCCTCCAAAAATACGTCACGTAGCTGAGAGGAAATGAACCTCCGGTCCACACCGCGGTAGCCCAGTCCAAAGCTCTCCCCTTGAGTAGCCCCATCACGTAGCCAATCCGCCGCTCGTCAGTCGGATAGGTCAATGGTTGTTGTCGGAAGACAAAGTCGCATTGTAATAGAAACGCCTTGCATCTCTCTGGCTCACCATCAAACCTCTCCGGGGGCGGCTGTTGTGGCTCCCGGAATTGTCAGGCTCCCATGGGGTTGGAGGGTGGGATAGCAGGCGGTTTAGCAGGTTGCTCTGGAGTGCGTGGTTGAACTGCAATGGCCAGTCTCCTCATCTCAGCGCACAACTCTTTAATCTCCTCCCGGAGCTCGGAAATCCCCTGGGCGTGCTGCTGCACGATGAGGCCTTGTTGTTGCAGGGCGTGGAACATGGCAGTTGAGTCAGCAGGGTCCATCTTGGCGAAATTGTTCTGAGACGGGTGTGTGCGGGTTGGAAAAAATGTAGTCACACAAGCAAAGTCCAAAAACCAATAAATCCAGCCAGACCAAAGATACAGTACCGAGGGAGAAGGCAGTCTCGAAGTCGGTATCCATGCAAGAGTTCGTTAACCAGAATAGCTGTCAGCGGAGCAGAAGTACAAAACAGGGAAAAAGCAAAGTTCGTAGTCGTGCGGCGTAGCAGGAGTCAGACCGAAGTCCTATCCGCGGGGCAGAGGTACAAACAGACAGCAGGCAAAACTCGTGGTCAAAAACAGGCAGTGGAAACAATAGGCAGGCAGTAACGATGGTCAATAAACAGGCTAGATCAATAACGGTGGTCAAAACAATGGAAAAACGCTCAAGAGTGACTAAGTAAACTAAGGCAACAATTTCGCAAGGACATGACATGAACACTGATCTTATATGCAGGTGTAGACAGGTGCAGACATTAGCTTGAGAGCAGCAGGAAATTCACAACAGCTTGAGAAAATGAGACACGTAACGAGGCAATTAGTAAATCGTTAGTAGTTAACCTATCCTGACCTAGCGTTAGTAAATTAGTAATTAACATGTACGAGAAACGTAAGGTAAACATGAACATATGGTTAGATAGTTAGTATTACCCAATCCTGATCTAATGTTAGTATATTAGTAACTAGACAAGGGAGAATGAAACAATTAGGGAAGTGTGAGTGACAGCAAGAGAAGAAACAGCATGAACGCAAGGCTGCGGAAAAACATGGAAATATGTATGCAAACAATGAACTGCATCGTAACATAAACAGAAAATAAACTGTGACAAACACTAAACATGAAACATGGCATAAACATGACAGAAACGTAACAACTGGACTGCAAACACTACCCTGTGGTGTTCCATTCTCTACTTGGTAAATTCTTGAATATTCTGTACCTACCCTTACCTCTATTGTCCTGCCATTTAGGAAGTTCATTACCCAGTTATATAACCTACCGCCCACACCTAACTTACTTAATTTAATAAGCAGTCCTTCTTTCCACAACATATATGCTTTTTCTACATCGACAAAGACAGCTACCACTATTTCCTTATTTTTTTGAGCTTTCCTAATTTCTGATTCTAGGCATAAGATAGAGTCCATTGTATTTCTCTCTTTCCGAAACCCACGTTGAAAAGGAGAGAAAAGATCTCTACTGTCTAGAAAAAATGTTAACCTCTCGGTTACTATACGTTCCATTGTTTTTCCTAATTGTGATGTTTCCTAAGTGCTATTGTTTATAGTTTGAGGGGTTTGAAAGGTTTCCAAATTGGCACAATGATTGACCGTTTTCATGCTGCTGGAATTTTTCCTGTGTCCCAAATTTTGTTAAACAGCCTTAAAGCTTCACAGAGTGCACTGTCTTCCATATGAGCTCAAATACTATAGCAAATACTATGCATTTAAAAGGGCCCTCTTTAACTCAAACAAACTGAAAGGTAAGTCTAAACTTTCTCGTGTTGTAGTTTTTCATACATTTATAACTGGATTCTGCGCAAGAGTGTCCCTACTTTGTCTAGCTCTTACTGATAGATTTTCTGAACTGTGAATTTTCACTAATGTTTCTGCCAGAAGTTCTGCCTTTTCTATATTGCTGATAATAATAATAGTTATATTTGCGAACAGAATTTTGTGAACACAAAGATCTATGATCTGTAGGACCACACAGGTTTTGATAGAAATCCAAATATTCCAAATAATTAAATACATAATAATAATAATAATAATACATTTTATTAATTCTATGCTTTTCATAGACCCAAAGCAGTGGATGCAGACAAACATGCCCTATAGTGTAGTATTTTTTCTGTTTAATTTCTAAGTCCAACACATCTGAATCAGAGTATTTCCACTATAAATTATTCTAATTTTGCAGTTTGATGTGGCACATACAGTTTCATTGACCACATTCTCTTGAGATGGTAAGATGAAGAAACACAGGGCCAAGTTGCACGATAGGCAATATTGTTAGTTGTAACTTGGCCACATTTTGACATCAATACTTTTAAAGGCAGGCCTAGTTTTTGCAAAGACTTATAGACGGCACTCTGTAGGCTATGCGTGAGTAACTTGGCTTTTTTTTTACGTTGAAGACGTTTTTGTTCAGATAGCACTTATTTTTGGTAGTTAACTAATGATGAATAATGCATGAAGATAATGACATAGAGAGAGACATGCATACAGAATACATGCATTCGAATGCATGAAGACATTCGCGTAACTATAACGCCCTCTACTGATGAGAATGAGAACATTTATCTTATTACCCATAGTCCATAATTACATTAAAAGTGTTTGTAGATGAGCTGTATTTAATGTCTAATAAAATACAAAGAACAGCACCACCTGAGCTATGAATCATGAAGTAGCATGTAAATTAATTAACCAAGTCTATATGGAGACATGCATGCACAATAGGCTAGACGCAAACACATTCTAGCTGAAAGACATACAGCCTAAATAGTTTGCATAAGTAAAATGTACAGTTTTAAAATAGGCCTATTAGTATTATATAGAAATACATTTAACGTTAGGCTATTGAACACTGGCTTGCCAGATGCGTAAGTCCAAGCTTCCATGTGGGGGCTACGAGCTGCCGAGTTCATAAGCACAGCAGAATTCCATCACAGTTTTTTTTTGGTAGTGTAGCCTAACGTTACCTGCTAGGTTTAGTTTAGTTTTCTGTAGTGCAATGGATGTATAAGGCATGTTGATTCGCTTCATAGTAGCCTAGCTTGTACCTGCTTCCTGACTAGCAACTGACTGACGTTTCTCTGGAAAAACTAATGTTGGCTAACACGTTTAATTGGACAACGCATATTTCCCAGGAAACTTTGTAATATCTGCCGTTTCCCTCCAGTCCATCTTCCTTTCGTTTCTTGTGTTTTCCCATTCCTCTTGTTCCATGTCATGTTTTTCCGGTTTATAAATCCGTCTCTTAAGAGATTGCAGCTTATAGTAGGCTATCATCAATTCTTAATGTATTATCGTAAATTATTCATTTTTCTAGTTGTTAATTTTATGGTGACATTATGTTACACGTTATGTGTGGAAAGGATAAACTGAACAGAGCTGAAGAGAAGAAATGAATGAAGACATAATAAAGAAATGTTGGCCGAGGTGAGCGTTGAAGGTTCGGTTTCCACAGTGAGTCAGACTTGACCGCAAGAGCACAGCAGGCTCCACACAGACAAAAATTTGTGTAAGATTAAAACATGTAGCCAATGGCACAGTTATTTATAGTTATTTTTGTTCATTAATGCAACAACGCGATGTTAACCAGATGATATTCTGCGTTAAAACCTTTTTTCTTTGCTTGACAAACGGCCATGGGATAGGTTAACTGTTCCCATAATGTAAGCTATTGCATAATTAACTGCCGTGGTGTCCAGTGACTGAATTGTTTAACTAACAGGCTACAAGTGAACAGTTAATATTGTAAACATGTCTTTGCCTTTGCAATAAAAAAACATTCTTGTCTGAGAAAACCGAAACATGTGCACAGTTTTAGTCCAAAATAAAATTACACTTTAGTACTAGGCAGGGATCGAAACCAGGTCTCTTGAATACTAAGGCTTGACGCTAACCACAAGACTAAAGAGGTACAGTCACATGATGTAGGCTCTTGTTTCCATACTGCGTAACGTTACTTGAAGTGGTGTCGTCTGACTTTTACTATTTCGATGTAGTACAAGTGAAATACAAATGAAACGTTGAACAGTTAATATTGGAAACGTCTTTTGCAATTAAAATAAAATAAATATAAAATAAATGAGAAGTATTTAACAGTTGCACATTGTTTTTGTCGAAAATAAACTTGTGCCCTGTTGGGCTTGAACCCCTAATCCTCTGTGCAAGAGGCAGCAACTCCAACCAGTTAGCCACAGCAGCTTCATGGAAAACACCAAGCCATATAGCGGTTTTGTCTGATGTGTCCACATTACTTTGAAGCGTTTTTATTGGGCGATAAGCTTGGGAGAGCAGGTTTGTGATGTTGTTATCCAATGGGGAAAATTATTATTTGAGGGTACGGAGGCAGGCAGGTAGTGAGGGTCCCTGGGTAGGCAGGAAAAATGGGAAGAAGAAGCAGAAGGAGAAAAACCTCAAAATAACCCAAGTTTGGGGCTTTATTATGTGAATGTGTGAAGTTGTATCTGAATGCTGTGTGGTTACATGAGGTCAGAACGTACAGAAGTTAATGTGTTTAAGGGCTGAGAGTCTGTGGTCATTGTGGTTGCTTCTGTAGGAAACCCTGAAAAGTGCCAAACTCTCGGTGCTGTATAGGTATGGGACATGCTCCACCAAGCTGTAAGGGACAGCAGGGTACACTGCCTATATTTTACATCATCCTTCCCTGCAGATGTGCGCTGTAGACGCACCACTATACCACTTGCTATTTAGCTAGCATGAGCTGTCTTTAGTTCAGCTTCCGAACCAACTATGATAGCGTTAGCTAGTCAGGTCTGATCAGTGATCACTCTGAATGGGGAATCTGATTTACTAACCTCGCTTGGTGGGGTTTCAAACACCTAATAAAATTCGGAATTTTACATCCTCCATACGTTTTGCATACGGCCGTTCTTTTTTCGTTATATTTTGGCAGTCTCGTCTTTATATCCAAATTCATGGCGCTCAAAATGATCATAGCACTGACACCACAGAACAGGTCTGTGACAGACACGCATGCACACACGTGTACCATGGCTACATTTTAACCAACGCGAAGTAGCCTAATGCAGCGCTCATGCTTTGTGAACGTTAGGTAGGAATATCACAAAAATATAGAAGAAAATTCAGTAGTCCCGCAAAGGAATATCACAAAATACTGACGTAAATTTGTCTTTTATTAACATTTTGCCACGAGTCTTTAATTCACAAATAAGTCACAAGTAAGTCGCAAGTGAGGTTCTGCACTGATGTGGCTCTGTGATTGTGATGTTCTGTAATGATGTGGTTCTGTGATTGTGAGATTCTGTGATTGTGGCTCTGTGATTGTGATGTTCTGTGTTGATGTGGCTCTGTGATTGTGAGGTTCGGTAATGATGTGGTTCTGTGATTGTGAGGTTCTGCTCTGATGTGGATCTGTGATTGTGATGTTCTGTCATGATGTGGTTCTGTGATTGTGGCTCTGATTGTGAGGTTCTGCACTGATGTGGCTCTGTGATTGTGATGTTCTGTAATTATGTTGTTCTGTGATTGTGAGGTTCTGTGATTGTGATGTTCTGTGCTGATGTGGCTCTGTGATTGTGAGGTTCTGTAATTATGGGGCTCTGTGATTGTGATGTTCTGTAATTATGTGGTTCTGTGATTGTGAGGTTCTGCACTGATGTGGCTCTGTGATTGTGAGGTTCTGCACTGATGTGGCTCTGTGATTGTGAGGTTCTGTAATTATGTGGTTCTGTGATTGTGATGTTCTGTGCTGATGTGGCTCTGTGATTGTGAGCTTCTGTATTTATGGGGTTCTGTGATTGTGATGTTCTGTGCTGATGTGGCTCTGTGATTGTGAGGTTCTGTAATTATGGGGTTCTGTGATTGTGGCCTGTGATTGTGGCTTTGTGATTGTGATGTTTTGTGCTGATGTGGCTCTGTGATTGTGAGGTTCTGTTGTTCTAAGGCAGCGCACTGATGAGCTGGATTCCGCTTGTCCTCCTGCCCGGCCTGCTGCTGCCAGGGTTCCAGGCCTTTCAACCACTTATAACATGGGAGTCCATCAGCCACAAGCATATAACAGAGCAGGCCATTCTGTGCAAAGCTACAGAGGTCTGCCGAGCACTGGCCATCGCAGAGGGGAGAGACTTCCACATTCCCGTGAGAGACCACTACTACAGTCATTCAGTGCTTTTCAACATCATCATCTATCTAGCCAAGTTATCAGAACCTAACATCTAGCTATGTAACGTTGCTAGCCTGTTAGCATTAGTTAGCTTGTGTTGTTTGCGTGGATGTGTTTAAATTGCTTTTGCAATTCACCGGCGGCTGGGACCTCATCACCAAGGGCATGGCCAGTATAAAGGCCAACGTATGGCAAAAAAAACTTGTTCTTAGCAAGACTGACCCTGGGGATGATCTGCCACACCCTGCAGGTGTGTGTGTGTGTGTGTGTGTATGTGAGAGAGAGAATGAGAGTGAGTGAGTGAGTGAGTGAGTGACTGAGTGAGTGAGTGAGTGAGTGAGTGAGTGAGTGAGTGAGTGAGTGAGTGTGTGCGCGCGTGTGTGACTGTGGGCATGTATAGCCTACTTCATGGGGACTAAATGTCCTCATGAGGATAGAAAAGGTTGTCAAATGCTCCCTCGTGGGGATTCGGTAATGGTCTTTAGGGTTAGGTTTAGGATTTAGGGTTAGGGCTAGGGTTATGGTTTAGGGTTATTGCTTGGGTTAGGTTTAGGAAGTCCCAATAATGATAGGAATACAAGGTTTAGGGTTAGGTTTAGGGCTAGGTTAGGTTTGGGACGTCCCCACAAATATATGAATACAGGACTGTGTGTGTGCGTGCTTGCGTGTGAGACATGCTCTAAAGGTGAGAACACTATGTATTTCTCTCTCTTGCAGGATTTCTACAGTCACAGTAACTGGATTGAATTGAGCAAAAAGCATCCAAACACCAACCTGATCCGAGCAGATCAAAGCATCGGAAACATAGCAGGTACTGAGAAAGGAGGGGGTGTTCATGTATGCTTGTGATGCACATGTCAGCACACATACTCAACAATTACCCACCCGACACCCAACCTAATGATTTTATCCAATTCGGAAATACGCTCCCGCCTAAAACCATTATTTCACAGTGGCCTATAAGCCTATTGAATAGTCTATATGCTACAGAAGAAAAAAAAACATGGAAATAATAGGTTAGTTTCAAAACAATAAACATTTCTTGGGGGTGGGAGCCTCAGAGGGTAAACAGCGGTGGTGTGAAGCAGTGAGCCGTGGTATTCACATACACCTGAGCTGGTGAGAAAACATGACTACACCTGAGTGAGCTGGTGAAAACTTTGAATTGAATTGAATTGAATTGAATTGAATACTTTATTGTCATGTGTTTATGTACACAAATTTCGTTTCGAGCCCGCACGCATAATAACACAATATAACAATATAAATAAATAAATATATAAATATAAAAAGATACCCTAAGGGGGGGTGGGGTAAAGTACAAAAAAAAGTAAAAAAAAAAAAAAAAAAACAAAAAAAAAAAAGTAAAATTAAAATAAAAGTAAAAAAATAAAAATTGCAAATATTGCAATATTGCAATTAATTTACATAAAAAATAACAGCATTTAAATATTTAGTTTACCAAGAACAGTTTAGTTAGTCAGTTGTTCGCCTTTGTGGAGGGGGGTGTCCTTGTTCAGCAGCGGTTTGTTCGTGTTTCAAAACTGGTCTTCATTCTGGTTGTCGAGCGTACAGCAGATCTGTATCGCTTACCATGTGCAGAAGGGTGAAGTGGCTGTGTCCGGGTGAGGTCCCTTATGGCTTTGCTGGTTTGGCGGCGGGTGGTGCGGTAGTTGCGGGTCTGTGTCCAGTGTTGGGAGTTGAGAGCTGGTGATCTGATGTGCTGATGTTATAATGGACTCTGGAAGTTGCTACCCAAGCAGCAGCAGTGAGAGAGTAGTATGATTATGTTATTATCTTATTATAGCGCACCCACGCACTGTTACTGTAGACTGTGTTGGTTGTTTTGTGCTCTCTTCAGACACCTCTTCCCTCAGGAAGAGGAAGTTCCTCCCTTTCTTGGCCTTTGGTGTGTGTGTTGTGGTAGCGGACCAGTCTCATGGCATGTGTGAGGTAGGTCAGGTATTATTGCTCTGACTTCTTCTCTCTCTCCTCACCCGCTGATGGGATGGATGGTGGACATGTTCCTGAAGTCCAAGATCATTTCTTTTGTTTTTTTTGGTTTAGAAGTTAAGTTGTCTCTCGGCTCCCTCTCTCCACTCTCCAATTTCTTCCTCTCTTCTCGTCGTCGTTGTTGTCAGAGATCAGCCCTATCATCACTGTGTCGTCCGCGTCGCTTGATATATGATTATGATGTGGGAACGGGTTTGGGGTTGTGCGCGTGTGGGAGAGAGAGGGAGGGGGGACTCAGCACACAGCCCTGAGGTGCTCCAGTGTTTAATGTTATGGATGAGGAGAAGTGCTCATAACATAACTACACCTGACCTGGTGAAAACATGACTATACCTGACCTGGTGAAAACATGACTTTACCTGACCTGGTGAAAACATGACTGCACCTGACCTGGTGAAAGCATGACTACACCTGAGCTGGTGAAAACATGACTTTACCTGACCTGGTGAAAACATGACTACACAAAACATGGCTAGCCTGGTCGGGAGCAAGCTAACGTGGTTCAAGCTTGACTTATTCGCAGCCAGTGTAACAGTGACACCGACTCGGATGGACCCAGTGGCGCCGCCAAGGGGGGGCCAGGGGGGGCCACGGCCACCCTGAGAAAATCGCTGGCCCCCCCACTGGCGGCTCGCGAGTCGCATATGCATAATATGCTTCCGAGTATGTATAATATGCTTTTATCTGATATTTTACATTAGGTACTATTCATTTAAATCAATAATGTATATTTTTCATAATAGTTAATGTGAAAGAAAATAACAAACGCATAGCCAGCCAGCCGCTTTTGACCGTCCGTCATTGCGTCACACTCCGACCCCTCCCCCGGCCTGCTGCTGCACACAGTGCACTGCCAGATGACAGTCTGCCTCTGAGCTCAGCCTCTTGTCTCTGGTGGCATAATCGGAAGCTAGCGTAGCTGGCAGCTGCCTGCAGAGTTGAGTTGAGACAACCAGACTGCTAACGGGTAAGTAAGTCATACAATACTTACTTATATTTTTAAAAATAATTATTATTATGTATTTAGTAAACTGTTCGTTTTTTGACGGTGTCGAATTGCCTAGCTAGCTAAATTAGGGCTTAGCTAGCTAGTTTATGCCTTAAAGGAACACGCCAACTTTTTTATTTGAAGATGATGGATACCCTTCTCCTCTTTGTGCGTGCAGGAGGAAGCATAGAGACCCGCACCATTAGCCTAGCTTAGCCGCAATCACTGGAAGAGGGTTAGTCCTGTTAGCCTAGCTCCCTCAAAAGTGACAAAATACATTTTCCAACAACCATTTGCCATCTTCCCAAAAAGTTGACGTATTTATTTAAGGTTACTCTGCAACATAGAGAGTGTTAACTAACTATAGTTAGAGTTATCGTAGCGAAGCAAACTAGTGGCTTGGAAACACCAACCAGTTTAATAGAGCTCACAGTCTTCCTTGAGCCATATAGGGAGATGTTTAAACTTTGCAAAATTGCCCTTGCATTACCTGTGAGCACTGCAGCATGTGAGCACAGTTTTTCTGTGCTAAAGTTAATCAAGACTGTCTTGAGAAATACAATGAGTGACGAGCGATTGAGCAATTTGGGGGTGTTAAGTATAGAGTCAAGAAGGGCTAGGGGGGCCATAAATCTTGATGAATTTGTGGATGTGTTTGCCAAAAGACACAGCAACAGGCGAATAAAGCTGTATTGAAAAGAGTGTAGCCTAATAAAGCAGGGATATGAATAGGTTGTGAGTAGGCTATAGTAAAATGTATATTGTTGTCCATGATTATGCTTTTTTGTTTTGTTTTTCATTTTTGGACATATATAATAAAATATTTTTGTTTACAAAAAGACAGCAACAGCTGAATAAAGCTGTATTGAAAAGAATTGGAGGCCTCTGTGTGGTGTTTTTAAACTTCCCAGTATATGTTTTGTTCCTTACAATCAATGTACTCCTTCAAATTAAAGCTGTATATTTGTCTTTTTAAGGAAAAGGACAACTAGCCTATTTGAAGAACAATGAATCACCTAACACATGTATACAAATACAAAACACATTAAAACAGGATTGTTGTGGGACTCAAAGTGTTAAATCTGTTAGTCTGTGCACATCAGATAATTAGGAACATTAACTGTAAAATAAGAAACCAAAGTATATCAGTATGCGATTCCTTAACTCTCATATTGACATAGTTTTCAACTAGCCTATATACTACAACAACATAATAGAATTCCTGAAATTCAGTTATGGCTTTTGGTTATGGTGTGCCACCCCAAGATTTTCAGTGGCCCCCCCCTGGCCCCCCCTATGAAAAATTTCTGGGGGCGCCACTGGATGGACCACTGGCTTAGATGTTTCAGACCCTTTTTTGTAAAGTAATTCCTCTTTATGTTGTCGCATTATGAAAAAATTTACAATTCTAGTTTTTACACTTTGTTTTTATTTGCAGGTTATGCTATAAAATAATTCCCTTTATGTCATAATAATTATTAAACAATTTTAAATGAATGTTTTTCACAGTTTTCTGTTTAAGATATCTCAAAAAAGCCATTCTGTAATATTTTCGAGGCGTAAAGGTGTCTGTGTGCCTATGAGTCGATGACATAGACATTCGCAACATAGATGGTCGTTAATGGAAATATTGGACCCGATTATGTAGTGTACCAAAACAAATGTGTCTTGACTGGTTCTGTTTCAATCATGGCATGTCCATTCATTGACAACCCTGTAGATGAGGGGGTACAGATAGTAAGAAGAGTGTTTCGAGCGGGGAGGGTGTTCTGAGATTTCGAGCGGGGAGGGTGTTCTGAGATTTCGAGCAGGGAGGGTGTTCTGAGATTGGATCTGCAGGCAGTTATGAACGCAGCAGATTTCCCAGGGAGGGAATAGGCTATTTTTGATTTACAACTTGCAAAAGGCTGAAATTAAATGCATTGCTAATATAACCAAATACCCTACAGACTAACCTTTAGCCGATACATGCAAAAGGCCTAAAATATTTTAGTTCGTTTTACCACAGCTATCTGGCTATATGATCATCATTTCACTATTTCTATAGATGATCTGCAACTCTGATTGCCTCTTCACCAACATTTTTATTTGTATTTCGGTCCTTTTTGTCCTACTGTGATTGCTCCTAAATCGCTACACAAGAAAAAGTACTATTAAAAGACTTATTTGAATTGAGGAGATGCAAAGCACATAGCACTGATTGCGCAATAGGACTAACGTACGCGCGGCAATCAATTCCCAGGCTGTATCTCTCGCTTTATTAATTACTGTGGTGTTGCCTTTTTTGTAATTATAGACTTGTAATCTTCATAAAACTGCATAATGAGTTCCTGTTCCCCAGCTGTAAACGACACTACGTTATTTTGCCAATTTACTCTGATTGAATGTTTAAATGGTAATTCCACCCAAAAACAACATTAACCTTATTGAACAGATCAAGGCACAACTAATTAAGTCTTTCTTTGTGGCTGGCTAAAAAAAAAAATCTGTTCTGAGTTATTTGAATATAAAGTTGAAAATTCGGTAGAGGTATACATCAAAATGACGTATACCTCTACCACTTCCTGGTCTCTGAAAGACAACAGTGTTTTCAAGTGGGCATGTAAATTACATAGGCAAGTATGCGGTGCCAACTAGGGAAGAAATGCTGCCTGCATGTCATTGTTCTGAATAGGGACACATCGTAGATCAAGCTAGCTATCATTGCTATTTTATTATAATGTCAGTAAATTACATTGATAGGCAACGTTATTTTCTAAAGATGTTTAGGCAAACTTAACCAAACAAGACTCGAGTGCTGTCGGTTAGCTCCTCCGGTATTCCCTGATTCCCTGTAGCCAACATCTTCCTTATTGAATCACCTGGTAAGGAACTATGTCAACCAACGTTACATTATCTATGATCATTAAGTAGACTACCATTAGCTAGCTAGCTGACCATAATTGAACGGTTTCGCTTTGAGCATTTGATTACGCAATGTATTCTTTCTGGGCTAGTGCATTAACTGTTGTTAGCAAGGGGGTTCTTGGCATAAAACAAATAGGTTTTTAAATATGTTTGCCAGGCAGTAGGCCATTTCATTCGTTAATGGAAGGAGGTGGGATATCGGGGTGCGTAGCTAAGTTACAGACTTCTGACTAGGCTGGCTAATGTATTCACCAATGTATACCAAACTTGGATAAACAAAGGGCTGTATTTCTCCCGTTTTTCTGGAGACTGAGCTAATGGTGGTATTTTCTCTGTATAACTGTTGCATTAGTGGCTAACATGCCAGCGAGTTACATGGCCTCAAGAAACACTGCAGACAGGCACAACTGTAAGCACCTTAGCCATTGTAGTTTATTGTACTATTGTCCACTATCATCCTCCAAACCTGTAGGTACTAGAGTCCTCTAACACCCTTCAAACCTGTTGGTAGTACAGTCGTCTATCACCCACTAAACCTGTAGGTACTATAGTCCACTGTCACCCTCCAAAACCTGTAGATACTATTGTCAACTATCACTCTCCAAACCTGTTGGTACTACAGTCCACTATCACCCTCCAAGCCTGTAGGTACTATAGTCCACTGTCACCCTCCAAAACCTGTAGATACTATAGTCAACTATCACTCTCCAAACCTGTTGGTACTACAGTCCACTATCGCCCTCCAAGCCTGTAGGTACTATAGTCAACTGTCACCCTCCAAAACCTGTAGATACTATAGTCAACTATCACTCTCCAAACCTGTTGGTACTACAGTCCACGATCACCCTCCAAAGCTGTAGGTACTATAGTCCACTATCACCCTCCAAACCTGTCGGTACTATAGTCCACTATCACCCTCCAAACCTGTTGGTACTATCGTCCATTATCACCCTCCAAACCTGTCGGTAAAGACAACACATTAGAGAGAGAGTACACATCAGAAAGACAGCACACATTAGAGAGAGAGTACAGATCAGAGAGACAGCACACATCAGAAAGACAGCACATATTAGAGACAGCACACATCAGAGAGAAAAAGCCCACAGACAGCACACAAAGAGACAGCGCACATCAGAGACAGCACACATAAGAGAGAGAGAGAGCACACATCAGAGAGAGAGAGAGCACAGAGAGAGAGAGTACACATCAGAGAGACGGCCCACATCAGAGAGAGAGAGCACACATTAGAGACAGCACACATCAGAGAGAGTACACAATAAAAAGACAGCACACATCATAGAGAGAGAGCACACATTAGAGATACAGAACACATCAGAGAGAGCACACATTTGAGACAGCACACATCAGAGAGAGTACACAATAAAAAGACAGCACACATCATAGAGAGAGAGCACACATTAGAGATACAGCACACATCAGAGAGAGCACACATTTGAGACAGCACACATCAGAGAGAGCACATAAGAGAGACAGCACACATCAGAGAGAGAGCACAAATTAGAGAGAGTACACATCAGAGACAGAGCACACATTAGAGACAGAACACATTAGAGAGAGTACACATCCGAGAGAGAGAGCACACATTAGAGAGACAGCTCACATTAGAGAGACAGTACACAACCTGTAGGTACTATAGTCCTATATCACCCTCCAAACCTGTAGGTACTATAGTCCAGTAGCACCCTTAAGACCTGTAGGTACTATATTCCACTGTCACCCTCCAAACCTGTTGGTAAAAACAGAACACATTAGAGAGAGAGTACACATCAGAACGACAGCACACATTAGAGAGAGAGTACAGATCAGAAAGACAGCACACATTAGACAGCACACATCAGAGAGACAGCACTCATTAGAGACAGCAAACATCAGAGAGACAGCACACATCAGAGAGACAGCACACATCAGAAAGACAGCACATATTAGAGACAACACACATCAGAGAGAAAAAGCCCACAGAGACAGCACACAAAGAGACTGCACACATCAGAGAGACAGCGCACATCAGAGAGAGAGAGCACACAGAGAGAGAGCACACATCAGAGAGAGTACACAATACAAAGACAGCACACATCAGAAAGACAGCACACATCAGAGAGAGAGAGCACACATCAGAGAGACAGCACGAATTAGAGAGAGTACACATCAGAGACAGAGCACACATTAGAGACAGAACACATTAGAGAGAGTACACATCCGAGAGAGAGAGCACACATTAGAGAGACAGCTCACATTAGAGAGACAGTACACAACCTGTAGGTACTATAGTCCTATATCACCCTCCAAACCTGTAGGTACTATAGTCCAGTAGCACCCTTAAGACCTGTAGGTACTATATTCCACTGTGACCCTCCAAACCTGTTGGTAAAAACAGAACACATTAGAGAGAGAGTACACATCAGAACGACAGCACACATTAGAGAGAGAGTACAGATCAGAAAGACAGCACACATTAGACAGCACACATCAGAGAGACAGCACTCATTAGAGACAGCAAACATCAGAGAGACAGCACACATCAGAAAGACAGCACATATTAGAGACAACACACATCAGAGAGAAAAAGCCCACAGAGACAGCACACAAAGAGACTGCACACATCAGAGAGACAGCGCACATCAGAGAGAGAGAGCACACAGAGAGAGAGCACACATCAGAGAGAGAGAGCACACAGAGAGAGAGCACACATCAGAGAGAGAGAGCACACAGAGAGAGAGCACACATCAGAGAGAGTACACAATACAAAGACAGCACACATCAGAAAGACAGCACACATCAGAGAGAGAGAGCACACATCAGAGAGAGCACACATCAGAGAGACAGCACACATTAGAGACAGAACACATTAGAGACAGAGCACACATCAGAGACAGAGCACACATCAGAGAGACAGCACACATCAGAGACAGAGCACACATTAGAGACAGCACACATCAGAGAGAAAAAGCCCACAGAGACAGCACACAAAGAGACTGCACACATCAGAGAGACAGCGCACATCAGAGAGAGAGAGCACACAGAGAGAGAGCACACATCAGAGAGAGTACACAATACAAAGACAGCACACATCAGAAAGACAGCACACATCAGAGAGAGAGAGCACACATCAGAGAGAGCACACATCAGAGAGACAGCACACATTAGAGACAGAGCACACATCAGAGACAGAGCACACATTAGAGACAGAACACATTAGAGACAGAGCACACATCAGAGACAGAGCACACATTAGAGACAGAGCACACATCAGAGAGACAGCACACATCAGAGACAGAGCACACATTAGAGACAGCACACATCAGAGAGAAAAATCCCACAGAGACAGCACACAAAGAGACTGCACACATCAGAGACAGCACACATCAGAGAGAAAAATCCCACAGAGACAGCACACAAAGAGACTGCACACTTCAGAGAGACAGCACACATCAGAGAGAGAGAGAGCACACATTAGAGAGACAGCACACATCAGAGCGAGAGAGCACACAGAGAGAGAGTACAAATCAGAAAGACTGCACACATCAGAGAGAGCACACATGAGAGACAGCACACATCAGAGACAGCACACATCAGAGAGAGACCTCTTTCTGGTCTACACATATCCTCACAATGAAGAAGGAGTAAACCTTGCTGTAAACCATATAAACAACATATTTGACAGTTTAGCATGTATGTCAAATTTGACAAAGAATTCATTGAAAAATATTTTTTTTTTAAACAAAAATGAAAAATGGTTTGATTCGGATTGCAAAAACATGAGGAAAATTCTCAGAAAATTATCTAACCAGAAACAGACAACCAGAACATCATGAACTACCCCTTATTTATTGTGAAACACTAAAACACTATAAAAACACATTCAGAACCAAAAAAGAACAGTACATCCAAAACCAACTAAATTAAATTGAAGAATCAATTAAGTCAAATAAATTCTGGGACAATTGGAAATCTTTAAACAAACCACACCATGACGAATTGGCCATGCAAAATGGAGAACTATGGAAGAATCATTTTGAACAATTATGTAGTCAGACGATAAAGAATCCAGAACAAAACCAAATATGTGAAAAACTGAATAATCTTGAAAAAATCATTAAAGACAATCAGAACCCTCTAGATTATAAAATTGCAGTATCAGAACTTGCAGAAAAATGGAATGCCTTGCAATCAAAAAAATCCTGCAGGGCAGATGGCATCTTAAATGAGATGCTGAAACACACAGATCACAAATTTAGATTAGCCATTCAGCACACTGTTCAATTTTGTACTGAGTGTGGGTCTTTTCTCTGAAATCTGGAACCAAGGACTCATAACCCCTATTTTCAAGAGTGGAGATAAAGTTGACCCTAATAACTACAGGCATCTGTGTTAACAGTAATCTGAGGAAGGTATTTAGCAGTATTTTAAATTCAAGAATCATAGACTTCCTTATTAAGCACAATGTCTTAAGTAAAAGTCAAATTGGATTCCTACCAAGACATCTGATCACATTTTCACCCTGCACACCCTAGTGGATAAATATGTGAGCCAAAACAAAACCAAAGTTTTTACTTGCTTTGTTGACTTCCAGAAAGCATTTGATTCAATTTGGCATGAAGGCTTATTTTTTAAACTTATTGAAAGTGGTGTAGGGGGGAAATGTTATGATGTCATCAAATCAATGTACACAAACAGCAAATGTGCGGTCAAAATTGGAAATAAACAAACTGATTTCTTCACACAGGGGCGTGGAGTGAGACAGGGTTGCAGTTTGAGTCCTACCCTATTCAACATTTATATAAACTAATTGACAAAATTACTGGAGCAATCTGCAACACCTGGCCTCACTCTACATGACACAGAAATCAAATGTCTTCTGTACGCAGATGACCTGGTTCTGCTGTTGCCCACAAAAGAGGGATTACAACAGAACCGGGCTCTTTTAGAACATTTCTGTCAGACCTGGGCCCTGACAGTTAACCAAAAGAAAACTAGAATATTAATTTTCCAGAAAAGGTCCAGATCTCAGGGAACCACTCAAAACTTTACCCTAGGAAAAAATTATATAGAAACAACAACTAATTATACTTATTTAGGCTTAGAAATCAGTTCCACAGCAAATTTCAGCTTGGCCATGAATGAACTGAAAGAGAAAGCAAGAAGGGCTTTCTATGCCATCAAAAAATCTATAAAAATCTCAATTCCAATTAGGATCTGGCTCAAAATATTAGAATCAGTGATCAAACCAATTGCACTTTATGGCAAATTAGATTTTGTTAAATGGGATAAACATCCAATTGAGATCCTGCATGCTGAACTCTGCAGTCCCCAACTCTGCGACCTCAAATCATATCATTATAAAGCCCTGCTCTGCCAAGAGCTGAACAAAGAAAGGAGTCCCCTCAGCCTGCTGGTCCTGAGGCTGAGTTCACCCACAGATACTAACACTACTAACACCAATCAGCCTCAGGACAGCGATGCATTATTTCATACAATTAGACCAAACCAAATTATGATGAAAGAAAAAGAAAACTATATCACTTATTGGAACAAAACCACAAAAGATCAACATAAGCTTGAATGCTATTTGGCCCTAAAAAGACAGTACACCTTGGCAGAATATTTTACCATGGTGACTGATAACAAATTGAGAAAAGCATTGATAATGTACAGACTCAGTGAGCGCAGCCTGGCCATAGAAAACGGCCGTACTGGCAGACCTGGCTTCCCAGAGAGGACAGGCTATGCTCCCACTGCGATCAGGGGGCAGTAGAGACAGAGCTGCATTTCCTAATGGAATGCACAAAATACCAGGAAATTAGAACACATTTCTTTTAAAAAATTGGAACAATGTTACCCAAATTCCCAATTTATAATAATCTTGAAAAGCTCCCCTACATACTCAGGGAGAAAACCGAATGTGTGGCATTGGCTGCAACTTATGTGGCCTCCGGTCACAAAATGAGGGACAAACAGTGAGGCACCATCTCCTTTATCTGAAGTGTTAATGGCTATTTTATTGTTACTGTCCTTATTAGTGTTTGTCGTTCAACAATTCATGTAGATTGTCTGTAGATTTGGTTATTTATTATTTATGTATTTATTATTCCAGTGTATTAGTACTATGTTATGTGTCATTGTTAATTGTTTTATTGTTAATTGCTTTGGCAATATTGTTCATATACAATCATGCCAATAAAGCATTATTGAATTGAATTGAAAGCACACATCAGAGAGAGCACACAACAGTGTCTCTGTGGTTAACTGCGTATTAAACACAGTGTTCTTTTCGGGTCTTGTTCTGCCAATTTATTAGGGGTTTTTAAAGCAATGGCTCCTTCAGACAGACAGCACACATTAAAGAAACAGTACACATTAAAAAGAGTACACATCAGAGAGAGCACACATCAGAGAGAGAGCACACATCAGAGATACAGCACACATTAAACAGACAGCACACATTAGAGAGAGCACACATCAGAGAGAGCACACATCAGAGAGAGCACACATCAGAGATACAGCACACATTAGACAGCACACATTAAACAGACAGCACACATTAGAGAGAGCACACATCAGAGAGAGCACACATCAGAGATACAGCACACATTAAACAGACAGCACACATTAGAGAGAGCACACATCAGAGAGAGCACACATCAGAGATACAGCACACATTAGACAGACAGCACACATTAGAGAGAGCACACAGACGGCACACATCAAAGATAGCACACATCAGAGAGAGCACACATTAGAGAGCACACATTAGAGAGAGCACACATTATAGACAGCACACATCAGAGAGACAGCGCACATCAGAGAGAGCACATATCAGAGAGACAGCACACATTAGAGAGACAGCGCACATCAGATAGAGCACATATCAGAGAGACAGCACACATCAGAGAGACAGCACAAATCAGAGAGACAGCACAAATCAGAGAGACAGCACAAATCAGAGAGACAGCACACATCAGAGAGACGGCATACATTAGAGATACAGTACACATCAGAGTACTCATCAGAGACCAAGCACACTTCAGAAAGACAGCACACATTAGAGAGGCAGCACACATCAGAGAGAGCACACATCAGAGTACACATCAGAGAGAGAGCACACAGAGACAGCACACATCAGAGAGACAGCACACATCAGAGACAGAGCACACTTCAGAAAGACAGCACACATTAAAGAGAGCACACATCAGAGAGACAGCACACATCAGAGAGACAGCACACATCAGAGACAGCACACATCAGAGAGAGCACACATCAGAGAGACAGCACACATTGGAGAGCGCACACGTCAGAGAGAGCACACATCAGAGAGAGCACACATTAGAGAGACAGTACATCTTAGCGAGAGAGTACACATCAGAGAGACAGCACACATTAGAGTAAACATCAGAGAGACAGCACACATTAGAGAGACAGTACACATTAGATAGAGAGCACACATCAGAGAGAGCACACATTAGAGAGACAGCACACATTAGATAGAGAGCACACATCAGAGAGACAGCACACATTAGAGAGACAGTACAGCTTAGCGAGAGAGTACACATCAGAGAGACAGCACACATTAGAGAGACAGCTCACATTAGAGTACACATCAGAGAGACAGCCCACATCAAAGAGACAGCACACATCAGAAAGACAGCACACATTAGAGAGACAGTACACATTAGCGACAGAGTAGACATCAGAAAGACAACACACATTAGACAGAGAGTACACATTAGAGAGACAGCACACATTAGAGACAGCGCACATCAGAGAGACAGCACACATCAGAGAGAGAGAGCGAGCACACAGAGACAGCACACATTAGAGAGAAAGAGAGCACACACAGAGATAGCACACATTAGAGAGACAGCACACATTAGACAGCACACATCAGAGAGAGAGCACCCATCAGAGAGAGAGCACACATCAGAGAGACAGCACACATCAGAAAGACAGCACACAATTGAAAGATAGTGCACACATCAGAGAGACAGCACACATCAGAAAGACAGCACACAATTGAGAGAGAGCACACATCAGAAAGACAGCACACATTAGAGACAGCACACATTACAGAGACAGCAGACATCAGAGAGAGCACATCAGAGAGACAGCACACATTAGAGAGAGTACACATCAGAGAGAGCACATCAGAGAGACAGCACACATTAGAGAGAGTACACATCAGAGAGAGAGCACACATTAGAGACAACACACATCAGAGAGATAACACACATTAGAGAAACGGTACACATTAGCGAGAGTACACATCAGAGACAGCACACATTAGACAGAGAGTACACATTAGAGAGAGCACACATCAGAGAGACAGCACACATTAGAGAGAGAGCACACATTCAAGATACAGCGCACATCAGAAAGAGAGCACACATTAGAGAGAGATTACACATCAGAAAGAGAGCACACATTAGAGAGTACACATTAGAGAGAGATTACACATCAGAAAGAGAGCACACATTAGAGAGTACACATTAGAGAGAGATTACACATCAGAGAGACAGCACACATTAGAGAGAGAGAGCACACATTAGAGACAGCACACATCAGAGAGACAGCACACATTCGAGAGAGAGTAAACAATAAAGACAGCACACATCAGAGAGACCGCACACATTTGTGAGACAGCACACATCAGAGACAGTGCACATCAGAGACAGAGGACACAGAGAGCACACATTAGAGAGACAACACACATCAGAGAGACAACACACATTAGACAACAAACATTAGAGAGACAGCGAACATCAGAAAGACAGCACACATTAGAGACAGCACACATTAGAGAGACAGTACAGCTCAGCGAGACAGCACACATTAGAGAGAGTAAACATTAGAGAGACAGCACACATTCGAGAGAGCACACGTCAGAGAGAGCACACATTAGAGAGCACACATCAGAGAGAGCACACAGACAGCACACATCAGAGAGAGAGAGAGAGAGATGGCCACGCTCCCCAGCAACCTCCTGCTACTGTTCCTGCTCCTGTTCCTGCTCCCTCAGCGCCCCCTCCTGTTCCGGTACGGGAGCCTCGTTTACCCCCGCCGGAGAAGTAGTTTACCCCCGCCAGGTGAACCTGGCGGTTGTCGTCCCTTCCTTACCCAGTGCCAGCTCATCTTCCAGCTGCAGCCTACTACCTTCCCCACTGAGCTTTCCCGGGTAGCTTATATCATCACTCAGCTATCCGGTTGAGCTAAGAAGTTGGGAACGGCGGCCTGGGAGGATGGGCTTCCATGCGTCCAGACCTCCAACATGTTCGCAGACGAGATGAGGAGGGTCTTCGACCGCTCCAAGCACGGGCATGAGGCAGCGAGAGATGCTGCGTATGCGCCAGGGGGATCTCTCGGTCTCGGATTTCGCCATAGAGTTCCAGATGTTAGCGACTTCCAGTAGATGGGAGAAGAGGGCGCTGTACGACACCTTCCTCCAGGGACTGGCTGAGCGTGTCAAGGACGAGCTGCTGACTCGTGACCTCCCAGAAAGCCTGGACGATCTCATCGCGCTCGCCATCCGCATGGACCATCATCTTCAGGAACACAGCAAGTTCCATCGTCAGGCGACTTCAAGTCATAACTCCTCCTGGAGGTCCCAGTACAACGATTCTTCCATCGCTATCAAGAACCCACCATCCCGAGCACCAGAGACGGAGGCCATGGAGGTGGATCAAACTCGCCTGTCGAGGGAGGAACGGGATCGGAGGATGAAGTCCAGAGCCTGCCTCTACTGTGGACAACCGGGTCACTTCGTCGCCAAGTGCTCGGTAAAAGCAGTGGCGGACTTAGTCATTTTGGGGCCCAAGGCAAACACAGGCATGGGGCCCTCACACATCCCTTGCTCTCCCCCCTTTTCAATCCTTATTTATCTAAGAAAGATCAGTTGTGATGCATGTATCATCATCATCATCATCATTGCTGCTGGAGCAATCTAGGTTGGCACTGCCAGCAGCAGCAATGGGTAACGTAACGTTAGCTCCTCTTCGCTAGCATTAGCAATGCTAACAACACTAGTGCTAGTGCTAGCAGTCTCAGACTGACTCTGCTCTTCATTAGTGGCATCTGTACTACTACTAGCCGCCGTGAAAAATGTAGTTAGCTTTGGTAGTTTTGCCACAAACTTTTTACTTTCCTCCTGCTTCCTCCTTTTCTCAGCACCGCTTGGGTAGCTTCGCTTCATTTTCACTTTTTAATAATCGCGCCGAGCTGAAACACGAATTGGCTACTGAATCATTTCCGCAGACGGTTCATCATGGAATAGTCCAATGTAGTGGGGACTGAGGGGGGGGGCCTGACTAAGACACTCATGAATTAGGCATTCTGATGCCATTTAGCGCATTAATTTTTAGAAAGACATAATTAATTACTGGGGGGGGGGACGTTTATGAGGCATTTAACGGGGCCCTTTGTAGTATGGGGTCAGCTTGGGGCCCCAGGCAATTGCCAACCTTTGCCTAATGGGTAAGACCGCCTCTGGGTAAAAGCCAACGCCCATTAGTGACTAGAGGAGCACTAGTGGGCGTCATTCCTATCAAACACTCCTCTAAGAACCACACCTGCATCCCCGTGGCGCTCGAGTGGGCGGATCAGACCAGGAAGACACCTGCACTCGTCGATTCCGGAGCCGAGGAGAGCTTCTTGGACGCTGGGATGGCGTCCAAATGGGGAGTTCCCATCCTCCTTGGGTTGCCACGCCCACTAGCACCCAACTCCCTCAGTGGCCAGAAGTTCGCCAGCGTCAACCACATCACCGCCCCACTCAAGCTGCTGATCTCTGGCAACCATCGGGAGGAGCTTCAGTTCCACATCATCGATTCTCCCCATTCTCCGATTATCCTTGGACACCCCTGGCTGGTCAAGCACAAACCCACGTTCGAGTGGTCAACGCATGAGATTTTGGGCTGGAGCCCATTCTGTTCGTCTCATTGCCTCCGAGAAGCCCACTCTCCTCTTCTATTTCCCCTTCCGAGCCCCTCTTCTTCCGAGAAGTGTGATGACCTGTCCAGTATCCCCTCCGAGTACCAGGACCTCAAGGAGGTCTTCAACAAGGCCCGAGCTGTCTCCCTGCCACCGCCCCTTCGACTGTGCCATCAACCTACAACCTGGCGCAGTTCCTTCCAGGGGGCGGGTCTTCTCTCTTTCCCGGCCAGAACATGCGTCCATGGAGAAGTACCTACAAGAGTCCCTGGCAGCGGGCATCATCCGTCCGTCTTCCTCCCCCGCTGGTGCGGGGTTCTTCTTCGTGGGCAAGAAGGATGGATCCCTTAGGCCCTGCATTGAATACCGTGCCCTCAACAACATCACGATCAAGAACCGCTATCCTCTGCCGCTCATGGCTTCGGTGTTCGAACTCCTCCAGGGGGCATCCATCTTTTCCAAGTTGGATCTTCGTAACGCATACCACCTGGTGCGTATCCGAGAGTGTGACGAATGGAAGACAGCATTCAACACCTCTACTGGCCACTGGGAGTACTTAGTAATGCCCTTTGGCCTAACTAACGCTCCTGCTGTCTTCCATAAATTGATCAATGACGTGCTTGGCGACATGCTCAATCGTTTCGTCTTCGTATATCTGGACGATATACTCATTTTTTCGAAGACCGAGGCCGAGCACGTCACTCACGTCCGCCAAGTCCTGAGACGCCTCCTGGAGAATAGACTGTTTATGAAGGCTGAGAAATGCGAATTCCACTGCACCACCACAACATTCTTAGGGTACATTATCTCTGCCGGAGTCTGAGTATGGATCCCGAGAAGGTCAAAGCCGTTGTTGAGTGGCCCCGTCCAGAGTCCCGGAAGGACCTACAAAGATTCCTAGGATTTGCTCATTTCTATCGGCGCTTGATCCGGAGTTATAGCACCATTGCCGCCCCCCTCACTGCCCTCACATCCACCAAGACTACCTTCTTATGGAACCCTCGAGCCGACAAGGCATTTGATGATCTGAAGAACCGCTTCACCACAGCACCTATATTAATCCACCCAGAACCAACAGCCCAGTTTATTGTGGAGGTTGACGCATCCAATATAGGAGCAGGGGCGGTTCTCTCCCAGCATTCCTCCAAGGACAACAAGGTTCACCCATGTGCCTTTTTGTCACATCAACTCACACCCACGGAGGCCAACTACGATATCGGCAATCGTGAGCTACTGGCGGTCAAGTTAGCTCTTGAGGAGTGGCGGCATTGGCTGGAGGGAGCACAAGAACCATTCTTGGTGTGGACAGACCACAAAAACCTAGAGTCTCTGCAGACTGCCAAGAGACTTAACTCCCGCCAAGCTCGCTGGGCACTGTTCTTTGCCCGATTTAATTTTATACTCGCCTACCGACCCGGGTCCAAGAACATCAAACCAGAAGCTCTGTCCCGCCAATTTATGCCTACGGGTTGTTTCATCAACACCGTCCACCTTAACATTGAGAAGATCGTTATCGACGCCCTCAAGGGCGAAGCAGGGCCCAGCAGTTGTCCCAATAACCGTCTATATGTGCCCGAGTCAGTCCGCTCTAATGTCCTGCAATGGGGTCACTCCTCCAATCTGTGTTGGGTAACTGTGTATTGGGTGTATTGAGTAACTGTATTTTGTGTATTAGGTGTATTGGGTAACTGTGTATTAGGTATATTGGGTAACTGTGTATTAGGTGTGTTGGGTAACTGTGTATTGGGTGTATTAGGTGTATTGAGTAACTCTGTATTGTGTGTATTAGGTGTATTGGGTAACTGTGTATTAGGTGTGTTGGGTAACTGTGTATTGGGTGTATTAGGTGTATTGGGATTTTTGTGTATTGTGTGTATTAGCTGTGTTGGGTAACTGTGTATTGGGTGAATTAGGTGTATTGAGTAACTCTGTATTGTGTGTATTAGGTGTATTGGGTAACTGTGTATTAGGTGTGTTGGGTGTATTAGGTGTATTGGGATTTTTGTGTATTGTGTGTATTAGCTGTGTTGGGTAACTGTGTATTGGGTGAATTAGGTGTATTGGGTAACTGTATTGGGTGTAGTAGGTGTATTTGATAACTGTGTATTGGGTGTATTGGTTAACTGTGTATTGGGTGTCTTAGGTTTATTGTGTATTAGGTGTATTAGGTTTATTGTGTAAGTGTGTATTAGGTGTGTTGGGTAACTGTGTATTGGGTGTTTTAGGTGTATTGAGTAACTGTGTATTAGTTGTATTGGGTAACTGTGTATTAGGTGTAATGGGTAACTGTGTATTAAGTGTGTTGGGTGTTTTGGGTAACTGTGTATTGGGTGTATTAGGTGTTTTGGGTAACTGTGTATTGTGTGTATTAGGTTTATTGTGTACTAGGTGTATTGGGTAACTGTGTATTAGGTGTGTTGGGTAACTGTGTATTGGGTGTGTTAGGTGTATTGGGTAACTGTGTATTTGGTGTATTGGGTAAGTGTGTATTAGGTGTGTTGGGTAACTGTGTATTGGGTGTATTAGGTGTATTGAGTAACTCTGTATTGTGTGTATTAGGTGTATTGGGTAACTGTGTATTGGGTGTATTAGGTGTGTTGGGTAACTGTGTATTGGGTGTATTAGGTGTATTATGTAACGGTATATTTGGTGTAATAGGTGTTTTAGGTAACTGTTTATTGAGTGTATTAGGTGTATTGGCTAACTGTGTTTTGGGTGTATCAGGTGTATTGAGTAACTGTGTATTGGGTGTATTAGATTTATTGTGTAACTGTATATTTAGTGTATTCAGTGTTCTGGGTAACTGTGTATTGGGTGTAGTAGGTGTATTTGGTAACTGTGTATTGGGTGTATTTGGTTTATTGTGTAACTGTATATTTAGTGTATTAAGTGTATTGTGTAACTGTATATTGGGTTTATTAGGTGTATTGGGTTACAGTGTATTGGGTGTATTAGGTGTGTTGGGTAACTGTGTTGTGGGTGTATTAGGTATATTGGGTAACTGTATTGGGTGTATTAGGTAACTGTATATTGAGTGTATTAGGTGTATTGGGCTACTATGTATTGGGTTTATTGTGTCACTATATATTTGGTGTATTAGGCATGTTGGGTAACTGTGTATTGGGTGTATTAGTTGTATTGGGTAACTGTGTATTGGGTGTATTAGGTTTTTTGTGTATTAGGTGTATTGGGTAACTGTGTACTGGGTGTATTAGGTGTATTGGGTAACTGTGTACTGGGTGTATTGGGTGTAATAGGTGTATTGGGTAATTGTGTATTGGGTGTATTAGGTGTGTTGGGTAACTGTGTATCTGGTGTTGTAGGTGCGTTGGCTAACTGTGTTTTTGGTGTATTAGGTGTAGTGGGTAACTGTGTATTGGGTGTATTAGGTGTGTTGGTTAACTGTGTATTGGGTGTATTAGATGTAGTGGGTAACTGTGTACTGGGTGTATTAGATGTAGTGGGTAACTGTGTATTGGGTGTATTAGGTGTGTTGGGCAACTGTGTATTGGGTGTATTAGGTGTGTTGGGTAATTGTGACGTTAAGTTTGGGACAGAGGATAGCCTTGTTCAACAATTTACATGTATAAAATATTTTGCTAACATCAGCTATCGTGAACCATCAGGTAACAATAGATAGATAGATAATAGATTATCATGTCTGGGTGTCATATCTCTACATTTTTGTATACCAGAGAGTTATATTAATGTACTTAACTACTGTATGTTGCTCTTGATAAGAGTGTCTGTTAAGTGATTGTAATGTATTCTCTCACAAATACTGCATGCGTGCATGCGTGTGTGTGTGTGTGTGTGTGTGTGTGTGTAAATGCGTTCATACATGTTTTTTTGTGTAGGATTTGGACCTCTGACAAAGACGACATCTTCAAGCAGAGGATTAATGGTCTCCGTTCATCGGGTTACCAGAGAATTGTTTATCAGGACTTAATTTTTCTTGAACTTTATCTTGACTGTGAATGGTATCAGTTTGAAATTCCAGTGTAAGCACACCATTTGTATTTTCTCTCTCTCTCTCTCTCTCTCTCTCTCTCTCTCTCTCTCTCTCTCCTCTCTCTCTCTCTCTCTCTCTCTCTCTCAAAATTCATTATTATTTATTGCTTTACAAAATTCTCAATTGTATTATTGCCAATTTGATGATCAAAAAAAAACAAAAAGTCAACATCATGCAATAATCTACAGGACGTGCACCAGGAGTAGATGGACTCCCTGCAGAGTTTGTTAAACATTCCTGGAGGTTATTAGGGAGGGATTTTTATGAGGTAATTGGAGAGTGCCTGCAGAGGGGTAGACGAGCTTTTTATTTTTTTTACCTAAAAGATAGACTGACCCCCTAAAAAAAGATTGGCGGCCGGTCGCTTTGCTTTGTCTGGATTATAATTTTAAAAAGTGCTTAGCAAACAGACTTAAGGGTTGTCTAGATTGCCTTATTCATGAGGAGATTCATGGTCCTTGAGCCACTTGGGGACTTAATTTATCAAATTCAGAAGAGGATAATTAACCTTTTTTTGGTCAGGACAGCACTGGACGTGCACACCCGTATTGTTTTTGCCTGTTCAGGAAGGAGGGCAAGGCCTGATAGATGTCAGGAGTCAGGTTGATGCGTTCCGACTGCAGGCAGTACAGAGACTCCTCTACCGAGCTGACCTGACCTGGACCAAGGTTGCATGTGCTCTCCTGCAGAAGATAGAGAACCTGGGGTACGACCGACAACTCTTTGTACTATACCTTCAGGGAGTCGAACTAGCAGCTCTCACTCCCTAGCAGCTCTCACTCTCACTGCGCGCTTAGCAGCGGGTCTTCACGGTGAAAAGGGACATCTCACAGCCCGGAAGAGCCATTGTTCCATAACCCACTGATTCAAGCCAGGCTAGTACATTCAGCAAGCATGCAGGCCTGTCTGGTGAAGAATGAGTCTACTAAGCTAGCCCACCTAAGAAAAGGCGATGGGTGCAGATGTGTATGGTGAAGAATTAGTGTACCAAGCTAGCCCACCGAAAAAACGGTGATGGGTGCAGGTGTGTATGGTGAAGAATGGGTGTACCAAGCTAGCCCACCTAAGAAACGGTGATGGGTGTATGGTGAAGAATTGGTGTACCAAGCTAGCCCACCTAAGAAACGGTGATGGGTGCAGGTGTGTATAGTGAAGAATGGGTGTACCAAGCTAGCCCACCTAAGAAACGGTGATGGGTGCAGGTGTGTATGGTGAAGAATGAGTGCACTAAGCTAGCCCACCTAAGAAACGGTGATGGGTGCAGGTGTGTATGGTGAAGAATGAGTGCACTAAGCTAGCCCACCTAAGAAACGGTGATGGGTGCAGGTGTGTATGGTGAAGAATGAGTGCACTAAGCTAGCCCACCTAAGAAACGGTGATGGGTGCAGGTGTGTATGGTGAAGAATGGGTGTACCAAGCTAGCCCACCTAAGAAACGGTGATGGGTGTATGGTGAAGAATTGGTGTACCAAGCTAGCCCACCTAAGAAACGGTGATGGGTGCAGGTGTGTATAGTGAAGAATGGGTGTACCAAGCTAGCCCACCTAAGAAACGGTGATGGGTGCAGGTGTGTATGGTGAAGAATGAGTGCACTAAGCTAGCCCACCTAAGAAACGGTGATGGGTGCAGGTGTGTATGGTGAAGAATGAGTGCACTAAGCTAGCCCACCTAAGAAACGGTGATGGGTGCAGGTGTGTATGGTGAAGAATGAGTGCACTAAGCTAGCCCACCTAAGAAACGGTGATGGGTGCAGGTGTGTATGGTGAAGAATGGGTGTACCAAGCTAGCCCACCTAAGAAACGGTGATGGGTGTATGGTGAAGAATTGGTGTACCAAGCTAGCCCACCTAAGAAACGGTGATGGGTGCAGGTGTGTATAGTGAAGAATGGGTGTACCAAGCTAGCCCACCTAAGAAACGGTGATGGGTGCAGGTGTGTATGGTGAAGAATGAGTGCACTAAGCTAGCCCACCTAAGAAACGGTGATGGGTGCAGGTGTGTATGGTGAAGAATGAGTGCACTAAGCTAGCCCACCTCAGAAACGGTGATGGGTGCAGGTGTGTATGGTGAAGAATGAGTGCACTAAGCTAGCCCACCTAAGAAACGGTGATGGGTGCAGGTGTGTATGGTGAAGAATGAGTGCACTAAGCTAGCCCGCCTAAGAAACGGTGATGGGTGCAGGTGTGTATGGTGAAGAATGAGTGCACTAAGCTAGCCCGCCTAAGAAACGGTGATGGGTGCAGGTGTGTATGGTGAAGAATGAGTGCACTAAGCTAGCCCACCTAAGAAACGGCGATGGGTAGAGGCCAGCAGCAGCCCTTCAGGGGGTGACAGGTGTACGGTCCTCCCGACTGGCTAATAGACTAGTTGAGGAATTTAATGCAGCTCTGCCTTGGAATTTCAGAGAAGCTCTGGATGGACAACTTAGGCAGTGCCAGAGGAGCAACTTGTACTACCCACCATTTCGCGTTGCTGCTGCTGTGGGGGATGTGTTATATTCTGTACATATGTCTGTGTCTATCATCATCATTGCATTCCCCTTTGTTCGTGGGTTGTCCGAGTCGCATTCGTGTGTTTGTTTACCCTGTCTCGTGTATGCACTGTTTAGGTGACTTCGGGATTTTACGAGGGTTTCGTTTTCTGTTACTTCCTGATTTCCTTTACGTGTAATTGTATAGATTACTAACTTGCGCTAACAATCACTCGGGTGCTTTATTAATTAAGCGCACTTACTAAACCAATTAACATAAATGTATACGAACAACTAACTGTCTGTCTTATAGTTAGATACTAACAGATTAACCAGTTTTTCCGCTATCTCTGTAATTCGCTCCAGCTGTTTGTATGTAGAATTCACCTCTCGTGATTACTGAGCACACTCCGCTCCTCTTCGAGCCCGTTGTTTGTTATGCATGTTTCCGAGTCCCGTCCATGTTTTTGTTATGTTTTCGTGATTGTATCATTGTTTACCTAATGTGTTAACCTCACGTAGTTTGTTACCCCTCCCTTTCCTATACGTATATAAGACCCACAAATCTGTTTGTTCCCTGTCAGAACGTTACCCTTATTTCCTGAGCCTGCGATTATAAAGCCAGCAATTTATTGATATACCTGAGACACCCTTTTCGTACGACCTCGATTTAGCCTAGTGATTCTGTTTGTTTGCCTTATTGCCTTTTGGTTTCGACTGTTTGCTTGTTTTTCGAGTTTGCCTTTGCCTGCCGTTTTTGTACCTCTGCCTGTGCTTTCCCGGTTTTTCGATTTTTGGACTCCTGGCAACTCTATTGCCTTCTGTTTTTGTACTGTCCCCATATCTGATCTCCTGGCTTTTGACCTCGGACTTTTGAAATAAACCTCGTTCTTGCATAATCCTTGTCTGCTATTGGGTCTCTGCGTCTGGATCATAACAGTACATTCTGACCAGAGATGGACCCAGCAGACAGCTCCCGGGTGAACTTCGCCCTCGAGCAGCAGGGTGCCATGCTGGGTCGCCACCAGACCCAGTTGGATTTGGTTTCGCAGCACCTGCAGAACCTCACCCTCTGTGTGACGGAGCTGACATCATCACTCTGGGCACTTCCGCCTGGCCATGCTCCCCAGCAACCTCCTGTTCCTGTTCCTGTTCCTGCTCCCTCAGCGCCCCCTCCTGTTCCGGTACGGGAGCCTCGTCTACCCCCGCAGGAGAAGTACTCCGGTGAACCTGGCGGTTGTCGGCCCTTCCTTACCCAGTACCAGCTCATCTTCCAGCTGCAGCCTACTACCTTCCCCACTGAGCTCTCCCGGGTAGCTTATCTCATCACTCAGCTATCTGGTCGAGCTAAGAAGTGGGGAACGGCGGCCTGGGAGGAAGGTCTTCCATGCATCCAGACCTCCAACATGTTCACAGAGGAGATGAGGAGGGTCTTCGACCGCTCCAAGCACGGGCATGAGGCGGTGAGGGAGATGCTGAGTATGCGCCAGGGGAATCTCTCAGTCTCGGATTTCGCCATTGAATTCCAGACGTTGGCGACGTCCAGTAGATGGGAGAGGAAGGCGCTGTACGACACATTCCTCCAGGGACTGGCGGAACGTGTCAAAGACGAGCTGCTGACTCGGAGCCTCCCAGAAGGCCTGGAGGACCTCATCGCGCTTGCCATCCACGTGGACCATCGCCTTCAGGACCGCAGCAGGTTTCGTCATCAGGCGACTTCAAGTCATGGCCCCTCCTGGAGGTCCCACGACAACGATCCATCCATCGCTATCAAGAAACCGCCGTCCCGGGCACCAGAGACAGAGGCTATGGAGGTTACATTACATTATAGACATTTAGCAGACGCTCTTATCCAGAGCGACGTACATAGTGCATTTCCGCACTAGTAACAAGTGCGTTAAAACAATCCTTAAAAGGCAAACACAAATCTAAGTACTAGGCACAGTCAGTATGATTGGGGACTTTTATTATTTTATTTGTTTATTTTTTGGGGGGGAGGGGGGGGAACTACACAATTTTGCTTGAAAGCGGTCAGACTTTCTGCTGTTTCTGAAGGGAGCTCCACCACCCACCACCACCCACGCCACAGACAGACAGACAGACGGGGAGGGGTGGGGGGGGGGGGGGGGGGGGGGGGGGGGGGGGGTACTGAGGAGGCGGGCGGCGGAACCAGAGAGATCTGGTGGTCTGATGGGTCTGATGAGAGATTGGATGTAGGGAGGGGAGATCCCTGACTGAAGGCGAGCACCAATGTTTGTTTTTTGATGCGGGCCATCACCGGTAGCCAGTGGAGGAGGTCAATGCAGGGGGGGGTGACATGGAGTGTCGGGGGGAGGTTGAAAACCAGGCGCGCTGCTGCGTTCTGGATAAGCTGAAGGGGTCTAATGGCCGATGCTGGCAAGCCAGCCAGGAGAGAGTTGCAATAGTCCAGGCGGGACAGCACCATCGCTTGGACCAGGAGCTGGGTTGAGTGGGTGGTGAGGAAGGGGCGGATTCTCCTGATGTTGTACAGGAAGAACCTGCATGCCCGGGTTACCACTGCAATGTTCTCGGAGAGGGACAGCCTGTTGTCCATCATGACTCTGAGGTTCCTGGCACAGAGCGTTGGGGTCAGTGGAGTGTCTCCTAGGTAAATAGAAAGATTGAGAGGGGGAGAGGTTAGAGCAGGAATGTAGATGAGCTCAGTCTTGCCTGGATTGAGCTTGAGATGGTGGTTGTCCATCCAGCTCTGGATGTCTCTCAGGCAAGCGGAGATGCGGGCTGACACCTGAGTGTCAGACGGTGAGAAGGAGAGAAAGAGTTGAGTATCGTCAGCATAGCAGTGGTAAGAAAGACCATGAGCAGTGATAACAGGGCCAAGGGATTTGGTGTAGGTGGAGAAGAGGAGGGGACTAAGGACTGAGCCCTGGGGGACTCCTGTGATAAGTAATTAATGTAATGTAATAAGGGGACGGGGTGCCGATACTTTACCAGCCCAGGCAACCTGGGAGGAGCGTTCGGAGAGGTAGGACTTAATCCAGGCCAGGGCCGAGCCGCCGATCCCTGCTGCAGACAGGTACGACAGGAGGATGGAGTGATCTACGGTGTCGAAGGCGGCAGAGAGGTCTAGAAGTATTAGCACAGAGAGAAGCACAGAGGAGAGGGAGGCTGCACGAGCTGCATGAAGCATCTCGCTGACGGAGAGGAGTGCGGTTTCCGTTGAGTGGCCAGGTTTGAAGCCGGACTGGTGGGGGTCTAGCAGGTTGTTCTGGGTAAGGAAAGACGACAGTTGGTTAGAAACAGCTTTGAAACAGTTTTGGATGTTGGAGGGGTCCAGCGTAGGTTTTTTCAGGATCGGGGTGATGTGGGCTCTCTTGAAGGATGAGGGGAAGCAGCCAGAGGTCAGGGAGGAGTTCACCAGGGAGGTCACAAACGGGAGGATATCTTGGGTGATTGTCTGGAGGAGAGATGAAGGGATAGGGTCGAGGGCACAAGTAGTGGGGCGATGGGAGAGTAGGAGATGGGATACGTCGGTCTCAGAAAGGGGAGAAAAGGTGGAGAAACAGGGGGGGGGGACACAGAAGGGGTAGAGAGAGGAAGAGAGTGGAAAGCAGTGTCTGTGAGGGGAGGGGGAGTGGGGCTGAAGGAGCTGCGGATGTCTGCGATCTTCTCATCGAAGAAATCTGCGAAGTCGTCTGCAGCGAATGAGGAATGAGGAGCAGGAGGGGGTTTGCTGAGGAGGGAGGAGAAGATAGAGAACAATTGACGGGGGTTAGAACTGTGTTTGCAAATTTTTGTGTGATAGTAAGTTACCTTGGCAGCAGTGACTGCTGTAGAGAACGTCGCTAGGAGAGACTGGTAGGAGGAGAGGTCTGATGCGTCTCTGGATTTCCTCCACATCCTCTCTGCTGCGCAGAGACCGGCCCTTGAGGTGTGCAGGGTGTCGGACATAGGCAGGGAGGAGATGGGCGTGTGGGTCTAAAGACAAGAGGGCAGAGAGAGTCAAGTGATGTGGAGAGAGCTGTGAGAAGGGTGTCAGATGCAGAGTCGATGGGGAGTTGAGAGAAGGGTTTGAGAAGAAGAAGAAGAAGGAGGAAGAAGGAGGAGAGGGCAGCGGGAGTTGCCGTGTTGTCCGGTGTGATCCAGGTTTCAGTGAGGGCGAGAAACTGGAGGGACAGGAAGGAGGCATAGCCGGAGATGAAGTCTGCTTTCTGTGTGGCAGAATGGAAGTTCCAGAGCCCCCCTGCGACGGTGAAGTTCTCGCAGACAGCGAGGGGTAGCGGAGGTTGGAAGGGTTGCGTCGTCGTGGAGGGCCACGTCGTTGGAAGCGGGTTCTGAATGGAAGGGAGCAGACAGGGATAGGGAGAACACACATAACCTGGGACGGAGAGCTCTGCCACTAGTCTTTTGAAGTGCACATGGCTGATTGCAATCGGCTAACAGCCGTGTGAGACACTTCGTAAGCACGGATAATTATTACCACTTAAAAGGCACAAAAACCTGAAACTAACAGCCTATCCAATCAAACAATCTAGCAAACAGCCAAACGCAGAACAAACAAACTAGTAAAGCAATTGGTAAGATGAGCGTTCAACAAGGTCTAATTAAAGTCTAAAATAAAATCATACAAGCAGCGGCTAGTGCGCTTAAAAATGTCACTACCTCTCACGGGACGGTTAAAACGGCTCTTGCAACGCAGGAAGGAGGATGCACACTGGTGGATCGAACTCGTCTGTCAAGGGAGGAACAGGATCGGAGGATGAGGTCCAGAGCCTGCCTCTACTGTGGCCAACCGGTTCACTTCGTTGCCCAGTGCCCGGTAAAAGCTAACGCCCATTAGTGACCAGAGGAACACTAGTGGGTGTTATTCCTATCGATCACTCCTCTAGGAACCGCACCTGCCTTCCTGTGACGCTCGAGTGGGCAGATCAAACGAGGAGGACATCCGCCCTCGTCGATTCTGGAGCGGAGGAAAGCTTTCTGGACGCTGGGATGGCATCCAGATGGGGAGTTCCTCTTCTCAAGCTGCCACACCCACTAGTTTCCAAGTCCCTCAGCGGCCAGAGATTCGCCAGCATAGACCACATCACCGCCCCACTCAAGCTGTGGATCTCAGGCAACCATCGGGAGGAGCTTCAACTCCACATTATCAATTCTCTCCACTCACCCAATAACCTTGGACACCCCTGGCTAGTCAAGCACAACCCCATGTTCGAGTAGTCGACACATGAGATTTTGGGCTGGAGCCCATTCTGTTCATCTCATTGCCTCCGAGAAGCCCACTCTCCTCTTCTGAGTCCCCTTCCGAGCCCCTCCTCTTCCGAGATGTGCGATGACCTGTCCAGTATCCCTTTCCGAGTACCTGGACCTCAAGGAGGTGTTAAGCAAGTCCCGAGCCATAAATCTGCCTCCTCATCGCCCCTATGACTGTGCCATTGAGCTGCAACCAAGCGCAGTTCCACCACGGGGGCGAGTTTTCTCCCTCTCCCGTCCCGAGCACGAGGCCATGGAAAAATATCTGCGGGAGTCTCTGGCGGCAGGAGTCATTAGACCTTCCTCCTCGCCCGCTGGAGCGGGGTTCTTCTTCGTGGGAAAGAAGGATGGTTCCCTGAGGCCCTGCATCGATTACCGGGGTCTCAATGACCTCACAATCAAGAACCGTTACCCTCTACCTCTCATGGCTTCCACGTTTGAACTCCTCCAGGGGGTGTCCATTTTCGCGTATCCGCGATGAGGATGAGTGGAAGACGGCCTTTAACACGCCCATGGACGATTGGGAGTACCTGGTGATGCCATTCGGCCTCATGAACGCCCCTGGTGTCTTCCAAAAATTGGTTAATGACTTGCTCAGCGACCTGCTCAACAGGGTCGTTTTTGTATATCTGGACGATATTCTGATCTTCTCTAAAACCGAGGCCGAGCACGTCACACATGTCCGTCAGGTGTTGAGACGTCTCCTGGAGAATAGACTGTTCGTCAAAGCAGAGAAGTGCGACTTCCATTGCACCACCACAACCTTCTTGGGGTACATCATCTCCGCAGGGAGTCTGAGCATGGACCCCGAGAAGGTCAAAGCCGTCATGGAATGGCCCCATCCTGAGACCCGGAATGACCTACAACGCTTCCTGGGATTCGCCAACTTCTATCGGCGTTTCATCCGAGGCTACAGCTCCTTGACCGCTCCACTCACTTCTCTCACCTCTACCAAGACTTCCTTCTCATGGAACCCTCAAGCCGGAACAGCGTTTAAGGAGCTGAAGAATCGCTTCACCACCGCTCCCATCCTGATCCACCCTGACCCCAAGGCCCAGTTTATTGTGGAGGTTGATGCCTCCAATGTCGGAGTAGGGGCGGTTCTGTCCCAGCGATCCACTAAGGACAACAAGGTGCACCCTTGTGCATACTTTTCTCATCGCCTCACACCAACGGAGGCGAACTATGACATCGGCAATCGTGAGCTCCTGGCAGTCAAACTGGCCCTGGAGGAATGGAGGCACTGGCTAGAGGGAGCTCAAGAACCTTTCTTAGTCTGGACCGATCATAAGAACTTGGAATACCTGCAGACAGCCAAGAGACTTAACTCTCGTCAAGCCCGCTGGGCCATGTTCTTTACCCGCTTCCACTTTGTGCTCGCCTACAGACCGGGATCCAAGAATGTTAAACCCGACGCACTGTCCCGCAGATTCATCACACCTACCAAGGAGGAGGACCCTGACACCATCCTTCCTGTTAGCTGCTTCGTCAACGCCATTGAGTTCGACATAGAGACCACCATTCTAAACGCGCTCAATGGCGAATCAGGTCCCAGCGGTTGCCCTACTAACAGTCTTTATGTTCCAGAGTCAGTCCGGACCAATGTCCTGCAGTGGGGTCACTCCTCAAATCTGTCCTGCCACCCAGGGGTCACCAGGACACTCACGTTCATCCAGCGACGGTTCTGGTGGCCCCATATGAAGGAGGAGGTTAAGGACTTTGCCTGCTCAGACTGTGCCCAGAATAAGGTACCACACTCACACCCTGCAGGATTACTTCAGCCCCTCCCTATTCCTCACCGCCCCTGGTCACACATCGCACTAGATTTCATCACTGGTTTGCCCCCTTCTAATAATTACACCACGATCCTCACCACTGTCGATAGATTTTCTAAAGCTGTTCACTTTATTCCCCTCACTAAACTCCCCTCCGCCAAGGAAACGGCATCCATCCTAGTCCAGCACATCATTAAGTTACACGGCATCCCCACAGATATAGTTTCAGATAGAGGTCCACAGTTAACTGCTAGGTTCTGGAAAGCTTTTGCACACTCTTAGGCACCACGGTTAGTCTTTCGTCAGGTTTTCACCCACAGAGTAATGGCTAGACTGAGTGGGCTAACCAGGTCATCGAGACAGTTCTGTGATGCTTATGTTCTAAGAATCCCACATCTTGGAGTCACCAACTACCTTGGGCCGAATACGCTATCAATTCTCACACCTCCTCTGCCTCTAAACTATCCCCTTTTGAGTGTTGTTTAGGCTACCAGCCACCCCTGTTCCCGAGCCAGGAGGAGGAGGTGGGAGTTCCGTCGGCCGAAGCCTTCATCCGGCGCTGCATCCGCACTTGGAGATCCACCCGCCAGAATCTGCTTCAAGCCAGCGCCAGGATGAGGGTAACGGCCGACCGGCGTCGGTCCAAGGCACCCCAGTATCGGGTGGGGCAACGTGTGTGGCTCACGACACAGGACATTCCCCTCAGAGTGGACTCTCGCAAATTGGCACCTCGTTACATTGGGCCCTACACCATCATCAAGGTTTTGAGTCCCACAGCCCCTTTGTCCTGCCCCTGATGCCCCCCCTCCCCCCCGTCTCATTGATGGAGGTGATTCGTACACAGTACGCAAACTTTTGGACTGCCGTCGTCGGGGTCGTGGCCTCCAGTACTTGGTCGACTGGGAGGGTTACGGCCCCGAGGAGAGAAGTTGGATTCCTACGAGTTTCATGTTGGATAAGACTTTGATAAAGGACTTCCACAAGACTCATCCTGTGCCACCAGTTAAAGCACCAAGAGGTGCTTCTTAGGGGGGGGGGGGGTACTGTTATATTCTGTACATATGTCTGTGTTTATCATCATCATTGCATTCCCCTCTGTTCGTGGGTTGTCCGAGTCGCATTCGTGTGTTTGTTTACCCTGTCTCGTGTATGCACTGTTTAGGTGACTTCGGGATTTTACGAGGGTTTCGTTTTCTGTTACTTCCTGATTTCCTTTACGTGTAATTGTATAGATTACTAACTCGCGTTAACAATCACTTGGGTGCTTTATTAGTTAAGTGCACTTACTAAACCAATTAACATAAATGTATACTAACAACTAACTGTCTGTCTTATAGTTAGATACTAACAGATTAACCAGTTTATCCGCTATGTCTGTAATTCGCTCCAGCTGTTTGTATGTAGACTTCACCTCTCGTGATTACTGAGCACACTCCGCTCTTCTTCGAGCCCGTTGTTTGTTATGCATGTTTCCGAGTCCCTTCCATGTTTTTGTTATGTTTTCATGATTGTATCATTGTTTACCTAATGTGTTAACCTCACGTAGTTTGTTACCCCTCCCTTTCCTATACGTATATAAGACCCACAAATCTGTTTGTTCCCTGTCAGAACGTTACCCTTATTTCCTGAGCCTGCGATTATAAAGCCAGCGATTTATTGATATACCCTGAGACATCCTTTTCGTACAACCTCGATTTAGCCTAGTGATTCTGTTTGTTTGCCTTATTGCCTTTTGGTTTCGACTGTTTGCTTGTTTTTCGACTTTTTTTTTCTCGATTTTTGGACTCTGATCTCCTGGCTTTTGACCTCTGACTTTTGAAATAAACCTCGTTCTTGCATAATCCTTGTCTGCTATTGGGTCTCTGCGTCTGGATCGTAACAGGATGTACAGCAAGAAGAAGGGAAAAAAATTATTTCCTTTCGAACCCCAGAGTTGGGGATTTTTAGAGACATCACAAAAAAGGCCATGTACATCACCAATGTTAAGGTGGTTCACCTTGCCTCTTTGAGGGACCAGAAAGCCTTGAGGTGGTCAGAGTTGTTTGAGCCAGACTTTTCCCTGAGGGGACGCTGGCGGGTCCTGTATAAACCTCCCATAGAGAAGTGTACAGTGGAGGGTTATTTACCGGGCCATAGCTATGAACAGACACGTGGCAGTAGGGAGGGAGTGTTCTTTCTGTGGTCAGGAGGAGACCTTACATCATCTCTTCCTGGGCTGTGACCGTTTTAGAGATCTTTTTAAATTGTTAAACATTTGGTTTCAAGGGCTGGGTGAGGTGTTCTCTTTTGCATCCTTTATTGGGGGGCCAAAATACAGTGTTGTCACTAAAAGGAGGGATTGTCTATTGAATTATATATCTGGCTTAGGGAAACTGTCCATTTGGAAGACCAGGAAGAATAATATTCTCAGAGCTGGTTCTATTAACCCTGAAAGTATGCTTAAGGGCATGATGGCAGCACAGCTAAGGATAGAATTTGCCTATTGGATTTGAATCAATGACATACCAGGGTTCTGCACAACATAGTGTGTGGAGGGGGTTCTTTGCCAGGTTGACGATGATGGGCACCTGATTTAAAATTTTTAACCGGTCATCTGAATTTTAATGGTCATGCTTGTGAATTTGCTTTTGTTGTGACATGAAAAAGAAAAATCGCTGAGATGTATTGATTTGGTATTGTAACTGAGGTTAACCCAGTGCCAAGGAAAATCAAAAATCTAAATCTCTCTCTCTCTCTCTCTCTCTCTCTCTCTCTCTCTGTGCATGCTGGGAGTTGGGTGTGAGTGTGTGCTGTCGATGAGAGCGTGTTGTGTTGTTACAAGCATTTTTTGTTACTTTTTCCTTTTGTGCTGCTTGTGTGTGTAATATATGGTGTAGTACTTTAATTTCTAGTTGTCCTTGGTATGTTTGTTTGTGGGTTTTTGGTGTTGTTTGGAGTGGGGTCTTGGTGCAGATGGCGTCAAGGGAGACGCCGTCCCTCTCACTCTGTCATGGAGTGAGGGTAATGCCGGCTCCAACTGTTACGGTCGAAGAGGTTCTCCTCGCTGTCGGAGAACAAGTTGGTCATGAGAATCTGTCTTATGCCTCCAGGATGAATAAAGCGGTGGTAACGTTTCTGAAAGAGGAAAGTCTTGTTAATCAGCTAATCGAGAGCGGCGTTTAACTTAATTATGTTTTCATTTAAGTTTCACCGCTAATTGCTCCGTCAACTAAGATGACCATTTCTGGTGTTCCACCGTTCATCCCAAACGAGGCTCTCTCGAGAGAGAACTTCTGCGATTTGGTAAAATAGCTAGTGCTTTTAGAACTGTTGGGCTCGGCTGTAAAGACGAGAAGCTTCGCCATGTCAAGTCTCTACGGAAACAGGTCTTTATGTTTTTAAGCTCACCTACGCAAACCTAAAAAATATCTTACTGCAGTCAAGCTATCACGGGTTTAGAAAATGACGGTCAAGCTATCACGGCTTAAAATTTCCGTTCGCAAATATACAAGAGCTTACGTCCTTAACGCCGTCACGTACTGAGTTAGCTGGCAATTTAATTGCTCAGAGAGAAGCAGCGAGTATTGGACAACGCAGAATTTTTGCCTTTTTTTCTTGATTTTGCAGAATTTTAAACGTTTACACAATTATAACAATTATGCTTTCAATTACAATTTCAAGAAAACTGAATATACGACGATGTTTTGTAATACATGAGCAATGGGTTTGGTATGAATTGCAGGTTACACAAAAAAACGAATATTTGAAATCATTTAACTCCAACCAATCAAAAGGTTTGTACAAATCAACACATACATCTAATATATGTCTACTGAATATCAGAAGATTTTACAGTGGGGATTTTTAATAATTAAGCATCAAAGTTGGAACCGCTTGCGATATGAAGGGGAAAACCCGCTATGGGTACCATATTGGAAGCCCAATAACTTGATCAAATCAAAAAGTTTGTTCAAAGAAATACAATTGCTATATACTAGGTGTGCTATAGTCTATAAACAGTGAATCACAGAAAACGTTGTTGTGGGGATTTTTAATAATTAAGCATCAAAGTTGGTACAGTTTTCTATTTGAAAGAGGAAAATCGCTATGGGTACCATATTGGAAGCCCAATAACTTGATCAAATCAAAAATGTTGTTCAAATAAACACTATTACTATATACTAGGTGTGCGATAGTCTATATACAGTGAATATCAGAAAATGTTGTTGGGGGGATTTGTAATAATTAAGCATCAAAGTTGGTACAGTTTGCTATTTGAAGGGGGAAAACCGCTATGGGTACCATATTGGAAGCCCAATAACTTGATCAAATCAAAACGTTTGTCCAAAAAAACACTATTACTATAAACGAGGTGTGCGTTTATCTATTTACAGCAAATATCAGAAAAAGTTGTTGTGAGGATTTGTAATAATTAAGTGTCAAAGTTGGTGACAGTCCGGGACCACCCTCGTCGAGCGGGTTACGCACCGCTGCCCTGAAGGGGAGGAGGTGCACGGCGCTGTGTGACTCTTTTTTCCCGCTGCAGCGAGACGGTCTGGTCTTCGGGGGGCGAAAAGTCCAAGGCAAAACCGAGGCAAAACCCTGGCCCTGGTCTCCGGAAATAAACTTTTTCCTTGCAACGGCCCCAAAATTCGGGCCCCCCCTCGGGTAATGTTCTCGATCGATAGCCTGGACTGCAAGGTGCATTCGAAGTGTCGATGATCAATGTGTCCTGCAATTCACATTGATTCTCGCAGCTAGCTGCATTCTTCATCGACGCACAAGCTGAGTGATCCACCCCTAAGAGTCATACTTTTTTATAAAAAATGTTTTGCTTTCCGCAACAAGAGCGTCAGACACAAGAGAGGGGTAAGGGCTTTTATTTTTCCACGGGACTGGCCGGGTGGCGACAAGCCCTCCAGCTGCTGTAAAACCCCCTTGATGCCCCGCGATACCCTGGGGCATCAATGAGGGACGGGTTTTCCAGTCTTTGAACCGCCACCCCCGTCCTGAAACAGTAGATTGGGCGTAGTTACAGACAACTAGTCACCCTCTGGGTTTTTCGCCTGATTTTTTAAAAGTCCCTCGCGGGTGACCAGTTGTCTGAGCAACTGGTCACCTGCAGACGATTACGGCTGTTGTCGGGCCCAGGAACTGACCACCGCCTTGTCCATAGCCTCATCAGAACCGGGAAGGTCTACTGAACGTGTGGATATCCTCGGCCCAATCGGACTGCGGGTTCCGGAGCTGGAGCCCAGAAAGCTGTTTTTTTTGCAGAATTTCGTCAAAAACACAAGCTGGAGATTCTTAGCTATTGCCAAGGCTCGCAGCGGACCACCGGCTCGGACCACCGGCTCGTGCATAACCTCCTTGGAACCGAACCGAACTTTCCTGCATGCGAGGGTACTGGAGTCGGCCGGATCGGACTGCGAGGTCCAGAGATAAAGCCCAGAAACCGGTCTTTTGTCAGCCCTCTCAAGGGGTCAGCCCAGGCATATTTTCACTGCTCCCGGGCCCTGCGCTGGCCCGATGCCCACCAAATAGAGCCAGCGCGTTCGGCCCTGGTCTGTGGGTCTCCGGAAGCAGCTGACGGGTACCGGCGGGCCAAGCGGTGTGCGGCCGTGGCAGTCGCCGAGGCAAAAACTCGGGCGTGGGAGGAGTTCGGGGAGGCCATGGAGGAAGACTATCGATCGGCTCCGAAGAGGTTCTGGCAAACCGTCCGTCGACCTCAGGGGGGGAAGGCGGCAACTTGCTCACACTGTTTACAGTAGTGACGGGGGGCTGCTGACGTCAACTGGGGAGATAGTCGGACGGTGGAAGGAATACTTTGAGGAGCTCCTCAATCCCACCAACACGCATTCCATGGAGGAGACAGAGTCGAGGGAGGACTTGGGGAGGGGTCGTCCAATCTCCGGGGCAGAAGTCGCCGAGGCGGTGAAACAACTCCGCGGCGGCAGAGCTCCGGGGGTGGATGAGATCCATCCTGGGTATCTCAAGGCTCTGGATGTTGTAGGGCTGTCTTGGCTGACACGCCTCTGCAACATTGCGTGGACATCGGGGGCAGTGCCTTTGGAGTGGCAAACCGGGGTGGTGGTCCCCATCTTTAAGAAAGGGGACCAGAGGGTGTGTTCCAACTACCGGGGGATCACACTCCTCAGCCTCCCTGGGAAGGTCTACTCCAGGGTATTGGAGCGGAGGGTCCGGTCGATAGTTGAACCTCAGATCGAGGAGGAGCAATGTGGTTTTCGTCCCGGCCGTGGAACCGTGGATCAGCTCTTTACCCTCGCTAGGGTGCTGGAAGGGGCATGGGAGTTTGCCCAACCAGTCCACATGTGTTTTGTGGATTTGGAGAAGGCTTATGACCGTGTTCCCAGGGGCATCCTGTGGGGGGTACTCCGGGAGTATGGGGTGGATGGCCGCTTACTAAGGGCCATTCAGTCCCTGTACCGAAGGAGTGAGAGTCTGGTCCGCGTTGCCGGCAGTAAGTCGGACTTGTTCCCAGTGGGGGTTGGACTCCGCCAAGGCTGCCCTATGTCACCGGTTCTGTTCATAACCTTTATGGACAGAATTTCTAGGCGCAGCCGGGTGGCGGAGGGTGTCGAGTTTGGTGGTGGAAGGATTTCGTGTCTGCTGTTTGCGGACGACGTGGTCTTTTTAGCTCCATCAAACAGCGACCTTCAGCTCCTGCTGGGGCAGTTCGCAGCCGAGTGTGAAGCGGCTGGGATGAGAATCAGCATCTCCAAGTCTGAGGCCATGGTCCTCAGCCGGAAAAGGGTGGACTGCCCACTCCGGGTCGGGGGGGAGGTCCTGCCTCAGGTGGAGGAGTTTAAGTATCTCGGGATCTTGTTCACGAGTGAGGGTAGGATGGAGTGGGAGATGGACAGGCGGATCGGGCGGCGTCAGCAGTGATGCGGGCGCTATACCGGTCCGTCGTGGTGAAGAGAGAGCTAAGCCAAAAGGCGAAGCTCTCGATTTACCGGTCAATCTACGTTCCAACCCTCACCTATGGCCACGAGCTATGGGTAGTGACCGAAAGAACGAGATCGCGAATACAAGCGGCCGAAATGAGTTTCCTCCGCAGGGTGGCCGGGCTCAGCCTTAGAGATAGGGTGAGGAGCTCGGACATCCGGGAGGGACTCAGAGTAGAGCCGCTGCTCCTCCATGTCGAGAGGAGCCAGCTGAGGTGGTTCGGGCATCTGGTGAGGATGCCTCCTGGACGCCTCCCTCGGGAGGTTTTTCGGGCATGTCCGTCCGGGAGGAGACCTCGGGGCCGACCCAGGACACGCTGGAGGGATTACATCTCTCGGCTGGCCTGGGAACGCCTCGGGATTCCCCCGGAAGAGCTGGCGGAAGTGGCTGGGGAGAGGGCGGCCTGGGTTCCCTTGCTGAAGCTGCTGCCCCCGCGACCCGGACCCGGATAAGCGGAAGACAACGGACGGACGGACGGGCGTTCGGCCCTCGGCCCTGACTAAGTCGACAGCACCATGCGCCACAGGCCCCCAATGTTTTCTCTGAAAGACCCGGAACAACTTTTTTTCTGTGGCGAGCCTGATTTTTCCCTGAAAACGGCTCGCTGGTGGGGTTTTCCATGATATTTAATAATATTTTTCATACCACTGGTCTGGCAATGGTCTTGCCACGTGCCCCCCCATGCCCCGCATAAGTGTACACCACCCTGAGCCCCGGGTCACCCAGGGTCCCGGAGAACCACCCCGGCAAAGTATTAGCCCACACATTTGGCGGTGCTGCAGAGCCCCACTTTGGACTACAGGTCCGGGGCTGGTCTCATTGTGTCCGGGGCCCTGCCCTGAGTGGGCGATACCAGCGCCGCCATTTGATTCCAAGGCAGCGGGTCAGAAAACGGGGTTTTCTGCAGGTTCGAGGTGCTGAAACTGATGAAAGTGCACACATTCGCTGGTGCTGCGGGGCCCTGCTTTGGATCGCAGGTCTGTGGCCAGTCCCCTTGGAACCAAGGCACTTCCCTGAGTGTATTGACACCAGCCTCAGCTCTGGGAACCGTGCGGTTTTTTGGTACTGGCCCAGAACCCTCTGAGTCCCCCCGGGCCGGGAGCCAGACAGCCCATACGTTTGGTGGTGCTGCGGAGCTCCCCTTTGGACCACAGGTCTGGGGGCAGTCTTGTCATGTCCGGGGACACCAGCCCCAGCTCTGGGAATCATACAATTCTCTGGTACAGGCCCAAAAACCTCTCTTTTCTGCATGTCCGAGGTTCTGAAACTGCACACATTTGCCGGTGCTGCAGAGCCCCACTTTGGAGCACAGGTCCGGAGACAGTCTCATCACGTCCGGGGCACTGCCCCAACTTAGGGAACCACCCACAACCGACATGCCGCACTCCCCACGTGGCTCAGGAGCTCCAGACAACTGGTCACCCTCAGAGCGCATCGCGGGTGACCAGTTGACCGGACAACTGGTCAAACTCAGTTTATCCACCCTGTCAGCCTTTCGGCACTTGCCCGAGGAGCCCACCCAAAAGCTTGGATCGAGGGCTGACTTTCACGAGATCTCATCGGTCTGCTCCCCGACCCTGGCACAAGCGACCCTGGCACTCCTCACCGCCCACCCGGCTATCCTGGGCCAACCGGAAATCTACGGTGCTAGGGTATCATTACGTTTAGGGGGGATTCTGATTCTCGCACCATTGGCTCCTCAGCCAAGCACAAACACCAAATGTCTGAACCTGCGGGTCCTCTCGTACTGAGCAGGATTACTATTGCAACAACACATCATCAGTAGGGTAAAACAAACCTGTCTCATGACGGTCTAAACCCAGCTCACGTTCCCTATTAGTGGGTGAACAATCCAACGCTTGGTTAATTCTGCTTAAAAATGATAGGAAGATCCGACATCGAAGAATCAAAAAGCGATGTCGCTATGAACGCTTGGCCGCCACAAGCCAGTTATTCCTGTGGTAACTTTTCAGACACCTCCTGCTTAAAACCCAAAAAGTCAGAAGGATCGTGAGAGGCCACTTTCACGGTCTGTATTCATACTGAAAATCAAGATCAAGCGAGCTTTTGCCATTCTGCTCCACGTGTACCCATAGCGGTTTTCCCCCTTCAAATAGCAAATAACTATACCAATTTTGATGCTTAATTATTAAAAATTCCCACAACAATTTTTTCTGATATTCACGGCAAATAGACTATAACACATCTAGTATATAGTAGTCATGTTGCTTTGTACAAACTTTTTGATTTGATCAAGTTATAGGTCCTCCAATATTGTACCCCCTTCAAATAGCAAACTGTACCAGCTTTGATGTCAAGTCCTGCTGGAAAATGAAATCAGCATCTCCATAAAGCTTGTCAGCAGAAGGAAGCATGAAGTGCTATAAAATTTCCTGGTAGATGGCCGCGTTGACTGTGGACTTCAGGAAATACAGGGGACATGGCACCCCAAATCATCACTGACTGTGGAAACTTCACACTGGACTTCAAGCAACTTTTTGATTTGATAGAGTTATAGGGCCTCCAATATGCTACCCATAGCGGTTTCCCCCTTCAAATAGCAAACTGTACCAAATTTGATGCTTAATTATAAAAAATTCCCACAACAACTTTTTCTGTGATTCACTGGACATAGACTATAGCACATCTAGTATGTGGTAGTCGTGTTCATTTAGACAAACTTTTTGATTTGATCAAGTTATTGGGCTTCCAATATGGTACCCATAGCGGTTTTACCCCCTTTAAATAGCAAACTGTACCATGTTTGATGCTTAATTATTAAAATTCCCCAAAACAACTTTTTCTGTGATTCACTCTACATAGACTATAGCACATCTAGTATATAGTAGTCATGTTTTGTTGAACAAACTTTTTGATTTGATCATGTTATAGGGCTTCCAATATGGTACCCATAGTGGTTTTCACTTCAAATAGCAAACTGTACCAACTTTGATGCTTAATTATAAACATTTCCCACAATAACTTTTTCTGTGATTCACTGTACTTAGACTATAGGACACCTAGTCTATTGTGATAGTGTTTTTTTGAACAACCTTTTTGACTTGATCAGGTTTTTGGCTTCCAATATGGTACCCATAGCGGTTTTCCCCCTTCAAATAGCAAACTGTACCAAATTTGATGCTTAATTATTAAAAATACCAACAACAACTTTTTCTGTGATTCACTGTGCATAGACTATAGGACACCTAGTATATTGTGATAGTGTTTTTTTGAACAACCTTTTTGACTTGATCAGGTTTTGGGCTTCCAATATGGTACCCATAGCGGTTTTCCCCTTCAAATAGCAAACTGTACCAAATTTGAAGCTTAAGTATTAAAAATCCCAAAAACAACTTTTTTTCTGATTCACTGTACATAGACTATAGCACATCTAGTATATAGCAGCCTTGTTTTTTTTAACAAACCTTTTGATTTGATAGAGTTATAGGGCCTCCAATATGCTACCAATAGCGGTTTTCTCCCTTCAAATAGCAAACTGTACCAACTTTGATGCATAATTGTTAAAATTCCCCACAAGAACGTTTTCTGTGATTCACTGTACATAGACTATAGCACATCTAGTATATAGTAGTTATGCTTGGTTGAACAACATCTTTGGTTTGATCAAGTTATTGGGCTTCCAATATGGTACCCATAGCGGTTTTTCCAATTCAAATAGCAAACGGTACCAACTTTGATGCTTAATTATAAAAAAATTTCACAACAACTTTTTCTGATATTCTCTGGAAATAAACTATAGCATACCTAGTTAATAGTAATAGTGTTTTTCTGAACAAACATTTTGATTTGATCAAGTTATCGGGCTTCCAATATGATACCCATAGCGGTTTTCCCCCTTCAAATATCAAACTGTACCAACTTTGATGCTTAATTACCAGAAGAGGGCTTTGGTGTCAGAACTTTTTAAACAGAAAGGCTTAGACATTGTTGTCCTTCAGGAAACACACTGACGCATTTAATGAAGTAGACTGGGGCTTGTGGTGGAGGGGTCATGGAACCAATGTTAGCACAGGGGTAGCTATTCTCTTCTCGCCCAGATTAAGCGTAAATATTTTATCCACTACAGAGGTAGTGCAGGGTAGGGTGCGCGCTGTGCGGGCTCAGATAGCAGACACATTTTTTTATGTTGTAAACATCTATGCTCCAAATGAGGGTTCTGAGCGTGGGTTCTGAGTATTTAGGAGATTGAGGGACACATTAGCACAGGGTGATCACAGGGATTGCACGATATCAGGGGGAGATTTTAATTGTACTGTAGATTTTGCACTAGATAGAACAGGTGAGAAACCACACTTATAGTCATCCACTATTTTGTCTAATTTTTTGACACAGCTCGATCTAATAGACACATGGAGGGTTAAACACCCACAGTTTAGGCAGTACACATGGGTTAGGGTATTAGATGGTAGGATCACTGCAGCAAGGTTAGATAAGATCTACATATCACAGGATTTTAGCACCAGGTTAGCAAAGAGTTTTATGCACCCAGTAGGTTTCACGGATCATCATCTAGTTACTACTGATGTATGTATTTCACCCAGTATGAGGTGCAACTCATACTGGCATTTCAATATCAAACTGTTACAAGAGTGTTTTTTGTAAAAGGTTTGAGTCCTTTTGGGAGGTATGGAGGAGCAGAAAGGCAGAGTTTAATTCTTTAAGTCAGTGGTGGGAGGTTGGAAAGACGCAGGTTCGTGTTCTTTGCCAGCAGTACACCTCCCACTCTACAGCCAGGGTCAGAGCCAAAATGAAAAAACTGGAACAGGAGATCCAAGAAATTCAAGACAACTTTATGACACTTGGCAGCTCTATCCAGGATAGTCTGCTGGAGGGGAAAAGTGAAGCGCTGAGCTTACTGTTACGGGAAAGAGTGAAGGGGGCAATAGTGAGGGCACATTTTAGTAACATTAAGGAAATGGATGCACCCAGTGCTTTCTTTTTTTATCTGGAAAAATCAGCACATCAAAAGAAAGCAGATGGCCTGTCTTCGCCTCCATGATGGCAGGGTGACCAGTGAGCCTGCTGAGATGCGGAGACATGCTGTTCGTTTTTATACTGCCCTCTATGGGCCGGATGACTGCGACCAAGAGTGTGCTGCAGAACTACATCAGGACCTGCCTCAGTTGGGGGCTGCTGAGCGTGCAGCCTTGGACTCTGGGCTTAGCCTGGATGAGCTGACAGCAGCAGTGAGACAGCTGGCACCAGGCAAAGCACCAGGCATTGACGGCTTACCAGTCGATTTTTATAAACATTTTTGGACCAGTTTGGGCCCTGTTTTATGGGAAGTGCTGGTGGAGTGTGTCGGGAGTGGCTCACTACCAGCTTCCTGTTGCCGTGCTGCTTTATCCCTGCTGCCAAAGAAAGGGGACCTGGCTTTTGTAAAGAACTGGAGACCTGTCGCACTTTTATGCACCGACTACAAGCTTTTGTCCAAAGTACTGGCAAATAGACTGAAAAAATACTTGGACTTACTTGTCCACTATCACTGATAATTTGTTCCTGATGAGAGATTTGTTTGACCTATGTAAATTTTATAATCTTAATATTGGTATTCTGTCTCTTGATCAGGAAAAAGCTTTTGACCGAGTTGATCATGGTTTTTTGTTTTCCACATTGTGGGCTTATGGTTTTGGGGATGGGTTTTTATCATGTTTGGGGGTTTTGTATGAGGGTGCCTCATGTATGGTTAAAGTGGGGGGTGGACTGAGTCATCCATTTCCTGTAAGGAGAGGGATTCGGCAGGGCTGTTCAATATCTGGCCAATTATACTCTCTGGCTATTGAGCCATTATTATCCAGACTCAGGCAGAAGCTAACTGGGCTGTCTCTATAGGGGCTTCCACAGAACTCGTCAATAGTGTTATCAGCTTATGCTGATGATATTAATATTTTAATAAAAAACTAGGGAGATGTGGAGGTTTTAAAGGACAGTTTGGGGGTTTATCAGAAGGCCTCGTCTGCTAAAGTAAATTGGGAGAAAAGTGAGGCCTTGCAGGTGGGGCAGGAGTGGGAGGGGGTGGTTCCCAGCCTGCCAGGAGGTCTGAGGTGGGGGAAGGGGGGAATGAAAGTTCTTGGTGTATTTCTAGGGACTGAGGAGTTCCAGAGGCAGAATTGGGTGGGTGTAGTGGAGAAGGTGTCCGCCAGGTTATCTAAATGGAAATGGTTGCTACCCCAGCTGTCGTATAGAGCAAGAGTACTGGTCACCAATAACTTGGTCGCTTCGACAATATGGCACAAACTAACTATCCTGCCTCCACCAAGGGGCCTGGTAGATCAGGTGCAGCAGATGATCGTTGACCTGCACTATACCTGCCAGTACAGGAGGGAGGACTTGGCCTGATGGACATTCCAGCCAGGATCATGGCCTTCAGGCTGCAGACTGCCCAGAGGCTGCTGTATGGGTGTGGACTGAGCTGGTTGGATGTGGCTAGACTGCTGCTGAGAAGGGCAGCTGGCCTTGGATATGATAAGCAGCTTCGAAGTGGACTGAGTTTTTTGGTCCAGGGTCTTCCCCGAAAGGCTGTTGGCGGTCCCTGTACAAGCCCCCTGTTGACAAACGGACGGGCGACCTCCAGTGGAGGATTGTGCATGGGGCGATAGCTACGAACATACCTGGCACACCTAGATCCTAGTGTAGGGGAGGGATGTAACTTTTGCACATAGAGAGAAACAACGCACCACATATTTGAGCTGTTCACTTTTTTAGAGGGGTGGTTTCAAGATTTAGGGGTACCCTTTTCCTTTGAACTTTTTATTTTTGGGCCAAGGTACACTGTAAAAAAAAAGGCGGTTTCATGTTTTAATTAACTTGCTGTCTGGACTAGCCAAGTTGTCCATATGGAAGACAAGGAAGAACTGCATTACAGGTCAAGGGTCAGTTGACCCTGTTTTTATGTTAAAGGGACTGCTTGCAGCCCGCATCAGGGTGGAATTTAGTTTCTATAGCCTCACAGACAATGTGGAGGCTTTTGTAAATGCACGGTGCTTTGCTCTATGCAGGATGACGTGTTGGTACTTCATTTTTGAAATACTTTTTTGTTTGTTTTATCCATTTCTAATTTTATTTCTTCTTTATTTTGCGATCTCTGTTAAATTAACCATTCCCGGTAATACTGTTTGTTTTTGCCTTTATTGCCTATTGTAGTTAATAGCCAACTTGCTATTTTCCCTTGGTTTTTCGGTAATGGTTTTCTTTTTTTTTCTTTGTGATTTTACTATTAATTTTATTTTCTTATTTTCTGTTTGTTTGTAAATAAGTGAATACATTGGTCTCATCCCTTGTTCAGTGCATTAAACCTTAAAACTCTCTCTTTCTCACACAGGTGCCCCCCCATCCACTGACATTTTTGTGTTGACCCATGCCCCTCCCAAAGACATTCACTTGAAGAGTACAGTAATCGCTTTGATCGAGAACACCAACTCAAAGGTGTGTATAGACCCGCTACGACCCCCCACATTAGTCAATCAGTCACAAACCCGCGACAAGCCCCCACATTTTTTATTCATGCAGTCACAAACCTTTCACTTTCAATTTCACTCAGTCACTTACCTCACCTCAGCTCACTCACTCACGTACGTGATGTAATGAAGCCTCAAGTCCAGTCTCAGGTCACCAGTACTCAAGTCCAGTCTCAGATAACCTGTACTCAAGTTCGACTCCAAGTCAGTGCTCAAGTTTGAGTCAAGAAGTCAGGAACACATTTAAAAAATCACATTTCACAGCTCTCAGCTCTCACTATCAATGCAGTGAAATTCTAAATTGAGATGACGAGACACTCAATCCAAATGTCTTCTTTAATAATTGTAATGGTTTCAGTAGCGGTGAATCAAACGCGACGGGAAGGGGGATCAGAACAAGTCACCCACAAAAGTGAGGACCACTAAGGGAGCTTAAACCGCTAATGGGTAGAAAAGAAAAAAGGAAAAATTCTAGTAGCTAACCAGCCAAATAATAATCAACCCAGGAAAATAGGCCGAACTCGAAAACATGAGTGAGAGCACAAAACAAGTCTCCCGAGCTCAATACTAGAGCTTAAACAGGAAAACCGAAAAGAAAAGAAACACTTTCGACACGTAACACTAAAACGGCTAGTCTCAGTGAGAACAGCATGGAGTAACAATATAGCTTCAAGGAGGAATATTCTTCTACGTAAACCCTAATACGAAGAAACAAGTCCCTCGTGAACATAAAACAAAGCTTTAATATTACGAGGTCGCTTGTACCTAGTTCAATGTAAGTCGGAATGACAAGCACCAGGGAAGCGGAAGTGAGGAGTTTAAATATTCCGCAGGTAGAAGCACAGGTGAAACTAATAGGCGAGGGGAAGCAAAACCCCGGAATGGAACGTGGAAAAAATCTGATAGATTCTCAACCGGAGAAAAAGGACGAGAACTGCAGCGGAAAAGGAAAAATAACCCACGGACCATGACAATAATTGGATTGGATAAATCTGGAGTCAATTCAATACAATTAAATTCTATGTGCATCGCGCATTTTAGGGAGAACTGTCACAAAGATGCTTTACAGAGAAACAGTAGGAAAATTGGGCAAATTTCAAATGCAGGACTTATAGCTGGAGTAGGCAACTATGGTCTATGGCCAATTAAACACAAGTTACCCAATGACAAGGCAATGAGTAGAGGCAGAAAACAATAAATCAAAATAATAAACCCGAAATGGATAAAGAGCCCCAGAGGGGCGCTAGGGTACAGACAAGGGGTCGGGGATTCAGCTGTGGGCCGAGTTATGCCAAAAGGGACCAAGTAATAGTTTTCATGTGACCAGGTGACTCACAATTGTATGTGTTCGTACTTAGATACTAGAGTTTTCTCCATAATTTACTACACATCCAGACATGGATCCTTGTGACTAATCCACTACACACTAGAAGGGGGGTACCCCAACCACTACAAAAGGTAACTCACTCAGTATTTCACTTCACATTCAAAACTGGGACACAATGATTAATTTCACTACCCAATATAAGGTGAAGCGAGAGGTCGCAATAGGGACCCAGACCACAGCTGACTAAACAGGTGAAAATAAGTAGCTCATACAACAAACAAAGGTGGTTTAGCACATACTATCTGGACCACTCAATAGAAGTTGATATTAAAACAAATAGGAAAAACAGTGGTTATGCATAAAAACTCCATTTACTTTGTAACGTGTCCCATATCAGGCTAGCTCGACGATACCAATAGGCCGCTACCAGCATCAAGCACAAGCAAACGATAATTCATTCAAACTGCGTTCATGAATCTCGTTTTTAAAAACAGGAACTACGGGGCGGTGCTAAAACTACCTGTGTGCCTACATGTCACACATATCACACGTCACACATGGTCACACATATTACACACGTCACACACACATATCACACGTCACACATGGTCACACACATCACACACGTCACACATGGTCACACACGTCACACATGGTCACACATATCACATACGTCACACATATCACACACGTCACAAACACATATCACATATTGGCTTGTTTGCACATACAGTTCTAAATTATCATAGTCATATGCATACACACATTGGCGTATGAACCTAGGAAGCCCAGCTACCTTCCTACTTGAATACATAAAATAAAGCGCATACTTATTACTCATCCTAAAGTGCATACTGCTATAATTATAAATGGCATGTGTATTGTCTACAAAGTGCTAGTGCATCTGCATCTGAATTTAAAAGCCGAACCGCTGCAGGGAAAGTGCGTCTCTGAGGCAGCTAGTCCTAGAGATGCTGCTCTGCAGTCTCTTACCAGAGAGAAGAGCTAGCGGGGTGCGAGGGGTCAGCCATCACTCTCTGCACTTTGCGTTTAGTGTGGTATATATGGCGGCAACAGAGGGGAGGTCGTCGCAGCCAATGAGCTTAGACGCCATGCGTACAACTCTCTCGAGCTGCTTTCTCTCATGGTCGGTTGTATTGCCATACCACACTGTGACTGAGAAGGTGAGGCCTCTCCCCACCACAGCTCTGTAATACCACACTGTGACTGAGAAGGTGAGGCCTCTTTCCACCACAGCTCTGTAATACCACACTGTGACTGAGAAGGTGAGGACACTCCCCACCACAGCTCTGTAATACCACACTGTGACTGAGAAGGTGAGGCCTCTTTCCACCACAGCTCTGTAATACCACACTGTGACTGAGAAGGTGAGGCCTCTTTCCACCACAGCTCTGTAATACCACACTGTGACTGAGAAGGTGAGGCCTCTCCCCACCACAGCTCTGTAATACCACACTGTGACTGAGAAGGTGAGGCCACTCCCCACCACAGCTCTGTAATACCACACTGTGACTGAGAAGGTGAGGCCTCTCTCCACCACAGCTCTGTAATACCACACTGTGACTGAGAAGGTGAGGACACTCCCCACCACAGCTCTGTAATACCACACGGATGCAGAAAGATATTGGGTATCCAGCACCATACATTGTACCTCATTTATCAATCTGTTCTTAACCTGTTAAGCCCTAGGGTGCTGGGAGGCCTCGTCTTTTAGAAACATTAGAAAAAAAAGACCATCACAACATTTTAGGAACTTTTTACAGGCAGTTATTTATGGTACCGTTCTACTGGACCCGGTACAGGGTCCGTCGGGCTCAAAAGGTTAAAAAAGACGTATATTTGAGCGTACTGAGCGTATATTTGAATGTACTGAGCATATATTTGAGCATACGGAGCGTATATTTGAGCGTACTGACCATATATTTCAGCATACTGAGCGTATATTTGAGCGTACTGAGCGTATATTTGAGCATACTGAGCGTATATTTGAGCGTACTGAGCGTATATTTGAGCGTACTGACTTCGATAGAAAACTCTAATGTCTCAGCTGTCTCTGTCTGTAGATGACCTTCTTTTTGACGAACGCTCCATCAGCTCAGCGTCGGAGGAACAGCAACCCTGAAATAATCGAAGGGAACCAGCTGTTCCAGGAACTAGCCGAGGCATCTGGAGGGCAGGCCATAGTGGTCACCGATAAAATTATGCCCCAAGCCACTGACATTATTGTGGACTCCTTCAAGTCTGCCCTGGTACACTCATCCCCTCCACCTCTGCCCTGATACACTCATCCCATCCACCTCTGCTCTGGTACACTCATCCCCTTTGCCCCGATGCACTCATCCTCTCCACCTCTGCTCTGATACACTCACCCCCTCCACCTCTGCCCTGGTACACTCAACCCCTTCACCTCTGGCCTGATACTCTCATCCCCTCCACCTCTGCCCTGGTACACTCATCCCCTCCACCTCTGCTCTGGTACACTCAACCCCTCCACCTCTGCCCTGGTACACTTCTCCCCTCTGCCCTGGTACACTCATCCCCTCTGCCCTGTACACTCGTCCCCTCCACCTCTGCCCTGATACAATCATTCCCTCCACCTCTGCTCTGGTACACTCATCCCCTCTACCTCTGCTCTGATACACTCACCCTATCTCCACTTCAAAGAGGTGGGTAAACCTAATCCACACGATTCCATCCTCCACTACATCCTGACTGTATGTGTATGTGTGTCTATATAGATGTATTCAGAAGTCCTGTTAGAGCTGGGATAGGGGATCTTTTATATCGCTCAGTTCTTGTTTTGGTCATCTGGAATAGTGTGTTAGTTTGTGTTTGACGGTGTGATACTTAGCCTCTTGTGGGGGGTAGCCAGATCCTGAATGGGGACTTTAAAAAGCTAGTAGCAAGGTCTCTGCACAGAGATGTTCTCCTCTCTTGCAGTGTGGGAATTGAGCGGGTCTGGAGAGCATCCAGGTAACTGCTGTATGCCCTGACAGGTAATCTGATCCGACTGAGCTTGCGTCAGACTACCGTGCCATGCATGGCAGGCATACTCAAGTGTGGGGCAAACATATCCTGTATAGATTGACCTAAGGTCTAAGGTGGTCACTCCAGACCTTCTCAACCTTCTGAAGCTTGTAGTTGGCGTTCCTAATCATTGTGTCAGTATGATGGTTCCATTTTAGGTCTGACTGAATCTGGACTCCCAGCACCTTAACAACATGATGGCAGTTGCTGTCCAGACAGTAGAGTGGGATAGGGGGAGGGGGGTTCCTCCTGATGGTTGCCGTCATTGTTTAGCACTTTGTTGGATTTAGTGCCAATCCACTGCTTACTACCCAGTGATCAAGGTTTTCAAGGGCTGTCTGTGGGGATGTTTCATTCTTAATGGAAGACACATGGATGATATTCAGGTTGTCCACATACTTCCAGCGGGTGTTCACATCCTGGTCAGCACTGTCAATAAGGGCAAGGAAAACCAGGGGGCTAAGTCCCCTGGGCCACACCCCCAGACAGCTCCGCCCAATCTGAAAGGCAGTTTTGATAGCGCACACACTGCCTACGACCTGACACAAATGAGCACACCCAGGGCATCAGGGTGGGCCTTACCCCTAGTTGCAGGAGTCGCTCAATTGCTACAGTCAGGTCCACTTTGTCAAAAGCTTTGGAGAAGTCTGTGGTGATGAGCATGCTGGTGGTACCTGGGGTGTCTGAGGCTTTATACAGGGTGTCAAGGATTCTCACAAGAACACGGGTAGAAGATCTTCCTGCCCTGCTGCCAAATTGGGTGGGGTCGAGATGAGGTGAAATGTCATCTTTTATCCAATTTACTGCAAACCCCTCTGCCATCTTGCTGAGCTGTGCTGTGAGGGATATTGGCCATAGTTGGTCAACTGAGAGAGGATCGGATTTTGGTTCAGGGATGACAATTGCCTCTTTCCATTGGGTTAGCACTATTCCCTCTTGGAATGAGTATGTCACACACTGGACCACTCAGTTCACAGGCAAATTCCCTCAATATTATCTGTGGTATTTGATCAGGGCCGGCTGCCTTCTTTGTTTTTATTATCTTTAATTTGTTATACACCTCCCATGGCTGTATTTGTGGGAGGGCGTCTGGAGCTGGTAAGAATGAGGGTAGGGCTGCTATATTAAAGGGGAGCATAGAGCAACTGACCTCAGAAAAAAATGTATTAGTATCATCAATGGCATTAGTGTCCTCTTGGTCAATATTCGGGATGTTTAGTCTTATGGCTGGTTTTTGCATATGTATGGGATATGCATGTGTGTAAGGTGTGTGAGTGTATGGGAGTTGTGCTCTAGGCAGTAGGCCTACTGATAGTACGACATTTCCTTGTATTCTGTAACACGATTTGCTTCATGATTTAAAAAACTATTCTTACTGTTCATGATGTAGGCTATTCACAAATTATCTTTGTTTTAATTAGCCCCCATTGCTACGCAATCATTCGGAAAGTTCACTTATGGATATTCCAAACACACCCGTTCTGTCTTTCAACAATGACAGCCATCATTTTATCGATTCCATGTCTTTTAATACCTGCTTTCCATATGGACAAAAATGCAACCGCAAATACCTTTCTCAAACTTATTTTTGGGTTTAGTAAATAACTTTACACATGCTAAAGTAATCTATTTGCATGACCACCTCCCACTATTTCGCGAAGCTGGAGTGACTAACTTAGCTAGCTAGCTAATGTCAGCTAGTAGCCGAGTAACAGAATAGCCAGCTAAATTCAGCCACATTAGCTTGCTAGCCATCAAGCAGCAATCTCGACCACCCAGAATCAGATTAGTGCTCCACAAACAAAATCAGCTAATGTTAGCCAGCTAAACAACACCACTATTTCTGCCAAGTAGGCTACCAGCACCATATATTTATATTATTATTATATTAAAACAGCTAGAATGGGTTGTGCACTACTAGTTAGCTAGTCTGCTGGGGGGTATACTACAAAGGAAGTTTAACATATGCAGGGTTTCTTTGCATTAACTGGCTTCACGAAACCTAACCACCACAATGTGCCTTAACCGGTACTACAAACATGCTTATCAACTTGCTAAGTGAACACCATCCATTATCTATAAGGGGGGGGGGGGGGGGGGGGGGGGGGGGGCAGGGGGGGAATTGGAAGGCAGAGGAAAAAAAAAAAAAAAAAAAAAAAAAAAAAAAAAAAAAAAAAAAAAAAAAAAAAAAAAAAAAATTTCAATTCATAAGATTACTGTGTTAATTTAAAAAATAAATATTTATAAATTATTAAATCTTTTTTATCGAAATTAGGTCTTTTGCATGCCCTTCTTTCAATCGCAGCCAATGACTACCCGTGCTGCCTGTGTCAAAAGCGTTACGTTGCTGCTGCTAACGGCCCGATTATGGAAAAAAAATAGTCAAAAGTATGTGTTTGTTGTGTAAGAAGCTGTATGTTTTTTTTTTTTTTTTTTTGCCAGTGTATAATAAAGTTTTCTTTTTAAAGCCATTTCGCAAAAGGGGGGACCCAGCCAGAGGCTACGGCTATTTGGGGGTCCTTGGCATGGAAAAGTTTGGGAACCCCTGATCTAACCCACTTATTCCTGATCAGGGTCACAGGGGACTGGAGCCTATCCCAGCATGCATTGCCAGAGAGGCAGGAATAAACCCAGGAGAGGTCGCCAATCTATCACAGTGCACACACACCATTCACTCCCACACCTATTGGCAATTTAGAGTCTCCAATTAACCAATTAATCACAGAAAGGCCCTCGGCCGGGATTCAAACTTGGTACCTTCTTGCTGTGAGGCAACAGTGTTAACCACTGCCCCACCGTGCCACCCTATTATTATTATTATTATTATTATTATTATTATTATTATTATTAGTAGTAGTAGTAGTAGTAGTAGCAGTAGTGACTATGCACCACCGTGCTGCCCCTAAATTAACCCTAGCTTTGGTAATCAAGATCTGTGCGCGTTCCCATCGAAGGTGCGTTGTCTGCAACAAGGAGTCTATAGCTTGGGCTGTACTAGAGCAGCGTATTTCTCATCTGAGGAATAAAAGACTGATATGGACAGATATAATGGACGGATACGAAGAACATAATCATAAGAGCAAAAAGCTACATCGATGCCTCCAACAAAGCCAGGGAGAAGCTTTTGCAAAAAAAAATAATAATAATAAAACATTGTGCAGGTTACATTTGTTAGTTAATACCAAGCGTAACAAATAAATCTATGTTCTGCACTCATTTAGCACAAAAAGCAGCCACTGGGCATCGCCACTCTGGCCGCCAGAAACCGACAGCGAAAGTCGGCGAAGCACTTGTGAATGACGTCAAACACTAACGAGTGGTTCCAATGAGCGAGGCTGGATGTTTTTGGATGTTTTGTTTGCACACTGCCACACTTCAGCTCCTCCCTCACCCATCACGTGATGCAGGATAGCTTGAGATGGTCAAAACGAGTCCACCCTATATAAAAAACAGAGTACTGGAAATCCCTGATAATGTATAGCTGAAGTTATTAGTGGTGTTCATTTGAAGTTCCTGTCTTTTGTGGCTCTTGACCAAGCCAAACTTCTCAATTAACAGTTTTTTGTTATAAATGTAAGGCATGTCACATTCCTGACTCAGGTCTGATTTACAGGTAAAAGCAGCATAGATTTCATCTACACATTTTTAGAGGAACTTCCGGGGCATCATGGAAAAGAGTTCACCATTAAAGAGGGCTGTCTCCATGCAGGTGAGCAAAACAGCTGTCTAACCAATCACCATCACCTTCATTATGCTCATCATCATCACAATGAACATCATCATCCCACCAAGTGCACATATGGTAGATCACCTCACACATGGGTCATGCCCTCAGTGAGTGCACATGTATGCACAAATTTTATTTCATTTTATTTGATAACATCTCTTTTGAATTTTAAATAGATTGTCTCTGGTGCAGCACCTCTGTAACGCCCAATTCAGGTGAAGTCAGTACACAGCAAAATATGACCCGTAATGTCACTCTGAAACATTTACTGGCAGTCAACTTTTGGGCACTGCCAACCAATCAGAAATGATGACGCTCTAGATGTTTAAAAGTAAAAATGTCCCACGAGCTGGCATTCTTTTCTGTCCTACAGTTCTGAGCCATCATGGAAAAGCAGCTAATCATCACGGTTTCCAACAACCCAATTCTGTATAAGACTTGCAACTATTGGTCACACAAAATGAGCTACAACACCCCTTTGTTGTTGCATGTCACCAAGTACAGTGATTGTGTCACTGTTGTGAATTGATAATGTGAATTAGGCGTAAGAGACTGCATATCAACTGCACTGGCGAGAGAAAGAGGTGAACCCTTTCTCTGTTGCCATTGTGATGTATATTCTCTACTCGGCAGCCATTGGACACATTTTACTTTTTATCCTTAAAGATAAACTCCACACTCCATTTTTTTTAAAAAGCATCTCATGACCAGAGATTATGCCCCTTTCCTGTTTTTTACATGTCATGATCGGCAAGTGACTTCCTTCCTTCTCATTGTGACTCAGGTGGGAACGCCACCTTGATGCTGTCGGTGGTGGGCGGGGATTCTCCCACAGTGACAAAGGTGTCCCTTGTGGAGGTTTCAGGTTCGAGGGTTGAAAACGGCACCGTGAAGGATTTGGAAAAAGGGGATTATCCGGTGTCTTTTGAGAAGGTCCTGGATAAAAAATGTGTTATTCTGTTGAAGGGGGTGGATGGGATGCCCAGTTCACCCGAAAACATCTTTCAGAGGCAGTCCCCCACCCAGCTGAGGACTTCCAACCTGACTGTCACAGTAAGTAAACTTAAAGGTCAAAGTTCATATCCAGCACAACTGCCACAGTGAGTGATTTTGTTTGTGGTTGTGATGTCACAGTGGGTGATCTTGTTTGTGGTTGTGATGCCAGGCCCATGACTGGCCCATGAACAGCACATGACTGTGAAGAGATGTCAACCCCACATCATCACTGGCCTTTTTGTGATACCTAATTCAGTTTAAAGAGCTCAGAATAAAAACCAGTGTAACCTGCTGTGGAACAGCATACTACTGTAGGAATGAGACTACCTCAGTGTGTTAGTAACTATAGGATGTTGTAGGTGGATGTTAGTAACTGCAGTGTAGGGAGAAGTTGGTAACTTTGTTACTCTGTTTCTGGAAGGTGACGGACTTCAGCCAGCCCGTGTGCCAGGTAGTGAGTGTGAGCAGCAACTGCACCAAGAGCCGCAACTAATAACAGTGGGAGCTTACCGCCAACATGACAGATGGAAATGGGACAGGCATCCAGTGTGACCGTTCGCCTGGGGAATAGCACCCTCAACACTACCACCACCCTGGGGGAGGGGGGCATCAACATACAGCGCCTCCTGCTGCTCGCCAGATGTAGAGGTGGTGGTGGCGGACGCTGTGGGCAATGTGGGCACCTGCTCCCATTCCATCAGGGTGATGCCCAGCCCATCACCCAGCATGGCAACCAGCCTGGCAACCAGCCCAGTATCGAGTACCCAGTACCCGTGCCCTTCGCCCCCAGCACCACCCCCCCAGCAGCACTGCTCCCCTCCTGGTGACGGCCCTACTGGCTGCCCTCCTGGCCAGAGCCACCCAATCAAGAGCACCGACACCACCATCCCACAACATGTGTGTTTGTAAAATGTGGAGAAATTTTAATTCTGATAATGAGTATAATATTGTATTCACAGAACAAGAAATGAAAAATATAGCTGTAAGCAGCAATTAAGGGGACCAATCACTCAAAGTCACACATATACTGTGTGTGTATATATATACAGGTGCAGCTCAAAAAATTTGAATATCGTGAAAAAGTTCAATATTTTTTGTCACGCATTTCAGAAAGTGAAACTCATATATTATATAGATTCATTACACATAGTGAAATATTTCAAGCCTTTATTTCTTGTAATTTTGATGATTATGGCTTACAGCTAATGAAAACCCAAATTCAGTGTCTCAGAAAATATCCACTTTGTGGTTTAATCCCGATAATTCTTTAGACTCTGTCTCTGGGCCGAGTTTCATTACTATGTCTGTCTGGGATTTATTCACTTTTTTTATAAAAATGCCCACATACAAATTAATTGGCTTACCGCGGGCGTGTTTTGAAGCATAGCGTAACTTTTCTTATGCAGGCATTTTAGATATTCAGGAGTAGATGCAATATTCCAAATGTCATGCAAATCTGTCAAAGCCTCCATGAGGAGAGATTTTAAGTGTTTTTTAAATTTACTAAAAATGGTGGTAAGTCCATAATGGAAGGCTGTTGAATGGAATTCAAAACAGTGCTTTAGTGCCACCACATAGCCAATCAGGACCAAATTTGGTCATTGGGAAGTACCCTCAATGGGATTTAAACTTTCTGATCCAGAGACCCCCACCCAGACTCAAAGGCATGTAGGAGACCCCCATAATACAAACCCCTAATTCCAAAAAAGTTGGGACAGGATGTAAAATGCACATAAAAGCAGAAAGCAGTGATTTGTAAATTCTCTGATTTTGTGATTTTGTAAATTAAATGTATTTAATTGAAAACAGTACAAAGCAAGGATATTTAATGTTTTACCTTATCAACTTTATTGATTTGCAACACATTACAAAAAAAGACTGGGAAGTTCAAAAAACATCTGTTTGGAACAGTCCACAGGTAAACAGGTGATGATATCATGACTGGGTATAAAAGAATATCAAAAGACTCTTGAAATCTTATTTTTTATAGCGATACTATAACCTCTCTGCATTTGAATGGATCACTATGGGTATTGGCGGGTGGGACTAGATTTAGCTGTAAATTACACTGGAACAGTATGGAACACATGGTTGGCTAAGTCATCAACAGTCTGAGTTATCAAACAAGCCTCAAACTATCACTCTGCTGCCAGATATGCAGTAGATATGGATGGATCACTTTAAGGGTTGTTTCTCCTGACTCATTTTACTATTGAACTCTATGGAAAAATAAGTCAGGAGAAACAGCCCTTCAAGTTGTATTTAAAAAATGGTTATATTTTCAAATAATTTCTAAAATCTTTATGTAGTCATTGTATACCAAATCTAGCCAGGGACCCCTGCAGTACCTTCAAAAGCCCCGAGGGGTCCACGGACACCCTGTTGAAAACCCAGCTTCCCAGTCTGATGTCAACCAGGTCAAAGTGGGAAAGGTTTGGTCAAATGTGCTTAAAGAAAACCTCTGTACAGTATGACAACAAAAATTACATATGCATTTGTCTTCTGTTTTTAAATGTTCTCAGCATGTGTATAATGTAAAAAAAACATTGTTTTCATTTGATTAAATATATTTTATAAGCGTCTATAAACATGAATGGCATCAGTAACAGGATATATAAAACTTTCCACTCGACTTGCTGCTTTGCCCCATGAGACCTCCCATGCAGCAGGTGGCGCAATTGCTTGTACGCGTAGGTTCCCTGATCCAATTCATCCTACAATAACAACAATAACACCGCAGTGCATAGCGTGTCGGCATGGTCTTTGGTTTCTGTTTATCTACAAATAAGCCTAAAACAGCAGGAAATCAGAAGATATGAGTGAAAGTACACCAGTGTGGTGAGTCTTGTAAACATGTTAATATATTGCAAGACGATTCCACGTCAACAAAGGCTGAGATAGCCTACTTTGTATAGATCCAGCCAGCCAGCTCCTGAACAGCAAGTTACATTGTTAAATAGACTTTTGCTAGTTTATTTATTTAATGCTTGCTATTTAGGTAGCTTGGTGCATTTGTGTGTCAAGTTAAAATAATGATTATTAGCCGTAAAAATACAGTAGGCAACTTTTTTTGCGTGAAATAAACTTGGGAGTCACAACTAGAGGCCTAACTAAACCGCCAGCTAACTATTAACGTTGGATTTATTTATTTGAACCTGCATTTAAATTAACGTTTCACAAAATGAAATGTATGTGACTTGGATAAAAGAAGGTAAATCCGTCGTATTGCCGTAATGCCCAGACGAAGGCAAACGCATCCCTTCGTGGCAGTATTATCGAACGTAGTTAGCTATAACTTAACGCATTTATAGTAGCTAAATCTCCTTATCTGACCGCCTTCATCTTGTCCTGTGTCGAATACTTTCTTTCTCAATTCACCAATGCATTTCCACCACACTTCAGGTAATTTTTCTAAAAGTATGTGCCATTGTCTTGCGAATGAGGTCTAAAACCCTATGTCCAGACTTTGAGAGTTAGTGAGTGGGACGGAAATTAAAGCCTGGTTATCTAACTTAATCGTGCCTCATATTTATTATAGATAACTAACGTTAGGGCTATTTTAATTCAAATTAGAAATGAAAGTTTGAGTTGGCTCGAAAAAGCCAATTTTGAAATACGCTTGTTAGCTGGCAAGAATTATAACAGAAAACTAACAAATATTAGTTTGGGTTGAACTCGGACTGATGTTGCTAGCGTTACTCACCATACCAGAGATTTCGTCAGTTAGAAGCCAGAAGCTTTGCTTGAGAAATACGGTCTGTATCTGTGGCAGCTGCACTGGATGATTGTGACGTCACCTGCAAGTGTGTTGTTAAGATTCTGAGCGTTTCATCAATGTTAATCAATTGGAAATGTTTCTATATAAAATCGTAAACATCTCTAAAATGTAGTTTAAGTATTGACACAAAAAGCACAAGCAATGCAGTCCCACACTGCGTAGAGTACAGAAAATTGACGTGGAATAAGGACAACAGTAAGTTGGCTTTTTAAATAAACCAATAAAGTTCCTCACTCGGCGTCTATACCATAGTACTGTCTATGGCAGGGGTGGGCAACTCCAGGCCTCGCGGGCCGGTGTGTATGCATGTCTTTACTGCCAGCGGTTACCACGGCTCAACCAGCTAATTAGTCATACACACAATCACCGATTCACTCGTAAATTACAGAACGATAAAACGCTAAAATACACTCATACCGGTGTTCCGGTGAATTCAGTGTCCCCTGTTTCCCCCAGCCCTGCGCATGTACGGATTCCAGAGTTGTCGGGATTTTAGTAAGGACCTGGACACTGTCATGGCGTCATAGCCAGAAAGCTAACGTTAACGAGCGGATTTAAGATACTCCAGTTGTTAGCTATTGTTTTGTCGTTAATATTGTTCACTTTAATTTCACCTGTTAACGTTGGCTACTTAACGGAGTTTGCTAACTTACTCCAGTTGTTAGCTATTGTTTTGTCATTAATACTGTTTACTTTAATTTCACCTGTTAACGTTAGTGGTAGAGAATGGAGCTAACGTTAGCGAGCGGAGATTGCTACTCGAGTTGTTAGCCATTGTTTTGTCGTTAGCTAGCTAATACTGTTTAATACGTGCAGAACCCAGACGTAGTAACGTTAAGCATCACAGAAAACTTTACGTTTGTATCTCTGGCCAAATCAATGTTGTAAAAAGGCTCTGCATATTGTGTCAAATGAACTATACCCAATGAGTAAAAGTGTAAGTAGTACGGGGGCACTTGGAAAAGAGGTTCCCCTTGGAAAAATACAACTGGGATGTTTATTTAAAAAATATATATATTTTAAAAAAACACAGAATGCGTGTAAGTAGTTGTGCACCTGTTGCCTTTACACCCAAGACAGTTTCAGCCAACCCCTGCAATTGTGCTCTGAGAAAAAAAAAGGGGGGGGGGCATTTTTAACCGGTGCCTCTTGTAAAAGAGGTTCCCCCTTGTCTAAATACAACTGGGATTGTGCACTGAGAAAACTACGCTTTTGTAAGGTGTCCTTTTGTAAATTAGTTATATTTATACATCTGTACCAAAGAGCTATTCATGGGATCAATTCAACTTCCGTTACAGCGTTGCCAGATAATGGGTGCACCCCAATACTCAAAAAATGCACCCTCCTTTCCTCCACTACCACCTCCTCTCCTCCGTGCCCCAGAAACGGATCGTTGTGTTTTAATCTAATGTTGCTGATTACGTCTTTATTACGAATTAATGGTTACAAACTAATTGATGTCTCGACGCAAATCGCAATGTCAGGTACATTGTACTGTCCATGCAAATACTTGTACTCGAAACGTTCAGGCAGTTTTGCATACTTTCGGGTAGGAGAGGAGTGGTAGTAGGGGAGTGGAGGGAAGGAGGTGGGGAGTGAAGAATATTTGGACCCACCCCCCATCGTATTTGTATATAGAGCTCTGTAGTCCCGCCCCCTCCTATCCCTGGCTGGTCTTGGAAGACTGCCGGAAGCCATTACCTGCCCCACTTCAGGATCTTTCAGTCACCCTTATGATGATATTATGGTATTGTATGGACCAAACTTTGACATATATGTGACAAAGTTCATTATATACTCACAACCGCGTTTGAATCAAATTTGAATCGTATAATTAACTAAGTTTGAGAAACATAACTACACTACCCAGAATCCCCAGTCGTACATCGCCGGCTCCTGCTTTTGCTAGCTAACGCAGTAGCTACAGGCTGCTCTGCTAGCGAAAATGGCTATCACTCGTTCTGCTCTTGTAGCTTATTATGGAAGTAGCTACCGGCCGCTCTGCTAGCGAAAATGGCTATCACTTTGTCTTATTATGGAAGTGAACCCCGGGCTGTGTCCGAATGTGGGATGATACACTCAACTCACGATCCGATACGATATTGTCACGATATTAAAAATTAAGTTCAGATGAAGACAATGTTTAATTGAACAAGATTACTCGTTTATTCCCGAGGCAAAAAATTTATTAGGAATACAATTTTTACCACAAAGTATGGCTGAACAAGACTGAAAGTTTACTTACTCATCATCCCATCATGGGAGGTATGAAACATACATGGAAGATAGCCTTGTTAAAATAACTGCACTATGAAATTAAATTTGAAATACTTTTTTAATTAAAAATGTCCTCTTAAAACATATTATTTTAAGACTATTGTAAGAAAATATAAGCTACTAGGCCTACGTAGTAGCCAAAATTGCACTTTCAAAAATACCAACATAAAGCTAGACATTCAGACTGATTACCTGTTTCGAGTCGAGGATATGGACAGGTTATTCTTCAGGAAAATTAACATATCAACATTTTCAGGCAGTAGCACAGATCTTTGAGCATTTACAATGTCCCCCGCAGTGGAGAACACTCGCTCACTAGGCACCGAGGTAACTTGGCTATCCTGCTTTCACGGCTACAAACTAATGCATTGGGTTTCATCTGATTTTACTCGAAAAATATCTTGGCTTTCATGACATGCATGTCTTAATGTCAAATGCATTGTGAAAATATAGTTTTGAGCCATTTAAACGTAGCATGACAAGTTAAAACGAGTTCGTTAGGTTATGAGACCAAGCTCAATCCAGAAACGTTAACACATGGCTAGCAACTTTCGTGGCTGAACTTTGAAGGCGTTTTTCTCAAAAACATGGTTTGATGGCATTCCAAATGTAACGTGACGTAACTCGCTTGATATTTGGATTAGAGAGATATTTTTGGTATAATTAGAAAACTTACATTTTCCTCCCTTAGGTAGTATAAAGTCCAAAATGTGTTTGGGGGTCAGTGCGACTGATTTCGATAGAGCAGGTCACAAATAATGTAACGTTACTTGAGTCATTTTAGAATTATACATTTACAAATTCACACACCCCATTTAAAATAAACAAGCCTACCTGATTCTGTTGCAAGTGTGCAGCTTTCCCAGCTAGCTGGGCATAAACAGTCTTGCGCTTTTGGTGTGCGTGCGTGTTGTGCGTCAGTTACTTTACTAACATACATTGGGGATGGTGCCCTCTTGTGCACACAGGCTGTGATAGAATATTCAAATATGTGGTTATGTGAAATTAGTGAATTACCGGTAGTCATACTTGTTTCGCGATACATTTTTAAGCTCCACGATGCATATCGTCACGTTTTCGTATCGCAAAATATTGTGTCACGATATTTCGTCACACCCCTAGTTAACATATAACGACGGTTACAAAGTGTAATGAATGAAGATTGAATTAACAGAAATAAAAAGACAATAGTTTGTAATATTACCCGCTCTTGTACCATAGATATGCATATACGCGTTGAAGTTTTTATTTCCGGGTTATTTACTGAAATTGTCGGATGAGTGCGAGTATACATAGCTGCAGCTGCAGACTCCAAGAAACGCCCCTCACTACAAGAAACGCCCCTTCAGCTAATTAGCTATGTGAACGTAGTTGAACGTCAAAAAAAAAAAAAAACGAGGGAATTTAGCCTACGTTATCATAGCAACGTGTTAACGTAAGTTAGTTTGCTGACTCTCTTTAGTTTATCTAGCAAGTGATCATCCATGTAACTAGCTAGGTATAGCACATTCAGTTCCAGAAGGGAACTAACTGACGTAGTTACTTCAGCTGCTTATTGTCAGAGAGCAATGCAGGGCAACGTTAATGTTAAATTATGTCATGCTGTAGGCCTATCTGTGTGGAATTGTGTATTTTTGTAAGCGGCGTAATGAGCGAAATCTGGCTCAGTCGACTGAGGTCATTAGACTACGTAAAGTATGCCGTTACCAGCCTATTCGTTAATTTTCAGCAATGCCACTTATACTTGCAATTATTATGAAATACAAAGTTTGTTCAGAAACACGGCTAATCCAGTGCTGAAACTAGCTACTAAAGTGATGTGTCAAACTAAAGAATGTTGTGCTATCCAGTCAGACACCATCTGCCAATCACAACTTGTTCTTCCCTGCGGAGAGGGGTACCCTAAATTACCCCAGACCTTATCAGAATGCCCATTTGTATTATTGATAGAAGCATGGCGCAAATAATCAGAAATAGCTTTACTTTTCATGATGTGATATAGGCCAACTACACTACAATAATGACATTCCTGGTTAGTTAAACTAAGAGTAAGATTTTCAATTAAAATAATAAATTTATAATCCACCAGGCAATAGCCTACATTTTAGATTAACGTTAGCTACATACATTCTGCAAATTTCTCATTGTGTAGATAACGTTATTTAATGACGGTTTTAGGACGAAATAAGAAATAAATATATATATATATTTGTTTCACGGAACATTTTAGTTGGGCTATTCGTTTTTCACGATCAGCTTTAAAACAGTACAGTGAGATTTACTATTTACTATTACTATTAACCCAGAGAATTAGGTTACCTATTGTCTCCCAGCACAGTCTCAAGAGCGTGGAGGAGATATTAAACGAGGAGTTGATTAAGTGTTCCCTTAATTTCTTTAAGCAGTGTATATATATATACTATATGGCCAAAAGTATGTGGACACCCCTACTAAGTATTGAGTTCAGGTGTTTCAGCCTCCCCCACTGCTAAGAGGTACATAAAATCAAGCACATAGCCATGAAATCTCCATAGATAAACATTGGCATTAGAATGGGTCGTACTGAAGAGCTTAGTGACTTTAAACATGGCACTGTCATAGGATGCCACCTAGAAAAGGTTTTATAATTTCTAAACCGTTCATCCGATATGGATGGAAATACCCTCAAATTAAAGCTGACAGTCTGCACTTCAACCTCATTGTCATTGTATCCTTTCAAACTCAAAGTGCTAGAGTACGGAACCGAAATAACGAGACAACTGATAATTTTGCAGTGGTCTCTTAATTTTTTCCAGAGCTGTATATGTAACTCCAACCTGCCCATTAGTTAGGCCAACAAATTGACGTGAACAATCATGTCTGTCAATATGTGCATTTTTTTTTAAAGTTAGGTTTTAATTGAGAGAAAAGGCTATAAAATGTATTATGCTGGAAGTCGTTTTCCTATTCCAATAGGTCAATACAGCCCATTAAAATGCTACTGTTGCACTAACGAATCTCAGAGTGGATTTAGGAGTGACATTTAAAAAAGAGGGGTTGTTCTGTTTTATTCTGGAGGGTTTAATAATGAACAAAATGAAACGGCTGGCACAGCTGGTGGTAACAAGCTTGCTCGAATGATAACCTGCCGAATGATTAAACAATAATGATTCATAAATACAAAATAACAATTCAAAATTACAATTAGGTTACACATAGGTTCATTGAACAGTTCTAAATTGCATTAACGAATGAGTTTCATTCATAAAATATTCCTAAAGTATTCTACTTTTGTCTTCAATACAACAAAATAACAATGTAATAAATTGCTTTCGATATGAATATCTTCAGACACAGCACCATATTATTCCATTGAAAAAGTGAACGCTGTGGGCCGCTTAAGCGGCCGAAAGCAATCAAGTAATTCTGAAAGTTTATCTATTCTGGCACTTCACCTCTCCACAAATATCAGCCGGCTGGGGCAGGCTATGAACGGTTCGCCGTAATCCATACTTTTAGCGAGCTATTACAGACCATTTCAATACAAACTACTGACTTCTTCAATAGACTCCCCGGCCATGTTAATTTTCACTAGCTTGTATTGTAAAAATATATAGCACTCTAACGTAATTAATTTGGCTCATGACAGAAATATGAGCGGTAACAATGGATATGGATAGAACGGACTGTTTAGCTGGCTTACATACATTTAAATACTTTCAGTATATACCCATTTATATTAGTGTGCATAATTTTGCTGCGGATTAACAGCAGCGAACCAACAGGATCCCCCAAGGCCACCGTAGTTGGTTGGGGGCGTTTCTTGGAGTGAGGGGCGTTTCTTGGAGGGCGTTTCTTGGAGTCTGCAGGCTGCAGCTATACCCTACTCGAAGAGTGTGCTCCTGAATTCTCTCAACAAAACCCCGGGAAATAAGGGGTTCATCCTGGCATTTTAAGTGCCCCCATTTGTGAGAAAAAGTCGCCCACTCAAAAGCTTTTTGACGAAGTGGACTCAAATATGCGCCCTCAAAAGGGTGTAGGGGTCGTATTCGGACACAGCCAGAGAGTATCACCAAGGGCGAATATCGCTATCAGTCTGGTCATGTCGAAAGTGTCAGCTTAATGGCTTTCACTCCAGTAGTGGTGGTGAGCAAGTAAGTAGCCCGGATGTTGTAGTCGTTTTAGTTTTTGTTAATTTGTTATTGATTTGTTGCACATCATTTTAAATTATGAATTTTATAAATTATTTTAAAATGTAACAACCCCTCTCTTGGGTGTTTTTAACGTGTAGCTGCCTGAATATAGAGAAAAAAAACATTTTCAGTCTACCAGACGTTCGTCACCAAAGTGGGCGGTACTACGGAGCTCTATAGTTTCGTCCTCTATACGATAAATCATGTCAAAATGTACAATAATTTTGTCATTTCACATGTATGATATATAAAATTACAAAGTTGCCCCTGGCTGCTGATTCATGATCGGTTTAACTTTTTACATACTGGTTAAAGTTAAAATTGGGGTTTGGAAATCTGATCCTAGATCTGCATGCAAGGCCAACTTCACCCGGAGGTGTGATGAGACGTACCGTACCAATATAGCAGCAAAGTCAGATGTGTTTTATTATTTAAATCGTCATCATCAAAGCCGATGATGAGCCCAGTGAAAGCCTTTAAAATCCACATCAAAACGTCTTGGTTATTGTGAGCAGGATGGGACTGTTGAGATTGCAGGGAGATCTGGCAGTCATGCTGCAGCAATATTGAGGAAGGTCAGCAGAGATAAACTAGGGTGTCCAATCACAAATTAATTTATTGGATATTAATGGGTATTAAAATAGGCTACCTGTGATGTCAACAGCGCTCCAGCTCCACAGAAGGGATTCAACAATACAAGTCACAATATTATGTTGACAAAATCATAATAGACAACCAGTGAACAACCATACATTTTGGTATAGAAAAATAATGTTACAGAACAATTTGCATAGAGGCTTATGGGAGGTGCAGTCCGGAGACTGGACCTTCCGCGGTCTTTGGGTGCACCAGGCATGTGTGCCAGTGAGTGTTCTGCTGTAAAATGCCTGCTGTGAGCCTTCTCAGTGTCATAAGAAGAAGCGTCACTTTAAGGTCCATTCAAGCCATTTTGAAAATATATTCCTGAGCCAGCATATCTCAAGAGTTAATTTGTGTTTGAAATGGTGTGATTAGCATAAGCCCTTTCTGATGGGTTTTGAATAATAATAGAATACTAATAATAATTGTAATAATTATAATAATACAACTACATTAAAAACTCCATAACACACTCCTTTTGTAAAAAGAAAATGTCTTAAAGATGGGAGGCTGTACTGAAGGAATCCCTGCCCCGTTTTTTTTAGGTAATCCAGGAAGCCGTTAAAGTCAAGTTAAGGAACCCTTTTAGCCAGGTTGAGAAGCCACCTTCTCTAGGATACTGTAAAGAGGAAGTAAAGACCCTGCAACAGGAAGTGGAGACCCTGGGGCACACCGTGGAGTCGGTGCTGAAACACTTGGCAACATGTCAGACGCCATCCTCACTTTCCAAGTCCAGCTCTCCGGAGTCATGGAAACGGTGCTCAAGTCGGCCATGTTCGAGATTACCCGGCTGGTGGAGCTCAGCTTCCTAGAGGAAGTGGCTCGGAACAAACAGGAAGTAGAGGCCCTGAGGCAGCGGCTGGAGTGGTCAGAGAGCCGGTGCAGAGAGCGAGAGGGCAGTGGGCGATCGAGGTGTGTCGACTGCGGCAGAGTCAGAGTTTCCAGCGAGGGGACAGAAGACCGATCCTCAGGAACACAGTCCGGTTAGAAACATCCTTCTCATTCTCACACCGATCATTCTTGTATTTTAGAATGTGAAAAACCATTGTTTTATAAATATATATACGTGTGTGTGTGTTTGTATATGTGTGTTTGTAGATGAGTTCTTGAAATAGAGATTTGTGTGTTTCTGTGTTCATTCAGGAGCTGAAGGAGCCCCTCCTCTTCCTCTTAGTAAGAGCTGCAGTGAGCTGGAATGGAACCTTGCTGTGAGGCAGGACACAGCGCCCTCTTCAGGCAGCCTCCTGCCAGAGCAGCAAAGCAGCAGACACTGTGCCGTGGAGACCTGTGGGTTGTACGAGTCGGAGTCGGGACAGGAACGCGTCACCCGCAGCCTCAGTCTGGCTGGGCCTCAACGCTGCAGCAGACGGCACAATGATCCGGACTCGGAGCGCGTGACCTGGACTACCTTTAAATTAGGGGACAGTGACAATGAGGCTGACGGGCTGGACCCCTCTTCCGCTGCAGTACCAGAGCCAGCGAGTCCGTCGGCTCAGAGAGACCCGCAGCCCGGCCCGGCAGAGGAGGGGGCGGGGAACAACGTTTCCCCTTTGCAGTACCTTAATGTGAAATCAGAAGGGGGCGTGGCAGATTGGCTGCTCATTAAAGAGGAGGCTGAGATGCAGCCTGTATGCAGTGAGGAGATCAGATGGGATGTAGCTCACACAGAGCCCTGGGACAGAGGAGACCTGCAGGTAGAAAACACGGCTCACTTACCCCCCCTACAGGGTGCAGTGACGTCACTGCAGTCTTCTTCAGAGAAGGTGGAGAGCCTGACTCTGCAGTTCTGTCAGCAGCAGAAGCAGCTCAGGCAGTCTCAGTCTCTTAAAGCCGCCCAGAACACAGCCAAGAAGCATGTAGACCCCACGGATGCGTCCGGCTCCACCTCACACCATAAAGCTTTCACAGAGAAAAGAACTAAAGTGGATATGAGAGAGATCACAGCAGAGGCACGTTTAGATCCTGTTGACAGGAACAGAGGTGCATCATGGAAGAATAAGTTATTAAATGTGTCAAACAAAATTCAGAGAGGTTTCACAGGGGATAAGCCATTCAGTTGTGTTCAGTGCGGGACGAGTTTCACCCAGTTAAAAAACCTCCAAGCTCACCTGAAACACCATGCAGGGGAGAGACCACATAGATGCACCCAGTGTGGGAAAAGCTTCCTCTATCAGAGTCGCCTTAAGGTTCATCTGCTAAGCCACACTGGGGAGAGGCCATTTAGCTGCACATATTGTGAAAAAAGCTTCCTTTCATTCTATGACCTCAAAGTGCATCAGCGAAATCACACGGGAGAAAAACCGTACAGTTGCACCCAGTGCGGGAAAGGTTTCACGCGGTTGAGTATCCTTAAGGAACACAGGGTTATTCACTCCAAAGAGAAATTGTTTTGTTGCACACTTTGTGGGAAGAGGTTCACTCTGCCCAGTAATCTTAAGGCTCATTTGAGACGCCACATAGTGGCTAAACAGCATGGCTGCACCTTGTGTGGAAAGAGTTTTATCTATTTGTGCCGCCTTAAAAAACATCAAAGAAAATTCCACTGGACAGAAGCTAGTTAACTAGCATGTGGTGTGGAAAGAGATTCACTTAGTAATTTGGGCTGTTTTGCAGTCATGCTGGTGATCAAGGTAAAACTGAAATTCAGCCACTGGTGCCTTTTGACTGTCATCAGAATTGTAGGCAGCCGTTTCTTGTATGTGTTGGCGTCATTGTCAATTTTTGACAATACGGCTGAAACTTCTTCATTGCTTCTTCTTTAAATCTGCAATTTTATGTCTAGACCCTTTTGTAAGTTAAAATATATGTATATATTGATACATATTTAAGATTACGGTGAAAGACCCCTGTTGTGTTAACCGGACTGGGTGAAACGATACTTCCTGTGGGCCATGTGTGCAGTTTCTGTGATGTCACAGTACCCCAGATAGTGTTCAGTGGCTGCTGATTTGACCCAATGCTAATATTTTGTCCCAAAGTACAGACGTCCGCTGACACTCCCTGTTTGACACTAAAGCCTGTTTTAGAGATGCTGCCGGTTACCCTCCAATAATCGGACTCCAAACACATCCATGTGGCCTTGCACAGAAATTATAGATGTGTGTGAGCAGTATTCAGTGAGTTGACTACATTGCATGTGGCAGCTGTCTTGTACAGCACATCTGTGGTTCCATATCCCGTCCCTCAGAGTGATAATTAGAGTTTTCTGTGGCTTTTGGTGGGGGGGGGTCATTTCTGCAGAACACCACTGTAAGCAAAGCCAAGCTGTCAGTTGGGTGCTTTTGATGTCTGTAATGAGCATGCTACTAACAGATGTGTGGAAAAGTTCAATTTGTCATCAATTAAAGTGACTAAAAACTCAAGTGTTCAGTAACGTACTTCTTGGCTTGTTTATTTGGCCCCTAAAAAAGGAAATGGGGAGGGCGTTTTCAGGGGCCTCGTTCAGAGGACAGACCTTGTGCTTCATGAGTTAGGTTCAGTACGGGGAGGTAATAGACCTGTTGAAGGTTGTGTATGGGAGTGCAGTTGCGATATGACTGTACTCACACTGTATGGCTGCCTGTTGCATATCAGTGTCCTCAAACACTCAAACTTCACATCGCTGCACCAGAGTTTGCCTCTGTGAAAGGTTTGCACTTGAATTATTTGCACTTGCTTATTTTGCAAGAGAAATTTGGTGAAATTACCATATTCCTTAAAGAACATTGGCGTGCCATTGCAGGACATTACTAATTACAGACAAAATGCAGATTCCCCCCCAAACCAGACGCCAAGCAGAAAGCCTGCTTCTGTCAGTTTCCATCAAAGGATTTTGGCTGAAGCTGCAGCAGTTGTGTGCTCATTACACTTTGTTTTGAAGACTCAGCTGGCAAAAAAAAATTATTGTATATTTTACATCAGTTAAGTCACTTCGTTTAAAAACCCACATCCTGGCCGCATGTAAATCTGGCGACCACACGGTCCGGACCCCAGAGCTCAATAATAATTCCAAACTCCACCTCAGAGGGGAGTCACAAGCAGCAGGCTTTCAGGGGGCAGAGAGTTTCACAACATAGTCACCTAGTTACCATGACAACAAAAAAACACTGCATGTGTGGGGATTCTGAATGAGGTTTGAATAACAGAAGTTGAGCCGAATCTCATATAGTCCATCACAGTCACTCAGGCACACTGACGCCAAGTCAATTTTAGCACTTTTTAAAGCACCTGCTTCCTAAAAATAAAGTACATCATCAACCCCTTTCAGTCTCTCTCTCTCTCTGTCTCTCTCTCCTTGTTATCATTTGCAGACGGATCAGTTATCGGCCACAAACCTACGAGCAAAAAGAGGAAAAACCAAGTCGACGGGCGGGCAGAGAGAGTTCAGTGTAAGCCAGCGCAATGCGCGCTCTACTGTCCATAATTACACCATATTGCCATTAACTCCTCTTGTGTGTGTACATTTATACATTCTTTATGACCATTCATTTCTAAATGTGACTCGTGTCTCTCTCTATTTAGAATGTGGCCAGACAGGTACTTACACAGTTACAGGTTTGGCAGAACCCCTGCTACAGCAAAACTATTGACTGGAACCCAGTAACAGCCAAGGTACAGATCCTATATTTCTTCCATAACAGTAATGCAGTGAGATGTGTTTCCCTCTGTAGCAGTAATGCAGTGAGATGTGTTTCTGCATATTGTTTGCTCTTTATTTTATGGAGCGATATGGTCTTTAAACGCACAGGGCCTCTATTATATGGAGCGTTATGACCTTTAAACACACAGGGCCTCTAGCTTATGGAGCGCTATGGCCTTTAAATGCACAGGGCCTCTAGCTTATGGAGCACTATGGCCTTTAAATGCACAGGGCCTCTAGCTTATGGAGCGCTATGGCCTTTAAACGCACAGGGCCTCTCGCTTATGGAGCGCTATGACCTTTAAACGCACAGTGTCTCTAGCTTATGGAGCGCTATGACCTTTAAACGCACAGGGCCTCTAGCTTATGGAGCGCTATGGCCTTTAAACGCACAGGGCCTCTAGCATATGGAGCGCTATGACCTTTAAACGCACAGGGCCTCTAGCTTATGTGCTTCTCTTTCCAGATCATTTGTGCATTACCACAGCTACGCGGCCGGGAAACAGAGGTGGTCGACCGCTGCACCAAGATGCTGAAGAACCGCAGGGAATATCTCCGCAGAACTGGCCAGGTACTAAACATCAAAAACCAATCCGTCATCCAATCAATCCATAAAACAATCAGTCTACCAACAAATCAGTCAACCAATCCGCCAACTGACAAATCACTCAACCAATCCACCAACCAATCAAGCAGTCAACCAACCAACTTATCAACGAACTGAACAATCTCTCAATCATAAAAACAATATCAATCAATCAATAAATCAGACAATCCGTCAACCAACCAAAGAATTATTCAATCACACTGACATTTGCAGGTGTTTGTGACAGAGTGAATAAAAGGAATGTGAGACTGACCCTCTTCTTTCTGCTTCTCAGGTCACACCTCAGAAACACATCATCTGTGGAGCCCCGCCTCCAAGCTCAATCCCCAATCACATGCTGAGTTCATCTGTGGAGCCCTGCCTCCAAAATCAACCCCCAACCACATGCTGAGTTCATCTGTGGAGCCCTACCTCCAAATTTTAGGGTGATAAGAAGACAGAAAATAGATAGAAAATGTCTTTATGTTAACATTAAATTTTTTTATAACGCATAATAAATGATTGTGCTACATGGTATTGGCCTACTGGGTGATTGGCAGCTACACTGCACCTCAATGTCAATTCACCGACATAAACAGGATTAAATGGGTTAAAATCAGATTTAAGAGTGTATTTCACTCACACACACAGGTCTGTACAGGTAGGAAACACAAAACAGTCATAGGGTATTGGGTCACTATATGGGGTCAGTACAGCCTATATTGTGACGGAGCATGTGGCATTGTGCAGAAGGAACACCACACCGCTCTTCCATAATAAAGACAGTCATCACTCAGCTCCCACTTAACTAATGGAAGTGGAAAACAGTCTCTCGGTGTCCTTACAGAATATATCATAAATGGTGGACAGGGTTCGGAACTGTTGACTGATGCCGTGACGTATGGATAGCATCAGTGTGATGCTACTCAAACCACTGGGTGGCGCTCCTGTTCTGTGGATGAGGGCTTTGTCATCAATGGTATTTCAGATAAAGTTAATAAAACCCAAAATGCGCATATGTGGCATTGGAGGGGCAGGTATTTCACCAGAGTGGCTGTTCTATACAGTACCGAGAGTGGCTGTTCTATACAGTACCGAGAGTGGCTGTTCTCTACAGTACCTAGAGTGGCTGTTCTCTACAGTACCTAGAGTGGCCGTTCTATACAGTACAGAGAGTGGCTGTTCTATACAGTACCGTGAGTGGCTGCTTTTCACACTTTCAGAGCTGTTCAGCGCTGCACATTTAGATACTGAGATACTGCAGAGCCTTTCCTAAGGCCTTTTTTACTGCTTCAATTTGAGCTGGATCTCGTGAGTAGGTGTGGTCATATGACAATGATGCCACGTAGTCATATTATGAATATTCATACGGTCAAGGAGTGAAAACCTGTTGGTTTCTGCTTTTATACCACGTGCCCAGCAGAGACCACCCCTAGGACCACCTCAACTCCACCCATTTTTATGTTATCTTGTGACGTCACGAATCCCCGGAAACCAGCGCATTGGTAAGCCTACACAAAAACTCTGAAAAAAACATTTTGACTAAACATAAAATTTCCGGACATAAACAGTTGTGTATGATCATAATCTAACCCAAAACATCGGTTTTCAACGGGAAAAGTCGGTTTTTGACTGCAGTATCACTTTAAAGAACTCTCGCCTGTTTTTTCAGGTGTGATTGTAGTAGCATTGGTTTTAGCTCAGAGCAAACGGGATGAAGCATGAGGAGGGGGCAGGTCCATGGGTGTATTTATGAAACACAGGCAAATACTTTTTTTAAAGTACAATAATGCAACAAACAATTCCAGCCTTGCGCTTTTAATCTCACTCCAAATTTGTTGAAACTATTTTTCAACAACCTTTTCTCAATTAAATATTCCCTCATTCACCCTGCTGCAAATTTAATATGATTCATATATGTGTAAAAATAGTGCTCATGTTGAGCTAAAATATAGCTTAATTTCCCTATTATTCGAGGGCATGTTGGATATAATTAAAATTAACATATTATTATCGATATGAATGGAGTTTACGTTGCGCCAACGCTTTATTTTCGCGTGTTTCGGTCCTCTGAGGCCACCGTAGGGATCACAGTAATTATTAATGGAGAACTATATCCGGTGAGTACTCTTACGGCTTTGTGTTACAAACGTGAAATGTAGTTACACGTACTACTATAATGGAATAACTTCACTTCGCCACTGCTATTTAAAACCACTCAAATATAATTTTTCACTGAGTAAAGGTCATCCCTCAGTGACTCATATCTATCGCTGAGTCTGCTACCTAACTAGCTAGTTCAACCTCGCTATTTATTGTTGACATAGTTACCCGAAGTAGCTAAGTTAGCTGCCTATGCGAAACTGCAACTTAGTAGTTTGATGTAATGTTACCTACTTTATGCTCACAGTGAGTCACTATTATTTGTATTATTTGCTTGTTTTTTTATAGCGCTTAAAGGTTGTCTAAAATACGTTTTTCAGGTTTGGTTAACATAATTAGCTTGCTAACTGTCATTGTCGTATGCCGTGTGTGTTGATTATAATGTGCTAACGTTAAGTCGAACTCAAACTTAACGTCACCCACCTAACACTTATTATTATCTTTACATTTAATGATCACTGCTAATTGGAACCACGCGATGAATTGCGAGTTATTACAACACAAGACGACACATCACTTTAACCAGCTTTGGCTTTTCTGCTGAGCGCACTAAAATGATTTGACAACAACTCCTTGTGTGTATATATATAAAATATATATATTTTAAGGGCTAAGCCAAGTGGTATTTTGATATTTTCCCTTCTGAAACCATGTCAACATTGTAAAAATACGAACGTTGCTTTGAAAATGCACAACTGAATATTTCCTGAGGTGATAAAGCTCTATTTGTCTTTTTTTTTTAGGGTGATGAAACCATTTGGTAGTTTGGTCTGTTTTTGAGCTTTTGAAAGCATTGCCATTGGTCTGTATTTGGCTAATTTTGGAGGCAGATTAGACCTTTGGTTTGAGAATTGGAAATTAACCTGTCTCTGTCCTGACTATTAGTGTGCCCGCATTGGAGAAGAAAGGAGTTAAATTAAGGAAATTAAGTGCTTGAGAAGTGTGAATTTGTCCAGTATTTCAACAGTTCACGAGTGTAGGAAACCCTTATTTTATTATTTTGCTTATATAAAAAAAACAACTTGACTCTTAATCTTATTTTGTTTGTATTTGTGTCTTTAAACACAAGTCTCTGGTTAGGTTGAGGGTCATTTGTGGTGATTTTTTACTTCTTGGGCGCCAAGGTAAGAATTGGGCACAAGAAGCTGGGGGTCACTGGAAAGGCCGTACTGTTGACTGTTGCGGGAAGGAAGTGGAGACTTTGGGACAGGAAGTAGAGACCCTGGGGCAGGAAGTAGAGACCCTGGGGCACACCGTGGAGTCGGTGCTCAAATGCTCGGCAACATGTCAGATGCCATCCTCACTTTCCAAGTCCAGCTCTCTGGAGTCATGGAAACGGTGCTCAAGTCAGCCATGTTCGAGATCACCCGGCTGGTGGAGCACAGCTTCCTGGAGGAAGTGGCTCGGAGCAAACAGGAAGTAGAGGCCCTGAGGCAGCGGCTGGAGTGGTCGGAGAGCCGGTGCAGAGAGCGAGAGGGCAGCGGGCGATCGAGGTGTGCCGACTGCGGCAGAGTCGGAGTTTCCAGCGAGGGGACAGAGGACCGACCCTCAGGAACACAGTCCGGTTAGAAACGTCCTTCTCATTCTCACACCAATCATTCTTTTATTTTAGAATGTGAAAAACCATTGTATATATATATGTGTGTGTGTGTTTGTATATGTGCATTTATGTATGTATATGAGCTCTTGAAATGGAGATTTGTGTGTTTGTGTGTTCATTCAGAAGCTGAAGGAGCCCCTCCTCTTCCTCTCAGTAAGAGCTGCAGTGAGCTGGAGTGGAGCCCCGCTGTGAGGCAGGACACAGCGCCCTCTTCAGGCAGCCTCCTGCCAGAGCAGCAGAACAGCAGACACCGTGCTGGGGAGACCTGTGGGTTGTATGAGTCGGAGTTGGGACAGGAACGTGTCGCCCGCAGCCTCAGTCTGGCTGGGCCTCAACACTGCAGCAGACGGCACAATGATCTGGACTCGGAGCGTGTGACCTGGACTATCTTTAAATTAGGGGGCAGTGACAATGAGGCTGACGGGCTGGACCCCTCTTCCGCTGCAGTACCAGAGCCAGCGAGTCCGTCGGCTCAGAGAGACCCGCAGCCCGGCCCGGCAGAGGAGGGGGCGGGGAACAGCGTTTCCCCTTTGCGGTACCTTAATGTGAAATCAGAAGGGGGCGTGGCAGATTGGCTACTCATTAAAGAGGAGGCTGAGATACAGCCTGTATGCAGTGAGGACATCAGATGGGATGTAGCTCACACAGAGCCCTGGGACAGAGGAGACCTGCAGGTAGAAAACACGGCTCACTTACCCCCCCTACAGGGTGCAGTCACGTCACTGCAGTCTTCTTCAGAGAAGGTGGAGAGCCTGACTCTGCAGTTCTGTCAGCAGCAGAAGCAGCTCAGGCAGTCTCAGTCTCTTAAAGCCGCCCAGAACACAGCCGAGAGGCATGTAGACCCCACAGATGCGTCCGGCTCCACCTCACACCATAAAGCTTTCACAGAGAAAAGAACTAAAGTGGATATGAGAGAGATCACAGCAGAGGCAAGTTTAGATCCTGTGGACAGGAACAGAGGTGCATCATGGGATAATAAGTTATTAAATGTGTCAAACAAAATTCAGAGAGGTTTCACAGGGGATAAGCCATTCAGTTGTGTTCAGTGTGGGAAGAGTTTCACCCAGTTAAAAAACCTCCAAGCTCACCTGAAACACCATACAGGAGAGAAACCGCATAGATGCACCCAGTGTGGGAAAAGCTTCCTCTATCAGAGTCGCCTTAAGGTTCATCTGCTAAGCCACACTGGGGAGAGGCCATTTAGCTGCACATATTGTGAAAAAAGTTTCCTTTCGTTCTATGACCTCAAAGTGCATCAGCGAAATCACACAGGAGAAAAACCGTACAGTTGCACCCAGTGCGGGAAAGGTTTCACGCGGTTGAGTATCCTTAAGGAACACAGGATTATTCACTCCAAAGAGAAATCATTTTGTTGCACACTTTGTGGGAAGAGGTTCACTCGGCCCAGTAATCTTAAGGCTCATTTGAGACGCCACATAGTGGCTAAACAGCATGGCTGCACCTTGTGTGGAAAGAGTTTTCTCTATTTGTGCCGCCTTAAAAAACATCAAAGAAAATTCCACTGGACAGAAGCTAGTTAACTAGCATGTGGTGTGGAAAGAGATTCACTTAGTCATTTGGGCTGTTTTGCAGTCATGCTGGTGATCAAGTTAAAACTGAAATTCAGCCACTGGTGCCTTTTGACTGTCATCAGAACTGTAGGCAGCTGTTTCTTGTATGTGTTAGCGTCATTGTCAATTTTTGACAATACGGCTGAAACTTCTTCATTGCTTATTCTTTAAATCTGCAATTTTATGTCCAGTACATTTTTGTAACTTAAAATATATATTGATACATTTTTAAGATTACAGTGAAAGACCCCTGTCTTTAATTTAGAGCGAAAAAATAAAGGCTCATTTGAGCCACGGCTTGTGCTCTTAACCTGCATTAACAGGATTGGGTGAAACAAGACTTCCTGAAACAAGTAATTGTGGGCCATGTGTGCAGTCACACATGTGATGTCACAGTACCCCAGGTGGGTGAGCCCATGACAGTTCAACACACTTTTTTTGACTGCATTGACACGGATTTGAATGAGATTTGCCGTGCTGATTTGGTATTATAAGAAATCCCTGGAACCAAAATTACACTAAGAAGGTTTGAGCTAATGACCGCACACCCACAAATTTGACTTGCTCTATCTCCATAAAGGTAAAAGAGTTAGGATTGATTATATTCTTAAAAATTGATCTACGAAAAAACCTATATTTTAAAATGGCTAAAATTTGATGGCTTTTTTTAGTGGTTGCTGAGATATCATTAGTTATCTGAAGTGGCATCACATCACTAAAGTTGTTGACCAGTAGTTAGTGATCATAAAATAGTCAGGCATATGCAAAATTACAATGCACTACCTTCTTGATGGGCCCTTCTTGATGTAAGGAAGTTGAGAAGTAGAAGACACTTTGTTTTTGTTAGGAGGAACCTAAGAATTGCAAGGAACTAATAAGAAATGGCCCCTTGGAAAAACAACCAAAACCAAATATGAGAAAAAAAGCAAAAAGGGTTCTTAAAGGTACCACAGAGGATACCCGCTCGGACTTGCAACGCAACTAAGACAAAAATACAGAAGACCAAAACACAGGGAGAGCATCAGAACTTGGAAGAAATAGTTTCAGCCTCAGGGCAAAATCTCTCCAAATGAAGCTCAAATACTTACAATACAAACTGACCCAATGGAAACCAAACAAAAACACATCATCTACCCAGGGAGAGCAGGAATCATCATCCACTCAGAGAGAGAGAGCAATCAAACTGCTTGAAAAACTCAAAAAAGATATGAAATAGAATGACTTGGCAAAAAAATGCTCTAGCACTATACTCTCAATTTGTGCTTCTTCAGAGCCTTTGATGCAAGGACTGTGTCTCTGCTTGACATTGTGTATGTCCGTCCAGTTGTAGTCACCGGTTCAACCACCACTAGCACATATTGGTGGTCCATCACAAGTGTATCAGGGTGGTATGAGAACGTGTACGATGGAGATGGTCCATGAGGATGCAGAAAGTTCAATCTTATTTCTCCAGTGCTGGATATTGTCTCTTCAACACAGCTCTGCCGCCAGTTATTATTATATGCAACCACAATGTAACCATTGATGCTTGCAAAGTCGAGTGATTCCTGAAGCGAGCACACCTTTTCAATCCTGCTTTCTGAGTATGCTGAAAAGGGCCGGACATCCACTTTGTCAGTTGAGAGCGTACGAAAGCTGTGTAATTTCTGAGTATAAGGAATTGTTATTGATGACTGGAATCTCTTCTTTAGGTATTCAGCTTCAAGTTGGTACATCTCTGTAGTGGTGAACTGAGAGTGGATGTTCTTGATAATGGACTGGGCAAATTCAAACAGCTGGCGTGGAGTTAGAATCGGCCCGTCAATGGGTCATTGCAGACTAGCTCAGGCAGCAAGGCGCTTGACTGTCCCTCCAACTCCATCAGATGGGCCTTTGCTGTGTGGCGTTGCTTACAGCAAATCAATGTCATGGGTATGCGCTCATTAGCCAAAACTTCGGTGGCCCATATTGTTAATCTGGGATGAGTGTCATTTTGGTTCCAGAGGTTTCTTATAAGACCAAATCTCATTCAAATCCGTGTCTATGCAGTCAAAAAGCATACTGAATTGACATGGACTCACCCAGGTAGTGTTCAGTACCCCAGGTAGTGTTCAGTGGCTGCTGATTTTATTCAACGCTAATATTTTGTCCCAAAGTACAGATGTCCACTGACACTCCCTCCTGCTAAAGCCTGTTTTAGAGACAGCGCTGGTTACCCTCCAATAATCGGACTCCAAACACATCCATGTGGCCTTGCACAGAAATTATAGATGTGTGTGAGCAGTATTCAGTGAGTTGTCTGTACAACACATTTGTGGTTCCATATCCCGTCCCTAATTAGTGATAGTTTTCTGTAGCTTTTGGTGGGGGGTGGGGGGTCAGTTCTGCAGAACACCACTGTAAGCAAAGCCAAGCTGTCAGTTGGGTGTTTTTGATGTCTGTAATGAGCATGCTACTAACAGATGTGTGGAAAAGTTCCATTTGTCATCAATTAAAGTGACTAAAAACTCAAGTGTTCAGTAACGTACTTCTTGGCTTGTTTATTTGGCCCCTAAAAAAGGAAATGGGGAGGGTGTTTTCAGGGGCCTCGTTCAGAGGACAGACCTTGTGTTTCATGAGTTAGGTTCAGTACGGGGAGGTAATAGACCTGTTGAAGGTTGTGTATGGGAGAGCAGTTGCGATATGACTGTACTCACACTGTATGGCCACCTGTTGCATATCAGTGTCCTCAAACACTCAAACTTCACATCCTGCACCAGAGTTTGCCTCTCTGAAAGGTTTGCGCTTGAATGGTTATTTTGCAAGAGAAATTTGGTGAAATTACCATATTCCTTAAAGAACATTGGCGTGCTATTGCGGGACATTACTAATTACAGACAAAATGCAGATGGACCCCCCCAAACCAGACGCCAAGCAGAAAGCCTGCTTCTGTCAGTTTCCATCAAAGGATTTTGGCTGAAGCTGCAGCAGTTGTGTGCTCATTACACTTTGTTTTGAAGACTCAGCTGGCAAAAAAATTTAATTGTATATTTTACATCAGTTAAGTCACTTAGTTTAAAAACCCACATCCTGGCCGCATGTAAATCTGGCAACCACATGGTCCGGACCCCAGAGCTCAATAATAATTCCAAACTCCACCTCAGAGGGGAGTCACGAGCAGCAGGCCTTCAGGGGGCAGAGAGTTTCACAACATAGTCACCTAGTTACCGTGACAACAAAAGAGCACTCCATGTGTGTGGATTCCGAATGAGGTGTAAATAACAGGTACAACATCGACCCCTTTCAGTCTCGTTTTCTCCATCTCTCTCTGAAGTGACTTAAGGACTGATGGCAGTTATGGGAGGGTGGGGCTTCAAAAACAACACAACCAATCATGTGACTTCACTCTCCACAATAGAAACACTATCATTGGTGCAGCGAGTCAGTCATGAAAAGGGCAAGCTCTGCCCGTGGGGGGTGGGGGGGTAGTGACAGGGTAGTGAATCTCTTTGTTATCTTTTGCAGACGGATCAGTTATCAGCCTTGTACTTACAAGCAAAAAGAGGAAAAACCAAGTCGACGGACGGGCAGAGAGAGTTCAGTGTAAGCCAGCGCAATGCGCGCTCTACTGTCCATAATTACACCATATTGCCATTAACTCCTCTTGTGTGTGTACATTTATACATTCTTTATGACCATTCATTTCTAAATGTGACTCGTGTCTCTCTCTATTTAGAATGTGGCCAGACAGGTACTTACACAGTTACAAGTTTGGCAGTACGCCTGCTACAGCAAAAATATTGACTGGAACCCAGTAACAGCCAAGGTACAGATCCTATATTTCTTCCATAACAGTAATGCAGTGAGATGTGTTTCTGCATATTGTTTGCTCTTTATTCTTTGGAGTGATATGGTCTTTAAACGCACAGGGCCTCTAGCTTATGTAGCGCTATGGCCTTTAAACGCACAGGGCCTCTAGCTTATGGAGCACTATGGCCTTTAAACGCACAGGGCCTCAAGCTTATGTGCTTCTCTTTCCAGATCATTTGTGCATTACCCCAGCTACGCGGCCGGGAAACAGAGGTGGTCGACCGCTGCACCAAGATGCTTCAGAACCGCAGGGAATATCTCCGCAGAACTGGCCAGGTACTAAACATCAAAAATCAATCCGTCAACCAACAAATCACTCAACCAATCTGCCAACCAATCAATCGCTCAAACAACCAACTTATGAACCAACTGAACAATCTCTCAATCATAAAAACAATATCAATCAATCAATAAATCAGACAATCGGTCAACCAACCAAAGAATTATTCAATCACACTGACATTTGCAGGTGGAATGCTCCCTCCAGGTTGGGAATGAGTCCTTGCCCCAAGCGAAGGAGTTCAAGTATCTCGGGGTCTTGTTCACGAGTGAGGGTAAAATGGAGCGGGAGGTCGACAGACGGATCGGTGCAGCGTCCGCAGTAATGCGGGCGTTGTGCCGGACCGTCGTGGTGAAGAGGGAGCTGAGCCGGAAGGCGAAGCTCTCGGTCTACCAGTCGATCTACGTTCCTACCCTCACCTATGGTCACGAACTTTGGGTCGTGACCGAAAGAACGAGATCGCGGATACAAGCAGCCGAAATGAGCTTCCTCCGTAGGGTAGCCGGGCTCAGCCTTAGAGATAGGGTGAGGAGCTCGGACATCCGGAGGGAGCTCGGAGTAGAGCCGCTGCTCCTTCGCATCGAAAGGAGCCAGCTGAGGTGGTTCGGGCATCTGATTAGGATGCCCCCCGGGCACCTCCCTTTGGAGGTGTTCCGGGCACGTCCAACTGGGCGGAGACCCCGAGGTAGACCCAGAACCCGATGGAGAGATTATATATCTCTCCTGGCCTGGGAACGCCTCGGGATCCCCCAGGAGGAGCTGGAAAGCGTCGCTGGGGAGAAGGACGTCTGGAACCCCCTTCTTGGCCTACTGCCTCCGCGACCCGACTTCGGATAAGCGGCTGATGATGATGATGATGATGATGATTTGCAGGTGTTTGTGAGAGTGAATGAAAGGAATGTGAGACTGACCCTCTTCTTTCTGCTTCTCAGGTCATACCTCAGAAACATGTCATCTGTGGAGCCTCGCCTCCAAAATCAACCTCCAATCACATGCAGAGTTCATCTGTGGAGCCCTGCATCCAAAATCAACCCCCAACCACATGCTGAGTTCATCTGTGTAGCCTTGCCTCCAAAATCAACACCCAACCACATGCCAAGTTCAGGGTGAATTCTTCTATGATTTTATATTTATATATTTTTTGTGTATTCAACGTGTTTACATACAACATAATGGGCCCTATCTTACACCCAGCGGTAACCCAAACGCAAGTGTCTTTGCTAGTTTCAGACCGGCGCAAGGGTCTTTTCAATGTCCAGTGCTCACGTTTTTTAAATCGAAAATGAACTTGCGCCCATAGCAAGTGAACTGGGTGGGTTGGTCTTAAGATGTGGTGTGGCCAGGATAATTTTTTAGCGTATTGCTATCTTGAGCCAGCAAAAAGCAGTTGTGCTAAAATCACCACAAACCTGGTCTAAAGTCATGTCGCAGTTGTTTCAATGTTATTTTAACTGCGCAATATTATGCAGGCGTGTACATAGGTGTGTTCACAACGCGCATACTCCCTGCTGTCTGTTACACACAGGGGCACACAAACATACAAAACTATCAAGATTACTTTGTGAAATGGAGATTAATATTTTTCCCCAAAATAAAACATTTTCTCTCCCGGAATAGACACGTTGTTCCTGGAATCGCTGGAAAGTGTGCTTGTTTTAAGGCGTTAAGCTACCAGTAAAAGCGCGGTGGTCATATTTCCATAAGCAGGACAATATAGCTAAAACAAGGGAAAATATGTGTAAATCTATGGGTTCCCAACCTGACAGCTTTAGTGTATTTTGTGTCATCATTAAGGCAAAAGAACGCTATTTGTGCTGATAATCAATATTAGAATGCACGTAATATGAACCTCAGATTAAGCTTGAACATCGCTAGCCAAAATTAATTGACTGTGATCTGTCTGCTGTGAGAACAGCCTTATTTAATTGATGTTTGACAATGCTTCATTGTATAATCAAGCAAAATTAGTTAAACAAGCAGGCTAATTTGGAGTTTTTTAAGTTGAGATGTTCTGGTAGTTTATTCTCAGATGTTGCAGGTACTTTTAACAAAATTAAACCACATATAGGCTATTTAATAGGAAATAGTTTGGTCTGGAATTACCGGGAACCTGTGCCAGTGTTAAACCCTAATATTTAAGATTATTATTCTGCATATGAAAACACGTCATAATTGTTAGGCGGAATATATTGATCCTAATATTGAATATTGATATATTTCTTGCTCGCACACTTTAACCTTGCGCACGAGCAGGTTTCCCCAGCTGTAAATCGCTGTTTTTGCAGTCTTAATAAATTTGCCATTATATTAGCAATCCGCCAAGGTGCAAATGCAGGTAGCTTTTAAAAGGAATGGGAGATAACACTGTGATTGGTTTATTGCATGTAAGGCCCAACACACACCTATAATTAATGAAACATTGATCATTGGTCACCCAGTTAACAGTCAGCGACCTGAGCAACAAGGCAACTAAAATTTGTGGGCTTGCACCTCCCCCAGCCCCCCCCCCCCCCCCCCAGAAGAAACTTTTGTCAATTTCAACAGCTAAATGGATCCATTTGGTTGCTTTGAGATTCAAATTTAAAGACTACTTCCACAATTTTTTGTGATTGGAACATGGGAAATAAAACATGTGAAATAGAATTTTGGCTAGTGGACTTTTTGGCTAGACAGCTAGCTAACATGCAGGAACATGGTCTGATAAACTATTCATAAACGTATTGTCAGTGGACAAGACGATACAGAAACCATCACAGTGCATGTTAACCTGTTCTGCCCCAAAGCTCAACCCTGTCTTCAGTGGGACTCACTTGAAATTTACAATAAAAATAAGTTTAATAAATGCTTGTTTGTTTATTGACAAGAAAGCCTCTGAATCTGATTGGCTTGTTATTTAAATGTTTGCTACATCTGTTGAGTCTTTCTCTTCACCTTCTCTCCGTCTTTTCTTAGTAAAGTAGTTTAAAGATGGATCCTATCATATGACATCGAAGCCACGTGAGCAACGCGATTGTTAATGCTGGGTGCTGGAGGTCTTGCCCCAGAGATGGCTTTCTCAGCCTAGCGCAATAAGTAGGTCGGCTATGTTATGTCAGAAAATTACATTGACACGTTGTTTTCTAAAGCTATGTTGGAAAAATAAACCAAACAGTAGGCTACTTGAGTGGCTCAGTGGATTTATAAACCAACTTAGTGACCTCCGGTATCACTCCGACATCATTGAATCCCCCGTAAGGAACCATGTCCATGTCTAGCCTACATTATGATCCAGTGGCATACCGTCGGCTGTAAAATAGGCCTTCTGTAGCCTAACCTTACCTTTATACGGTTATTAATGTCAACCTGGCCTGTTTCCATTTATAGTTCTTAATTATCCAGCAAATTAACTGAATAACAAATATCAATTAAGATTTTCTGTGCTAGCATTTTTGTAATTATTATTTTATTATTTATTTATTTATTTATTTTTTGAGTAGTTTTTTTAGTGCAGTTTGGGATTTGTTGGGGATTAAGACCCATCCGGCCTCCAGGTAGGCTAGCTACTAATTGTAGGCATCTATGCTTTTGTAACGTTAAAGCACAACTGAACTTTGGTAGAACTTTGTGTTGAGTAGTTACCTGGCCATCATATGAGTCCAAATGAGTCTGTGCTCCCCTGGGGTGATAATCCAGAATAAGGTATTTATCGCTCTCCATTCACTTCTATAGGGCAGCTAAAACGGTCTCAAAATGACACTTCTAGTACGTATACGAACATCACAAACAATAACCAGTCCTCTTACATATTTGTTTTCATGTAGTAGCCTATTTTTATTTATTTTCTTCAATGTTGTTAGCAAGCTACCAGAAAAGACTTGCAAAATGCCGCAGTGTTTGCACTGTCATTGTGATAGAAACCTATGAATACGGTCGAAGCTGTCTTCATTCAATTGAGTGCCTAACGTTAGTTATATGATGAGATGGGATGGGAGCCAGCATAATACATCCTGGACACTTGCTAAGTTGAAAAAAATATTACACATATTTACACCAAACTTCTTAGCTAGCTCAGTGCCCAGGTTGGCTTGGTGCCCGGCAAAAACAGAGTCTGCACTGACAGGAAACAGGGAAACCCTGCAGAGCACAGAACACAGTGAACGCAGTGCGCACAGAACGCAGCGAACACAGAACGCAGCGAACACAGAACGCAGCGAGCACAGAACGCAGCGAGCACAGAACGCAGCGAGCACAGAACGCAGCGAGCACAGAACGCAGCGAACACAGAACGCAGCGAGCACAGAACGCAGCGAGCACAGAACGCAGCGAGCACAGTGAACATTATGAGCACAGAACGCAGTGAGCACAGCGAACACAGAACGCAGCGAACACAGAACGCATCGAGCACAGAACGCATCGAACACAGAACGCAGCGAACACAGAACGCAGCGAGCACAGAACGCAGCGAGCACAGAACGCAGCGAGCACAGAACGCGCGAGCACAGAACGCAGCGAGCACAGAACGCAGCGAGCACAGTGAACATTATGAGCACAGAACGCAGTGAACACAGAACGCAGTGAACACAGTGAACACAGAACGCAGTGAGCACAGAACGCAGTGAGCACAGTGAAGACAGAATGCAGTGAGCACAGAATACAGTGAACACAGTGAACTAGATGGCTAGATGTAGAAGATTTTCTTTTTTGCTAAAATGCTAAAATCATACCGACATTAAACTTTTTACCACAAAATAGTTGACGCTTTGAATAACGTCTGTATTATTTTCCACGAGTGCAATATACATGAACTACTACATATATTCTTTTGTTTCTTTTTTCAGGTTAGCTAGCGAGATAACGTTAGTTGTAAATAATAATGTATTATAGCCGCTAGCTTGCTAGCTAAAGTGAGGTTTGTTACGTTAGTTTATGAGAAACGAATATCGTAACACAGTCGAGAGGCTTGGCTATCTTAGTTAATGTTTGAAAGAGTATGTATCCATTTGTGTACCACAGAGGGTTTAACTTTCACAAACATACTGACCAAGTTAAATCTCCTCCTCAGAATCGATGAAGCCTCTGTCTCAGAGATGCACTCACGCACGCGTGCGGGTTTAAGCAGGGGGGAGGGGCAGCCACACACATAATACAATTTAGTTATATATATATATATATATTTTTTTTTTTGGATCAATTTGAAACTGTGGCGATATAAATTATTACATTAGCCTAATGGGGAAACTACATTCCTATTTCATCCAGAATTGAATATAAACATATAACAGAGTTGGAGGGCTACTGGATGGTTCATCCTGTTAAGTTTTTGTTCCATTGTGTAGGTGGGCCCCTTGTTCTGGTATCTGTTGAGGCACTGTTCCAGTGTGTGAATGGGCCCCATGGTCTGGTATGGATTCCTGACCGTGCCAATACAGACTAAAAAATGATCAAGCTGCCACATATTGTAACAGTTGGGCTGAATGTTTGAATAATTTCATGGTATATCATTTATATATGAATAACAAATCAGATGCTTTTAGGAAAGCCTGCAGGATGTCTTTTTGGAAACTACAGGCCCATTGTATTTACAGGGCATGGTGATCTGAGGGAGAGGGCCTGTGCAGAACAAAACTCCCCTTCTACAGGAAGGAAATGCTATAACATGGGGTGAAGATGATCACTGTACCATTAAATTATGCCTGACATTGAGCTTGCCTTCAGTGCGCACAAACATTCAGAAATGTGCCCCACACCATTACAGAACCAGCAGAACCATCAATACTACAACACCATTGCAGAACCACCAGAACCCATCACTGTTGGAACACCTTAATAGAACTAGCAGAACCATAACTACTACAACACCATTGCAGAACCACCAGAACCCATCACTACTGGAACACCATTACAGAACCACCAGAACCCATCACTGCTGGAACACCATTACAGAACCACCAGAACCCATCACTGTGGAACATAGTTACAGAACCACCAGAACCCATCACTGTTGGAACATTGTTTCAGAACCACAAGAACCCATCACTGTTGGAACATTGTTACAGAACCACAAGAACCCATCACTGTTGGAACATCGTTACAGAACCACCAGAACCCTACACTGATGGATCACAGTCATGGGCTGCAGTCGAATCCGTTAAATGTTCTGCCCTCGCAAACTTCACTTGCAAACTTCCCTCGGGAGGGTGTGACGCAGCACCAAAAGAACATATGCACACTTGATCCGACGGGGAAGAGCAAGGGAGGGAGCGGAATTATTTTTTAATTGAACCGCACTTGCACTCGAAAATTTGTCAAGGCCAGAGACGATGGAGATGCCTGAAGACCATTGGTAAATCAGTTTGTGAAAAACTTTACAATAAATTGCATAAGATGGCAAGCTCCAACCAATATCTCAATGTATCTTTTGGCAAAAGAGAAAGTAATTTATAGAAAATACTTTGCACCTTTAAAATACCTTATAAGCAGGAATGTGTATACCTCCCAATCAAATATATTCATAAAGCTCAATCAAAAAGGTGGGTATAGCTTTGCAGGTGGCACAGAAGTATAAAACATAAAAGAGGCAAACAACCCATATTAAACATGAAATCCAAGCAAAATGTTATTGAAATATTGCCCATTCCTGCTCATGAACTTGCACTGGCTTGTTTGCTGGCTATGAGGTACTAGCTGGACTGCAGCGAGCTGATTATGTAGCTTGTTAAAGTTGGCTAGCCTGAAATAACTTTCTGAAACACCAGAATTTACTGAACATTTAAGTTGTCCAAAAATTATCTTATACTTGTTTTCAGCTTTCTTTATTTTTAGGATATGAAATGGGAAGTTTGGGCTTACAGTAAAGCATTCTGGGCAATTTCACTGCCAATATTCTGCGGTTTTGTGGACTTCATTTGCATTTCTAACAGTTTCAACCAGAGACCCTCCCCCTATATGAAAAAATATCTTGGTTGTGATGGGTGGATCGATACTGAAATAGTGATACTTCTGTTCTTGACATTTCCTTTTGAGAATCGATCCTCACATAACAATATTGATAATATCAATAGCAAATAATTGTTTAGGATAGGAACTCTGCTCTAATAGCAGAAAGAAAACGAAGTGTCGTTTGGAGTTATTTCCCTCCAAAACAGTATTGAAGTACAATATGATGTGTCTAAAGTCTGTACAATTTTGTGACAATACCATAAACCTGCTGAAATGCACGAAAATCAGTCACACAAAAGAGCACAACTATTTACAGCAGAGGCGATCAGAGGAGGGTAGGGAACGCAGGCAAATACCCCCACAACTGGAGCCAGAGTCAAGGAGAGTTCCCGACAGAAACCTTTCAGAGAGGCAGACATTATCCAGGTATATAGTGATAATATTAGGTTATTTTAACCTTTCAAACAGAAAGCAGGAAACACTGGTAATTTCTTGAGGAGCAGGATATTACAGGAATAGGCTAATGAATAAGTATGCTTAAAATGGACAAATTTTCAAACCATATTGCTGTTTTGAATGTAAAGATCTCATATTGCTAATACTTTCAGGAATGATCTGTAGTGAATTTAACTCTTATCACAGCCATCACTATCACAATTAGCTAATATAATTGAACATTTGTTGAACATTGTTGAACAATGTGTTTCATAATTGCTGTTCTTAAACTGAAAATAAATCTTTTTATGTTAATACTGATGCAAAGGATTTCAAATATATTTTCTGAATTTACTCATTTTCACTGTAGAAATCACAAACAATCTCCCCTTTTTATGTACACAAGAAGACTTTTTAAAATATTGCTATCGGGATACTAGCCTTGGTATTACTTCAGAATCAGAATCAGAATCCCTTTATTCGCCAAGTATTTACATACAAGGAATTTACTGTGGTTTATTGGTGCGTACATAAACCAACATAAAATAAAATAATATAATATAAAACATAAAACATAAAACAAAACAAAACACAAAAACAAGTAGTGCAAGTAGTAGTGCAAGTTTCAACCAATATAATATTATACTTGGTATCAGATTGAAAATAAAATGTATGGTATTGCCCATCGCTACTGTTTGGACCACAATAATACACAATAATAAGTACAATAATGCCATAAACAATTCCAGCATTGCTTTCAATCTCATTCCAAACCTTATTTTCAACAGCTTTTTATCAATTAAATATCTCATTCATCCTGCCGCAAATTTAATATGTATATTGTATATATTTGGAAAAATAGTACCCATGTTGTGCTAAAATATAGTTTCTGTATTATTCAAATTCGAGGTCAAGTTGGAGATAATTATGATTAAAGCATTATTTTCTCTATGAATCGGTAGTTTGCGTTTTTCCAACGCTTTATTTTCACGTGTTTAGGTCCTCTGAGGCCACCGTAGGGATCACAGTCATACTAATGGAGAACTGTATCCGGTGAGTAGTCTTTGTGTTACTAGCTACAAACGTGAAATGTACACACAAGTTACTACAATATTGGAATAACTTCACGTCGTCACTGGTATTAAAAATAATGATTCAAATATATTTTTTTGCTTACTAGTACAGCGCATTTCCCGGTGACTCATAGTTATCGCTGATAGCTAGCTAACGAGAAATACCTCGCTATTGTTTACATCTAGCTAGCTGGCTAAGTAGCTAGCCTCCTATGCAAAACTGTAGTAACTAGATGTAACATTACCTAACTTAATTTATACTCACTAGCATTTGTTTATTTTTTTATAGTGCGTAAAGGTTGTCTAGAATAAGTTTTTCAGGTTTGGTTAACTAGCTATTTTAATTAGCTTGCTATCTTTGTCGTAGCCCGTGTGTTGATTAAAATGTGCTAAGACAAACTTAGCCACCTAACACATTAACTAACCTTAAATGTAATTATCTCTGCAAATCCGAACCACGTGATGAATTGTGAGTTTTTGTCAAAGACAAGTTACAAAACAATACTGCGCCATATCGCTTAAATCAGCTTTAGTTTTTCCGCTGAGTGGACTAATGATTTTACACCGACTTTCTGTATTTAAAACTTGAGCCAACTGGTACTTTGACATTTCCCGCTCTGAAATCATGTCATCACTGTAAAAATACGAACTGTAGTTTGAAAAGGCACGACTGATTCGTTCTGAGTAGAGTAGAGCTTTTTTTATTTATTTTTTGGCGATTAATAAACAGTTTGGTAGTTAAGTCTGTTTTTTACGATAATTTGTGGTGATTTTTTCTTTATTGGGCACCAAGGTAAGAAGAGGGCACAAGAATCTGGGGGTCAGTGGAAGGACCGGACTGCTGTGGACAGAACGCAGAGACCTTGGGACAGGAAGTAAAGACCCCGGGGCGCAACGTGGAGTCGGTGCTCAAACACTCGACAACATGTCAGACGCCATCCTCACTTTCCAAGTCCAGCTCTCCGGAGTCATGGAAACGGTGCTCAAGTCGGCGATGTACGAGATCACCCGGCTGGTGGAGGACAGCTTTCTGGAGGAAGTTGCTCGGAGCAAACAGGAAGTAGAGGCCCTGAGGCAGCGGCTGGAGTGGTCAGAGAGCCGGCGCAGAGAGCGAGAGGGCGGAGGGCGATCGAGGTGTGCCGACTGTGGCAGAGTCGGAGTTTCCAGCGAGGGGACAGAGGACCGACCCTCAGGAACACAGTCCGGTTAGAAACGTCCTTCTCATTCTCACACGGATCATTATTTTATTTTAGAATGTTAAAAACCATTGTTTTGTGTGTGTATATATATATATATATATATATATATATATATGTACAGGTGCAGCTCAAGAAATTAGAATATCGTGAAAAAGTTCAATATTTTTTGTTACTCATTTCAGAAAGTGAAACTCATATATTATATAGATTCATGACACATAGTGAAATATTTCAAGCCTTTATTTATTGTAATTTTGATGATTATGGCTTACAGCTAATGAAAACCCAAATTCAGTGTCTCAGAAAATTAGAATATTGTGAAAAAGTTCAATATTGGAAACTCATGGTGTCACACTCTAATCAGCTAATTAACTCAAAACACCTGCAAAGGTTTCCTGAGCCTTTAAACGGTCTCAGTCTGGTTCAGTAGGCTACACAATCATGGGAAAGACTGCTGACTTGACAGATGTCCAGAAGACAGTCATTGACACCCTCCTCAAGGAGGGTAAGCCACAAAAGGTCATTGCTAAATAAGCTGGTTGTTCACAGAGTGCTGTATCCAAGCATATTCATTGAAAGTTGAGTGGAAGGAAAAAGTGTGGTAGGAAAAGGTGCACAAGCAACAGGGATAACCGCAGCCTTGAGAGGATTGTCAAGCAAAATCCATTCAAGAATTTGGGGGAGCTTCACAAGGAGTGGACTGAGGCTGGAGTCAGTGCATCAAGAGCCACCACGCACAGACGAATCCAGGACATGGGCTACAAATGTCGCATTCCTCGTGTCAAGCCACTCCTGAACCAGAGACCAGAAGAGGCGTCTTACCTGGGCTAAGGAGAAAAAGAACCGGACTGTTGCTCAGTGGTCCAAAGTCCTCTTTTCAGATGAAAGTAAATTTTGCATTTCATTTGGAAATCAAGGTCCCAGAGTCTGGAGGAAGAGTGGAGAGGCACAGAATCCACGTTGCTTAAAGTCCAGTGTGAAGTTTCCACAGTCAGTGATGATTTGGGGTGCCATGTCCACTGTGTTTTCTGAAGTCCACAGTCAACGCAGCCATCTACCAGGAAATTTTAGAGCACTTTATGCTTCCTTCTGCTGACAAGCTTTATGGAGATGCTGATTTCATTTTCCAGCAGGACTTGGCACCTGCCCACACTGCCAAAAGTACCAAAAGCTGGTTCAATGACCATGGTATTACTGTGCTTGATTGGCCAGCAAACTCGCCTGACCTGAACCCCATAGAGAATCTATGGGGTATTGTCAAGAGAAAGATGAGAGACACCAGACCCGACAATGCAGACGACCTGAAGGCCGCTATCAAAGCAACCTGGGCTTCCATTACACCTCAGCAGTGCCACAGGCTGATCGCCTTCATGCCATGCCGCATTTATCCAGTAATTCATGGGAGCCCCAACCAAGTATTGAGTGCATAGAAATGAACATACTTTTCAGAAGGCTGCCATTTATGTTTAAAATATTTTTTTTTATTGATCTTATGTAATATTCTAATTTTCTGAGACACTGAATTTGGGTTTTCATTAGCTGTAAGCCATAATCATCAAAATTACAAGAAATAAAGGCTTGAAATATTTCACTATGTGTAATGAATCTATATAATATATGAGTTTCACCTTCTGAAATGAGTGACAAAAAATATTGAACTTTTTCACGATATTCAAATATTTTGAGCTGTACCTGTATATACACAGTCAAGCCGGAAAGTCTGCCTACCCCTTTCACCTTCTCCACGTTTTACTACATTACAGACATATTCTACAATAGATTGAGTTCATTTTTTGTCTCAAAATTCTATACAAAATAGCCCATAATGACAAAGTGAAAACAGGTTTTTAGACATTTGTGCTAATTTATTAAAAATCTAAATGTAAAATATCATATGTACACAAGTGTGCACACCCTTTGATATGACACCCAAAAGTGAACTGAGGTGCATTTTGTTTCCACTGATACTGCTTGAGATGTTTCTACAACTTAATTGGAGTCCACCTGTGATAAATTCAATTGATTGGACATGATTGGGGATTGCCAACACCTGCCTATATAAGGTCCCACAGTTGACAGTGCATGTCAGAGCAAACTCCAAGCCATGGGGTCAAAGGAATTATCTGCAGACCTCAGAAACAGGATTGTGTCAAGGCATAGATCTGGAGAAGGGTACGGAAAAATCTCTGCAGCTTTACAGGTCCCAAAGAGCACAGTGCCCACCAGCATTCGTAAATGGAAGAAGTTTGGAACCACTACGAATCTTCCTAGACCTGGCCGCCCGGCCAAACAACTGAGCAATCGGGGAAGACGGGCCTTGGCCAGGGAGGTGAGCAGGAATCCAAGGGTCACTCTGACAGAGCTCCAGCGTATCCTTGTGGAGATGGGAGAACCTTTCAGAAGATCAACCATCCAGGCAGCACTCCACCAATCAGGCCTTTATGGTAGAGTGGCCAGACGGAAGTCCCTTCTTAGTAAAAGGCACATCACAGCCCGCTTGGAGTTTGCCAAAAGGCACTTTGAGGATCAAGATTCTCTGGTCTGATGAAACCAAAATTTAACTTTTATGAAGCTTCACGTCTGGAGGAAACCAGGAACCGCTCATTACCTGGCTAATACCATCCCTACAGTGAAGCATGGCGGTGGCAGCATCATGATGTGGGGATGTTTTTCAACAGCGGGAACGGGGCGACTAGTCCTGATAGAGGGAAAGATCAATGCAGCTAAGTACACAGAGATCCTTGAAGAAAACCTGCTCCAGAGCGCTCTGGACCTCAGACTGGGGCGAAGGTTTACCTTCCAACATGACAACGACCCGAAGCACACAGCCAAGTGAACAAAGGAGTGGCTTCGGAGAAAGTCTGTGCATGTCCTTGAGTGGCCCAGCCAGAGCCCAGACCTGAATCCAATTGAACATCTGTGGAAAGAGCTGAAAATGGCTGTGTACCGACGTTCCCCATCCAACCTGACGTAGCTTGCAAGGCTATGCCAAGAGGAATGGGCAAAAATGTCCAGAAACAAGTGTGCCAAGCTCGTAGCTTCTTTCCCAAGACGCCTTGAAGCTGTAATCGCTGCCAAAGGTGCAGCAACCAAGTATTAGGCTAAGGTTGTGTACAGATATGTAACTCCTAAAGAACCTATTTTTGTCAGTAAAATAAAATTGCATATTTTCTAAAAACCTGTTTTCACTTCATCATTATTGGCTATTGTGTGTAGATGTTTGAGGCAAAAAATGAACTCAATCTATTGTAGTATAAGTCTGTAACGTAATAAAACGTGGAGAAGGTGAAAAGGGTGTGCAGACATTCCGGCTTGCCTGTATACAATGGGGGAAATAAGTATTGGACACGTCAACAATTTTATTATCAAACATATTTCCAATGTAGCTATTCACATGAGATTTTGACCAGACATTGGTATTAACTCAATAAAACTACACAGCTAAAGAAATTGTAACGTTCCAATTCTTTAAAAAAGTTATGTGCAATAAAGTGAAATGACACAGGAAAAAGGTATTGAACACGCTAAATTAAATGTATTTAATACTTTGTAGAAAAGCCATATATTTCATATTTGGTTGCATATCCTTTGCATGCCATGACTTTATGATGTCTGTGACCCAACAACATCAAAAGGCTCTTGATATCTTATTTGCTGGTACTCTTACAAGCGATACTATAACAGCTCTGCATTTGAATGGATCTCTATGGGAATTGGGTGGTGAGACAAGATTTAGCTGTAAATTACACTGGAACAGTATAGAACACATGGTTGGCTAAGTGGCTCTAAGTCATCAAGGGTCTGATGTATTAAACAAGCCTTTAACCATCACTCTGCTGCCAGAAATACAGTAGATATGGATGGATAACTTGAAGGGTTTCTTCTCCTGACTTATTTTTCCATAGAGTTCAAAAGGAAAATCTGTCAGGAGAAACAACCCTTAAAGTGATCCTTCCATATCTACTGAATTTCTGGCAGCAGAGTGATGGTTAAAGGCTTGTTTAATAATACATCAGACCCTAAATCTTGTCTCACCCCCCAATTCCCATAGAGATCCATTCAAATGCAGAGCTGTTATAGTATCGCTTGTAAGAGTACCAGCAAATAAGATATCAAGAGCCTTTTGATGTTGTTGGGTCACAGACATCATAAAGTCATGGCATGCAAAGGATATGCAACCAAATATAAAACATGGCTTTTCTACCAAGTATTAAATACATTTAATATAGCGTGTTCAATACTTTTTTCCTGTGTCATTTCACTTTATTGCACATAACTTTTTTAAAGAATTGGAACGTTACAATTTCTTTAGCTGTGTAGTTTTATTGAGTTAATACCAATGTCTGGTCAAAATCTCATGTGAATAGCTACATTGGAAATATGTTTGATGATAAAATTGTTGACGTGTCCAATACTTATTTCCCCCATTGTATATGTTATATGTATGTGTTTGTATATGTGTATTTATGTATGTATATGAGCTCTTGAAATGGAGATTTGTGTGTTTCTGTGTTCATTCAGGAGCTGAAGGAGCCCCTCCTCTTCCTCTCAGTAAGAGCTGCACTGAGCCGGAGTGGAGCCCCGCTGTGAGGCAGGACACGGCGACCTCTTCAGGCAGCCTCCTGCCAGAGCAGCAGAGCAGCAGACACCGTGCCGTGGAGACCTGTGGGTTGTACGAGTCGGAGTCGGGACCGGAACACGTCGCCCGCAGCCTCAGTCTGGCTGGGCCTCAACGCTGCAGCAGACGGCACAATGATCCGGACTCGGAGCGCGTGACCTGGACTACCTTTAAATTAGGGGACAGTGACAATGAGGCTGACGGGCTGGACCCCTCTTCCGCTGCAGTACCAGAGCCAGCGAGTCCTTCGGCTCAGAGAGACCCGCAGCCCGGCCCGGCAGAGGAGGGGGCGGGGAACAGCGTTTCCCCTTTGCAGTACCTTAATGTGAAATCGGAAGGGGGCGTGGCAGATTGGCTGCTCATTAAAGAGGAGGCTGAGATGCAGCCTGTATGCAGTGAGGAGATCAGATGGGATGTAGCTCACACAGAGCCCTGGGACAGAGGAGACCTGCAGGTAGAAAACACGGCTCACTTACCCCCTCTACAGGACGCAGTCACGTCACTGCAGTCCTTTTCAGAGAAGGTGGAGAGCCTGACTCTGCACTTCCGTCAGCAGCAGAAGCAGCTCAGGCAGTCTCAGTCTCTTAAAGCCGCCCAGAACACAGCCGAGAGGCATGTAGACCCCACAGATGCGTCCGGCTCCACCTCACACCATAAAGCTTTCACACAGTCGAAAACCACCCAGATGCACCACAGAGGTCCCACGGTAGAGAGACCGTTCAGTTGCACACGCTGTGGGAAGAGCTTTTCCCGCTTGCCTTACCTTAAAGAGCACCTGAAAACACATACTGGGGAAAAACCATTCAGCTGCATTCAGTGTGGTAGGGGCTTCACCAAACTAAGCAACCTCAAAGCACACCGTAGAGTTCACACAGGAGAGAGGCCCTACATTTGTACCAACTGTGGGAAAAGGTTTACTCTGAAAAGCAACTTGAAAAGACACCAGAGAATTCACACTGGAGACAGACTGTTCAGCTGTAAATAGCAGCTTCCTGTTGCTCAGTTCTGTGCAAGGAAAGGTTTCCAGTTTTTTTTTAAAAATAGAAAATAAAAAAAAATATTATTATTTGAACCTAATCTAATCAAGATGTTGTTCATCTTGACCCTACTTAATGTATTTCTTTATTGCCTTGTGTGCTTGGTATTTATTTATTTTAAAAAGTTAGTTTTATCCTTAAAGCTGGAGTACGCAACTTTCTCTACGGTCGCATTTTTGTGAAAACATTTCAAATTCATAATTCTCCTTTGCCCTGCCCACAGAGACACACACCCCACCCCACTGCTTTCACAGACCTTGTTGTGAATGTGCAAGTCTTCTAGGCACAATTGCAGAATTACAGACTAGTGTAGCTAACATTACAGTAAAAGTGTCAGCTACAAGAGTCCAGGCAAATCAACAGAATCGTTTTTGTTGTTGCAGAGTTGTAGCATCACATTGAGTGTCTGTTGTGTTAGTCTAAACCAGGCATTATCTGGCTACAGCTGGCATGCATGGTAACTTATCGCAGAGTAGCCGGTTCTAGCTAACGCGATCTACACAACATATAACGTTAGCAAACGTTTTCTTCTTCCAAGAACTATCTGCCGAATTAAATAACATTGTCAATAATAGCAACCTAGGTACTATTCATTATAGGTAATTACAATAGGCTGGCAAGCAGAAAGTCCAGATAAATTAGCGTTGAAACTTGTCGTTGACCTGCCTGTCCAGTAGAACCAATGGGAGCTCCACGTCTGTCTTTAAAAAATAAGTGCACTCACTATCTCAGCCTGCCTCCGCCTACTACACGATTTTGAAAAATACTTTGTGGGGTGAGTGAGTGAGAGGGGTGGGAGAGGAGGAGGTGTGTCAATCGTCATTTGCATAAATTAATGTACAATGTACAAATTATTTTGTATAACTCTGATCAATCTGTAAAACTAGACGTTGCAGATCAAATATGAATAAAGATTCAGAAACGGCATGGCCTATTTCTCACCAAATATTTTCAGAAACATTTTAGTGGACTGTTTAGGTCGAATAAGAGAGTTTATGAATAGGACGCCACGTTGTTCTGGTTTTAAAACGTGGAAGCGAAAGGAACGTAGTGGGTCTAACCAATCAGGTGCTGGCTGTTTGCGTTGTGGGCGGCAACAATTGTCCATATGACGTAGGCCTAGAGGTACCTCCAAAGAGGTAACATCACGATTGGGGCGGAGGTAGTGCGGGAAGCAGAAAGGGAATTTCAACCGTTAGAGGGCAGCACAAAGACTCTTTTCTACCAGTTTCTTATGATATACAATATTATTTCAGAATTGTTGAAATAACGGAATGGATGAATGAGTTTCATTATAAAGTAGGCATACAAACACATTTACAGCTAAAAAAAATCATGATATAGAGTGGTTATCCTTTAAACCAATCCGCGTATGATTATCTCGCCACCGTCTAAAAGGAGCATGTATGTTTACTCTAGTTTTCGAGTGAGCTGTTTCCAATTCCAATTAATTTTTCTTTGCGTGACAGGACATTTCTCCGCCATTGTTGGTGAAATTTGTTGCTGGTGAACTCACAAGGTTAATCTCATTGTTGATTGGTTCGCAACGTGAACTGGCCTATCTCCTTCATTGGTTTATGTCATAAGCCACTTCGTTTCGAAAAAACAAATATTTGGCTGGTTTTAGAATGCAGAATTTGAGGGTACAAACAGAGTATATGGTGCTGGATTTCTCCCACAACAGTTATTTCTATGATTGCTACCAACTAAGCATGACTGTTCCCTGATATCTTCCTAAAAAAAATTTAAAAATTGCATACTCCAGCTTTAACATTTAAAGGTGTACTATGCAGGATTTTCTGCCTTGCTGTAGTCCTGTGTTTACAGTCAAAGAAGTCTCCTCCGCCGTCCTAAGCCCCGCCCACTCCTCGCCTCTTTTCAGAAACATGATTTTGAGCACAGCAAGCAAAATGCCAAGCGAAGATAAAATGAAAATAACATTTTTAGCAACATGCATGCATTGTTCTATATGGACGGTAGCAGTAAAGGCAGTGTTATAACGATGAAATTAAGGCTATCCAGCCTTTGTGGAATAAGTAACATTGGCAGACCATATCTATCATAGCTAGCTAATACCATTGTAAAGTACATTACTTTTTTACAAAGTTATTTGTATTAATATTATTTATTTTCTCAAATACAACATATTACATTATGTTAGTTAAATTAAAAAGGTACCCAGTCATCTAGCTACCTAACGTACACGTCCAACAGAAAACACGACGACTCGGCCTCGCTTTTTATCTCTTTGCTAAACTTTAGCTGTTTTTGCTATTGAGGAAAACCAAATCCTGGGTTTACTCTGGTTCTTGAACATGACATTTTGGCTTTGTTGTTTGACTTTGTTGTGATCTGCTTCTTCACCCCGCCATTGCAGTAGCTAGCTGGCTACAAACGCTCTGCTGAAAGTAACCTGATCCCACCCACCGCTTCTGTAGCCACACCCACCCCTCCCCACACAGAAAAGAGCGCCACGCCCAGAGACGTTCCAAACACATCTTTGAATAATAAATACAGGCAGAGGAGCAAGGTTTCGGCTATTTAAAAAATATATTTTTAGACAGATCGTCAGTGCGTCATAGATATGACTACACATGGTGGTTTTATAATATTTTCTAGGTAAAAATTCTGTATAGTGCACCTTTAAAGCACAACTGAAGTTTGGTAGAACTTTGGGTTGTGTAGTTACCTGGCCATGATATGAGTCCAAATGATGGCGAATTATGTTTGTTAGTTGCTCTGTGCTCCCCAGGGGTGATAATCCAGAATAGGGTATTTGTGGCTCTCTTCTATGGGGAAGCTAAAACGGTCTCAAAATGACACTTCTAGCACATATACGATCGCGAACGAAGAGGATTCTGTCAATACAACCAATAAGCATTTCTGTTATGTTTTATTTTTTGTGTAGGCTAATTAAAATTATTTATAAAGTACTATTTTCTTCAATGTTGTTAACAAGCTACCAGAAAAGACAACCAAAATGTCGGCAGGTCGGACCATTTCATAAAAAAATTAAATACGTAAGAGAAATGCTTATTGCTTGTATTGACAAAATCCTCTTAGTTCACGATCGTATATGTGCTAGAAGTGTCATTTTGAGACTGTTTTAGCTTCCCCATAGAATTGAATGGAGAGTGAAAAATACCCTATTCTGGATTATCACCCCAGGGGAGCACAGAGTCATATCATGGCCAGGTAACTACACAACCCAAAGTTGTACCAAACTTCAGTTGTGCTTTAATAACACATTTTTTAAATATTACTTTTTCGTGTTTTATGCAACATGAGTTCGGTGGTATATGATATAATTGAAAATAATTATGTGTGAGAAATTAAAAGGAAAAAGGCACTGCAGTTACGCTTGAATCTGGGCCTGAGTGTGAATATTAAGTTAAGTTGCCTCTTGAAGACGGGGGACACCTCACGCTGCACGGTACACAACTAAACTGGACAGAAGAGAAACCTAGCAGTTCGATATAAACAGAAGTAAATTATTCGGGAGAGAAACCTGGCAGTTCGATATAAACAGAAGTAAATTATTCGGGAGAGAAACCTGGCAGTTTCATTTAAGCAGAAGTAGGTTGCTTGGCACCTGCGCAGCGTTTGGGGTCTGTGGTATGTACTGGAGGTCCGTTACAGGGGTTGACCATGATCCTCTGCCTGGTTAGGCAGTGAGCACAGCTGATCTCCCAGTTCACCCTACATGCTCCTATCTAAATCATCGTGCTCACAGTAATGGGGTGTTTGCTCAATACCCACATTTACATATTAAAAAATATGTTGAAAAACTGTACTTTAAGTTGAAATAATAATAAAAAATGAGTCAAAAATATCCAAACGTGTCAGGATTTCTGTTTGCCGTGCCACACCACCCTATCGTTAGCGCCGTTAGAGTTAGCTGTGTTAACAGACCTCTCGGCCAAACTCAGGGCAGTAGATCACCCCGCTGTGTAATTAGACTGAACTGGCGGCTTGTCTGGCTTCCTGCTGGAGGACTGTTCAAACAGTACAATGCCATTTCCTCCGCTATATTAGAGGAAGAAAACTTTGTCAACTGGAAAATATCTTTCATACACTGTAGTGTAACAACAGACTGTCGAAAGGCTGCTGTGCTATTGGACTTTAGTGATGGTGATGTCACAAATGGACAGACTAAGGCTGCTGTGCTATTGGTCTTCGGTGATGTCACAAATGGACAGGCTGAAGAAGGCTGCTGTGCTATTGGTCTTCAGTGATGGTGATGTCACAAATAGACAGGCTAAGGCTGCTGTGCTATAGAGTACTGAATTGACTATGTCACGCTGGTTTCGGAAGTAAATTCCCCATTCATTTAGAGCAAAGACATTAACTAAAGCTTACTTTTAAACCATTTCTACTGATTATGTCTTACCGTCAATTTCCCGGATTGTTCAATATAACGCCCGTTCGCAAACTATGTTGTTTTTCTGGGCCAGCTTTGAGTATATTTTACTTTTTAGTATTTTTTTTGTGATCATACCAGTGCTTGCACTGTTTAAAAACTCCACGTCCCATAACTCCCTCCGAACGAGCAGCCTTGGCTACAGACATTGTCATATAACGTTATCCAGCAGTAGCACACAGTTCCGTTTTTAAAAACTTTTTTCTAACGTGAGCTAGCTAGCTTGAAGGACTAAAAGCTAGAATTGCTTTATGCGGTTAACCGTAGCATAGTTTCTGACCTTGTCGGATGGGCTTCTCAAATTAGCAAGCTAATGTTAGCTCATATTCAGCTGCAGTACTCCCATCTGCCCAAGAATGTCCAGACAGACGAGATGATGATATCCTACTGGTCGAGAACCACCCGTGCGTTGCAGTACTGAATATGTAGTCCGTTAAAGTGGACTATAAGTCGAACTACAATCATTGATGCATTACTTTAAAAAATAAAAATTGGAACATGCGATATATGGTCTATATCTTTGTACCACACAGGCTAATCCAGGAACGTTTCAGCTCATTCTATAAATCATATTTCAAGAAATAGTTGATAGTCTCCGAAGCCCATTCAATTCTTCCATCGGGAATTTACTTCTAAAACCAGACTCCGCCTACGACTGACGTACTCACTTGAGTACTCTTGGTCTTTAGTGATGGTGATGTCACAAATGGACAGGCTAAGGCTGCTATGCTATTGGTCTTTAGTGATGGTGATGTCACAAATGGACAGGCTGAAGAAGGCTGCTGTGCTATTGGTCTTTAGTGATAGTGATGTCACAAATGGACAGGCTGAAGAAGGCTGCTGTGCTATTGGTCTTTAGTGATGGTGATGTCACAAATGGACAGGCTGAAGAAGGCTGCTGTGCTATTGGTCTTTAGTGATAGTGATGTCACAAATGGACAGGCTGAAGAAGGCTGCTGTGCTATTGGTCTTTAGTGATGGTGATGTCACAAATGGACAGGCTGAAATGTAAGTGGTTTTAACCTCAGCTGCTGGTGCAGACATTTCCATTATTTGCTTTTTTTCTTTTCTTTCTGGGTTACAGATGGAGGGTAAGCTGTCCTGGCCCAGTGGCCTGGTCCGGGCGGGGCTGCAGAGAGGCAGGGAGTTCTTAGTTGGGTCCAGGAAGAGCCACGCCGAGAGGCAGAGGGAGTATCGTGCGCGGGTCAAACGGGACCCCAGCAAGTACCTGGAGCTGCGGGCGTCGGAGACGATGCGGGTCAGAATGTTCCGGCAGCGACGCAGCGCAGAGGCGGTGGCTCGGGACCGCGAGACGGCTCGGCTGAGGATGAGGGAGTACCGTTGGAGGAAGAAACACACAGAGGGCGTGGTCACAGAGGGGGTGTCTATGGGGGGGCAGTGATATTGCAGTTGACTGTCATAGCAGCGGATGCGCGATATGGCAGTCGCTCAGTGCTGCAGTCCGCCTGGCTGCTTCGGTCACCACCTCAGTCACGTCGCCATGGTAACCCTGCCCCACACCCACCTGAGTGTGTCAGGCTCTGTGGGTAACCTTCCGCTACAACAGTAACCCGTTCTGATCCGCTACATACAATCCACAGGATACAGTCACCTGCTCTGATCCACTACATACAATCCACAGGAGAGTCACCTGCTCTGATCCACTACATACAATCCACAGGATACAGTCACCTGCTCTCTGATATTTTTAATTAAAATTATTATTCATGTAACTGAGGAAGAGATTTGATTATTTGTTTTCTGTGATTGAAGAGCGAATGACAGGTCTGCTGGTAAGCGAAGAGAAAGGTCTCATCATCACTCCAGACTTAAATAGTCAGGATTTCATAGATGGACTTAAAGGGGAATTCCACCGAAAAACAACATTAACCTTATTTAACAGATCAAGGCGCAACTGATTAAGTCTCTTTGTAGATGGCCAGAACAATCTGAACGGAATTATCATCAGCTAAAGGTGCAAATTTGGTAGAGGTATATGTCAAAATGACATATACCTCTACCCTTCCTCATTTTTGAAAAACTAAAATAGGTGAGTAAGTCATGCTGAAGGAGGCATGACCGAACTTACAGAGTAGGAGAGAGGCTGTGTCCGAATCAGAGCCCTATCTAGCAGCATCCTGTGTAGCCTATTGTGTACTAGCATACTGCATACTGCTTACTGTTTTGTTGTGTACTTAACAGCTTTTTTTTAAAAGTATGCTCAACTAGCATACTGAATAGTAGGCAAGTGCGCTGATTTGGACACGGTCAGAGAGGCAGTGAACCCGTTGTTACTGTAAACGGTATTAGCTTGCCAGTTAGCTCAAAGAGTTCTTAGGTAAGTTACCAAGTATTCCAGTATAATGGCTTCAAACAATTTTGTGGACTGATGCACTGGATGACGACACGTTCCAAGATACTTTACTTGAATCAGAGGTGGAAGGCTACCGTTTTGAGCCCAAATACACGGATGAGGTATCAAACAAGCCTCAAACCATCACACTGCCAGATATGCAGTAGATATGGATGGATCACTTTAAGGGTTGTTTCTCCTGGCAAATATTTCTATTGAACTCTATGGAAAAATAAGTCAGAAGAAGAAACCCTTCAAGTTATCCATCCATATCTACTGTAGTTCTGGCAGCAGAGTGATGGTTTAAGGCTTGTTTGATACTTCAGACCCTTGATGCCATTTAGCCAACCATGTGTTCCATACTGTTCCAGTGTCATTTACAGCTAAATCTAGTCCTGCCCCCAAATTACTATAGAGATCCATTCAAATGCAGAGAGGTTATAGTATCGCTTGTAGGAGTACCAGAAAATAAGATATCAAGAGTCTTTTGATATTGTTGGATCACAGACATCAGGAAGTCATGGCATGCAAAGGTTATAAGACCAAATATTAAAAATGATTACTTTATTCGACATTGGCTGCAGTTAAGTGTAAGGGGGCAATTACTTTTTCACACAATGGAAATGGGTGTTGGGATTTTTTGTTTATTAAATAAATGAAATAAGTAAAAAAACAAATGTGTCATTTGTTCACCCAGGTTCCTTAAAATCAATATTATATTTTGTCTAAAGATCTGAAACCATCCAGTGTGAGAAATATGCAACAATAGTGGAAATCAGGAAAGGGGCAAAAACTTTTTCACTGCACTGTATCCACTCTCACTACAGGTTGGCTGAGAGCTCATTTTAATCAGGATAATAGCTACTCTTATACAAATAAAACGTAATCTTTTGGTGGAATTTCCCTTTAAGTCAGTATGCTGTGTTTGATCTGTGCGGGATCCAGGCAGGAAGTGCACTGTGTGTGACGCAGGCTGTGTCCGAATACAACCCTACACCCTTTTGAGGGCGCATATTTGAGTCCACTTTGTTAAAAAGCTTTTGAGTGGGTGACTTTTTCTCACAAATGGGGCACTTAAAATACCAGAATGAACCCCTTATTTCTAGGGTTTTGTTGAGGAAATTCAGGAGCACACCCATCTGCAGAACTGTGCACTCATCCGACAATTTCAGTAAATAACCCGGAAGTAAAAACGTAATACAGAGCTTATATGTATGGTACAAGAGCGGGTCATATTACGAACTGTTCTCTCTTTATTTTTGTTAATTAAATCTTCATTCATAATCTACACTTTGTAACAATCGTCATATGTTAACCGATTGATATTCTCAATCATAAAAAAAAAATTCGAAAGAATATTACAAACTACTTCCTCAGGAGTTTTTGCAGGAGTTCTTTCGCGCACTGCTTGCAAAGTGAGGGGACGGGGAACGGGTCGTATTCGTACACAGCCAATGAGTGAACAGGTAGTGCAGTAAGCGTGACTGGAGTGTGAACAGAAAGTGCAGTAAGTGTGAGTGAATCGAAGGACAACGGCTTTTGTGTTCTGTGAGCATCAGGCCCTGAGGCTCTTTGTATTTTTGATTATACAAACTCACAGGTGTTAAATAAACATTATTCTACTTAAATTATTGACTCTTTTCATAAACAAAAATCATGTTAAATATTATTTAAGATACCTTCAATCACCTTAGCTAATATGGGACAGCTTTTAGCTTCTTAATACTACGAGCTAAGCTTGACAGTGTTCTTTTAACCGGTGGCATACGGTGAGCCTATAACCATTACACATTAGCTTGTTTAAAATTGTGGATATATGTAATTATTCTTCGTTCTCCACACTCACACTGAAAATATTCATGGAAAAAATCTGAAATGCAGATTTTGTAATTTAAATTATTTTGAAGAACAGGTTTTGTTAAAGATAGCCTTATTTGCAAAGTTGTGCTGAAAGCTAATGCAGTTGTTAACAAGAGTGGTGTATACCATGAAGAAAGAAGCTGTGTGTTTACCTCCCAATGGATTACTCGGATCGTTACCCAGATTAGCCAGATGGTGGCGCTATAGGAGTAAAGTGAAAAGTTTTTACCTTTATTCGGCTATAACTTTTGAACCGTTTGACCTATTATCAAAATAATTTTTTCTTTGACTCATAATAAACAAAGTGCAGTATTGGATGTTTTGCTATTTCTAATTTTGTGAATCCTAGAACGCTACCACACAAAAGTGCATGCAGTTGCATTTTCTGGCCTTTAGAAATGTATTTATTTATTTTTTAAGCCTGCCATAACTTCCTGATGTCTGTGATCCAAGAACATCAAAATACTTGATATCTTATTTTAGCTGTAAATTATGCTGGAACGGTATGGAATACATGGTTGGCTAAATGGCTCTAAGTCATCAAGGGTCTGAGGTATCAAACAAGCCCCCAAACCATCACTCTGCTGCCAGATACACAGTAGATGAGGATGGATCACTTTAAGGGTTGTTTCTCCTGACAAATTTTCTGACTGAACTTTGCAAAAATTGGAACATCACAGCCCGGGATTGGGCACCAAATTATTATTATAATTTTTTTTAATGTAGCCTATTTTTTAAAAGATGCTGCTGCTAAAACTAGTAAAAATATAAATATGCATATGTATTATTTGCCCATGTTTCAGTGTGGAGTCCCAATGTCAAGACAAAGCACAACTTCTCTGTTCACATTTCTATCTGTCAAATAAGATGTTTGATACTGATACTGCCATTAATAGTACATAATAACAATGAACATAAAATTACTCTCAACATTAGGAAAGGAACAACCATTTAAAACCATTTAAAGTGGATTTACCTGTAAAACAAACCATTTTGAAGAACCACTGCCTACATTACCATGTAGTCAGGACTGTAATGTTATTAAAAAACTCAAGTTAGCCATTTAGTTTGAAATATTTTTATTTATCTATTTTATTTATCTTTTCTTTTGCCAGAGGAAGACAAATCTAGTCAATCAACTAATCAACACAATTAACAATTGCTTCATTAGATTGATTTGCTGCCTTTGAAAATATCAGAGAAATACAACCTTGTAATACCGAGTCCAAATTCTGTTTTTAAAGTAGGATTACAGAATTTGTGAAAGGTACCATAACTTGGCAGATTGCACATCTGCCGTAAGAGAGGCTGCTACTGATAGCTGAACAGTCTCTCAGCAGAGTGAATCCTCTGGTGCCTTTTAAGGTTGCATTTCTGAGTAAACCTTTTCCCACACTCTGTACAATTGTAGGGTCTCTCTCCCGTGTGAACTCTGCGGTGCGCTTTAAGGTTGCTGAGCTTGGTGAAGCTCCTCCCACAGAGTGTGCAGCAAAATGGGCGCTCCCCCGTGTGCGTTTGCTGGTGTGCTTTCAGGTGAGAGAAGTGAGAAAAGCTCTTCCCACACTGGGTGCAGCTGTGCACTGTCCTATCCATGTTCTGCCTCAGGTGGGACCGTACATTAATAAGCTGAGTGACACTCTTCCCAAAATGGGCAGAACCCATCCTCCTCTCTCCAGGGGAAACCCTTGCGTGTGTCTGAGCGCTCTTTGAGGCAATGAAAGCCTTGTGGTACGAGGTGCATGCCCCTCTGTCTGGAGTGGCAGAACTGTGAGTGACAGCTGCTGTTTTGTCACTCACTCTGATCTGGGTGTGTTTTCCCGACAGGCCACACCCCTGAAGTTTGAGCTGTGAGGTCACAGTCTTAGAGTCTCCATGGTGACTGACCCTGTTCCGGAGTGAAAGCGGGTCCGTGACCCTATGGGCCCGCGTTTCCGTGCTCGGGCGCCTGTGCTCCGCTACGGCTGGCTCACCCCACTCAGACTGTGCCTCCACCTCCTGTTTAATGGGCGCGGTGTCTAAAAACACGCTCAGGGACCCGGACGAGCCATCGCTTTTTGGGCGAGCTGCCAGACTGTCCGAATCACTGTTCTCCTGGGTGAAATCAGTCCCTGCCTGAAGGATTCTTTCATGCACCTCCTGCACCTCCTGCTCATCAGCCTCATTGTCACTGTCCCCTAATTTAAAGGTAGTCCAGGTCACACGCTCCGAGTCCGGATCATTGTGCCGTCTGCTGCAGCGTTGAGGCCCAGCCAGACTGAGGCTGCAGGCGACGCGTTCCTGTCCCGACTCCGACTCGTACAACCCACAGGTCTCCGTGGCACGGTGTCTGCTGCTCTGCTGCTCTGGCAGGAGGCTGCCTGAAGAGGGCGCTGTGTCCTGCCTCACAGCGGGGCTCCACTCCGGCTCACTGCAGCTCTTACTGAGAGGAAGAGGAGGGGCTCCTTCAGCTCCTGAATGAACACAAACACAGAAGAGCAAAGCTGGGGCATCCAGAATCTCAGAGAACAACATAAAACAAGAGGGATGATCTAGTACACTCAACACACTGAGTACCCAGGGAAGCCAAGGTAGATGGGCACAGTAATGCAAAAGAAAACTAATTACACTTTAGAACTACCTAACAGGCAGTCTCCCTCAGGACACGGCAGCCATTTTCCCTGGATATCATCGCCACCTATCATCTCCTGTGGCTCCTCCCCCTCCTCCTTCAGGAAGGAGTCTGGCCTGTCTCTGTCTGAATCTGTGGGCTGTGATAGAAAAAGAAAACAAACAACAACAAAAAAAACTCTTGAATCTCCAAGAGTTTATAGTTTTCTTGCTGATTTTCTTTTGGAAAATGAGATGCTCGTCTGTAGAATGAATAAATGTGAGTAAGTATGGGAACAGTCGCATTTCTGCAAGATAAAACATATATAGCAGGTGCATCATCTCTTCAGATAAACATGCTGTGCAAAGTTTCTTTACATGTTCAAGACAATGGCGGCAGGGTTCAAGGGGCTTAAAACATGTGGTTTTCAGCGACACACTACAAATCATGTGACTTTTTAAAGCCTAATCCACAAAACCCCAGTGAGACACAGTGAACACCAGTGAGACACAGTGAATTTACCGGTGCGCTGCTCGTCTCCAGCTCTCTGACGGAGCTGGGCATGGCCTCCTCCTCCAGGGCGTTCGGATGTCCAGGGTTCGACCCTTCCCTGGGGCAACTGCTCCAGCTCTCTTCTGGAAGCTTCTCCTGCTTCAGACCGCATCCCTCCTCAACACCTGGATGGACAGAATGAACAACTCACAGTATCAAGCCGCCAGCAGGCAGAGCCTTGGAATGTAATTTGCATTTCGGCATTACATCTGTACAAATCCGTAAAAATATCAGAACACACCATCTATCATAATCTGTGTAATTGTGTGCATATCTATAGCAGGTCACATGAGACCCGCTCACCGGACTGTGTTCCTGAGGGTCGGTCCTCTGTCCCCTCGCAAGAAACTCCGACTCTGCCACAGTCGGCACACCTCGATCGCCCGCTGCCCTCTCGCTCTCTGCAACGGCTCTCCTCTGACCACTCCAGTCGCTGCCTCAGGGCCTCTACTTCCTGTTTGCTCCGAGCCACTTCCTCCAGGAAGCTGTCCTCCACCAGCCGGGTGATCTCGTACATGGCTGACTTGAGCACCGTTTCCATGACTCCGGAGAGCTGGACTTGGAAAGTGAGGATGGCGTCTGACATGTTGCCAAGTGTTTTAGCACCGACTCCACGGTGCGCCCACGAAAGCTCCGCTTCCACTCTGCAGAGTACACTTGCAGAGTACACAGAGGCACAACACGTTCTCCCCTAGGAGCCCAAGGAAGAAAACAAGGTCATAGTCCACACACCACTGGCTGTGTTCCACAAAGCACAAAATATCTGGCATTTAATAATCTCCAGGACACTCAAAGTGTTTGTAAGCAAAGTTCTAATAGTAACAGTAAGAAAATGAATGCGCTTGAGTAAACTTTAAAAAATAATTTCACTGTTTTGAGCAGTTGGTTTAACCAGAACAGGAATTAGTCTGTATCAACTTAAAAAGACATCAGCAATGTATTCTTCACATAATTTCCCTACGCCCGTGCTCCAAGTGGTACGTGATGCATCAGCAATCATAAGACAAGAGATCCGTTACTGGAATTTCTGGTTTGCACTGAAATGCACATATTCTGCATAACTATGCTATCGGCCCATCATCATGCGTCATTGCTTACCTTACCCTGCACCGCAGTCAACGCAAGCTATTTACACTGAATATTAATTTATTAAAATATGGTGGATTTTTAAAACTGCCCGACACTGGACTTAGGACGCAAAGCGAATTATCACAACCTCGACCATTCACAGAGATCACTGTGACATTTGGCTAGTAGCCTAGCTATTTTTTCTAACTAGCACCCGACATTGCCTAACTAACATTAGCTAGCTAGCGTAAGCTCGCAGAAAATACAGTGTTTATAAACAAGCCGACTGACCTTTCAGTTTATATGATCATTTCGCATCTGCCATCTTTCCTACTTGAGTCTCATAAGGTTTTGGTCACAATAAGGTTAGCAAATGTTAGCTGCGATAGCTTGCTAGTTAGCGAGTGAACTGGTCGCTGGTTGGACCCTTGTACTGCCAAATCTGATTTAAAAAAATATTTATATGCTAAGGGATTCTGAACAGTAAAATCCGTAAAACCAGTAAGACTAAACATAACAAGATAACGACTAACTATGCTGCTAACAGCTAACGTTAATCCCCAGTACGGAGGTCCAGATGACAAACTGTTTATATCACGCCTGCCTGCCTGCCTGCTGCCTTTTATCAGTGTTGACGGGCCATGCGTCCCGGGTACAGGTTACTAGCGAGCTTTGAGATTTATTAGCTTATCCCCAATATAGTGGCGAGGCAAACTGCAGTCATCCAGACTAGTAACACTAGTTATCCATGTTAGTTTGAACAACAGTAAAATTCAGGAACGCAACACACTTTGATGTACGGTGGCCTAATAGGATCCACATACAAGTGAAAGAAAAAGCGTTCGTAAAAACTAACCGCTCGGTGCTCCCAGACATAGGATGATTCACATAGGTGCCTTTAGAACGGGGGATTCATTGACTTGTCTTTCTCATATAGATTATCTTATATTTCCGTGCAATCATTGTATTAATATTACTACGAATTTTTACGGGACGTTGGCAATCATAGCTGGGTGTATTCCATTTTCTTGTAAGATCTAAATAGTTTAACAAGGTCAGATTCAGTGGCGTAAGGTAGTTACGACGGGCCCCAGTGCACGCAAGTTACTAGTTATGAAACACACACACACCATTAGGCATGTATATATTTTACCAACAATGTGTTGGATTTTACAGTCGAATGAGTTACTTGTATTGGGAAAGTAGAGAGGTCAAAGAGAAAGTTATCAGAACCATCTAGCGCTCTGACACGCGGTGACGTAAACAGAGTCAATCAAATGAACAAGTCAACTAATCAATCAACTATAGCTGGAATGTTTACATAACTATAGCTGTTATTGGGAGGGTATGTAGGTTAAAAAAATATATATCGTCACATGATCAAATAGAGACTTTACATTGGACAACAACATACATATTACCCAGCAATCATAATTGCATATCTGTATATGACAAAAATACCAAAGAAAATAAGAAATTATGAATTTAATTTAATCGTTTTTTACAGTTTATTTAGTTTATGTAGAATAAGCATGTACAGACGTGCTCAAATTTGTTGGTACCCCTGGTAAAGATGAGCAAAAAGTGTTATAAAAAATTCACTGTTTGGTGAATCAGCTTAATCTCACACTGAAAAAATGAAATATACATTTTTAATATTTGGTCGCATATCCTTTGCATGCCATGACTTTCTGATGTCTGTGACCCAACAACATCAAAAGACTCTTGATATCTTATTTTCTGGTACTCCTACAAGTGATACTATAACCTCTCTGCATTTGAATGGATCTCTATGGGAATTTGGGGGGGGGGGGGGGGGGTAGATTTAGCTGTAAATTACACTGGAACAGTATGAAACACATGGTTGGCTAAAGGGCTCTAAGTTATCAAGGGTCTGATGTATCAAACAAGCCTTAAACCATCACTCTGCTGCCAGAAATACAGTAGATATGGATGGATAACTTGAATGGGTTCTTCTCCGGACCTATTTTTCCATAGAGTTCAATAGGAAAATTTGTCAGGAGAAACGACCCTTAAAGTGATCAATCCATATCTACTGCATATCTGGCAGCAGTGATAGTTTGAGGCTTGTTTAATACGTCAGACCCTTGATGACTTAGAGCCATTTAGCTAACCATGTGTTCCATACTGTTCCCAATTCCCAAAGAGATCCATTCAAATGCAGAGACATTTAGTATCACTTGTAAGAGTACCAGAAAATAAGATATCGAGTCTTTTGATGTTGTTGGGTCACAGACATCAGGAAGTCATGGCATGCAAAGAATATGTGACCAAATATTAAAAATGTATACTTTATTGTATATATAAATGCAGGGGTGCCAATAATTGCGGCCAACATGGTTTTGTTAAAAATAATTTCTTGATGAGGGATTTTTTTTTCTCATAATAAATGAATGTCAATTAAAGGTTGGATTTTTTTTTTTTAATTCAGTATGAGATTAAACTAATACATTTTTTATAACCCTTTTTACTCATCTTTACCAGGGGTACCAACTAATTTGAGCACATCTGTAATTTTGTTATAGATTGCTACAGACAATTTTACCAAAAAAAATTAAAACCATGACGGGGTTCACTTTTCGAGGGCATATATAGCAAATTGCACCATCTCTAATTTAATGTGAGTTCTTCTTTGAACACAGACATACTTCCGAGGTGGCATTCTGAATCACTTGTTAGGGCCTGTTCTCTGCCCAACACATTGTTGGAGACCCTGCTTTCTCCATAGGCCCACGGGCCCCAGTGCAACTGCAGTGTCTATATTTATTCCCCTGGTCAGATTAAATATCACCAATTTTGCCAGGTCCCACAGCTGGTCGATATTCTGGCCCAGACTTAATTCCCCATTGATAACCAGTGGTATGGTATAAGCTGTGTGTTCCATGTTTAGCCTTAGTTCTGTTGCCAATATTACCAGTAATGGTATATGTCCAAAATGTGAGCTTAATTTAAAATTGGAACGGAAAATAGCTGAGTTAGAGGCCCGCATCCGGACGTTATATCAGATCCAGGATAGTGAGAGTTTGCTCGACTCCCTTTTACCTGAGCCGGATGCCAGTTTAATTACGAGTATCTCTCCCCCGTCAGAGTCCTCACTGCGGGACAATTTTGTCACGGTGCAAAAGAAACATAGCAGTCAGCTCAGAGCCGCCGAGCACCACCCTACTCATGTTTCAAATCGATATTCTCCACTCAGTAACACACCTACTGAGAAAGCCCTGATCATAGGGGATAGTATTTTAAGAAACATGAGTTTAGCGACACCAGCGACCATAGTGCAGTGTATGCCTGGTGCCAGAGCTACCGATGTTGAGGCTAGTTTGAGAGTGCTGGCTAAAAGTAAATGTAAATACTCCAAAATTGTTATCCACGTCGGCACAAATGATGTCCGATTGAGGCAATCGGAGGTCACTAAAAATAACTTTGTTTCGGTGTGCGCAGTGGCTAAAAAGATGTGTCAGGAAGTAATATTCTCTGGCCCGCTCCCAGTTCGTAGGAGTGACGAGGTCTACAGTAGACTTACGTCACTAAATCGCTGGCTGTCTGAGTGGTGCTCAACTAGTGGCATAGGGTTCGTCAATAATTGGCCTGATTTCTGGAGAAAGCCTGGCTTACTGAAGAGAGACGGACTCCACCCGAGCTGGAGAGGTTCTCTTATCCTAGCAAAAAACTTAGATGCTAGTCTTAGTAAGGCCAGATCCTGACACCGTATCAGGGCGCCGGCCAGGCAGCAGGCCTCTGATCCTACATCGGAGCCTGTGCGTTTTCCAATGCCCGTGACTCAGACACATGGCCCAACGCCGTTGTCTGCAAGGTGCGTTTTAGAGCTAGTAATTAGCAATAGCACTAATCCCAGCGCCCCATTATCTAACTTATCTGAGCTAGAAACTAATATTTATTATATTGAGACTGTGTCTGCCCCACGCATCTATGCTAAACGTAAAGCAAACCGTGGTATTAACACGGATAATCTTGCTACTCTAAAATTAAACAATTTTGCTGCCAGCAGCTGTTGTGAATCACTTCGAAAAATTGGACTACTGAATGTTAGATCTCTTGCTCCTAAAGCAATTCTTGTAAACGAATTGACCACAGATCATAATCTCAAGATACTGTGTCTGACTGAAACTTGGCTAAGACCTGGTGAATATGTCGCACTTAATGAAGCGTCTCCTATAGGTTTTTTAAGTACTCGGGTATCGCGCCAGTCAGGAAGAGGGGGTGGTGTTGCAGCGATCTATCAGTCCACCTTAAGCTTAACCCCTAAGTGTGGAAATACGTTCTCTTCCTTTGAAGTTCTCTCTCTGAACTGTGTACAGCATGACCTAGCTAAAATAAGGGGTAACATGCAGTCCTTTCTCTTCGTGTCTGTTTACAGACCACCTGGGCCCTATTCAGATTTCCTAATAGAAGTTTTTGTCCTGCCTTGCTATTTCGGCAGACAAGGTTGTAATTGTTGGTGACTTTAACATACATGTGGATAAACAGGGTGATCCCCTAGGGACAGCCTTTGCCTCTATTATTGACTCTGTTGGTTTTAAACAAAATGTCTATGGGCCCACTCATTACTATAGCCATACCCTAGATTAGTGTTATCCTCTGGTATCAATGTTATGAATCTTAGTATTGCACCCCATAACCCTGTATTATCCGATCATTTCCTTATTACTTTTGAAATCAAGGCAACCACCACTTTTATATCAGAGACAAGACATTATTACAGCCGGTCGTTAAACTCTGACGTCATTCCAAAGTTTACAAATATGCTTCCGGAATCATTCTTTTCAAGTCAAGAAAATACCACTGAGTTATCGTTGGATGAATTGACCAACCAGTTAAGTTTAGCTCTCAGAAGCACCCTTGATGTGGTTGCCCCTCTAAAAAGAAAGTATTGTCGGAAAAACCGTACTCCCTGGTACAATGACACTACCCGTGCCCTGAAGCAGTCCACAAGAAAATTGGAGAGAAAATGGCGGTCAACTAAACTAGACGTATTTCGTCTTGCATGGAAAGATAGCATCCTCCAGTACAAGCAAGCTCTTATATCTGCTAGATCTGCCTTTTTCTCTAAATTAATTGAACAAAACAAATGCAACCCAAAATTTTTGTTTTGTACTGTGGACAAATTGACTAAAAAACCATCACCAGAATGTTCATCTTATCCCTGCATTTACAGCAGTAATGATTTCATGAATTTTTTCAATCAGAAGATTGAAACTATTAGAGACCAGATTTCCAATTTGCCTATTCCCCTAGGCATCACTCCTCCCAAATTCAAAGAACAGCCTAGATCTTGGCCAACACAGGAAGATATATCAACAGTGGCACTGAACTGTTTTACGCCAATCGACATGGAGGAGCTATCTAAACTGGTTATGTCCTCAAAACCGACTACCTGTCTACTCGACCCAATCCCTACAAGATTGGCTAAAGAACTTTTTCCTGTACTTGGCCAGCATATGTTCAAAATTATTAACACATCTTTAGTAACAGGATATGTACCAGAGTCACTAAAAATGGCGGTTATTAAGCCATTACTGAAAAAAACAAACCTCGAACCTGACAAACTGGAAAACTATAGACCCATTTCAAATCTTCCATTTCTATCCAAAATATTAGAGAAAGCAGTTGCGAAGCAACTTGGTGCATACCTTAGCTCAAACCATATTCATGAATTATTCCAGTCAGGATTTAGACCCTACCATAGCACTGAAACGGCACTTGTTAAAGTTATTAACGATTTACTGTTATCAGCCGACCAAAACTCTGTGTCTGTTCTTGTACTTCTTGACCTAAGTGCAGCTTTTGATACAATAGACCATGAGTTCTACTGAACGGGCTCCAGGGCTGTGTTGGACTCAATGGTCAAGCACTTGCATGGTTCAGATCATACTTACACAATAGGAAACAATTTGTTAAATTAAATGATGAAGTATCCAGTTACTCAATAATGAAATGTGGTATTCCACAAGGATCAGTGCTAGGTCCAGTACTCTTTTCGTTATATATGCTACCCCTTGGTGATATTATCCGGGCACATGGGGTAGATTTTCACTGCTACGCAGACGATACTCAGATATACATTTCCATGAAACCCGGCGAAGCACTACCACTTACTCGATTAGAGGCTTGCATTACAGATATTAAAGCTTGGATGCTCTCCAATTTCCTGCTCTTAAACTCAGGGGAAACCGAAATGCTGGTTTTAGGTCCTAAAAAACTAAGGGAGAAATTGTGTACATATACTTTAAGTATTGATGGTTGCTTAGTTGTTCCAAATTCAGCTGTGAAAGACCTAGGTGTTACTATAGACCCAGATTTAACCTTTGGCGCGCACATAAAAAACATATCTAGAGTTGCTTTCTTTCAGTTAAGGAACATAGCTAAAATTAGGCATTTCCTATCAGAAGGGGATGCAGAGAAATTGATTCATGCTTTTGTTACATCTAGGCTAGATTACTGTAATGCTCTGCTATCTGGCTGTCCTAAACTGTTGCTAAATAATCTCCAGCTTGTGCAGAATGCAGCCGCTCGCATTTTAACGAGAACAAAGAAATATGAGCATATTACCCCAGTACTAGCATCACTTCATTGGCTACCAATTAAGCATAGGATAGACTTTAAGGTCTTGCTTCTGACTTTTAAAGCTTTACATGGACTTGCACCAGTGTATATATGTAATCTGCTTCTACCATATAAGCCGAAAAGATCCCTTCGTTCCCAAGACGCAGGCTACTTAGTAGTCCCTAGAATATCTAAAAACTTGACGGGTGGTAGAGCTTTCTCCTACAGAGCACCGCTACTGTGGAACACCCTTCCAAAATCTATAAGGGAATCAGACACAGTCTCAATATTTAAGTCTAGATTAAAAACGCACCTTTATGATCAGGCTTATAATGAGTTGTAGTCCGGAGACAGGACCAGAGAAACCTTTTTGTCATAGAGTAATGCGGAGTGACATCCTTTCCTTACTGTCACCTGTCAACAGCTGTGACCCCATCTTCCTGGGCTGGCTCTTGAGGGGTGGATAGGATTGTTTACTCTCTCGTGACTGGATGGGTTCTCAAACCCTGTCTTCATAGCTATGCAGCCATAAGTTACTCCTGGCGGGGGTACTTGTCCAACCCCCAACCCCCAACCCCCAACCCCCAACCCCCAACCCCCAACCCCCCCTAACTGTTCTCTCTCTCTCTCTTCTTCCACATTCCGCCGGCGGGGCTCATGCCCCGCATCTCGAGAGTTGCTGTCCAGCTTCCTGTCCATCGCCGCTTGCCCCTCCCTCCCCACCACCGCTGCCAGCTGATCCTGCCGCCATCGGCACCCGTTTTCCCATCATCATTGCCGCCACATCTGGACTGCCATCTAGCTGCTGCAATTTCCACTATCATGGATATTGCCAGTCAGTTTTGACCATGCTGGTCATTAAGATCTAGACCCTGAGCCGACCTGAGGAGAATGGGTTTCCCCCTTGAGTCTGGTTCTTCCCAAGGTTTCTTCCTAATTACACCAGGGAGTTTTTCCTTGCCACTGTTGCCTCTGGCTTGCTTTTGTGGGGGTTTAGGCTGGGTTTTTTCTGTGAAGCGCATTGTGACAACTTGTTGTGAAATGCGCTATATAAATAAATATTGATTTGATTTGATTTGATTTATGACCTGATCGTCACTGTCCACCAACATGCTCACAAAACGATGTTGCCTTTCATGTTTATATTCACCAATGCAGTATATATGAAAGCACCACTTCTGGGTGCATACAAACATTTTATTTACATATATTTTACTACTAATGAATCATTATCATCTTTTATTTATAAGAATACTACAGATCTGGTCTGCTTAGAAACATGACCTAGCACCCAGTTATACCACTTATAATTTGATGCACGCTACTGTTGCCACAACAATATCCAGTATACAACACCCCCATAAATCTTTGTCCAATTACAGCTTCAAACTAATACACTGAAATACCACCCCACCCGACCCCACCTCCTTCATCAACACAATTATTTTTTCCGAAAGTGAAAGATTTGCATTTCTCATTTATAACTGTATTCACCCCAAAGAGTACTTTTCAGACAGACCTTGGGCAGCATTACAGCGCGTCATCTTGCATATGTACGTCTAGACTGAGAATGTGATAGATTCAAATATTTACTGATGCAACTCTCAAATTTGATACCGAGGAAGGGAACGTGGTGGAGAATCAGCTGTGGAGGTCGGTGTTCGGAACGATCAGGGGAACGTAGGCGTGTTGTGCACCTGAAAAACATCAGCCTGAGTGCAGGTAGGAATGTTATTGCACCAATATAGATGATAGATGGCCAATTGTAGGATCATTATAATTATATTTTGTACCAAGAACAGAAATGACCTAAGCAGAGGTTTAAATATCAAACGTATCTCACTAGACCAGGTAGACACAATGGATTAATGTCCTGCCACACAAGTCAATCACACGGTTTCACTGTTATGAAACAGCCTGTTTTTCCATTTTAAAATAACTCAATAAAGACACTACGCAATACGCCAAGACATCACACTCAGCAACAAGCAAAATGTTTTTTTAATCAGCGGAGAGATTAATGGAATGCCGATTTTCATGAATATGCCATTAAATATTAAAACAAGAAGAATTTGCCTGAAAAAAAACAATTATGCAGCTAATGCATTATTTAAAAAGAAAAGTAAACCATACTTATAAGACGAGAGCAAAGGACAAGCATGTAGGCAAAAAAAAAAACTAATGTGATGAGATCAAGTATATCAACACTGATTCCTTGTGTTAAAACAGAGTAAAAGCAAAAGGTAAGTTTTGACTCAGTCCTTGATATGGGCGCCATTGTTCTTCAATAATGAAACACAATTTTTTCTGAGCTCGTACACGTGTAGGGAGAACAGGAAGGGTACATTAGTTAGCTGTGCTTGCGCTGTTGTGATCGTTAGTTAGCTGTGCTTGCGCTGGTGTGATTTCAGATGGTCCAGTCGCTTGAAGCTCAGCCCACAGATGGTACAACAGTAAGGTCTCTCTCCTGTGTGAGTGCGCTGGTGCACCTTTAAAATGTCAGCGCGGGTGAAGCTCTTTCCACACTGTGCACAGCGGTGGGGTTTCTCCTGCGTGTGAATGCGTTGGTGCAGCTTGAGGTTCCACAAGCGGCTGAACTTGTTGCCGCAGAGGCTGCAGCAGTACGGTTTCTCGCTGGTGTGGCTGCACTTGTGCCGCTTCAGGTCGGCGAACGAGATGAAGCCCTTTCCACAGTGGCTGCAGAGGTGCAGGCCCTCGCCGGAGTGAATGCGCTGGTGCACCTTCAGGTTGCAGGCCTGCGTGAAGCTCTTGCCGCACTGCGTGCAGGTGTAGGCGGAGCCCGCCCCGTGGGTCTGCAGGTGGGCCTTGAGGGAAGCCGGGTCAGGGAAGCTCATTCGGCACTGCGTACAGCCATGCGCTCCCTGCTGCTGTGCGGCTGGGTTGGGCAGGAGGCTGAAGGGCTCCCCCCGGTGGCGATCCTGGGCGCTGTTCAATGTGGGCAGCAGATGGTCTCCACAGGGCTCGAGACCTCGCGGCTCCGCCCTGCTCCTGCCCTTCCCCCTCCTGGGGCCGCGGTAGCGCCCGTCCACACCCTGCAGGAAACCATCCTCATTAATGAGGAGGCAGTCCAGCTCTCCCACGTCACTGTCCCCAGGGGGGGAGGAGCCCACCCTGCCGCGTGGCCCGAGAGGATGAGCGGGGGCGTTAGTGGGATCCAGCTCAGAGGGGAAGCCCAACGGGCCGCTTCCTCTGAGCAGCGAGTCCTCCAGGCCCGTAGTCCCTCCCAGCATCGCCGCCATGTACTCGCCCTTAGACTCCGCCTCCAACGCCACGCCCAGCTCCTCCTCCACGCCGTACCGCGCCTCGTACGCGTGGGCTAGCTCCACCCCACCAGCCTCACGCCCAGGCTCCACCCCTGGCCCCGCCTCTGAGCCCCACTCCTCCTCGCACAGGTGTAGCCGCTGCGCCCCAAAACTCTCGTCCTGTTCCGTTCCCTCTGGGCCCCCCTGCCCTGCGAGACACAAGCGACAGACGGGCCACAGGTTGGGACATGGTCTCACAGTCACACAACATTCTGCTCATTTCTTTCCCTTTTGGTTTCTATTAAGTTCCTGAAAGAGAACTGATCAGTGCTTTATGATGAGAATAAGAATGGTGATATCATCACCAAACACTGAAAGAAAAAGGAGGAAGTGGTGTGGTGTAATGAAGCAAAGCAGGACTGGAATCCTCCAGCAATATGGACAGGTGTGGTGTAATGAAGCAGTACTGGAATCCGCTCTGTTCACTCTGAGCATGCGTTAATGTAACATTATGTAACGTTAAGTGTTTTACTTAAAAAAACAACAACGGTTCAGTCTGATGGCCCTCTTAAAACTGATGAAGGCTGTGCAGGTGGAAAGGTTGCTTGTTTTAATACATCTTATGGCAGTGAAACAGTGTGTGGGTGGTGTGTGTGTGTGTGTGTGTGTGTGTGTGTGTGAGAGAAACAGTGTGTGTGGTGTGTGTGTGTGGTGTGTGTGTGTGAGTGTATGTGAGAGACTGGACACACACCCTCCAAGCACACAGCCCATCTCTCCTGCAGAGTGCCAGTGGGGGGCGCTGTCTGCAGGGCTTCCTCCTTCAGCATGGCGTCCAGCCCGTCGCCGTCCAAATCACTCTGCTGCCACAGAGAAAGAGTTTGTCATGCACAGTTCCCTCTCAGTTTAACAGATAAAACTCACCGGCTAGCACACAAACAACAGTGCAGCGCTTGGACATGTGGATTCACATTTCACCATTCAGCAAACACAGACTGCATCGCATACTATTTCTTTAATCTTCTTAAGCAATTCAAGTTAAGTACTTTGCTCAAGTGTATGATGGCAGTGCCCCACCTGGGAATCAAACCGGCAACCTGTGAATTACAAACCCAGTTCCCTGACCATCTTCTCCCATTTTAACTGAACAGGAGTCCTCTCTTAGAGCTAAAGGTAGTGCATATGTATAAGTTAACAGTGTAAGCAATGCACAAAGTAAAGTTATGTTTCTATTTATTTAAAAAATAAACAATAACCCTTCTCTCCCTCTATCTCACAGACTCAGAGGGGGGACACTCCATGTTCAGCTTGTGTAGGCAGACTGTGGGCGCATGGTTGAGGGAGTCGCTGGTGAGCGATGGAGAGACGGATATCCTGGCAGGCAAACTCTCGTCTCCCCCTGAGTGGCGCTTTAGCCGATTACACGGCGCCCTGAGCATAAGTGACCATAACAGATGGTTACCGCTGTTTGGGTGCACCCTGATGGCGCTCTGACAGGGCTGGGTGTGGCCACCGCCTCCTGACCGTGTGGAGGTCCAGGGTTCGACCCTTCCCCAGGACAGCTGCTCCAGCTCCCTTCCGGAATCTTCTCCTGCTTCAGACTACGCCCCTCCTGAACACCTGGATGGAGCGATCGAACAGCACATGGTATCAAGCCTCCAGTGTGCAGAGCCTTGCGCAGACACGGCTAACAATCCTTGCTACGAAGCCAACTGGGACACTGGTATGCTAGACTGCCATAAACCACATTGGTTAATTTCACCAGATCTAATCAACTTAATGTGAAATAGGTCTGTACAAATGGCACGTATTCCCGTTGGATTTTCAATCCTACAAATCTACAGCGCAGTGGACGGGGCTACCGTGTGAGGTACTTTGGCAGAAATGCTGCAAAAATAGCAACAGGTGATGCAGCTGCACGGTTCGTGTAGAAACCGCCAGTTTGTGCAAATGAGAAGGACGTTTCTAACCGGACTGTGTTCCTGAGGGTCGGTCCTCTGTCCCCTCGCTGGAAACTCCGACTCTGCCGCAGTCGACACACCTCGTCCGCCCGCCGCCCTCTCGCTCTCTGCTGCGCCGGCTCTCCGACCACTGCAGCCTCTGTTTCAGCGACTCCACCTGCTCTCTGCTCCGCGATACCTCCTCCAGAAAGCTGTCCTCCACCAACCGGGTGATCTCATACATGGCAGCTTTGAACACGGTCTCCATGACACCGGACAGCTGGGACTGAAAAGTCAGGATAGCGTCCGACATCTCCGAGTATGTTTGGGCACAGGCTCGACCGTGTGATCCGACGGTACTCCTTTACTCCACGGAAGTCAATGATCAGTACGCAGTACGTTAGCGTAACGTTAGCTCGCTAAATGGTCAGATAGCGAGCCTTTCTGCGTTTAGCAAGTTCCTAAAAATATGGGACCATCGCAAGCGCTGCTGGATAATGTTAGATCAGCGACATAAACGCTCAACATACCGGTCTGTCTAACTGGAGATCGGACAGAAACCGAAGAGAAGACAGATGTGTAGAAGCTTTCTTCCGGGGAAGACCACAAATGATTCAACTGAACAGAAATGCGAGTATTACCAGAAAATAAAATCGCTTTTTTAGATACCCTTGAGAACGGAACAGTTTTTTCTGGTGTTGTGACTTGTCCACGACGACCAAAAGCGGAATTCTCCACCAAAAGACTGACAGACAGCGAGCGAGTGCTGCCGTCAACACAAAAGCAATTCTCCAGGAACTCACCTTCGAACTTCTAGACCGACTAGCTATGGATGCCCACAGAGGACAAACGGAACGACAGAGACGTGGGAATCCGATTGTGGTTTTCAATTTCACCAAAGTTGCTCATATTCTATACGAATACGGACCCTATACACAGATTTGCATTACGACTATAAATAAACAATGTCCATGCAGGCGATGTATAGAATACATTCTCACAGTCACTTATTTTTATTTATGATGGCTTAGATTGCCTATTTTAAATACACACAGCGCGTTTATTGAATTGTGCATTATTTTTTATCTCTACAGTCACTCACAGCTTTTAATAGGTCCTCGTGCAGACCAATCAGTGCACTGAGAGCCAGTTGGAATATCCATACCTGACAGAGAGTCTTATGTGCTCTTCCCCAGTCTACTGTGAAGTTTCTCAACAATTTTTATATGAATAATTTATTAGGGGTGTTACAGCATTTTGTGGGTGAAGTGTTTCTACTTCTACACTTTCTATAGTCACTATTATAATATAATTTATATATTTATAATTATACACATATCCACATGCTTAGCAGCTGGCCTACTCCAGTGTGAGTCACATGTCATGTGTTTTACATCCCCTTCCACATTGTGCTCGCTTACAGCTAGCACAGCTAATGCAACTAACACACCTAAGACATCAAATACAGCTAACAAAGCTAACACATCTAATACAGCTAACAAAGCTAATACACCTAACACATCTAATACAACTAGCACAGCTAACACATTCATTACAGCTAACACATCTAATACAGCTCTAGCAAAGCTAATATAGCTAATACATCTAATGCAGATAGCAAAGCTAATACAGCTAATGCAACTAACACACCTAACACATCTAATACAGCTAATACATCTAATACAGCTAACAAAGCTAATACAGCTAACACATCTAATACAGCTCTAGCAAAGCACATCTAACACATCTAATATAATAGAAAAGCTAATAATACAGCTGATGCAACTAACACGCCTAAAACATCTAATACAACTAATACAGCAAACACTGTTACAACCACGGTGAGACAAAAGGGATAGCTAATTTTCTCGAGTTTTTTCAGTGATCTGAATCAGGACCCAAATCAAGTGTGGTTTATAGCGGCAAGTGTGGTTTATAGCGTAAATAATAAAATAGGTTCCAAATGCCATGCATGTATTAACATATATGCATGAGTTTGTAAGAAACCACCATTAATAAGTATTGTAAATTCCACAGTACTGGGGGGCTTGCAATGCGGTGCTCTAGGCCTGTAGTTTTCTATTCATCCACAAAAGGGTGATAGAGCACCATCGGTCTTTCTATTGAATAATACGTGCTACAGTGCTACAAAGGAAGCTGCAGGGGCTGCTGAAATTGTTTCTTAGGCTGCGTCCCAATACTCACACTTGTGTACTTGCGCACATCAAATTTGGGTGCCTGCGAGAACCTCCAGGGGCTTAGTGTGTCCCATTTCTTATTTTGTGTTTCGCAAGGGTACTCTCGAGCGCCGTCATGAGGCCTTGATGCGCCCCTTTAGCAATTCCGCATCAGACCAATAGTATGTGCCTGCAATACCGGAGCAGTGCAGGGACAGTGTCAGGACCCTAGTTTTTCGTGACAGCGCCACCTACCCATTTGGATGACCACAACAGTGCAACCATGGCCAGGAGCAGTGCAGTATCATGGACAGTCTCAGGGCTGGGACAGTGTCAGGACCCTAGTTTTTCACCTACCGAATTGCAGTGCAACCATGGCAGGACCGCAGTTCTTGCATGTCAATAATAAAGCTGTATAAAAAATTTGACTTCTGGCTCCAAAAAGACCATAACTTTTGCGTTAGATCTTTGTTTTGTTGCTTTATTCAATACTGTTCATGATTTCAGCTGTCCTTTTGGCACTAGATAGAGCTCATCAAGAGCTTTAATTTGACATAGTGTAGTATAATGGTTAAGGAGCTGGACTTGTAACTGAAAGGTTGCAGGTTTGATTCCCAGGTAGGACACTGCTGTTGTACCCTTGAGCAAGGTACTTAGCCTGAATTGCTTCAGTACATATCCAACTATATGAATGGATAAATGTAATAAGAAGTTGTCTAAGTCGCTCTGGATAAGAGCGTCTGCTAAATGCCTGTAATGTAATGTAACATAGAACTCATTTTAGCCCAAAATGCATTTATTTTACAAGGCAAATACAGTGGCTCACAGTACGAAAATGATGGGAATCATATGCTATGGCCTTTGCAGCCACTTGATCTCAACCCAATTTAACATTATTTTGGAAGAATGGTGTTGCTTCACTCCAGTAGAGTTCCAGAGACTTGTAGAATATGCCAAGGCGCAGATTTCTCACAGCCACCAATGGCAGTGTCCAGAAAAAAACAGAAACATCTATTCTTTTAAGCTAGTTCATCTCTTTAAATAAGATGGAAGTGGTTTCCAAGTGAAAATATAATGAGAAGTAATATCTCACACAAGAAATTTGTCAATTGTTGAAAAAAAAAAAATGGGGGGGGGTTAAAAGCTTCCAGCATTGAGCATGCCAATTGCATGCTTTCAGAAGACTTGCAACATCTGTGGCATCGGGTCATGTGACAAAAACACACATTTGAGTGGTCTTTTATTGTCCCCAGCAAAAGTTGTGTCAGTGTAATGGTCACACCCTGTCTGGTGGTGGTTTATCTCATTGAAGGAGAAATGCTTAGTAGCGTGAATGTAAACAAATTTGTGCACAAAATTGAAGACAAATAACTTTTATTTGCGCAGGGAAGTACATGGCAATTTTCAGAGGCTCCACTTTAATGTTCCCAGCGTTGTACATTCCGCCTCATCGGAGGTTCACTGTTGGGCCTGGTTTCCTGTTCTGAGAGAGAGAGACAGAGAGAGAGAGAGAAATAACATGTTATTGACATTAGACTTTTGGCATTGACATTTGACTTCCAAATGGGTTTTGGCCTTGCTCCATTTTGTTGGTTCGAACAAAGATGCCTTGCAGAAAGGGCAGTGAAACCTCTTGCAGCATGTGGTGCATCTATTAAGTGGCAAGGATCGTTCTTTTTGGATAGTTATATGAATCTTGAAAAATATAAAGGCTAATTGGTCAATTTGAACACTAAGTTAATTTCACTGACACAAATTCAGCCTAGTACTGGACCAAAAGACTTGGATTGAGCTTAATCTGTGTCTGTGAAATCACTTCATACAGCACATGACAGAATCTAACACGAGTAAGTAGTGTAAGCCTATAGATGCAGAATACATAATTGTAGCTGAGGGGCTACACAACCCTGACTGTATTAAATTGACAAACTAACAAACACTAAATGACTAAACAAAGAATACTCTACAAATGGCGGACACTCAATTAACTAGGCGGGGAGTCACGTGTACCAAATATAACAATAAAACATTTAATACACATAAAACACACATACCACATACAACATTTATATCCCTAAGCTAATACAATTTATAATAGCAACCAATGTCCGAATCAAATGTGGTCCTAAACTAATGGTACCAGTTTGTTGGAGCTCTGGTGGGGTGGAGAAGATGGCGGACGATGAGACGATGGGAGGAGGGGGAGACGAACAGCCAGGGAAGGGACGAGGACGGAGACAATGTTCTCTGGAGCTCCTGCTCCAGAGGCTGAAGCAGACGAACGCGGCAGTCAGGCAGTGACTGGACGGGGATCCCGCTCGGATTTGGTCCCGATGATCCAACACCACAACTTTATGCCCAATAGCTAGTTAGCCCCTTAGCTTCAGGCTAACCAACGTGTAGTCCACTGTAGCTAGCTGAGTCCAGACGCGGCCAAACTCAGCTCAAAGTCTCTTCACAGTCCTCTGATATCTACACGCCTGCAGATCTAACTCGAAGCACATTCACTTCACTTTTTTCCTAGACTATCTAACACTGCCGCTTCCCACTAGAAGCTAAACAATGTCCCGAATTCACAATTACAGCTCACTAGCAAACCAGCTCTCTCGTTCCACAACTTCACATTACAGTCTCAACTCTCTCACCGAGTTTCTCCCGCTGTATGTATTATAAGTGCGTAGGCTCACACTGCCCTACGGTGCGGCACAAAGGACATACGAAAAGCAAATAGAAAAACACTCTCATGCAAATGAACAACATAAAATTATCTCTTATACAAAATAAACACATATCCTTATGATCCTTAATGATACAAAGATATAGAAAACAAATACAGAAAATAGTAAATGTGGACTTAATCTACAACTGACTCTGAACTACTGAACTGAATCTATTAAATTAATCTGGGCCTCCAGAACAATAATAACTGACTATTAAAATACCCAACATTACAAAACAATGTCCAAATGAAGAGACTGACTGATAACACATACAGTGGGGGTAAACAGGCAGTCAGCACAGTTTAGCTGATTATTAAGATTATTTAAACTTAATTAAAATGGTAAAACAATTAGTATTAAACAAACATTTACACTGAAGAGAGTACTGCTGATGTAATGTAGCTGACAGACACAGATCATATCGACATGCTCTTACCATCTTTTGAAGTTTAATCAATGTGTTGGTTAGAATTCATTAGCATAGTCAACTAGTTGGGCTTGCCAGAATCGCGCAACGATTTCATTAAACAAATAAACAAATGAGGCTAACGTCAACGTTAGTTCGTTTTGCAGCAAGCTATCGGTAAACTAATGTTATAACAGATAATTGTTTGTAGTGCCTTTTAAATATGCTTCGATTATCTTGGAATCGAACATTAGCGTTAGCAAAGACTATCATAAGATAACATAACTCGCACTTCGACTAGCTAGCTAACGTTAACTTTGCTGTCGGATTCAAGACACCAGAATTGTTTTTAACATTAAACAAATAAAACTTGATTCACATTCAGTTTTGTACTCACATTCAGATTGTCGTCCATCTTCTCGTTTCTCTTGTGCATGCGCAGGACTCTAGCGTCCTCAGACCGTCCCGGTCCTGAGACTGTCCCGGCCCTGACACTGCACCGCTCCGGTATTGCAGGCACACCCTTCTCCATCAGACCGCACTTTTCAGAGGGGTATTACCCCAAATCCCCTGCGAAATCATGATGTTTCTGTTTCTAACCAATCACAGATGACTTGAAGTCGTTGCCAAGTTTTTCCGGAGAAGCGAAGAGTGATGGAGAAGAAAATATTCAAGTGTACATAACATTACCTTAAATTAAATTAGTAGAACTCCTGTGTGTAACTGCTTGGTTTTGAATAAAAGCGTGCACAAACTCCGTTAATTTCTGGATAAGATTGAGGATCTCTGTTTTAAACTTTTTTTTTCACCCATAACGTTATTGAACAACAGGAATTTTGACCGAGCTTTTTCATGCAGTGTGTTCCAATTCTTTCCTTTTAAACCCATGCACCCTCGTACACTTGCACACCATAGCTGTGTCCCAAACCGCATACCATGCTCCGAGCACGCATAGCGAGCATGCGCATCCATGTGAGTCCGTAGTGAAGTACAGTAGTGCGGAGCATGGAAGTATGCGGTTTGGGACACAGCTCTTGAATGAGTGCACACCCTCTCACGTCACCAAAGTGCGGTCCTGAAGGAGGACCTTAGGGCGAATTGGGATGCAGCCTTAGGGTGTGTCCCAATGCTCGAAAAATGCACCCTCCTTTCCTCCACTACCACTCCTCTTCTCCGTGCCCCGGAAACCGGTCTTCGAGTCCTAATCTAATGTTGCTGATTAGCCATATTAATTACAAATGGTTACAAATTGATTCATGTCTTGACGCAAACCGCAATGTCAGGTACATTGTATACTGTACATGCAACTACTTATACTGAAAATGTACAGGTTGTTTTGCATACTTCCGGGTAGGAGACGAGTGGTAGTGGGGGAGTGGAGGAGAGGAGTGAAGAATATCGGGACGCAGCCTGTCTACGCAGTTAGGCTATGGCCGAATATGATCCTTTATTTTCGTCAATTTTTTTGAGTGGGCAACTTTTTCTCACAAATGGGCACGCTTAAAATCTCCTGATGAAACCCTTATTTCCCAGGTTTTGTTGAGGGGATTCAGGAGCAAACTCATCCGACAATTTCAGGAAGTAAACCGGAAATAAAAACTACAACTTGTAGTACAACACATAGAGCGTATATGCATGTCTATGGTACAAGAGCGGGACAAATTACAAACTACTTTCTAATTAGTTTGAAAGAGTTTTGCAGGATTTATTTTGCACACTGCTTGCAAAGTGAGGGAAGAGGGCACATGGTAGACAGTGGTCAGGGATCATATTCGATCATGGTTTTAGTTGATAAATGAAAGCTGATAATTACACAGGAAACTCACCTAACCTGGTTTCCTGCCACTGGATCGGTTGCTGATTTTAGGGTTAAACAAAAACCAGCCACTTTATTGTACTTTATTGCTCTCCAGGGCTGCGTTCGGATCCCAAATTTATCCTTCTTCCTGTAATTCCCTTCCCGTGCTTCAAGGGGGGAATCCCCAAAATGCCAGGATGAAATATGGCAGCCACACCAAGTGTGATTTGGATCCAATTTTAAAAAGGGAAGGGAGAAATTATATTTCCTCGCTCCCTCGTTTATCCTCCCTTCCACCAAGGGTATAAAGGGCAGAGCTGTGCCCGAATCAGAGCCCTATCTACTGCGCCGTGTCTCCTGCGTACAGTACACTGTGTCTGAACAGAGCCCTATCTACTGCGCCCTGTCTCCTGTGTACAGTGCACTGTGTCTGAATCAGAGCCCTGTCTTTCCCCTCTTTCCCTCAACCCGCTCTCTTCCTCAATCCCCTCTCTTCCTCAATCCCCTCTCTCCCTCAATCCCATCTCTCCCTCAATCCCCTCTCTTCCTCAATCTCCACTCTCCCCCAATCCCCTCTCTCCCTCAATCCCCTCTCTTCCTCAATCCCCTCTCTGTCTCAATCCTCTCTCCCTCAATCCCCTCTCTTCCTCAATCCCCTCTCTTCCTCAATCCCCTCTCTTCCTCAATCCCCTCTCTTCCTCAATCCCCTCTCTTCCTCATCACATTTCTCTCTCAATCTTCTCTTTCCCTCAATCTCCTCTCTTCCTCAATCCCCTCTCTTCTTCAAACTCCTCTCTCTCTCAATTCCCTCTCTCCCTCAATCACCTCTCTTCTTCAATCTCCTTTCTCTCTCAATCCCATCTCTTCCTCAATCCCCTCTCTTCTTAATCTTCTCTCTCTCAATCCCCTCTCTTTTTTAATGCGCTCTCTCCCTCAATCCCCTCTCTCCCTCAATCCCCTCTCTTCCTCAATCTCCTCTCTTCCTCAATCCCCTCTCTTCCTCAATCCCCTCTCTCCCTCAATCCCCTCTCTTCCTCAATCTCCTCTCTTCCTCAATCCCCTCTCTTCCTCAATCCCCTCTCTCCCTCAATCCCCTCTCTTCTTCAAACTCCTCTCTCTCTCAATTCCCTCTCTCCCTCAATCCCCTCTCTTTCTTAATCCCCTCTCTTCCTCAATCCCCTCTCTTCCTCATCATATTTCTCTCTCAATCTTCTCTTTCCCTCAATCTCCTCTCTTTCTCAATTCCCTCTACTCTTCAATCCCCTCTCTTCCTCATCTTTTTTCTCTCTCAATCACCTCACTCCCTCAATCCCCTCTCTACCACAATTCCCTCTCTCCCTCAATCCCCTCTCTTCCTCAATCCCCTCTCTTTCTCAATATCCCCTCTCTCTTTCAATCCCCTCTCTCCCTCAATCCCGTCTTTCCCTCAATCTCCTCTTTCCCTCAATCCCCTCTCTCCCTCAATCCTCTTTTTCTCAATTTCCTCTATTCTTCAGTCCCCTCTCTTCCTCATCTTCTTTCTCTCTCAATCCCCTCTCTTCCTCAATCCCCTCTCTCCCTCAATCCCCTCACTTCTTCAAACTCCTCTCTCTCTCAATTCCCTCTCTCCCTCAATCACCTCTCTTCTTCAATCCCCTCTCTTCCTCAATCCCCTCTCTTCCTCAATCTCCTCTCTTCCTCAATCCCCTCTCTCCCTCAATCCCCTCTCTTCCTCAATCCCCTCTCTTCTTATTCTTCTCTCTCTCTCAATCCTCTCTCTTTCTTAATCCCCTCTCTTCCTCAATCCCTTCTCTCCGTCCGTCTCCTCTCTCCCTCAATCCCCTCTCTTCCTCATCATATTTCTCTCTCAATCTTCTCTTTCCCTCAATCTCCTCTCTTCCTCAATCCCTGCTCTCCCTCAATCCCCTCTCTCCCTCAATCTCCTTTCTTCCTCAATCACCTCTCTTCCTCAATCCCCTCTCTCCCTCAATCCCCTCTCTTCCTCAATCTCCTGTCTCCCTCAATCCCCTCTCTTTCTCAATCTCCTCTCTTCCTCAATCCCCTCTCTTACTCAATCCCCTCTCTCCCTCAATCCCCTCTCTTCTTCAAACTCCTCTCTCTCTCAATTCCCTCTCTCCCTCAATCACCTCTCTTCTTCAATCCCCTCTCTTCTTCAAACTCCTCTCTCTCTCAATTCCCTCTCTCCCTCAATCACCTCTCTTCTTCAATCCCCTCTCTTCCTCAATCCCCTCTCTTCCTCAATCTCCTCTCTTCCTCAATCCCCTCTCTCCCTCAATCCCCTCTCTTCTTATTCTTCTCTCTCTCTATCATCTCTCTTTCTTAATCCCCTCTCTTCCTCAATCTCCTCTCTCCATCCGTCTCCTCTCTTCTTCAATCCCCTCTCTTCCTCAATCCCCTCTCTTCCTCAATCTCCTTTCTCCCTCAATCCCATCTCTTCCTCAATCCCCTCTCTTCTTATTCTTCTCTCTCTCTCTCAATCCTCTCTCTCTCTCAATCCTCTCTCTTCCTCAATCCCCTCTCTCCGTCCGTCTCCTCTCTCCCTCAATCACCTCTCTTCTTCAATCCCCTCTCTTTCTTAATCCCCTCTCTTCCTCAGTCTCCTCTCTCCCTCAATCCCCTCTCTTCCTCAATCTCCTCTCTCCATCCGTCTCCTCTCTCCCTCAATCCCCTCTCTTTCTTAACCCTCTCTCCGTCCGTCTCCTCTCTCCCTCAATCCCCTCTCTTCCTCATCATATTTCTCTCTCAATCTTCTCTTTCCCTCAATCTCCTCTCTTCCTCAATCCCTGCTCTCCCTCAATCCCCTCTCTCCCTCAATCTCGTTTCTTCCTCAATCACCTCTCTTCCTCAATCCCCTCTCTCCCTCAATCCCCTCTCTTCCTCAATCTCCTGTCTCCCTCAATCCTGTCTCTTTCTCAATCTCCTCTCTTCCTCAATCCCCTCTCTTACTCAATCCCCTCTCTCCCTCAATCCCCTCTCTTCTTCAAACTCCTCTCTCTCTCAATTCCCTCTCTCCCTCAATCACCTCTCTTCTTCAATCCCCTCTCTTCCTCAATCCCCTCTCTTCCTCAATCTCCTCTCTTCCTCAATCCCCTCTCTCCCTCAATCCCCTCTCTTCTTATTCTTCTCTCTCTCTATCATCTCTCTTTCTTAATCCCCTCTCTTCCTCAATCTCTTCTCTCCATCCATCTCCTCTCTTCTTCAATCCCCTCTCTTCCTCAATCCCCTCTCTTCCTCAATCTCCTTTCTCCCTCAATCCCATCTCTTCCTCAATCCCCTCTCTTCTTATTCTTCTCTCTGTCTCTCAATCCTCTCTCTCTCTCAATCCTCTCTCTTCCTCAATCCCCTCTCTCCGTCCGTCTCCTCTCTCCCTCAATCACCTCTCTTCTTCAATCCCCTCTCTTCCTTAATCCCCTCTCTTCCTCAATCTCCTCTCTCCCTCAATCCCCTCTCTTCCTCAATCTCCTCTCTCCATCCGTCTCCTCTCTCCCTCAATCCCCTCTCTTTCTTAATCCTCTCTTCCTCAATCCCCTCTCTTCCTCATCATATTTCTCTCTCAATCTTCTCTTTCCCTCAATCTCCTCTCTTCCTCAATCCCTGCTCTCCCTCAAACCCCTCTCTCCCTCAATCTCCTTTCTTCCTCAATCCCCTCTCTTCCTCAATCCCCTCTCTCCCTCAATCCCCTCTCTTCCTTAATCTCCTCTCTCCCTCAATCCCCTCTCTTTCTCAATCTCCTCTCTTCCTCAATCCCCTCTCTTACTCAATCCCCTCTCTTCTTCAAACTCCTCTCTCTCTCAATTCCCTCTCTCCCTCAATCACCTGTCTTCTTCAATCCCCTCTCTTCCTCAATCCCCTCTCTTCCTCAATCTCGTCTCTCCCTCAATCCCATCTCTTCCTCAATCCCCTCTCTTCTTATTCTTCTCTCTCTCTCAATCCTCTCTCTTTCTTAATCCTCTCTGTTCCTCAATCCCCTCTCTCCGTCCGTCTCCTCTCTCCCTCAATCACCTCTCTTCTTCAATCCCCTCTCTTCCTCAATCCCCTCTCTTCCTCAATCTCCTCTCTCCCTCAATCCCCTCTCTTCCTCAATCCCCTCTCTTCTTATTCTTCTCTCTCTCTCAATCCTCTCTCTTTCTTAATCCCCTCTCTTCCTCAATCCCCTCTCTCCGTCCATCTCCTCTCTCCCTCAATCTCCTCTCTTTCTTAATCCCCTCTCTCCCTCAATCCCCTCTCTTCCTCATCATATTTCTCTCTCAATCTTCTCTTTCCCTCAATCTCCTCTCTTCCTCAATCCCCTCTCTCCCTCAATCCCCTCTCTTCTTCAAACTCCTCTCTCTGTCAATTCCCTCTCTCCCTCAATCACCTCTCTTCTTCAATCCCCTCTCTTCATCAATCCCCTCTCTTACTCAATCCCATCTCTTCTTAATCTTCGCTCTCTCAATCCCCTCTCTTTTTTAATGCCCTCTCTCCCTCAATCCCCTCTCTCCCCCAATCCCCTCTCTTCCTCAATCCCCTCTCTCCCTCAATCCCCTCTCTCTCTCTCAATCCCCTCTCTCCCTCAATCCCCTCTCTCCCTCAATCCCCTCTCTTCTTCAATCCCCTCTCTCCCTCAATCCCCTCTCTCTCTCTCAATCCCCTCTCTCCCTCAATCCCCTCTCTTCCTCATCATATTTCTCTCTCAATCTTCTCTTTCCCTCAATCTCCTCTCTTCCTCAATCCCTGCTCTCCCTCAAACCCCTCTCTCCCTCAATCTCCTTTCTTCCTCAATCCCCTCTCTCCCTCAATCCCCTCTCTTCCTTAATCTCCTCTCTCCCTCAATCCCCTCTCTTTCTCAATCTCCTCTCTTCCTCAATCCCCTCTCTTACTCAATCCCCTCTCTCCCTCAATCCCCTCTCTTCTTCAAACTCCTCTCTCTCTCAATTCCCTCTCTCCCTCAATCACTTCTCTTCTTCAATCCCCTCTCTTCCTCAATCCCCTCTCTTCCTAAATCTCGTCTCTCCCTCAATCCCATCTCTTCCTCAATCCCCTCTCTTCTTATTCTTCTCTCTCTCTCAATCCTCTCTCTTTCTTAATCCTCTCTCTTCCTCAATCCCCTCTCTCTGTCCGTATCCTCTCTCCCTCAATCACCTCTCTTCTTCAATCCCCTCTCTTCCTCAATCCCCTCTCTTCCTCAATCTCCTCTCTCCCTCAATCCCCTCTCTTCCTCAATCCCCTCTCTTCTTATTCTTCTCTCTCTCTCAATCCTCTCTTTTTCTTAATCCCCTCTCTTCCTCAATCCCCTCTCTCCATCCGTCTCCTCTCTCCCTCAATCCCCTCTCTTTCTTAATCCCCTCTCTTCCTCAATCCCCTCTCTTCCTCATCACATTTCTCTCTCAATCTTCTCTTTCCCTCAATCTCCTCTCTTCCTCAATCCCCTCTCTTCTTCAATCCCCTCTCTTCCTCAATCCCCTCTCTTCCTCAATCTCCTCTCTCCCTCAATCCCCTCTCTTTCTTAATCCCCTCTCTTCTTATTCTTCTCTCTCTCTCAATCCTCTCTCTTTCTTAATCCCCTCTCTTCCTCAATCCCCTCTCTTCCTCAATCCCATCTCTTCTTAATCTTCTCTCTCTCAATCCCCTCTCTTTTTGAATGCCTTCTCTCCCTCAATCCCCTCTCTCCCTCAATCCCCTCTCTTCTTCAATCCCCTCTCTTCCTCAATCCCCTCTCTCCCTCAATCCCCTCTCTTCCTCAATCTCCTCTCTCCCTCAATCCCCTCTCTTCCTCAATCCCCTCTCTCCCTCAATCCCCTCTCTTCCTCAATCTCCTCTCTTCCTCAATCCACTCTCTTCCTCAATCCCCTCTCTTCTTCAAACTCCTCTCTCTCTCAATTCCCTCTCTCCCTCAATCACCTCTCTTCTTCCATCCCCTCTCTTCCTCAATCCCCTCTCTTCCTGAATCCCATCTCTCCCTCAATCCCCTCTCTCCCTCAATCCCCTCTTTTCCTCAATCTCTGCTCTTCCTCATCTTCTTTCTCTCTCAATCCCCTCTCTCCCTCAATCCCCTCTCTCTCTCAGTCCCCTCTCTCCCTCAATCACCTCTCTTCTTCCATCCCCTCTCTTCCTCAATCCCCTCTCTTCCTCAATCCCATCTCTTCTTAATCTTCTCTCTCTCAATCCCCTCTCTTCCTTAAGACCCTCTCTCCCTCAATCCCCTCTCTCCCTCAATCCTCTCTCTCCCTCAATCTCCTCTCTTCCTCAATCCCCTCTGTTCCTCAAACTCCTCTCTCTCTCAATTCCCTCTCTCCCTCAATCACCTCTCTTCTTCAATCCCATCTCTTCCTCAATCCCCTCTCTTCCTCAATCTCCTCTCTTCCTCAATCCCCTCTCTTCTTCAAATTCCTCTCTCTCTCAATTCCCTCTCTCCCTCAATCACCTCTCTTCTTCAATCCCCTCTCTTCTTCAAACTCCTCTCTCTCTCAATTCCCTCTCTCCCTCAATCACCTCTCTTCTTCAATCCCCTCTCTTCCTCAATCCCCTCTCTTCCTCAATCTCCTCTCTTCCTCAATCCCCTCTCTCCCTCAATCCCCTCTCTTCTTATTCTTCTCTCTCTATCATCTCTCTTTCTTAATCCCCTCTCTTCCTCAATCTCCTCTCTCCATCTGTCTCCTCTCTTCTTCAATCCCCTCTCTTCCTCAATCCCCTCTCTTCCTCAATCTCCTTTCTCCCTCAATCCCATCTCTTCCTCAATCCCCTCTCTTCTTATTCTTCTCTCTCTCTCAATCCTCTCTCTCTCTCAATCCTCTCTCTTTCTTAATCCTCTCTCTTCCTCAATCCCCTCTCTCCGTCCGTCTCCTCTCTCCCTCAATCACCTCTCTTCTTCAATCCCCTCTCTTCCTTAATCCCCTCTCTTCCTCAATCTCCTCTCTCCCTCAATCCCCTCTCTTCCTCAATCTCCTCTCTCCATCCGTCTCCTCTCTCCCTCAATCCCCTCTCTTTCTTAATCCCCTCTCTTCCTCAATCCCCTCTCTTCCTCATCATATTTCTCTCTCAATCTTCTCTTTCCCTCAATCTCCTCTCTTCCTCAATCCCTGCTCTCCCTCAAACCCCTCTCTCCCTCAATCTCCTTTCTTCCTCAATCCCCTCTCTTCCTCAATCCCCTCTCTCCCTCAATCCCCTCTCTTCCTTAATCTCCTCTCTCCCTCAATCCCCTCTCTTTCTCAATCTCCTCTCTTCCTCAATCCCCTCTCTTACTCAATCCCCTCTCTTCTTCAAACTCCTCTCTCTCTCAATTCCCTCTCTCCCTCAATCACCTCTCTTCTTCAATCCCCTCTCTTCCTCAATCCCCTCTCTTCCTCAATCTCGTCTCTCCCTCAATCCCATCTCTTCCTCAATCCCCTCTCGTCTTATTCTTCTCTCTCTCTCAATCCTCTCTCTTCCTCAATCCCCTCTCTCCGTCCGTCTCCTATCTCCCTCAATCACCTCTCTTCTTCAATCCCCTCTCTTCCTCAATCCCCTCTCTTCCTCAATCTCCTCTCTCCCTCAATCCCCTCTCTTCCTCAATCCCCTCTCTTCTTATTCTTCTCTCTCTCTCAATCCTCTCTCTTTCTTAATCCTCTCTCTTCCTCAATCCTCTCTCTCCGTCCGTCTCCTCTCTCCCTCAATCACCTCTCTTCTTCAATCCCCTCTCTTCCTCAATCTCCTCTCTCCCTCAATCCCCTCTCTTCCTCAATCCCCTCTCTTCTTATTCTTCTCTCTCTCTCAATCCTCTCTCTTTCTTAATCCTCTCTTTTCCTCAATCCTCTCTCTCCGTCCGTCTCCTCTCTCCCTCAATCACCTCTCTTCTTCAATCCCCTCTCTTCCTCAATCCCCTCTCTTCCTCAATCTCCTCTCTCCCTCAATCCCCTCTCTTCCTCAATCCCCTCTCTTCTTATTCTTCTCTCTCTCAATCCTCTCTCTTTCTTAATCCCCTCTCTTCCTCAATCCCCTCTCTCCGTCCGTCTCCTCTCTCCCTCAATCCCCTCTCTTTCTTAATCCCCTCTCTTCCTCAATCCCCTCTCTTCCTCATCACATTTCTCTCTCAATCTTCTCTTTCCCTCAATCTCCTCTCTTCCTCAATCCCCTCTCTCCCTCAATCCCCTCTCTTCTTCAAACTCCTCTCTCTCAATTCCCTCTCTCCCTCAATCACCTCTCTTCTTCAATCCCCTCTCTTCCTCAATCCCCTCTCTTCCTCAATCCCATCTCTTCTTAATCTTCTCTCTCTCAATCCCCTCTCTTTTTTAATGCCCTCTCTCCCTCAATCCCCTCTCTCCCCCAATCCCCTCTCTTCCTCAATCCCATCCCTCCCTCAATCTACTCTCTCCTTCAATCCCCTTCTTTCCTCAATCTCCTCTCTTCCTCATCTTCTTTCTCTCTCAATCCCCTCTCTCCCTCAATCCCCTCTCTCTCTCAATCCCCTCTCTCCCTCAATCCCCCCTCTTCTTCAATCCCCTCTCTCCCTCAATCCCCTCTCTCTCTCTCAATCCCCTCTCTTCCTCAATCCCTGCTCTCCCTCAAACCCCTCTCTCTCAATCTCCTTTCTTCCTCAATCCCCTCTCTTCCTCAATCCCCTCTCTCCCTCAATCCCCTCTCTTCCTTAATCTCCTCTCTCCCTCAATCCCCTCTCTTTCTCAATCTCCTCTCTTCCTCAATCCCCTCTCTACCTCAATCCCCTCTCTCCCTCAATCCCCTCTCTTCTTCAAACTCCTCTCTCTCTCAATTCCCTCTCTCCCTCAATCACCTCTCTTCTTCAATCCCCTCTCTTCCTCAATCCCCTCTCTTCCTCAATCTCGTCTCTCCCTCAATCCCATCTCTTCCTCAATCCCCTCTCTTCTTATTCTTCTCTCTCTCTCAATCCTCTCTCTTTCTTAATCTTCTCTCTTCCTCAATCCCCTCTCTTCCCCAATCCCCTCTCTTCCTCAATCTCCTCTCTCCCTCAATCCCCTCTCTTCCTCAATCCCCTCTCTTCTTCTTCTTCTCTCTCTCTCAATCCTCTCTTTTTCTTAATCCCCTCTCTTCCTCAATCCCCTCTCTCCGTCCGTCTCCTCTCTCCCTCAATCCTCTCTTTTTCTTAATCCCCTCTCTTCCTCAATCCCCTCTCTCCATCCGTCTCCTCTCTCCCTCAATCCCATCTCTTCCTTAATCCCCTCTCTCCCTGAACCCCCTCTTTTTCTCAATCCCCTCTGATTCACTGATTCAAGCCAGGCTAATACAGTCAGCAAGTGTGCAGACCTGCCTGGTGAAGAATGGGTGTACCAAGATAGCCCACCTAAGAAACTGCGATGGGTGGAGCCCAGCAGCAGCCCTTCAGGGGGTGACAGGTGTATTGTCCTCCCGACTGGTAAATAGACTAGTTGAGAAAATGAAAGCAGCTCTGCCTGAAATTTTTAGAGAAGCTCTGGATGGACAGCTTAGACAGTGCCAGAGGAGCAACTTGTATTGCCCACCGTTTAGCATTGCTGCTACTGTCAGAGCAAACTCCAAGCCATGGGGTCAAAGGAATTATCTGCAGACCTCAGAAACAGGATTGTGTCAAGGCATAGATCTGGAGAAGGGTACGAAAAAATCTCTGCAGCTTTACAGGTCCCAAAGAGCACAGAGGTCACCATCATTCGTAAATAGAAAAAGCTTGGAACCACTAAGAATCTTCCTAGACCTGGCCGCCCGGCTAAACTGAGCAATCGGGAAAGCTGGGCCTTGACCAGGGAGGTGAGCATGAACCCGAGGGTCACTCTGACAGAGCTCCAGCGTATCCTTGTGGAGATGGGAGAACCTTTCAGAAGATCAACCATCCAGGCAGCACTCCACCAATCAGGCCTTTATGGTAGAGTGGCCAGACGGAAGTCCCTCCTTTGTAAAAGGCACATCACAGCCCGCTTGGAGTTTGTCAAAAGGCACCTAGAGGACTCTCAAACCAGAAAAAATCTTTTCCATTTGAACCCCAGAGTTGGGGATTTTTAAAGACATCACAAAAAAGGCCATGTACATCACCAATGTTAAGGTGGTTCATCTTGCCTCTTTGAGGGACCAGAAAGCCTCAAGGTGGTCAGAGTTGTTTGAGCCTGACTTTTCCCTGAGGGGACGCTGGCGGGCCCTGTATAAACCTCCCATAGAGAAGCGTACAGCTGACCTACAGTGGAGCGTTATTCACGGGGCCATAGCTATGAACAGACACGTGGCACACCTGAATCTGGCAGTTTGGAGGGAGTGTTCTTTCTGTGGTCAGGACGAGACCTTACATCATCTCTTCCTGGACTGTGACTATTTTAGAGATATTTTTAAATGGTTAAACATTTGGTTTCAAGGGCTGGGTGAGGTGTTTTCCTTTGCATATTTTATTGGGGGGACAAAATACAGTGTTGTCACCAAATAGAGGGATTGTCTATTGAATTATATGTCTGGCTTCGGGAAACTGTCCATTTGGAAGACGAGGAAGAATAATATTCTCAGAGCTGGTTCCATTGACCCTGAAAGTATGCTTAAGTGCATGATGGCAGCACGGCTAAGGATAGAATTTGCCTATTGGATTTTAATCAATGACATACCAGGGTTCTTCACAAGATAGTGTGTGGAGGGGGTTCTATGCCAGGTTGACGATGATGGGCAGCTGATTTTAAATTTTGAAAGAAAAATGGCTAATATGTATTGATTTGGTAATGTAATTGAGGTTAACCCATTGCCAGGGAAAACAATAAAGGTTTGTTAAAAATCTAAAAATCTCTCTCTCTCTCTCTCTCTCTCTTTCTCTCTCCCCCTCTCTCTGTGCATGCTGGGAGTTGGGTCTGCGAGAGCGTGCGGTCGATGAGAGCGTGTTGCGTTGCTATAAGCATTTTTTTTTGTTACTTTTGTGCTGTTTGTGTGTGTAATATATGGTGTCGTAATTTAATTTAATTTATAGTTGTCCTTGGTGTTTTGATTGTGGGTTTTTGGTGTTGTTTGGAGTAGGGTCTTTGGTGCGGATGGCGTCTAGGGAGACGCCGTCCCTCTCGCTCCGTCACGGAGTGAGGGTAATGCCGGATCCAACCGTTACGGTTGAAGAGGTTCTCCTCGCTGTCGGAGAACAAGTGGGTCACGAAAATTTATATTATGCGTCCAGGATGAATAAAGCGGTGGTAACGTTTCTGAAAGAAGAACGTCTTGTTGCTCAGCTAATCGAGAGCGGCGTTTATCTTAATGATGTTTTCGTTCAAGTTTCACCGCTAATTGCTCCGTCAACTAGGATTACCATTTCTGGTGTTCCACCATTCATCCCGAACGAGGCTCTCGAGAGGGAACTTCAGCGTTTTGGGAAAATAGCTAGTGGTTTTAGAACTGTTGGGCTCGGCTGTAAAGACGAGAAGCTTCGCCATGTCAAGTCTCTACGGAGACAGGTCTTTATGTTTTTAAGCTCACCAACGCAAACACTAGAAATATCGTTCAGGGTTAAGCATGAAGAAGGCTTTTACATGGTTTATGCTAGCTCTGGAAGCGTGAGATGCTTCGAGTGTGGCGATGTTGGTCACAAGCGATTTGCTTGCCCTCACAAAAAGCGGGCGGCAGATAAAGATGAAACCAGCGCTCCGTCAGCAGAGGCCGATGCAGGAGAAGGGACGAGCAAACAGGGTGAAAGGGAGGCTTCGCAGGATGTATCCTCCGCGGAGGTGGCCAGTGTAGCCACTGAGCAACAGCCTGAGAAAACACAGGCTAATTCCAATGGGGAGACGGTAAATGTCAGCCCCACAGCCTCAAGTGAGGACGCTGATAACAGCGAGATCGTGACAGCTATTTCTCCGGTAGCTGAGCTGGTTGAACCCAGGCAGGATGAACAATCTAGCGGGGAGGGGGCGGTGGCCGAACCGCCGGCCGTTGACAGCCAGAGAAACGAAGATGAAGATGAAATGGAGTATGATTCTGATTCGGACGGCATGTCAGTGGCAGACTCAATGTCTCAGAGTGGGGATGTGTACTCGCAAGACGAGATTAATAGTTTTCTTGAGGAGACATTTGGTAAATCTGTTAAAATAAAAGATTATTTCCCTGACACAGATAAATTTATTAAATCTGTCACCGCTATACAAAAAAATGCCGGTTTCAATGTATTGGACGAAAAAAAGCGTTACCGATTAAGAAAGCATATAACTGCTCTGAGAAAAGAATCTTTGCCAAAAAAAGGGAAAAATGCGAAACGGATGAGAATCTTAAAATAACGCGAATGATTGTGTACCACAGGGTGTTTCTGTTTTTTCTATCTGTTTTTCTGTCACCACTCTTTAATTTCTTTATGGAGGTTTTGCGGGTTGGGTCCATAAATATTAATGGAGGAAGGGATGGGCAGAAGAGGGCTTTGGTGTCAGAACTTTTCAAACAGAAGGGCTTAGACGTTGTTTTCCTTCAGGAAACACACTCTGACGCAGTTAATGAAGTAGACTGGGGCTTGTGGTGGAGGGGTCAGTATTTTCTTTGCCATGGAACCAATGTTAGCGCAGGGGTAGCTATTCTATTCTCGCCCAGATTAAGCGCAAATATTTTATCCACTACAGAGGTAGTGCAGGGTAGGGTGCACACTGTGCGGGCTCAGATAGCGGAAACCATTTTTAACTTTGTAAATATTTATGCTCCAAATGAGGGTTCTGAGCGTGTGGAAATATTTAGGAGATTGAGGGACACATTAGCACAGGGTGATCACAGGGATTGCACAATATTAGGGGGAGATTTTAATTGTACTGTAGATTTTGCACTAGATAGAACAGGTGAGGAACCACACTTACAGTCATCCAAATTTTTTTCCAATTTGTTGACACAGCTCGATCTATTAGACACATGGAGGGTTAAACACCCACAGGTTAGGCAGTACACATGGGTTAGGGTATTAGACGGTAGGATCACTGCAGCAAGGTTAGATAGGATCTACATATCACAGGCTTTTAGCACCAGGTTAGCAAGGAGTTTTATGCACCCAGTAGGTTTCACAGACCATCACCTAGTCACCACCGATATATGTATTTCACCCAGTATGAGGTGCAACTCATACTGGCATTTTAATATCAAACTATTACAAGACAGGGTGTTTTGTACAAGGTTTGAGTCCTTTTGGGAGGTATGGAGGAGCAGAAAGGCAGAGTTTAACTCTCTAAGTCAGTGGTGGGAGGTTGGAAAGACACAGGTTCGTGTTTTTTGCCAGCAGTACACCGCCCACTCTACAGCCAGGGTCAGAGCTGAGATAAAAAAACTGGAACAGGAGATCCAAAAAATGCAGGATAACTTCATGACACCTGGCAGCTCTATCCAGGATAGCCTGCTGCAGGGGAAAAGTAAAGCGCTGAGCTTACTGTTACGGGAAAGAGTGAAGGGGGCCATAGTGAGGGCACGTTTTAGCAACATCAAAGACATGGATGCACCCAGTGCTTTCTTTTTTAATCTAGAAAAATCATCATATAAAAAGAAGCACATGGCCTGTCTTCGCCTCCCTGATGGCAGGGTGACTAGTGAGCCTGCTGAGATGCGGAGACATGCCGTTAGTTTTTATACTGCCCTCTATGGGGCGGATGAATGCGACCAGGAGTGTGCTGCAGAACTACATCAGGACCTGCCTCAGTTAGGGGCTGCTGAGCGCGCAGCCTTGGACTCTGGGCTTAGCCTGGATGAGCTGACCGCAGCAGTGAGACAGCTGGCACCAGGCAAAGCACCAGGCATTGACGGCCTACCAGTCGATTTTTATAAACACTTTTGGACCAGTTTGGGCCCTGATCTATGGGAAGTGCTGGTGGAGTGTGTCGGGAGTGGCTTACTACCAGCTTCCTGTCGCCGTGCTGCTTTATCCCTGCTGCCAAAGAAAGGGGACCTGGCTTTTTTAAAGAACTGGAGACCTGTCGCACTTTTATGCGCCGACTATAAGCTTTTGTCCAAAGTACTGGCAAATAGACTTAAAAAATACTTAGAGTTACTTGTCCACAAAGACCAGTCCTATTGTATTCCGGGCAGGACTATTACTGATAATTTGTTCCTGATGAGAGATTTGTTTGACCTATGTAAATTTTACAATCTAAACATTGGTATTCTGTCTCTTGATCAGGAAAAGGCTTTTGACCGGGTTGATCATGGTTTTTTGTTTTCCACTTTGAGGGCTTATGGTTTTGGTGATGGGTTTTTATCATGTTTGGGAGTTTTGTATGAGGGTGCCTCATGTATGGTTAAAGTGGGGGGTGGGCTGAGTCGTCCATTTCCTGTAAAGAGAGGGATCAGACAGGGCTGTCCAATATCTGGCCAATTATATGCACTGGCTATCGAGCCATTATTATCCAGGCTCAGGCAGAAGTTAACTGGGCTGTCTCTACCGGGGCTTCCACAGAACTCATCAATAGTATTATCAGCGTATGCTGATGATATTAATATTTTAATAAAAAACCAGGGAGATGTGGAGGTTTTAAAGGACAGTTTGAGGGTTTATCAGAAGGCCTCCTCTGCTAAAGTAAATTGGGAGAAAAGTGAGGCCTTGCAGGTGGGGCAGGAGTGGGAGGGGGTGGTTCCCAGCCTGCCAGGGGGTCTGAGGTGGGGGAAGGGGGGAATGAAAGTTCTCGGTGTGTTTCTAGGGACTGAGGAGTTCCAGAGGCAGAATTGGGTGGGTGTAGTGGAGAAGGTGTCAGCCAGGTTATCTAAATGGAAATGGTTGCTACCCCAGCTGTCATATAGGGGAAGAGTACTGGTCACCAATAACTTGGTTGCTTCGACGCTATGGCACAAACTAACTGTCCTGCCTCCACCAAGGGGCCTGGTAGATCAGGTGCAGCAGATGATCGTTAATTTCTTTTGGTCTGGATATCACTGGGTGAGGGCACCTGCACTATACCTGCCAGTACAGGAGGGAGGACAAGGCCTCATGGACATTCCAGCCAGGATCATGGCTTTCAGGCTGCAGACTGCCCAGAGGCTGCTGTACGGGTGTGGACTGAACTGGGTGGATGTGGCTAGACTGCTGCTGAGGAGGGCAGCTGGCCTTGGATATGACAAGCAGCTTTTTTTGCTTCGGCATGAGGAGGTGGACTGGTCAGGACTGACACCTTTTTACCAGTCAGTGTTACAGTCGTGGCAGGTTTTTAAAATCCAACGGGATCCAACCGCAGAACCAGGCATGTGGCTCTTTGAGGAGCCACTGCATTTCAGCAATTTTATAAAAACAAACTGTCTGTCCTCTCCCAGTATACGAACTAGCCTGCGGGAGGCAGGCTGTGCCAAACTGGGGCACATGATGAGGATATCTGTGGCAAGGCTGGGGGAAATGACAGGAATCCGGTCTTCCAGACTGCTGCACAGGTTGGTGGAGGAGGTTTGTGCTTCCCTGCCAGGGCCCCTCAGAGCGTTTGCTGAGAACCATACTCTGTCTGACCAATGGGATGATGATTGTGAGTATAATTTACCCCCTCTGACTGTCTCTCCTGCTGTAGGGGAGTGGCAGGAGGAACAGGGGAGCTTCCTGTCTCTTGCAACCCCTGAGCTGGGGAAGTTTGAGACCCTTGGGAAGAAAGCGCTGTATTACACCTGCGTTAAAGTATTACACTTACGCTCACTGGCAGGGCTGAAGGCGTCGAAGTGGACTGAGTTTTTTGGTCCAGGGTCTTCCCCGAAAGGCTGTTGGCGGTCCCTGTACAAGCCCCCTGTTGACAAACGGACGGGTGACCTCCAGTGGAGGATTGTGCATGGGGCGATAGCTTCGAATACATATCTGGCACACCTAGATCCTAGTGTTGGGGAGGGCTGCAACTTTTGCGCACAGAGGGAAACAACGCACCACATATTTGTACAGTGTCACAGGTTGAGGGAGCTGTTCACTTGTTTAGAGGGGTGGTTTCAGGGTTTAGGGGTACCTTTTTCTTTTGAGCTTTTTATTTTTGGGCCAAGGTACACTGTAAAAAAAAGGCTGTTTCATGTTTTAATTAACCTGCTGTCTGGATTAGCCAAGTTGTCCATATGGAAAACTAGAAAGAACTGCATTGCGGGTCAGAGGTCAATTGACCCTGTTCCTATGTTAAAGGGACTGCTTGCAGCCCGCATCAGGGTGGACTTCAGTTATTATAGCCTCACAGATAATGTGGAGGCTTTTGTAAAGGCATGGTGCATTGAGGAAGTGCTTTGCTCTATGCAGGGTGAAGAGTTGGTACTTCATTTTTGAAAGTATTATTTAAAATTGTATTTCTTTATTTTATTCTCCCTGGGAAATTAACCGTTTCCGGTAATAGTGTTTGTTTTTGCCTTTTGGAATTGTATTGTAGCTAATAGCCAACTTGTTATTTTCCATTGGTTTTTCAGTAATGGTTTTCTTTTCTTTTTTTGTGTTTTTAATATTAATTTTATAATTTCTGTATGTAAATATGTGAATACATAGGTCTCATCCCTTGTTTCTGTGCATTAAAGGAGAACTTAAAACTCAAAAAACTCTCCCCCTCTCTCTCCTTCTCTCTCCCTCTCCCCACCCCCTCTTTCCCTCTCCTCCCTCTCTTTTTCTCCCTCCCCCCTCTCTTTTTCTTCCTCCCCCCTCCTCTCTCTCTCTCCCTCTCCCTCCACTCTCTCTTTCTCTCATCCTCCCCCCACCCCCCTCTCTTTCTCTACCTCCCCCTCTCTCTCTCTCTCTCCCACCCCCCTCTCTCTCTCTCACCCTCTCCCCACCCCCCCTCTCTCTCCCCCCTCTCTCTCTCTCTCCCCCCCTCTCTTTCTCTCCCCCCCCCTTTTTCTCTTTCTCTCTCTCAGTGTATCATAATATATAGTTGAGGCAGTAGCATGCAGGATTAGTGTTGAGGTTGTAATTTTGAGAATATTAAAGAGTAAAGATCCAGAAAAAGGCCTAATCCCCCTGCCAGATCCTCATATTGCTGTCCCATTCTCTCACGCTGAAGGGATTAACTGCCCTGCCACCATTCAGGGTCGCCCAGGAAACTGGAGTGTGGGAGGGGGGGGGGGGTTAGTGGGAAGAGAGGGCTGAGTGCATTTGTGGAATGTTTTTTTTATTACATTTTTTTTGCCTGTCATCCTGTTCACCAGGCATATCAGACCTTGACCTTGCCTCAGATTCCCCACTGTCCCCACTCCCCACAGGTACAAGCACTTCTTCATCTTCACAGCCATGACCTCCTCAATCCAGGGAGAAGAGCAATATTCACCAATATTCAGGGAAAGAAATCTATCATCTTATAAGAAACATCTATATTCACCAATATTCAGGGAAAACAAACTATCATCTTATAAGAAACATCTATATTCACCAATATTCAGGGAAAACAAACTATCATCTTATAAGAAACATCTATATTCACCAATATTCAGGGAAAACAAACTATCATCTTATAAGAAACATCTATATTCACCAATATTCAGGGAAAAAAATCTATCGTCTTATAAGAAACATCTATATTCACCAATATTCAGGGAAAAAAATCTATCGTCTTATGAGAAACATCTATATTCACCAATATTCAGTGAAAAAATCTATTGTCTTATAAGAAACATCTATATTCACCAATATTCAGTGAAAAAATCTATTGTCTTATAAGAAACATCTATTTTCACCAATATTCAGTGAAAAAATCTATCATCTTATAAGAAACATCTACAGTCAAGCCGGAAAGTCTGCACACCCCTTTCAGCTTCTTCACATTTTATTACATTACAGACTTATACTACAATAGATTGAGTTCATTTTTTTGCCTTAAACATCTACACACAATAGCCAATAATGACGAAGTGAAAACAGGTTTTTAGAAAATATGTAATTTTATTTTACTGACAAAAATAGGTTATTTAGGGGTTACATATCTGTACACACCCTTAGCCTAATACTTGGTTGCTGCACCTTTGGCAGCGATTACAGCTTCAAGGCGTCTTGGGAAAGAAGCTACGAGCTTGGCACACTTGTTTCTGGACATTTTTGCCCATTCCTCTTGGCATAGCCTTGCAAGCTACGTCAGGTTGGATGGGGAACGTCGGTACACAGCCATTTTCAGCTCTTTCCACAGATGTTCAATTGGATTCAGGTCTGGGCTCTGGCTGGGCCACTCAAAGACATGCACAGACTTTCTCCGAATCCACTCCTTTGTTCTCTTGGCTGTGTGCTTCGGGTCGTTGTCATGTTGGAAGGTAAACCTTCGCCCCAGTCTGAGGTCCAGAGCGCTCTGGAGCAGGTTTTCTTCAAGGATCTCGGTGTACTTAGCTGCATTCATCTTTCCCTTTATCAGGACTAGTCGCCCCGTTCCCGCTGCTGAAAAACATCCCCACATCATGATGCTGCCACCGCCATGCTTCACTGTAGGGATGGTATTAGCCAGGTGATGAGCGGTGCCTGGTTTCCTCCAGATGTGACGCTTGGTATTCAGGCCAAAAAGTTCAATTTTGGTTTCATCAGACCAGAGAATCTTGATTCTCATGGTTTGAGAGTCCACAACGATACGCTGGAGCTTTGTCAGAGTGACCCTCAGATTCCTGCTCACCTCCCTGGCCAAGGCCCATCTTCCCCGATTGCTCGGTTTGGCCGGGTGGCCAGGTCTAGGAAGATTCTTGGTGGTGCTAAGCTTTTTCTATTTACGAATGATGGTGGCCACTGTGCTCTTTGGGACTGTCAACTGTGGGACCTTATATAGGCAGGTGTTGGAAATCCCCAATCATGTCCAATCAATTGAATTTATCACAGGTGGACTATTAAGTTGTAGAAACATCTCAAGCAGTATCAGGGTGTGCACACTTGTGTACATATGATATTTTATATTTAGATTTTTAATAAATTAGCACAAATGTCTAAAAACCTGTTTTCACTTTGGGCTATTTTGTGTAGAATTTTGAGACAAAAAATGAACTCAATCTATTGTAGAATATGTCTGTAACGTAATAAAATGTGGAGAAGGTGAAAGGGGTGTGCAGACTTGCCGACTTGACTATTGATTTCTTTCAAAAGAAACAGTGAGCTAAATCAGGAGACTTGCGGCAATGTACAAATCTGACCCAGGACCGGAGAAGAAAAATAAAATATGAATGGACAGTAAATGTTATGGTGTTTGTGATTGAATGAGACAGCAGTATCTGAAAGGTCATACCAGGGGGACAATGATCACTAAGGTTTAGGGATCAAATCTGTTGATGAAGGTGATGCCTTCTATCAGCAGCTAAGGCATGTTTCTATTTGAGCACTGCTCGATACAACCTCTCGCCTCTTTCTTACAGCTCAATCTCTCTCTCATCATCTCCATCCTTCCAAACTTAAACTTACTCATCTGCTCTCTGTTTCAGTCACTCATTCAGTTGTTTAATCTTCTGCCCATCTGGCAGAGAGAGGCGGGTAATATTGAGCTGTGCTGTACGTTAGGGTATAATGATGCACATAAGGGTATACTATTGTACATTAGGGTATAATGATGCACATAAGGGTATACTATTGTACGTTAGGGTATAACGTACAATAGAACAACCTGCTTGACCCCCATCAGTCCGGCTTCAGAACCGGACATTCCACGGAAACTGCTCTCCTGGCCGTGACTGAGGCACTCTCCACTGCTAGAGCCTCATCCCTCTCCTCTGTCCTGATTCTACTTGACCTGTCTGCGGCGTTCGACACTGATCTCCACACTCTCTGAGATGGGCATTTCTGGGACTACCCTCTCTTGGTTTGTATCGTATCTCACTGATAGATCCTACCAAGTCTCTTGGAAGGGTTCTGTCTCTGCACCCCATCCCCTGTCTACAGGAGTCCCGCAGGGATCTGTACTGGGTCCTCTGCTGTTCTCCATTTATACCAAGTCTCTTGGTTCAGTAATTAATTCACATGGCTTCTCATACCATAGTTATGCTGATGATACTCAACTCTTCCTTTCTTTCCCTCCCTCTACCCAACAGGTGAAGAAGAGGATATCTGCTTGTCTGGCCGACATCTCTGAGTAGATGACTACCCATCACCTGAATCTCAACCTCGACAAGACAGAGCTCCTCTTCATGCCATACAAGACCTTCCCACTACATGACCTCTCCATCACCATTGATGGGACCACGGTGGCTGCCTCCCGCTCTGCAAAGAACCTGGGGGTGGTCCTGGACGACCAGCTGGACTTCAAACACTACATCAGGGCGACGGCATGGTCCTGCAAGTTCCTCCTGTACAACATCAGGAGGATTTGACTGTACCTGACCACCTACTCTACCCAGCTTCTTGTCCAGACTATGGTCACCTCACGCCTGGACTACTGCAACTCCCTGCTCGCAAGCCTACCAGCCTGCACCATCCTGTCTCTTCAACTGATCCAGAACGCAGCTGCCCGGCTTGTGTTCAACCTCCAGAAATTTTCACGTCACCCCCCTGTTGAGGTCACTCCACTGGCTGCCAGTTGCAGTCAGGATCAGGTTCAAAGTTCTGACCCTGGCCTACACTGCAGCTAATAGGACACACCCCGCCTACCTGCAGGACTTGATCCACAACTATGTTCCTGCTCGACCACTACGCTCGTCTACAGCCGGGCGACTCGCACTTACCCCCCTCCGTGTCAATGGCGCTCACTCGTCCCAACTGCGGAGCTTTTCCACCCTAGCTCCCCAATGGTGGAACGAACTTCCCATTCCCATACGTTCTATGCCAACCCTGCCTGCGTTTCGTCGTGGCCTGAAAACACACCTTTTCAGACTCCACCTGGACTGATACTTATCTAAGACCTCTCATGGTACTTGTTCTTGTTTAACTGTGTGTTGAAGTTTATAATATTTAGAATAGAATTGTAGTAGAGCTGATTTACCCAGTTTACTGTGAACTGCATTCAATGTTCATTACTAGGGATAGCTGCTATTTTATGGGAAGGATGTGCTTTGTCTTATCTGTTCTGTAGTTACTTTGATGACGATTCTGTATGCACTTACTGTATGTCGCTTTGGATAAAAGCGTCTGCTAAATGACTGTAATGTAATGTAATGTACTGAACACACACATATACACACACACACATGCACACACAGTACACACAAATGTACACACACACACACGCACACACAGTCTCCTGACTTATTTTTCCATAGAGTTCAATCGGAAAATGAGTCAGAAGAAACAACCCTTAAAGTTATCCATCCATGTCTACTGCAGAGTGATGGTTTGAGGCTCATTTGATACCTCAGACCCTTGATGACTTACAGCCATTTTACCAACCATGTGTTCCATACTGTTCCAGCATAATTTACAGCTAAATTTAGTCCCACCCCCCAATTCCCATAGAGATCCATTCAAATGCAGAGACATTTTAGTATCGCTTGTAAGTCCCACTACCAGAAAATAAGATATCAAGAGTCTTTTGATATTGTTGGGTCACAGACATCAGAAAGTCATGGCATGCAAAAGATATGCGACCAAATATTAAATATGATGACTCTATTTAAGTTCATGGTAATTTGTACAATTACTTTTGGTGCCCTAAAAGAGGGGAGACTATGTGTAAAAATGGCTTCAATTGCTACACGGTTCACCCGATATGGATGGAAAAACCCTCAAAATCAAGCTGAAAGTCTGCACTTCAACCTCATAGTCACTGTTCCATTTCAAATCCAAAGTGCTGGAGTACAGAGCCAAAACAACAAAATATGTGCCACTGTCCTAACACTTTTGGTCTGCACTGTAGCACTGTGATGTACAGTGATGTGGTGTATGACCATTGCTAGGTCTATAGTTTGACAGCTCCTTGCCACAGCGACTTTCATATGATCAAAGGCCACGACCATAAAAAACACAAAGTGTTTTCACTGGGTTAGCAGGCTGGATTAGAACCACACATTCTGCAGCGCTAGGGAACAACAGGCAGGAATGTGAAAGAGTGAGGGGATTGAGGACAGATACAAGAGAGAGAGAGGGAGGGAGAGAGAAAGAGGAGATTAACAGGCTGGGAGAGGATGGAGGGGAGAGGAAGGGATGAGAGGATGTAGAGAAGTGTAGAGATGAACAGACAAAAAAAACCCTTTCACTGAAATTCACAGCAGTGTTTAAAAATTATGAAAAACAGTGAATAAACCTGCACGAAGCGGTGATTTATATACACGGGAAAAAAACAACCAATTACTTTTCTCTCTCTAACAGGACACCAGAGAGAGGGAGGGAAGGAGACAGAGCGAACGGGCAAGATACAGAGGTAAAGCGAGAGATAGGGAGAAAGAGAGGGATAGAGAGAGAAAGGGAGAGAGAGAGAGAAACAGAGAGAGAGGGAGCTAGATAGAAAGAAGGAGGGAGGGAGAGAGAGACAGAGGGAGGGAGAGAGGGAGAGGAAGGGAGGGAGACCAGGGCAGAGTGTGTTTACAGTCATTGGAGAAGGAATTTTCAGTGTGATCAGGATGGATACACCACAGGAAAAAACAGGAAAAAGGGTAAGGACTGTGTGTGTGTGTGTGTGTGTGTGTGTGTGTGTGTATGTGTGCATGAACATGTCCTTTCTGGTGTGTCACCATCACTCTGTCTCACACTGTACCGCAATACCTGAGCTGACCTGTAGAAGGCAGTGAACTGCTCAGCTTTCAGGCAAACAATAGCAGGCTGTCAGTAACTGTGCCAGTCAGGCACTGACTGTATGTGTGCCTGTCAGTAACTGTGCCAGTCAGTCAGTGACTGTATGTGTGCCAGTCAGTCAGTGACTGTTTGTGTGCCAGTCAGTCAGTGACTGTATGTGTGCCAGTCAGTCAGTGAATGTTTGTGTGCAAGTCAGTCAGTGACTGTTTGTGTGCCAGTCAGTCAGTGAATGTTTGTGTGCCAGTCAGTCAGTGACTGTTTGTGTGCCAGTCAGTCAGTGAATGTTTGTGTGCCAGTCAGTCAGTGACTGTTTGTGTGCCAGTCAGTCAGTGAATGTTTGTGTGCCAGTCAGTCAGTGACTGTTTGTGTGCCAGTCAGTCAGTGACTGTATGTGTGCCGGTCAGTAACTGTGCCAGTCAGTCAGTGTCAGTGGGTGTTCTTACAATAACAGTGGGCAGTTTTGGAATGTTGTCAGTGAACTAGGAAATGAATAAATTGGTGTGTATGTAGAGTTGTCAGTGTGTAAATGAGTTTTGGCACATGTATGTAAATACTGTATGCATGTGATAAAGAAGTTAGCCACCTAATTGTTGGAATTATTTAAAAAACAATAACTCAGGCTGTCCAATCAGATTTCATCCAAAGACAAATATAAGTTGGCTGGTTAACTATTTAACCCTGCATGGAAAACACAGCTGGATCAAAAATGTAGTATATATTACATATTTTAAACACTCTGGCAGATACCTAAGAACTTTCAACAAAACATGTTACTCGCCCAAATAATACGGAAGATGAAATTTGTCATGAATAATCAATGTTAAATCTATATATTTTAATGTATTTCTATATATTTTAATGTATTTCTAACTGCATTAGAATTTAATTAACACTGAACACTGAACACTTTACACTTTGTGCTAAATGCTTTGTTTAGAAGTATGTCTCACTAACAGGAGGGTGTGGGTTTGCAGTCATAGTTTCTGTAGAACATTTATTTATTTATTTTTTTCCCCTGAATTGGATGTGTGACAGGGCCATGCCCCCTACATTTGTGTGATAATTTAAGGACCTGTGCACTCTGTGCTTAGAACCGGACAAACTCAAGGCATTTTGTGTTTTAGCATTATGTTAAGAGTCCTTTGGTTTAGTGCAAGTTGCGATGGTTAGCAGAGCTGGTGTGTGACTCGTTCATATTCAATCTGAATATTTAAGTGATTTGGAATCGTTATAAATCATTATAAATGTATTAAATAATAACACATTATTACTATTGGTAGAACATTGTCAACACTTTACTGCGCAACTTTCTTTCTCTCTCTGTAAAATATAACATATAGTATTTATAACAGTGGTACCCATAATAGTATAAAATGAAAAACAGGCACATTGTATTTGCTCATCCTGGCCTCAGGCTTCTATAAAGAAGAAGATAGAGAAGCTGAGGCGATGGAGCACCTCCTCTAGCTCGGCCAGCGTGGACGGGGTGGGGGCCAGCACCAGATCCCCCCGAACCAAGACTCTTAGCCTGTCCGCACCTGTTCGGGCCGGGCCGGACCCTGACGGGGGCCTTCTGCATGACATGGAGAGAACCAAACTAAGGCCCATCGTGGACTCCGTTTTTGGTCAGGTAAGGAGCCACACAGGTAACACGCACCCACTGCAGTTTGCAGCTACTGTGTAATAATTTTACTTTAAATGACACTTAAAGTGGGGAAATGCTTCTCCCATATATGTATTACCAGCATCTAAAGAGTTAAAAAGAAATTAAAATATGTATTAAATATACTATGCAACCACAGTGCGAGTGAGAGAGAGAAAGAGAGAGACCCGCTGGTGGAAGAGGGAGTTTTATCCCAGGTTTTTGCTGCTGTTTCCTTATGTAAGCTACATAATGGTGAGCTTTGTCAGTGATTGTATTTTAGCGCCAGGCTAATGATAAACAACCAAACGTAACAGTTGAAATCACTGTTTCCTGTATGCGCCGCCATTCAGCCAAAGGTCCTGCAGGCAGAGCTGGGGACGTGGGCTTCCCCAATGAGTGTGAGCTCAACGCTATTGCACTAAATCCTGCGACGCCAGTGTGATCTTTACCGTATCACGCTAGGCCCTGGTGGTGTAAACATGACTCAGAGAATACAGTATCACGGACGGTGTTCTTGCGCACAGAGCCCTGTTTGGGATTAGCTTGTACTCAGAGCTCTGCCATATGCAGACTGCTGCTCTTAAGTGCAGGAGCACCCAATGTTGAGGTTCTGTATGAACTTCACATTGGCTGCTGTTGCCTGCGTTTGATGTATTCAGCAGTGGCTCATTAATTAAACACCAGGATCTTACCTCTAAACCAGTGGGCCCCAACCCTGTTACTGGAGATCTACTGTCGTGTAGGTTTTCACTCCAACCCTAACAAAGCACACCTCATTCAACAGCTAGGCTGTGTCCGAATAAGAGTCTTATCTACTGCGTTCTCTCTCCTGTGTATTGTGTACTAGCAGCTATGTACTGTTTACTGTGTACTGTTTAGTATGCGATGTGGAGTATGCTAATACATATTCTCGATATTCTTTTCCAACTGTACTGTGGAAGTGTTGTAAGACGTCCCACAACCTTGCGTGGCCATGTCACTTGCTGTTTTTGTTGTTACTGAAAAAAAACGTCTGCAGAGCTGCGACTCATTTTTAAAATGAAGCTGTGTGTCATAATTATGCGACCAAAATATTTGTGTACTTTTTGAAAAGTATGCTCTCGAATATAAACCTGGAAGTAAATATATCATCTGGGAGTTTTAGGTATACTACTTTATGGAAAGTTTTGAGTTTATAAAGAGAAATAATGCAGACAAAAATTAAATAAGGAACAGTGAGCGGTACTCTTCCATTGATAATTCAGATAATAAATTGCTTGATTGCTAATAAATGAATGGAAACATAGACAAGCTTAGGGTCATAATTGGGCTAAAGGTCAGATTTTTGAAGTTCACAAGCTGCCCCTGACTATATTACCCCATGCTGACCAATCATGACAGATTTGTGTCGTGGTACAAATTTGGTTCTGAAACTTTGCAAATATCTCTGCGAATTAATCTGGGTCGGACACTGCCAAACATGGAATCAGACCTTGGCAGCAGAACAGGAAGTAACCCCCCCGAGATTGAACAGCCTCATCTCCAGACATAATCAAACGCTCCCACATTCAAACACATGATTACAGGTGAAAGGTAACTGAGGCTTCCCAAGCAAAGTGAAGAGTTGAGGATTAATGTGATTATTATTCCCACTTCCAGTGATGAGGCTGTAATTCCACTGTAATCATGCACATCACTGAGCACCAAACCTCTTCTATTTCTCCTCACCACCACAAAAAAAAACTCTTCCTCTCTCCAAAAACAAATTGAACCTAACTCTCATTCACTGTGTAAAAACTCAAGGTATATTAATTGCACAGTGATTAGCATTTACAGTTTCACACATAATTCACAGTCTTCAATTATAGAAAACTTACTAAAGTTACTCTTCTTGACACCTGCGGCTGATCCCTACATACAGGCCACACACCCGTAAAGCAGGACCACACCCATATACAAGCCACGCCTCCCTAATGCTTGTTATTATAACGCCTCCCTAATGCTTGTTATTATAAAAGCCTGAGTTTAAGCACCAGGTAAACACAACTGCTTTTATGCTGTTATTATAAAAGCCTGAGTTTAAGCACTAGTTAAACACAGCTGGAGTCTGAGAGCTGAAATATAATAACAGCAGTCTTGCAGCATCACTGCAGATACTAATTAGAGCACAAATTACACTTACAGTATAAATTAAACTGTATCTTAAAGTGTATCTTATACTTACAATGTAAATTAAACTATGAGTGTACAGTCAAGCCGGAAAATCTGCACACCCCTTTCACCTTCTCCACGTTTTATTACGTTACAGACATATTCTACAATAGATTGAGTTCATTTTTTGTCACAAAATTCTACACAAAATAGCCCATAATGACAAAGTGAAAACAGGTTTTTAGACATTTGTGCTAATTTATTAAAAATCAAAATGTTAAATATCATATGTACACAAGTGTGCACACCCTTTGATATGACACCCAAAAGTGAGCTGAGGTGCATTTTGTTTCCACTGATACTGCTTGAGATGTTTCTACAACTTAATTGGAGTCCACCTGTGATAAATTAAATTGATTGGACATGATTGGGAATTGCCAACACCTGCCTATATAAGGTCCCACAGTTGACAGTGCATGTCAGAGCAAACTCCAAGCCATGGGGTCAAAGAAATTATCTGCAGACCTCAGAAACAGAATTGTGTCAAGGCATAAATCTGAAGAAGGGTACGAAAAAAATTCTGCAGCTTTACAGGTCCCAAAGAGCACAGTGGCCACCATCATTCGTAAATAGAAAAGGTTTGGAACCACCAAGAATCTTCCTAGACCTGGCCGCCCGGCCAAACTGAGCAATCGGGGAAGATGGGCCTTGGCCAGGGAGGTGAGCAGGAATCCGAGGGTCACTCTGACAAAGCTCTCTGGTCTGATGAAACCAAAATTGAACTTTTTGGTCTGAATACCAAGCGTCACATCTGGAGGAAACCAGGCACCGCTCATCACGTGGCTAATACCATCCCTACAGTGAAGCATGGCGGTGGCAGCATCATGATGTGGGGATGTTTTTCAGCAGCGGGAACGGGGCGACTAGTCCTGATAAAGGGAAAGATGAATGCAGCTAAGTACACCGAGATCCTTGAAGAAAACCTGCTCCAGAGCGCTCTGGACCTCAGACTGGGGCGAAGGTTTACCTTCCAACATGACAACGACCCGAAGCACACAGCCAAGAGAACAAAGGAGTGGATTCGGAGAAAGTCTGTGCATGTCTTTGAGTGGCCCAGCCAGAGCCCAGACCTGAATCCAATTGAACATTTGTGGAAAGAGCTGAAAATGGCTGTGTACCGACGCTCCCCATCCAACCTGACGGAGCTTGCAAGGATATGCCAAGAGGAATGGGCAAAAATGTCCAGAAACAAGTGTGCCAAGCTCGTAGCTTCTTTCCCAAGACGCCTTGATGGCTGCCAATGGTGCAGCAACCAAGTATTAGGCTAAAGGTATGTACAGATATGTAACCCCTAAATAACGTATTTTTGTCAGTAAAATAAAATTGCATATTTTCTAAAAACCTGTTTTCACTTCGTCATTATTGGCTATTGTGTGTAGATGTTTGAGGCAAAAAATTAACTCAATCTATTGTAGTATAAGTCTGTAACGTAATAAAACGTGGAGAAGGTGAAAGGGGTGTGCAGACTTTCCGGCTTGACTGTATATTTTACTTCCAGTGTAAATTAAACTTACAGTGTAAATTAAACTCTGAGTGTATATAATTAAACTCTGAGGGTATATCGAACTTAGAGTGACTGTAAGGGATCTCTGTCAGAGACAGAGATGGGAATGTTGGAGATCCAAATGCAATAGCTGGGCAATCTTAAAGTGTTCCTAAGAACACCACTAGAAACGGACAATGATCCGTAGTGAGGAAACAAATCAAAATAAAAGAACACAAACCTCGCAATAAAAACGAGGAGCTCAATAATCGAGCAAAACAAAGAAATAAGCAATAACGCTTATCTAACTCCCGTTTGTGGAGTGAAACAACAAAAACAGAGAACTGAAAAGACCCCAAAAACTTTGGGTGAGACACTCGTAGGTTAGAGTAGAGAAACAAAAGAAAACGAAAACCTCTGCTCTGAAATAAGAGCGTATAAACAAGAACTGCTTTCTTTCTAAGGTTGTACTGCTAACAAGTTGCTAATCAAAGCGGTCGATAGCAATACAACTTCCTATACCCTTTTTTACCGGCTCGAATGTCATGTGAAATAACATGGAAGCAACGAGAGAGGCCAGAAGCGGGGTATAAATAGTGAGCGGAAATAATTGCCAGGTGAACTCACTAATGACGAGGCGAAAGCAAAACCCGTGGCGGAACACAGGAAAATCCGATAGATTACCGGTAAACGATAAAAACGAATAAAGCGACGCGGAGATAAGGGAGAAAAGGTGAGATCCATGACAGTGACTATATAAAACTCTGAGTGTATGTTAAACCATGAGCTTGTACAGTTATTAATCTTAGATTGTATAGTATATGCATACTGTATATAAAATTTTGATTGCATATTAAACTTGGAGCATACATTTTTTTCTGAATATTAAACTTAAAAAGAGTGTGTATTAAATGAACTGGAGTATATATTAAACCAGAGGTTGGCAACGAGGGCCGTATCTGTTTCTGGTTTTCATGCCAACTTGTGGCATGTGGCATTTATTACTTATTTAGCCCTAACAGTTACACCATCTGACATTTTAGCTACATTTTTTGATAAGCGCATGAATGACAGCTAAAGACTATTTTTATGTCCCAAATCCAATATGAAACGCTGTACTGTGATCTAATCTACGAGTGAACCAGTGCCCCCCTCATCACCAGGAAGGGATGATATACAGGGATGAGATACAGGGATGAGATCGAGGGATGATATTGAAGGATGATATAGAGGGATGATATAGAGGGATGAGATACAGGGATGATATAGAGGGATGAGATAGAAGGATGAGATAGAGGGATGATATAGAAGGTAGTCATTGGGGGGATATTATCCTGTCAGATTATTCACTTTAAGGATGCAATGATCCATTTCGAAATATTTCCCTTACAGAGAACATGGGCCACACACACACACCCACACGCACCCACATGCATGTAAGCATGCACGCACACACCCACATGCATGCACGCACACACACCCACGCAAGCATGTACGCACACCCACGCAAGCATGTACGCACACATGCATACACACACATATACAGATGCAGCTCAAAAAATTTGAATATCGTGAAAATGTTCAATATTTTTTGTCACTCATTTCAGAAAGTGAAACTCATATATTATATAGATTCATTACACATTGAGTGAAATATTTCAAGCCTTTATTTCTTGTAATTTTGATGATTATGGCTTACAGCTAATGAAAACCCAAATTCAGTGTCTCAGAAAATTTTAATATTGTGAAAAAGTTCAATATTGGAAACTCATGGTGTCACACTCTAATCAGCTAATTAACTCAAAACACCTGCAAAGGTTTCCTGAGCCATTAAATGGTCTCTCAGTCTGGTTCAGTAGGCTACACAATCATGGGGAAGACTGCTGACTTGACAGATGTCCAGAAGACAGTCATTGACACCCTCCACAAGGAGAGTAAGCCACAAAAGGTCATTGCTAAAGAAGCTGGTTGTTCACAGAGTGCTGTATCCAAGCATATTCATAGAAAGTTGAGTGGAAGGAAAAAGTGTGGTAGGAAAAGGTGCACAAGCAACAGGGATAACCGCAGCCTTGAGAGGATTGTCAAGCTAAATCCATTCAAGAATTTGGGGGAGCTTCACAAGGAGTGGACTGAGGCTGGAGTCAGTGCATCAAGAGCCACCACGCACAGACAAATCCAGGACATGGGCTACAAATGTCGCATTCCTCGTGTCAAGCCACTCCTGAACCAGAGACAACGTCAGAAGCGTTTAACCTGCTCAGTGGTCCAAAGTCCTCTTTTCAGATGAAAGTAAATTTTGCATTTAATTTGGAAATCAAGGTCCCAGAGTCTGGAGGAAGAGTGGAGAGGCACAGAATCCACGTTGCTTGAAGTCCAGTGTGAAGTTTCCACAGTCAGTGATGATTTGGGGTGCCATGTCATCTGCTGGTGTTGGTCCATGACAGGTCCACTGTGTTTTCTGAAGTCCACAGTCAACGCAGCCATCTACCAGGAAATTTTAGAGCACTTCATGCTTCCTTCTGCTGACAAGCTTTATGGAGATGCTGATTCCATTTTCCAGCAGGACTTGGCACCTGCCCACACTGCCAAAAGTACCAAAAGCTGGTTCAATGACTATGTTATTACTGTGCTTGATTGGCCAGCAAACTCGCCTGAGGAAGATGAAAGACACCAGACCCAACAATGCAGACGACCTGAAGGCCGCTATCAAAGCAACCTGGGCTTCCATTACACCTCAGCAGTGCCACAGGCTGATCGCCTCCATGCCATGCCGCATTGATGCAGTAATTCATGCAAAAGGAGTCCCAACCAAGTATTGAGTGCATAGAAATTAACATACTTTTCAGAAGGCTGACATTTCTGTTTAAAATATCCTTTTTTATTGATCTTATGTAATATTCAAATTTTCTGAGACACTGAATTTGGGTTTTCATTAGCTGTAAGCCATAATCATCAAAATTACAAGAAATAAAGGCTTGAAATATTTCACTCTATGTGTAATGAATCTATATAATATATGAGTTTCACTTTCTGACATGAGTGACAAAAAATATTGAACTTTTTCACGATATTCTAATTTTTTGAGCTGCGCCTGTACACACACACATACACACACACACATACACGTGCAAGCATGCACGCACACATACATCCACACATACACACAAGCATGCACACATACACACACACAAACACACACTCAATCACGTACACACAGACTCTTCTAATTTTTACAAGGAAATTCTATTAAAGCAATGTAGGATTCTAACCCATTAGATTATGCACGTTGGCTAGGCTAGGGGGCGCTGTTAGTCATAATGTGGAGTGGAGCAATGATATAACACAGGTTTGAGTTCCATGTTACTTTTATTCAAAAGATCAAGTTATATACAAACTCAGAACTGTAATTGACAATAGGGTGTTCCTTCTGCAAACATATGTTATTCCGTCACTAAGCAACCGGTTCCATGCTGTACTCTGCTTGGGGGGGGGGGGGGGAGGGAGAGAGGGGGGAGGGGAGGGAGAGAGAGAGAAAGAGAGAGGGGGGAGGGAGAGAAAGAGAGGGGGCGGGGGGGAGAGGGAGAGAGAGATAATGGAGAGAGGGGGTGGTACTTACTGTCATAGTGTCTGGAAATGAACAGTTAGCTTGGAAATATGTTGTCATACAGACCAATTCCTGAGCCTCATTAGAGATGTGCAGAAGAATATACTCTAGTTTACAAATGGTTTTCAGCAGGACGTCTATCCACAAGAAAATCAACTTATCTTTTTGTCACATTGCGCGTAACTGTTGAATTCGCTGGTGAATTGTATTAGCCTGCCATCTGCTGGTAATTTACTGGCACTGCAGCAAAGGCCATTAAATTACTTTCTCCGTTTCCATTATCTTTGCTCCCACCCCATCTAAAAATCTCTCTCTCTCTCTCTCACTCTCTCTCCCCTTTATTCCCCCCATCTCTCTCTCCCCCCTCCTCTCTCTCTGTCTGTCTATTTTCCACTGCAGGACAGAGACTTGCGGCCAGAGGAAATCGAAGGTAGCAAAACATAAAACGCTGACCCCTGTGATATCTCGCATCTCACCCCTCTTGCTTTGACCAGTCACTGTCCTCTGAGTCTGTACTACAGCATATTGATATGGACTATATTATATTCAGTCACCCACCCAGTTCAGTCTAACGTGTGTTATTGTGGTTGTGTAAGCTGTATTTATAACTGTTCCATTGTAAAACGCTGTGGCTCTGTGTGTAACATGTGTGTTATCAGCGTGGTTGTATAAACTGTATTTATAACTGTTCCAGTGTAAAACGCTGTGGCTCTGTGTGTAACATGTGTGTTATCAGCGTGGTTGTATAAGCTGTATTTATAACTGTTCCATTGTAAAAGCTGTGGCTCTGTGTGTAACATGTGTGTTATCATGGTTGTATAAGCTGCATTTATAACTGCTCCAACATAAAGGCTGTCTCTGTGTGTGCAGAGCTGAATGAGGCATTCAGAGAGTTTGATAAGGATAAGGATGGATTCATCAGCTGCAAAGACCTGGGAGAGTGCATGAGAACCATGGGGTACATGCCCACAGAGATGGAGCTCATCGAGCTGAGCCAGAAAATCTGTGAGTGCAGAGTATACCACAGCATACCACTGCACAAACACAGCATATACCACAGCATAGCACTGCACAAACACAGCATATACCACTGTATACAACTGCACAAACACAGAATATACCACTGTATACAACTGCACAAACACAGCATATACCACTGCAGAAACACAGAATATACCACTGTATACCACTGCACAAACACAGCATATACCACAGTATACAACTGCACAAACACAGCATATACCACTGCAGAAACACAGAATATACCACTGCACAAACACAGCATATGCCACTGTATACTGCTGCACAAACACAGAATATACCACTGCACAAACACAGCATATACCACTGCACACTGCTACACAAACACAGAATATACCACTGCATAACACTGCAGAAACACAGAATATACCACTGTATACCACTGCACAAACACAGCATATGCCACTGTATACTGCTGCACAAACACAGAATATACCACTGCACAAACCCAGCATATACCACTGCACAAACACAGCATATACCACTGCACACTGCTACACAAACACAGAATATACCACTGCACACTGCTACACAAACACAGAATATACCACTGCACACTGCTACACAAACACATAATATTCCACTGCAGAAACACAGAATATACCATTGCACAAACACAGCATATACCACTGCACACCACTGCACAAACACGGCATATACCACTGCACACCACTGCACAAACACAGCATATACCCCAGCATACCACTGCACAAACACAGCATATACCATGTATACCACTGCACAAACACAGAATATACCACAGCATACCACTGCACAAACACAGCATATACCACAGCATACCACTGCACAAACACATAATACACCACTGCATACCACTGCACAAACACAGAATATACCACTGCATACTACTGTACAAACACAGCATATACCAATGTATACCACTGCACAAACACAGAATATACCACTGCAAAAACACAGCATATACCACTGAAAAAACACAGCATATACCACTGCACACACTCAGAATATACCACTACATGCCACTGCCCAAACACAGCATATACCACTGCACACCACTGCATAAACACAGAATATACCATTGCACACCACTGCATATACCACTGCACAAACAGAATATACCACTACATGCCACTGCCCAAACATAGCATATACCACTGCACACCACTGCATAAACACAGAATATACCATTGCACACCACTGCATAAACACAGAATATATCCCTGCAAACAGCATATACCATTGCGTGAATGCAACGTATATGGTTCTACTTTACATACACTGTGTAAACAGAAAATACACACAGCACATACAACTTTACACTGTGAAGTCCAGGATTCAAACCCAGGACCTTCATGCTGTGAGGCATATCCACAGTGCTATGCACTACCATGCCGCCCTATACAAATTGTGGACATTATGTTTAGCTTTATCTTCGATCCAGCACCTGCACAAAGCTTTTTGTATTATTTTGTTGATACCCACGTGTTACCAGTAGTTCAGGGGCCTCATGTATAAAAGGTGCATACGCACAGAAATTATGCGCATGCCAGTTTCCCAGTCTCAAAAATTTGTGTACGCATGAGTCATACTCTGCGTAAAGGCGCACATGTTTTGAGTTAGTTAAATCCTAAAACCATGGGGAAAGTGCCAAATGGTGTACAAATATTTTTTGTACGTTTGCACCATTTATAGAGCTCCGTAGTCCCGTCAACTTTGGTGACGAACGTCTGGTGCCACTTGTCGGAAAAATTGACTTGTCAATGGACTGAAATTTTAAAAAATATATATTCAGACAGCTCCACGTTCAAAACACCCAAGCGAGGGTTTGTCACATTTTAAAATAATTAAAAAAAAAAAAAAACTAAAATGACTACAACATCCGGCTACAACACTTGCTCACCACCACTTCTGACGTTAAAGCCATAAAGCTGACACTTTCAACATGGCCAGACTGATAGTGATTCTCACCCTTGGTGATACTCTTAGTTTAATTTCCATAATAAGACAAAGTGATAGGCATTTTCACTAGCAGAGTGGCCGGTAGCTACTTCCATAATAAGTTACAAGAGCAGACTGAGTGATAGCCATTTTCGCTAGCAGAGCGGCCGGTAGCTACTACTGCGTTAGCTTGCAAAAGCGGGAGCCGGTGACGACCGGGGATTCTGGGTAGTGTAGTTATGTTTTCTCAAACTCCGTTAATTATTCAATTCAAATTTGATTTAAATACGGTGGTGAGTATATAATGGACTTTGTATCACATATATGTCAAAATGGTCCATACAATGCCATAATATCATCATAAGGGTGACTGAAAGATTCCGAAGTGGGGGCAGGTAATGGCTTCCAGCAGTCTTCCTGGACCAGCTGGGGATAGGAGGGGGCGGGACTACGGAGCTCTATACATGAAGCCCCAAGCATAGATGTTTATATCTATGGCCCCAAGACCCAGTTTGGGGCAGGGTGTAATATCTCATCCTGTCCTGCAGGTGGCGGCAGAGTGGACTTTGAGGACTTTGTGGCGCTGATGGGTCCTAAAATGCTGGCGGAAACTGCAGATATGATTGGAGTTAAGGAGCTTCGAGATGCCTTCAGGGAGGTCAGTACTGCAGAGGCATTAAAAGTTACCGTTCTGTTCCACATTGCCAGTGCTCTATATAACTATTCTGTTTATTTGATGTGATATGACTTTACTGTGCTTATTTACTGTTGTTTATCACTTTGGGTATAATGTTATATGACATTACCGTTTATTGTTATATTTTATACTTTAATGTTATATTTATAGTGCTTATTTAATGCTATATATTCTTTTATAAGGCATATTATACATGAATTATTACTTTATTATGTTTATTCAGTGTAATATATAACTAGTATTTATGTAGAAAACTACACATTTTAACCAATGAGCATGAGGTAAACACATTCACCTTTCATATTTTTACATTATACATTACATTATAGCAGACGCTCTTATCCAGAGCGACTTACACAGCATTTATTTTGCATTTATACATAGTATCCATACAGCTGGATATATACTGAAGCAATGCAGGTGAAGTGCCTTGCTCAAGGGTACAACGGCAGCGTCCGACCTGGGAATCGAACCTGCAACCTTTCGGTTACAAACCCAGTTCCTTAACCATTATACCACACTGCCACCCATCTATCACTCTCTCTTTTATATACTCTCTCTCTCCCTCTCCCTTTCTCTCTCCCTCTCAATATATCTCCCTCTCTCCCCCCTCTCCCTCTCTCTCTGCCCTCTCCTTTTCTCCCCCTCTCTCTCTCTTTCTGCCCTCTTCTTCTCTCGCCCCATCTTTCTCTCTCCCTCCCTCTCTCTCCCTCAGTTTGATTCTAACGGCGATGGGAAGATCAGTCTGCCTGAGCTCAGGGAGGCCATGAGGAAACTGATGGCTGAACAGCTGAACCCCAGAGAGATCGATGAGATGCTGAGAGACGTGGATCTGAATGGAGATGGACTGGTGGACTTTGAGGGTGAGAGAGATGGAGGGAGAAGGAGAGAGGGGGTGGGGAAAGAGCGATGAAGAGAGAGGGGGAAGAGGAAGAGCAAGCAACAGAGGGGGGAGGGAGAGAGAAACAGGGAAGAGAGAAAGAGTGTGAGAGAGAGTAAGATTAAAAGAGAGAGAAAGAGTGTGAGAGAGAGTAAGATAAAAAGAAAGAGAGAAAAAGTGTGAGAGAGAGTAAGATAAAAGGAGAGAGAGAGAAAGAGTGTGAGAAAGATTTTCTATTTCTCTGAAGGTCTGAATGTATCATGAATGTATGTGTGTGACTCAAGTTGTATCCACACCTGCACTTGGGACACTGATGTCATCCACACTTGTACTTAAAAAATATATATATATTTATTTATATAACGCATTTTACAACCAGTTGTCACAATACGCTTCACAGAAAACCCTGCCCTAAATCCCCACAAGAGCATGCCAAATGCAACAGTGGCAAGGAAAAACTCCCTGGTGGTAGATCGGAAAACACCTTGGGAGGAACCGGACACTGATGTCATCCACACCTGTACTCGGGACACTGGGACATGCACACTTGTACTTGGGACACTGGGACATGCACACCTGTACGCGGGACACTGGGACATGCACACCTGTACTTGGGACACTGGGACATGCACACCTGTACTTGGGACACTGGGACATGCACACCTGTACTTGGGACACTTGGACATGCACACCTGTACTTGGGACACTGGGACATGCACACCTGCACACCTGCACTTGGGACATGCACGCATGTCTATGTAAAGTAACTTGTGAATAAAAAATCAAAAGTATCACACAGACTCTGCAATTTCAGCAGAAAAATCCAGAGTGCTTTAGCTTAGACTAGACTACATCCTGAAATGATCCTTTTATTTACATTAGATATATCTATGTCATCTTTTAGAAAATTCCACGTAGCTGCATTCATAGTCATAATTGTAATTGGTGTCATACCTTTCTTTTCTCTCACAACAAAAATATAACTTTATAAAAAATAATTTATTGCGCCAAATATTTTATTGCACTTTTACTGATGACAAAATAAGAGTTAGGGGCTTAAACGCCTGAGTTTAAGAGACGCCTGTCTCGTTCTGGCCCGAAATGCATGCGCACTCTCCATTGTTTGTGAACAGGAAGCTCATCTATTAAAGAGTGTGTACATTGCACTTCACACTTACGTCCCTTATTCACTGGGCTCTCTGTCTCTCTCTCTCTCTCTTTAAAGAGTTTGTCAGAATGACATCACGCTGACACCTTGCACAGATGGGACTGTGGAAGAAAAGAAAATGGAGGATGCCATCATTTGTGAAAAAAACATCCCGTTTCTGTACATGGATAACATTTTTGTGTATGAACATTTCATGTTTTGTTTTTGATAACTTTCTGGAGTTATACACAGGGGCTCCTCACTATACTTTGACTCACTATCCATCGTTTTGCACTGGCTGTAAGTCATCAAGGGTCTGAGGTATCAAACAAGCCTAAAACCATCACTCTGCTGCCAGATATGCAGTAGATATGGATAGATCACTTTAAGGGTTGTTTTTCCTGACTCATTTTCCTATTGATCTCTATGGAAAAATAAGTCAGGAGAAACAACCCTTCAAATGATTCATCCATATCTACTGCATAACTGCCAGCTTGTTTGATACCTCAGACCCTTGATGACTTACAGCCAACCATGGGTTCCATACTATTCCCGTGTAATTTACAGCTTAATCTAGTCCCACCCCCCAATTCCCATAGAGATCCATTCAATTGCAGATAGGTTATAGTATTGCTTGTAAGAGTACCTGAAAATAAGATATCATGAGTCTTTTGATCTTTTTTTATACTCAGTCATGATAGGTTTACCTGTGGAATGTTCCAAACAGGTGTTTTTTTAACTTCCCAGTAATTTTTTTGCCCCTGTCCCAACTTTTTTGGAACGTGTTGCAGGCATAAAATTCAAATCAATGAAAGATCAATAAAGTTAATAAGGTAAAACATTAAATATATTTTCTTTCTACTGTTTTCAATTAAATATATGAGCATTCTGCTTGCATTCTGCTTTTATGTGCATTTTACATATTATCTCAGCCTTTTTTGAACTGGGGTTTGTACAAGAGAAAGTATGTTTAATTCCACAAGGAAAAAGCATTTGAGTCCAGACGTTTTATCAGGTCTTATTGGTCTTATTTTATGTTAGGCAGGTGCACTTGTCTGTAGCCACAGTGCCCATTAAAAATAATAAATACACAATACACCTAAAATTGAGCCATAAATAACATCAACACATATACACACCTGCTGAATATACAAGGCACATATTAACCTGTGAAATTCCATGGTAGAATACGGCAGAAACAGAATTAAATAAACAATACAATCATGTTTACAGACATTGGCCTGGTGTTCAAATGATACGGACAGATACACTCCATTACACACGATCACTAACACTTGTACTTTAAATAACTGGCTACACTCATATGATGATTTCATTTGATTTGTGGTTTGGGACAAAGCATTCTCTTTTGTCAGGTTATTAAAAATAAAACAATTATGGTGCAAAAATGAGTATGTGTAAAAACTGCTTTCTTTTTTGCTCTAATCCAAACAGTTGTCATCATAAACAATATTTGTCTTCTAATATGCTCATGTTTCCAATTTCCTTTAAGTTAGTAAACAAATAAATAAATTCCTGTTTACCAAAGGGCATAGGGGGACCTGGCCATAAACGTTTGGGAAACACTGCCGATGATAACTATGATTGGTAGAATGGCTGCTGTCATTGTTTTGTGCTCATATGGACATGGATGGTAAAGGCATTGAAAAATATACATGGGTATGGTAATCAGTCGTGTGAATTTATAAAAAAAATTGCATCTATTCTAAATTTTGCATACTTTTGTGTCGCAGGACGCCAGCACGCGCCAGTAGGTGTCGCGCTGATGGAATCCAGTAAGGAGCCATTTTTGTTTAAAAGGAGTGTAATTTTTTTTGCGACTATCCGCCTTCTTTGGGAAAAAGGGAGGACAAAATCCCATCCTGGCGACAACAATGCAAAAATATTTTGCAATAATATTAAATAACATACTTGATTTATTATCATAATGCCAACAACTCCGGAACAATTGGATCAGGAAAACTAAAATGCTCTCCTTATTGGTAGATTGCCCTGCCATTCACACGGTAAGACCACTCTGTAGCGGAGCAACGCGGTACTGAACAAAGGAAAGTTCGGGCGCTTCTGATTCGCTCAGCTCATGTCCTCCTCAATCTATTTGTCAGCAGAAACGTCCGTCAACTTTCGAGTTCCAATCGATATATCCAATCGGGTAGGTCGGAACTCCGATGGCAAAGTAATGCAATGCATTGCACAGCAAAGCGATTTCCACGTGCCTCGGGAAATGAAACCTTAGTCTATTACAGCAAAACAGTCACACGATTACTGCTGAGAAAGATACTATAGCCGTTAACGGCGATGTTTGTTTAAGCTGATGTCAAGAACGAAGCAGAATTAAACCCCCTTTTCGCAAATCGGCAGCTATCACTTCTGCTTCTGGGGAAACTTCACATTTGAACAGCCACTGTAAGTCAATCATTTGCATTCGATATCCGACATTTCACACCGACACACACGCATAGGGTAGCCTACACATGCAGCCTACTTCCTGTTATTGCATGATAATAAAAACACAAGTTGGACATGAAACGATAGGTTTGTGTTTGACTTTGTAGACGGCACTCTGGTCAGCTTCCAGCTAGTCTGACAGGGAAGGCGAGGAGGGGGGAGGGTGTCGCTGGACATCGCGCTGTTCTCACAATCGCCATTTCTTCCCTCCTACTTCACTCTGCAACAAAGACAATTAATCGACCTCGTTTCCCTTCTTCAGTTTTTAACGATAATATATATATATATATATATATTACAATCATTATGTAGTTGATAAGTTGCTACTGATAGATGACTATTATTGAAGGCCACAGCACTTAAAATACCAGTTCCATGGCCATGGAGATATGAACATAAAATAGGCTACCGTCTGCAGAGTGTTGGGGGAGGGGGGTTCGACAACGGGGACTTGAGGACCAGACCATATGAATTAAACACTAACAATATCCATGTCAGAATTAAATAATGACTAATTCATAAATAAATGTGTTTATTTCGAAATAAAAAAAATATTCTGTACCCTTTAAGGTGCAAGATCACAAATGTGTGATGAGAATTTTCTTAATTGAACATGCTGATGTAACAAGCAATATAGTTCTATACGCACTCAGAAATAAAGGTAGCCTACCTAAAAATGTCAAAACGCTTGTCACAGGGGTGGTAGGCTACCCTACAGGTATGGTATACATAAAATTGTACCCCTAGCCAGCAATATAGATAATGTGTATAAGGTAGTTTCTAATAGGCTACCCAAATAGAACATTATTGTAATTTCAGGGTAGCCTACATTTGGAAAATGTGTTCCTTAAAGAACAAGAATGTACCTCCACTGTACCTTTATTCCTGAGAGTGCACTGACTTAAAATTCTGAAAAAACATTCCAAAAAATCTCTAGAGGGTTAAACTATTGATCCTACTGGAGGCAGCTCGTTCCCAGCGAAGAGCGAGTTAGCTATGGCAAGCGAGAGGGAGATATTTTAAAAGGTGGGTAAATTTTTCGGACTTTTTTTTTTTACCGACAAACATTTTGAGTGGCACAATTAACGTATGTATGCTAGGCTATCATAAAATGTACAAGAAATAGCTAATCCTAGCTGAAGCAAACTTTAGAATTCACTAACGCAGACTACCTGAAATTCAATTTAAGAAGAAATCAGAATAGTTACAGATAGGCTACGTGTCTGTTTTCTTTTGCTGGGTGTTACAATAGAAAATCTGAAAGAAAAAAAGATTAGTGATGACTGAATTATTTCACAGGTCTAAAGAAGACGGTGCCTCTGTGCGTCTGTCCCCACCGCAACAAGACAGTCAACTTCCAGCTGAAATGGACAGGTTAGCTATAGCGAGCTATGAACATTATTTTGACCATTATTTATATGAGAATTAGGCTACCCAAACAACGGGGAATTACGTGCAGGGTATAACATCGTTTTTGTTAAAAAAAGTATTTGAAGGCTATCCAAATACAGGGCCCAAAACAAACATTTTCCACTGGGTAGCACTGATGCTCAGAACTAAAGTTAGGAGAGTAGCTAGTGGCGTGAAGTTAGTTTGCCAGAAGTGCATAGGATGTGGTAGGAATATTAACGGAATAGCTAACAAGCCAACTATGATTTCACCGTATTATAACCGTTTATTCTGTTATTAGCGTACTTGTCTTGCTTTTTTCAGCAAATCCCAGAGGTAAAATAAACAATTAATTTGATTTGTCTGTCCGCATTTCTTTTTGGGCCATTGCTTGCGTTCAACTCGGCACCACCGAGGAGACGAGGAAGCCAGTATCGCAATCATCACGACCTGTCAAACCAAGACAATTATTAGTGGTAGCATGGGTTACTGAAATTTCGCTCATGTCTCGTTTTCTTTTTAGCTGCTAGTTGCAAAACGCATTGCCGATTCAACAGGAGGTAATGTGTTGTGTTTCTGCCCCCTATAGGCACATGAAAGAAATACAGTATTGTTTAGATCTTAATTTTTAAATAATTATTCTCAGTTCCACCAACATCAAGGTTGCCTACTCCTACTGGAATGAAGCACAAGGCGTTCTTGTTCTGAATCCATTCATACAATTCAGTGGAACCCATTAATAAAATTGTCAAATGGGTGTCTGTGCTGAAATGAAGTCGTAACATTTGTCCAATTAAAAGTCACCAAAATTCAGGAAATAAGCTCTCAGAAACTAAAAATGTTATGGGGGAGGACTTTGAGATCCCCTCTTAACATACCCCCCCCCCCCCATTACATCCTGGATCCACCGCTGGTCTGTTCTCCATTTGGTTTATTAAGTCTTTTTAAAACTAGATTTTTCCTCACAAAGTCAAAATTAATCTGACAATAAATCGGTAGAGTTCTTATACTTAAAAGATAAAGTACCAACCTCTGTTGATATTGTGCCCAAGTATCCTAATAACTTAGACCATATTTTGGAAGAACATAAAATGTATGCTAATGATGGTGTGAGACGGTGGCCTGTGGTCTCTTATTGGCCTGTGTGTTCTGTGCCTCAGGGGCAAGATGCTAGCTGTGGAGGACAAACGTCTGTGTGAGTATCCCATAATTTTGTGTGGTGGGGATGCAGAGTCCAGCACTCTGACCACTGCTCTAACCCTGCTGTTACACTCATTACAGTCCTCATATGACTGCTTCACACTGCTCTAACCCTGCTGTTACACTCATTACAGTTCTCATATCACTGCTTCACACTGCTCTCACCCTGCTGTTACACTCATTACAGTCCTCATATGACTGCTTCACACTGCTCTAACCTCCTGTTACACTCATTACAGTCCTCATATGACTGCTTCACACTGCTCTAACCCTGCTGTTACACTCATTACAGTTCTCATATCACTGCTTCACACTGCTCTCACCCTGCTGTTACACTCATTACAGTCCTCATATCACTGCTTCACACTGCTCTAACCCTGCTGTTACACTAATTACAGTCCTCATATGACTGCTTCACACTGCTCTAACCCTGCTGTTACACTCATTACAGTCCTCATATCACTGCTTCACACTGCTCTAACCCTGCTGTTACACTAATTACAGTCCTCATATGACTGCTTCACACTGCTCTAACCCTGCTGTTACACTCATTACAGTCCTCATATCACTGCTTCACACTGCTCTAACCTCCTGTTACACTCATTACAGTCCTCATATGACTGCTCTAACCCTGCTGTTACACTCATTACAGTTCTCATATCACTGCTTCACACTGCTCTCACCCTGCTGTTACACTCATTACAGTTCTCATATCACTGCTTCACACTGCTCTCACCCTGCTGTTACACTCATTACAGTTCTCATATCACTGCTTCACACTGCTCTCACCCTGCTGTTACACTCATTACAGTCCTCATATCACTGCTTCACACTGCTCTAACCCTGCTGTTACACTCATTACAGTCCTCATATCACTGCTTCACACTGCTCTAACCCTGCTGTTACACTCATTACAGTCTTCATATCACTGCTTCACACTGCTCTAACCCTGCTGTTACACTAATTACAGTCCTCATATCACTGCTTCACACTGCTCTAACCCTGCTGTTACACTCATTACAGTCCTCATATCACTGCTTCACACTGCTCTAACCCTGCTGTTACACTCATTACAGTCCTCATATCACTGCTTCACACTGCTCTAACCCTGCTGTTACACTCATTACAGTCCTCATATGACTGCTTCACACTGCTCTAACCCTGCTGTTACACTCATTACAGTCCTCATATCACTGCTTCACACTGCTCTAACCCTGCTGTTACACTCATTACAGTTCTCATATCACTGCTTCACACTGCTCTCACCCTGCTGTTACACTCATTACAGTCCTCATATCACTGCTTCACACTGCTCTAACCCTGCTGTTACACTCATTACAGTCCTCATATGACTGCTTCACACTGCTCTAACCCTGCTGTTACACTCATTACAGTCCTCATATCACTGCTTCACACTGCTCTAACCCTGCTGTTACACTAATTACAGTCCTCATATGACTGCTCTAACCCTGCTGTTACTCATTACAGTTCTCATATCACTGCTTCACACTGCTCTCACCCTGCTGTTACACTCATTACAGTCCTCATATCACTGCTTCACACTGCTCTAACCCTGCTGTTACACTCATTACAGTCCTCATATCACTGCTTCACATTGCTCTAACCTCCTGTTACACTCATTACAGTCCTCATATCGTGTGTAAAACTCTAACTTTGATCTCTTCTTTCTCCCTCTCTTTCTCCCCCCTCCCCCTCTCCCTCCCTCTTTATTTTTTCCTCTCTCTCTTTTTCTCTCTCCCCCCTCTCTCCCTCTCCCTCGCTCTTTCTCTCTCAGTCTGTGAGAGGTGCCAGCTGTACTTCAGTGAGTCCTGCCCCGCCCATGGCCCCCCCCACTTTATCAAAGACAGCGGTGTTTTGGAGGGGGCGGGGGATAGGGCGGTGCTGTCTCTGCCCCAGTGCCTGGTGCTGGTGGAGAGGTCCCAGGACCCCACGGGGGAGCTCGGTGTGTTCTCCCAGACTCCTCTCTCCCAGGGCTGGATTTTTGGACCCTATGAAGGAGAGGGTCTTTTGAGCCGTAAAGCCTGCACCAAGTACTCCTGGGCGGTAAGTTTTACACCTGCACAAGCTGCTCTATATCTGTATCAGCTCAGCTGTGCCACTTCAAAAACATTCATCAGTTACATTTTTATTTATTTCACATATACTGTATACGTATATATATGTATATACATATATACAGGTGCAGCTCAAAAAATTTGAATATCGTGAAAAAGTTCCATATTTTTTGTCACTCATTTCAGAAAGTGAAACTCATATATTATATAGATTCATTACACATAGAGTGAAATATTTCAAGCCTTTATTTCTTGTAATTTTGATGATTATGGCTTACAGCTAATGAAACCCAAAATTCAGTGTCTCAGAAAATTAGAATATTTTTGCTTTAACATATTTTTAAAGTATCATATTTAATATTTGGTCGCATATTCTTTGCATGCTGTTACTTCCTGATGTCTGTGACCAATCAACATCAAAAGACTCTCAATATCTTATTTTCAGGTACTGTTACAAGCGATACTATAACCTCTCTGCATTTGAACTGATCTCTATGAGAATTGGGGGGTAAGACTAGATTCAGCTGTAAATTACGCTGGTACAGTATGGAACACATGACTGGCGAAATGGCTGTACGTCATCAAGGGTCTAAGGTATCAAACGAGCCCCAAACCATCACTCTGCGGCCAGATATGGAGTAGATGTGGATGGATCCCTTTAAGGGTTGTTTCTCCTGACTTTTTTCCCCATAGAGTTCTATAGGAAAATGAGTCAGGAGAAATAACCCTTGCAGTGATCCATCCACATCTACTCCATATCTGGCAACAGAGTGATGGTTTGGGGCTCGTTCGATAGCTCAGACCAGCCATGTGTTCCATACTGTACCAGCGTAATTTACAGCTGAATCTAGTCTTACTGCCCAATTCTCATAGAGATCAGTTCAAATGCAGAGAGGTTATAGTATCGCTTGTAACAGTACCTGAAAATAAGATATTGAGAGTCTTTTGATGTTGATTGGTCACAGACTTCAGGAAGTAACAGCATGCAAAGAATATGCGACCAAATATTAAATATGATACTTTAAAAATATGTTAAAGCAAATATTCTAAATATTCTAATTTTCTTTTGATGTTGATTGGTCACAGACTTCAGGAAGTAACAGCATGCAAAGGATATGTGACCAAATATTAAATATGATACTTTAAAAATATGTTAAAGCAAAATATTCTAATTTTCTGAGACAATGAATTTTGGGTTCCATTAGCTGTAAGCCATAATCATCAAAATTACAAGAAATAAAGGCTTGAAATATCTCACTCTATGTGTAATGAATCTATATAATATATGAGTTTCACTTTCTGAAATGAGTGACAAAAAATACTGAACTTTTTTACGATATTCAAATTTTTTGAGCTGCACCTGTATATATATGTATATATACACTCTGTTCCCTCACTTGCGCCCCTGTGTAACCAAAATAGTGGCCCGTCACCCGTATCTTGTTGCCGTTCTACTTATGCTCATTCAGGAGAGAGATGCTTCTGCAAAGCCGGGGAAGATTCAGAAAAGAATCACGCTTATTTTGTCAAGGCTAAAAAAAATGTGTCTTTCCGTCAGTACTGGCACACGCTGCGAACCGAACAATTACAGTCTTGCTTTAATACAGGTGCATAACTTTTATTTGTTGTTGTAGCCACTGTTACATTTTAAGGAAAAGCAATTTTATATTTCGTAGTTAATTTTTCTATTTTCCCCAGATTAAAGATAAGGGTTTCTTCTTCTTCGTGGACGCTTCCGATGAATCAAAAGCCAACTGGATGAGGTGAGAATTAAACTTGTGTTTAGTTATTGAGGGCTGTGTGTTTATGCCGGGTGCACAACGGTACATTTGTCAGGACGTCGTATCTTGCTCTCCAACACACCTGATGCAGTTAGAGCCCTGAGCCGGGCTGGCGCTAACCGCACATGTGTATTGATTACAGGTATGTGGCTTGTGCGTCCAGTGAGGGCGAACAGAACCTGACCGTGTTCCAGTATCACGGGCGCATCTACTACCGCATCTCCAAGGCCGTGCCGCCGGGGGCGGAGCTTCGGGTGTGGATCGGGCGCGAGTACGCCACCATGCTGGGCCTGCAGCTGGGTGAGCCTAATTTAGGGCGTAGGGCTGCTGAACCCCATATTTGGGAATGCAGATCTCATGAGGACCAAAACAATTCAGCCACAAAAAGCTAATTAATCATTTACTGTTAAAAACAGTAATCCCTAATCATTAACTGTTAAAAACAGTAATACCTAATCATTTACTGTTAAAAACAGTCATACCTAAATCATTTACTGTTAAAAACAGCAATACCTAATCATTTACTGTTAAAAACAGCATTACCTAATCATTTACTGTTAAAAACAGCATTACCGCATACATTCATTATGTCTCAGGCGACCGCATCAAGTTATTAATTATGTATCTCCTCGTCAGGCGACCACATTAAGTTTGAGTTTGGGGAGAAGGAGACCCTGATGAAGACCTTCCAGGATATCCAGGTGGTTTCCGTGGGCAACAGCAGCCAGCAGCCTGACGGACCGACTCTGGCCATCGGGGAGGTGTACAGCGAGGCGGCGAGCGAAGACCGCTGTTCCCCCCAGGGTCAGGGGACCCAGACCGTGTCCTCCACCATCCCACCCTCCAGCCCACTGCCACCTCCACCACACCCTGACTCCTCTCTCAACCCCGCCCACCCCACCCTCAAGTTCAACTTTGTGAAGGGGTCTGAGAGCCTGGTGAGTCTGAGCCGGGCCCAGAGCCGGTACTGGACCTTCTTTGGGTTCGAGGCCAACCGCTTCGGCCAGTTCCTGGACAAGACCAAGATCATCTGCAAGCTGTGCGGCGGGCGACTGGCGTACAGCGGGAACACCACCAACCTGCGCCAGCACCTCATCTATAAACACCGTCACGAGTTCAACCAGCTCATGGACTCTGGCATCGTGGTGCCCATTCAGGGCCGCTCTCCCGCTGCCACCTTCACCCCCGCAGGGCCCCAGAGGGGCGGCCAGAGGCTCTCCCAGCCCCCGGCCTCGCCCGGCAGCCTGGCCACTCCCAGAATGCCCCGGGGCGGGGATGGGAGTGCCAAAGTGAGCAGCAGTGTGACCAACAAGGCCCTGCCAGGCCCCCCGGCCCCTCCTGCGATCACCACGGTGACGGCCCTCCAAGTCGCGGTGCCTCAGGCCACCAACGCCATCGCGGACTTCCTGGTGCGGGATCTGCTACCCCCCCAGACTGTGGAAGGGGAAGGGTTCAGACAGCTAATTTCCACCCTACTACCTTCCTACCAGCTGCCCTCTGCCCAATTTCTGGCACAGGAGGTGCTGGGCGCAGCTTACCAGCAGGGCAGGGCGAAGTGGGCGGGGCTTCTGAGGGACGCTGTGAGGGGGGCGGTGACCTCAGAGAAACCCGCGGTCGTCACGCTATCGCTCGATGAACCAATCCAGGAGTCTGACTCAAGCTCTGCCGTCTCACCCCTGGAGGATGGCTGCTCTGTGCCTCCCCCTGGGCCCACTGAGGGCGGGGCGCGTTCCCGCGTGGCGGTCAGCGGTGAGGTGTGGTGGCATGGCTGGAGAGGCGGCGCCAGTTATGTCACGCTCTCGGCGCACTTTGTGGACGAGGACTTCGGGCAGCACAGCCTGACCCTGTCATCACAGCAACTGGGAGAGGCGAGTGTAGAGGCCCGCGTTCGAGAGATGGCCTCGGAGTGGGGTGTGGCCACGCCCAGTTTCATTCTACTGGGGGGCCAGGAGGGGAACGTCAGCGCTCTGTACCCCAACTTTACCCCCACTTTAGAAAAAGGCAATTCTGCTACCTCAGAGCAGAGCTCTAATCTACCCCCTGAAAATGCCACCAGGGCAAGCCCACCCCGCCCAGAGTCTCCGTCCTGTCCACCCCCACCGCCCTGCCCCGCCCCTTCCTGGCCGCCTGTTTCCTGTGTGCTCGGCGTCCTGCGTGAATGCATGCAGTGCATTCTGCAGCTCCCCGACGTGTCCCGCACACTCACCCGCTGTCAGGCGCTCCTTTCCAAACTCCTCCTCTTCATCCCCACCCCCTCTGCCCCCAACCCCACGGACTCTAACCCTAAACCTGCCCCCTCCCCAGCTCCGCCTTCTGGTGTTGCCGAGCTGCTGACTGACCCCGCCCTGAAGTCGCTGTTGAAGTCGTGGGGTCAGGATGGGTTGTGCTGGAGCACCCTGTACTCCGGAGTGCAGACGCTCTCTGACGCTCAGGACACTTTCTCACACATTCTGAGGGAAATGGCCGCCAGCAGCAGCAGTGTGAACGCAGAGCTCCAGCCTGACGCCAGCGCAGACTCTGCTAACGCCATTGGCTGCCTGCCTCCTGCTGGCCTCCCCGAGCCCTGCGATTGGTCATTGCTAGGGGAACTGTGTGGCGTGTTGAAGCCGTTGGATGTGGCCTGCAGCACTCTGGCCAGGGAGCAATTCCCCCGCCTCTCGCTGGTCAAACCGGTTCTCACCAGTCTGCTTTCCCGCCACTTTGCGCTCTGCGCTGGCGACTCCCCCTTCAGACAGGAGGCCAAGCGGGTGGTCAGGAAGAGCCTGGTGGGTCGCTATAGCGACCCAGAGCTCAACCGTGCTCTGAACCTCGCCTGCGCCCTGGACCCCCGTTTCAGGGGCCTGGAGTTTGTGGAGGTTGGGGAGCGGGCCAAGACCTTAGGCTGGCTGAAGGAGGAGGTGGTGGGGCTGGCCCAGGAGGTGGGAGGAGGGGAGCAGGATGGGAGCCATAAGCGCAGACACAAACGAACAAGCAGCAGTGTTCGGGACATGAGGTCCGGGGGGAAAAGGGTGCGGCAAGCAGGAGAACCTGAGCCAGAGAAGAGCAGCGATCAGCCTGGATCAGCCTCCCGGGAGCAACAGGACCCTGGAGCCACCATCATCCTCGACGATGACGACGACGAAGACGACAGCGAGAGGAAGCCCGAGAAGGAGGTGCAGTCCTCCGCCCCTGCCCCCAAAGAGAAGGGCCTCTCAGACATGGAGTTTCTGCTGGGGGGCCTGTGCCCCGCCCGGCCGCAGACGCCACAGCGCTCCTTGGCTCAGCAGGTGGAGCGGGAACTGGCCATCTTCTGGGCGGAGCCAGGGGTGGAGCTGGGGGAGGAGCCCCTGCAGTGGTGGCGAGAGAGGGCGGGGCAGTTGCCCCTCCTGGCTCGGGCCGCCCGCGTTTACCTGGCCGCGCCCGCCACCGCAAGCCACGCCCCCCATCTGCTGGCACAGCGCATCGGGGAGGGCGGGGCCATGTTCCACAAGAGGGCCAACGTCCCCCCCGAGTCTCTGGACCAGCTGCTGTTTCTGCACCATAACCGCCTGACCGTTACCGTTAACCAGAGCGCAGCGAACGCTGTTTCTGCACCATAACCGCCTGAGCATTATGTGTCTATGTACAGGATCATATACATGCATATGTATTTAGATGTATGCACAGGATCATATACACGCATATGTATTTAGATGTATGTACAGGATTAAATACACGAATATGTATTTTGATGTATGTTCAGGATCATATACACACGTGTGTATTTAGATGTATGTACAGGATCATATGCACACATATGTATTTAGATGTATGTACAGGATCATATACACACGTGTGTATTTTGATGTATATACAGGATCATATACACGCGTGTGTATTTAGATGTATGTACAGGATCATATACATGCGTTTGTATTTAGATGTATGTACAGGATCATATACATGCATGTATTTGGATCTATGTACAGTAGTGTGGTATACTCATGTCTGCATGATGTGTACGTTACAGAGACAGGCCATTGAAATGATGTCACACCCTCAAAATTGAAACCAATTAACAGCTAAGCTCAACAGCTTCGCCAGTTAACGGTCAATTTGTTTGGTACTTCAAAATTTGACACAGGTGCATTACTGGACAACACTTTCTAAGTCTGGCTTCTTATGTACAACAAGAAGACTGTGGGTAGCGTCTGGCTTGCCTGTTGGCCAATGACTCGTTGGGGTCAAAGAAAAATAGACATTTTGTGAATTGTCTTCACAAAATCTACACCCGGGCATATTTTCTGTGTTTATTTTTTTTCTTTTTAAATTACATACTATCAATTATTCACTCACCCTTAGCTGTGAGTCTGTGGGAGAGGTTTGCGGTGGGCTGATTACATAGGTCACTTTGGGCAGTGAAAAAAAAAAAGTGACACAGCAAAAACAAATTCAGAGGAGTATAACATTCCGGAAAGTATAACGTGATGGTTAGTAGAGGTTTTACTGCATATGGGAAAAATGTGTTGAGAAATTATTGTATACTGGATTGCTAATAATACCACCCAAGCCTTGAGACTGGATCAGCTTTTGTCTATATTGGATTTCTGAAAATATGTTCTGCAAAATACAAATTTGAAATTCTGCAAAAGATCCAAACTGATTATTAAATGTACTTTTGACCCATTTCAAAATGTTTAACAAAAAACCCTGACAAAGGTAGAATGTGCCCACATTTCAGAACTTCAATTAGCTATTTGCAACAAATAACTGAATTTTGCAAAATTGTCTTATTTGTTTCTTCTGATGAGCTGAACCTCATTGTGTCTCCTCTCCTCTCTAAAGCCTGTGGCACTGCAGTTCTGTCTCAGTGAATTGTGAGCATGTAATTTATCACTGACCTGTGTGTGAAAGCCTCCCAGAATGTTCCATGAATTCACTGAAATCGGACGGCCCCACCTGCTGTTGTAAAACCTTTATGTTTTCAAAAACAGGCAAAGGGTTGAACATGCTACCTGAGCCAGGTGAATTCCCACATTAAAAACAGGCAAAGGGTTTGACATGCTACCTGAGCCAGGTGAATTTCCACATTAAAAACAGGCAAAGGGTTTAACATGCTACTGAGCCAAGTGAATTCCCACATTAAAAACAGGAAAAGAAAATAACAGCTTTACTGTTCTGTTTATTCAATAGATTTACTAGAAATACTGTCAAATTAGAAACAGCCTGACTGTAAATGTCTGTGTGGAAAACTACGATATATTTTACACAGTATAGTACTATAACAATTAGGAAATAAAATCCTTGGTTACCTTGATGACTTGATGACTGCATGAAAAGTTGCATTTTGTAAAAACTGCCATGTAGGTATGAACTGTATGTCTCTCCCTCACTCCTCTGTGTGCTTGACTGACCCACTCAGCAAAAGGTGCTTTAAAAGTAGCTGGACAGAGAAATACCTGTCCACTGAGGGCTGAAAATTAAAATGGAAGAAATGTAAAGTTTAAGTCTTTTTTAAAGATTTATTTTGCACCCCTTTTATTTTGTGGGTGCAAAAGAAAAACCCACATATGTGGCATGACAAAATTGGTCAGAATCAAATCATACATTTCCCATTTGTGTGATGTCTAATGGGAACTGGAAAAAAATATACAAGTTGATATATAGTACAAAAACAATCAAAGTTTTATTGTATTTTAACAGATAAGCCAAGCCAAATAGGGCCTCCAGGTAACTAACCAACACTACAAATTAATGTCAGCTAGCTTACTAGCAACGCACGGTAGCTTATGCTGAAACCACAGACTACAAAAAATAGCACCAGAAACTCCTGAATAAAACCTGGAACCCTCCCAAATCTGGAACGTGGACTGAAGTAAAAAGAGCAGTTCTGGGTTTTACTCAGTGCAGTTATCCAGCTAACTCAGTAATCCTGCTTTGTGAAACGGGGCCCTGGCCTTACGTGATACGTGAACCCAAACAATGCCTGAAAATGCACCCCACTTCATGTCAGAACCACCAGCATCATCACTGTCCATTTTTTGGGGCGCACGGTGCAGTTCCAGTGTGGGCTGGTGCCAGAACACTGGGTTTGGTTGATATTAGTGGAAAGGCTGTATGTAAATGTAGGGCTGGGTTCAGAGACAGGATGTGGTGCATTAATGTCCGCTATAGAACGTGACGTCACCCCTTCAGAGGCCATAAGCATCTCTGGGTATGTAGAGTGGCCAGCTGGGGCCGTGGTTCAACACCCACAGGCAATATCATCACACAGTTAGCTGCATATTTTTAATTTGACGAAATACAACTCGCAGTTTAAAATGCTGAGAATAAGCAAGCAGAAGTCTGACATTTCAGTGCTAATTTAGTTCACTGAGACCGAGTAGATGCTGGTGTCTTTCCTGAAATCGGATTAATTTCAGGTTTTACCTGACGTACAGGAAGGTCATGCGGTCTGGATTAATCTGATTGGTGTACAGCCACCATTAAACATGAATCACTCCACAACACTTCCCATTATTGTGAGTGAGAATGGGATCCGTATGGCTAGGGTACCTATGACGTGTTGTAGGTATTTTCTGTTGTATCATAGCCATGTATAATGTTGGTTTCTCCACTGGCCGTCACCAAAACGTCTCTCCACCTTCAGGAAGCACTCTCACAGGGCTCCCAAGCGCTAACGTTAAAAACATAAGCATTCAATAAGTATTCTTATAATTCTTCTTTACTCTTACAAATGTAAACTTCAACTTGTTCTTGTCCTGAAGTAATCCAAGAACCTCCTAGAGAGAGTATTGTTCCCTTAAAACTAAGATATGCAAGATAAAAACATCCCCCACACATGCAGCGATACATTGCCAATACTGGGCCTGATTTACGAAGCTGTTTAGTATGTGCAAAACATTTTAACACATGAAAAACTAATAACACAACCAATTATTGGTGCAAAACAAATACAATGACCAATCATTGCTCATGTTATTGGTTTTGCGTGCGCTAAAATGTTTTGCACATGCTAATGGTTTTAGTACATCATGTCCACAGTCAGGTATGCATAGTGATTAGTGGACACGGTTGATAGAACTATATCACTGTAATTCATTCTAACTGCGGTTTATTTGGTTTAGTGTTGGTTTATTTCTTAGTTCTGCTGCACAGTTCATTAAGCCTTCTCCCATTTCCCAATGGCTTAGGATGTGGTTTCCAGTCCCTTCAGTTTGAGCTCGTCCAGGGGAATGTCAGCGCCTCTCTGCGCGGCCCGGCTTCGGCAGTGCAGGTACACATACAGAGGGTGGATGAAGGTCAGTAGGCTGAAAAGAGTGAGGCCGATATCCACCTGGAGAGAAACAGCAAAACAGGAGGAGTCTGCCAGAGGAATAAGACAACCTATAATCAACACAGTTTAACACCAAGTCAAACGTCTGGGATATCGATCTGTCCAGTTAGGAAGCGTAAACGATTGTGAATCAATTTCACCTGCTTTGGTGCAAATGAAAGTGACAACAGGTGGACAGGAGAGGCAACAGCAAGACAACCCCCAAAAAGTAAATGGTTTTGCAGGTGGTGGCCACAGACCATTTCTCTCTCCTTATCCTTTCAGATTTTTCTCTAGTTTTGCATTTTGCTAGTGCCCTTGTCACTACTGGTAGCATGAGGCGGTACCTGCAGCCCATTCAGGTTGCACAGGTAATCCAGCTCCTCCAGGATGGCACATCCATACGTGCCGTCACAAGAGAAGGTTTGCTGTGTCTCCCAGCACAGTCTCAAGAGCGTGGAGGAGATACCGGGAGACGGGCTATTACACGAGGAGAGCTGGACAGGGCCGTAGAAAGGCAACAACCCAGCGGCAGGACTGGTATCTGCTTCTTTGTGCGAGGAGGAACAGGAGGAGCACTGCCAGAGCCCTACAAAATGACCTCCAGTGGGCTACTCGTGTGCATGTTCCTGTAGTGGGACCTGTGCTCACAGCCCAGCACCGTGCAGCTCGATTGGCATTTGCCAGAGAACACCAGAATTGGTAGGTTCGTCATTGGCACCCCGTTCTCTTCACAGATGAGAGCAGGTTCACACAGCACATGTGACAGACGTGAAAGAGTGGAGACGCCGTGGCGAATGTTATGCTGCCTGCAACATCATCCAGCATGACCGGTTTGGTTTAATTGACTTGGTGTTATACTGTGATGATTAAGTGTTCTCTTAATTTTTTTGGAGCAGTGTATATATAAATCTAATGGAAGGAAACCCTGATCTTGTTATTGTATTTTTGTATAGTAATATTCTTTGAGTTTGTTATTTAATGCAAAGGACACTCCACAACTGGCAGACAGACTAACTGACAGTGGTGGCATTTTCCGTCTTTCGGATGAGACGTTAAACCGAGGTCCTGACTCACTGTGGTCATTAAGATCCCATGACACTTATCGCAAAGAGTAGGGGTTTCCCCGGTGTCCTGGCTAAACTCCCAACCCAGGCTCTTTCAATCTGCCACCTAATCATCCCCCAGTTTAATTGGCAAATAAATTCTTCTCTCCCTCTCCACCTCAGCTGATGTGTGGTGAGCATTCTGGCGCAAAATGGCTGCCGCTGCATCACCCAGGTGGGTGCTGCACATTAGTGGTGGTTGAGGCGAGTTTCCCCCTCATCATTGTAAGCGCTTTGAGTCACCAGTTGGTGAGAAAGGCGCTATATAAATGCAAGGCATTATTATTATTATTTTAATAATGTCAGTTATTACATATTTAATGTTGAATAACAAATGCAAAGTATTCTTTTTCCAGCTAACTTGCCAACCAAATTTCAAGTGAGGGCTGAGAATGTGCTATCACTTATATAATACCTGTGGGCAGGGGCGTAGCATGACATTCTGGGCCCCGTGCAAATGCAGTCTCTCTGGGCCCCCTTCCCAATGCAAACTCTTTAGTACGGGCCTTCTGGGGGCCCCTCCCCACCTTGGGGCCCTGGGTGGTCAGGTCCACTTGTCCCCCCACTACGACGCCCCTGCCTGTGGGTATGTCAAATTCACCATTAACACCTAACGTGGTTTGAAAACTTTGAGTCTTTCAGTGCATATTTCCTGTTGATTGTGTGATGTACACTATATAGCCAAAAGTATGTGGACACCCCTTGGTCTGGGGCTGGTTTTTATGGTTCAGGCTAGGTTCCTTAGTACCAGTGAAGGCAAATCTTAACACTACAGCATACAATGACATTCTAGACGATTCTGGGTTTCCAACTTTGTGGCAACAGTTTGGGGAAGCCCCTTTCCTGTTTCAGAATGACAATGCCCCTGTACACAAATAGAGGTCCGTACAGGAATAGATTGTCGAGATTGGTATGGAAGAACTTTACTGGCCTGAACAGAGCCCTGACCTCAACCCCATCAAACACCATTGGGATCAATTGGAAAGCCGACTGCGAGCCAGGCCTAATAGCCCCCCATCAGTGTCCAACCTCACTAATGCTCTTCTGACTGAATGGAAACCAATCCACACAGCAATGTTCTAACATCTAGTGGAAAGCCTTCCTAGGAGAGTGGAGGCTGTTATAGCAGCAAATGGGGACCAACTCTATATTAATGCCCATGATTTTGGAGTGAGATGTTGGACGAGCAAGTGTCCGTATACTTTTGGCCATGTGGTGTACATGATGATGTCTGGAAGCTCACATAAAGGGGATCCCCGTGGAATGGCCCCTTGACCAGGGCGATACAGGGGTACTGCAGCAAAGACACCACGGCAGAGAGGGACATCACCAGACCGTACAGCTTCCCAAAGTGGTGGGCAGGAAACCTGGGGAGACGAACAGGAAGACCCCCAAAGTGTGAGAAACTCGCACAAACTTACGTACTGCATCACATTCGGGGTACAGGGTACGATCTGCAGCAGAACCTCAATCCGGGTACAGGGTACGATCTGCAGCAGAACCTCACTCAGGGTACAGGGTATCATCTGGAGCAGAACCTCACTCATGGTACAGGGTATGATCTGGAGCAGAACCTCACTCAGGGTACAGGGTATGATCTTGGAGCAGAACCTCAATCCGGGTACAAGGTATGAAATAAAGCAGAACCTCACTCAGGGTACAGGGTATGATTTGCAGCAGAACCTTACACAGGTTATAGGGTATGACCTGGAGCAGAACCTCAATCAGGGTACAGGGTATGACATGGAGCAGAACCTCATTTGGGGTACAGTGTACGATCTGCAGCAGAAGCTCACTCGGGGTACAGGGTATGATCTGGAGCAGAACCTCACTCGGGGTACAGAGTACGATCTGCAGCAAAACCTAACTCAGGGTACAGGGTACAATCTGCAGCAGAAGCTCACTCGGGGTACAGGGTATGATCTGCCGCAGAACCTCACTCGGGGTACAGGGTACGATCTGCAGCAGAACCTCACTCGGGGTACATGACATGAGCTGGAGCAGAACCTCACTCAGGGTACAGGATATGATCTGGAGCAGAAGCTCACTTGGGGTACAGCATACAATCTGCAGCAGAACCTCACTCGGGGTACAGGGTACAATCTGCAGCAGAACCTCACTCGGTACAGAATATGATCTGGAGCAGAAGCTCACTCGGGGTACAGGGTATAATCTGGACCAGAAACTCACTCAGGAAAATTGTTAAAATAACAACCATTTATTTTCTTTTTTTATCTAAAATAGCCTATATACAGGTGCAGCTCTGTATCATGAAAAAGTTCAGTATTTTTTATCACTCATGTCAGAAAGTGAAACTCATATATTATATAGATTCATTACACATAGAGTGAAATATTTCAAGCCTTGTAATTTTGATGATTATGGCTTACAGCTAATGAAAACTCAAATTAAGTGTCTCAGAAAATTAGAATATTACATAAGATCAATAAAAAAGGATATTTTAAACAGAAATGTCAGCCTTCTGAAAAGTATGTTAATTTCTATGCACTCAATACTTGGTTGGGGCTCCTTTTGCATGAATTACTGCATCAATGCAGCGTGGCGTGGAGGCGATCAGCCTGTGGCACTGCTGAGGTGTAATGGAAGCCCAGGTTGCTTTGATAGCGGCCTTCAGGTCATCTGCATTGTTGGGTCTGGTGTCTCTCATCTTCCTCTTGACAATACCCCATAGATTCTCTATGGGGTTCAGGTCAGGCGAGTTTGCTGGCCAATTAAGCACAGTAATACCATAGTCATTGAACCAGCTTTTGGTACTTTTGGCAGTGTGGGCAGGTGCCAAGTCCTGCTGGAAAATGAAATCAGCATCTCCATAAAGCTTGTCAGCAGAAGGAAGCATGAAGTGCTCTAAAATTTCCTGGTAGATGGCTGCGTTGACTGTGGACTTCAGAAAACACAGTGGACCAACACCAGCAGATGACATGTCACCCCAAATCATCACTGACTGTGGAAACTTCACACTGGACTTCAAGCAACGTGGATTCTGTGCCTCTCCACTCTTCCTCCAGACTCTGGGACCTTGATTTCCAAATTAAATGCAAAATTTACTTTCATCTGAAAAGAGGACTTTGGACCACTGAGCAACAGTCCAGTTCTTTTTCTCCTTAGCCCAGGTAAGATGCTTCTGACGTTGTCTCTGGTTCAGGAGTGGCTTGACACGAGGAATGCAACATTTGTATCCCATGTCCTGGATTTGTCTGTGCGTGGTGGCTCTTGATGCACTGACTCCAGCCTCAGTCCACTCCTTGTGAAGCTCCCCCAAATTCCTGAATGGATTTTGCTTGACAATCCTCTCAAAGCTGCTGTTATCCCTGTTGCTTGTGCACCTTTTCCTACCACACTTTTTCCTTCCACTCAACTTTCTATGAATATGCTTGGATACAGCACTCTGTGAACAACCAGCTTCTTTAGCAATTACCTTTTGTGGCTTACCCTCCTTGTGGAGGGTGTCAATGACTGTCTTCTGGACATCTGTCAAGTCAGCAGTCTTCCCCATGATTGTGTAGCCTACTGAACCAGACTGAGAGACCATTTAAAGGCTCAGGAAACCTTTGCAGGTGTTTTGAGTTAATTAGCTGATTAGAGTGTGACACCATGAGTTTCCAAAATTGAACTTTTTCCCAATATTCAAATTTTCTGAGACACTGAATTTGGGTTTTCATTAGCTGTAAGCCATAATCATCAAAATTATAAGAAATAAAGGCTTGAAATATTTCACTCTATGTGTAATGAACTTTTTCACGATATTCTAATTTTTTGAGCTGCACCTGTATTTTCATGAAGCACACCCATAAATACATTTAACCTAAATGACGTTTTGGAAAGTTGATGTTATGTGGGAAGTAGCTATAGGCTGAATTGGCTAAATGGCTGTAAGTCATCAAGGGTCTGAGCCTCAAACCATCACTCTGCTGCCAGATATGCAGTAGATATGGATGGATCACTTGAAGGCTTGTTTCTTCTGACTCATTTTCCTATTGAACTCTATGGAAAAATAAGTCAGGAGAAACAACCCTTCAAGTGATCCATCCATATCTACTGCATATCTGGCAGCAGAGTGATGGTTTGAGGCTTGTTTGATAGCGTAGACCCTTTATAATTTACAGCCATTTAGCCAACCATGGGTTCCATGCTATTCCCGTGTAATTTACAGCTTAATCTAGTCCCACCCCCCAATTCCCATAGAGATCCATTCAAATGCAGAGAGGTTATTGTATGGCTTGTAAGAGTAGCTGAAAATAAGATATCAAGAGTCTTTTGATATCCTTTTATACCCAGTCATGATGGCATCACCTGTTTACCTGTGGAATGTTCCAAACAGGTGTTTTTTTTGCTTTACCCCTGTCCCAACTTTTTTGGAATGTGTTGCGGGCATCAAATTCGGAATTAGCATATATTTACAAAAATCAATAAAGTTAAACATTAAATATTTTTTCTTTGTACTGTTTTCAATTAAATATATGTAAAAGAGAATTTACAAATCACTATTTTCTGCTTTTAAGTGCATTTTACATACTATCCCAACTTTTTTGGAATTGGGGTTTATAATTATCCCCGGCATTAATTTGTGCGTGAATAATAAAGTGTTCGACTGCATGACCTACATGGACAAAACAAAAATTGAAGGCCTTTTGACATCAACTTAAAATAAAGAATAATTTTTATTATTTATAATGTGCAGAGTTCTGCAGAAACATTTTCCCTAAAACCTTGCCATTCTAATTTATTCTTCTTCTTCATCTTATTATTATTATAATTATTATTTTGTATTTATTCCAGGGAATCCAATTGAGAGAAAGCTCTCTTTTGCAATGGAGCCCTGATATACAGAGAAGCAAATATACAATTGAAAAAAATATTCTAAAATATTTCCAAAATAAAATAGAACAAAAAAAAACAAAAAAAAACAATCATATAAAAAATTTAAAAAAACATACCATGTCCTTCAAAAGTACTTTAAACTGATTAAGCAATATGAGTTGACCTAACTCTAAACAGCTTTGTACGTCATTCCACTTATATGGTGCATAAAACTGAAATGCTGTTTTCCCTAGTTTTGTGTTCACACAGGGAATGTCCAACATAAGACAGTCCCGCGAGGAGCGTGTGTGACAATTTGCTGTTCTAATCTTTAAAAGCGATGTTATTTAGAAAGGCAACTTATTTATGAGCGCCTTTTAAACAAACAATAGGCAATGTTGCTCCGTTCATACAGTAAGTGATGGCCAGCCAACCTTCTATTACTTACATGATACTGATGAAGGCCGCGTTACCTCCATACAGAAAAGAGCGACTGAGAACCTGCAGTGAGAACGTGAGATACTGCAGAGGGAGCACAGGAATGGAGGCACACATGGAGAAGAGAAGGCAGGTGAGAGAAGTGATGAAGAGGGAGAGAATGGAGGAACGCAAGTCTGCCTCCTTCTCCGTCTCTCCTGGGGGAGGAACAGGGTGAAAGAGAGGGAGGCGGGGGAGAGACAAATGCTAAAATGTTAGTCTGTAATATACTATAATATACTGACACTTATTTCTAGTCATTAGTCTGGTTTTATTTCAGCTGTTCATAGTTCATAGGTAATACCTGTACTCACCTGGGGCTCGCTGTTTTCCTTTGTTTCTGTCCATGATGAGTCCATTCCAGGGAGCACAGAAAACCCCACACAACTGTGCAATGGCAAATGCATTGGTGTACCTGCTCACTGTAAGAGAGTTAATGAAGTACATTAAGGGTTAATACAGTAGTATATATTAAATCAGTGCTAGAAAAAGTAAATCTGAATCGGTGGGTGTCTTTACCGAGGGTGGGGTCCCTGTCCGAGAGGCGGGTCAACATGGGGTTCAGGGTCCCAATAAACAGGTAATGTCTCAGCTGCATGAGGGAGAGCCAGACGAGGTGAAACAGGAAGAACCAGGACTGGACACAGCTGCTAAAACTGGGCTCTGCTGACCAGGCAGAAGAAGAGACGAATGGAAAGAAGGGAAAATTACAAACAAAATACTTTCAGATGCTGGTAAATCTGACCACTGCTGGGCACCCATTCCTGCTGACGACTCTGTAACAGGTCTGCTGGGCACCCCATCCTGCTGACGACTCTGTAACAGGTCTGCTGGGCACCCCATCCTGCTGACGACTCTGTAACAGGTCTGCTGGGCACCCCATCCTGCTAAGCACTCTGGAACAGGTCTGCTGGGCACCCCATCCTGCTATGTTCTAGTGTTTGGATGAGATCAGTGTGCTTGTGTTTAGATGAGAACAGTGTTCTAGTATTTGGATGAGATCAGTGTGCTTGTGTTTAGATGAGAACAGTGTGCTAGTGTTAGGATGAGATCAGTGTTCTAGTGTTAGGATGAGATCAGTGTTCTAGTGTTAGGATGAGATCAGTGTGTTAGTGTTAGGATGAGATCAGTGTTCTAGTGTTTGTATGAGATCAGTGTTCTAGTGTTTGAATGAGATCAGTGTGCTAGTGTTAGGATGAGATCAGTGTGCTAGTGTTAGGATGAGAAGAGTGTTTTAGTGATAGGATGAGATCAGTGTGCTAGAGTTAGGATGGGATCAGTGTGCTAGTGTTAGGATGAGATCAGTGTACTAGTGTTTGGAAGAGATCAGTGTCCTAGTGTTGTAATGAGATCAGTATGCTAGTGTTAGGATGAGATCAGTGTTCCTAGTTTGGATGAGATCAGTGTGCTAGTGTTTGGATGAGATCAGTGTGCTAGTGTTAGGATGAGATCAGTGTTCTAGTGTTTGGATGAGATCAGTGTTCTAGTGTTAGGATGAGATCAGTGTGCTAGAGTTAGGATGGGATCAGTGTGCTAGTGTTTGGATGAGATCAGTGTGCTAGTGTTAGGATGAGATCAGTGTTCTAGTGTTTGGATGAGATCAGTGTACCAGTGTTTGGATGAGATCAGTGTGCTAGTGTTAGGATGAGATCAGTGTGCTAGTGTTAGGATGAGATCAGTGTGCTAGTGTTAGGATGAGATCAGTGTGCTAGTGTTAGGATGAGATCAGTGTGCTAGTGTTTGGATGAGATCAGTGTGCTAGTGTTAGGATGAGATCAGTGTGCTAGTGTTAGGATGAGATCAGTGTTCTAGTGTTAGGATGAGATCAGTGTTCTAGTGTTAGGATGAGATCAGTGTGCTAGTGTTAGGATGAGATCAGTGTGCTAGTGTTTGGATGAGATCAGTGTGCTATTGTTTGGATGAGATCAGTGTTCTAGTATTAGGATGAGATCAGTGTGCTACTGTTAGGATGAGAAGAGTGTTCTAGTGTTAGGATGAGATAAGTGTTCTAGTGTTAGGATGAGATCAGTGTTCTAGTGTTTGGATGAGATCAGTGTACCAGTGTTTGGATGAGATCAGTGTGCTAGTGTTAGGATGAGATCAGTGTACTAGTGTTTGGATGAGATCAGTGTTCTAGTGTTAGGATGAGATCAGTGTGCTAGTGTTAGGATGAGATCAGTGTGCTAGTGTTCGGATGAGATCAGTGTTCTTGTGTTAGGATGAGATCAGTGTGCTAGTGTTAGGATGAGATCAGTGTTCTATGTTAGGATGAGATCAGTGTTCTAGTGTTAGGATGAGATCAGTGTACTAGTGTTTGGATGAGATCAGTGTTCTAGTGTTAGGATGAGATCAGTGTGCTAGTGTTAGGATGAGATCAGTGTGCTAGTGTTTGGATGAGATCAGTGTTCTAGTGTTAGGATGAGATCAGTGTTCTAGTGTTTGGATTAGATCAGTGTTCTAGTCTTAGGATGAGATCAGTGTGCTTTTGTTAGGATGAGATCAGTGTGCTAGTGTTTGGATGAGATCAGTGTTCTAGTGTTTGGATGAGATCAGTGTTCTAGTGTTAGGATGAGATCAGTGTGCTAGTGTTCGGATGAGATCAGTGTTCTAAGTTTGGATGAGATCAGTGTTCTAGTTTTAGGATGAGATTGGGGTTCTAGTGTTAGGATGAAAACAGTGTGCTAGTGTTAGGATGAGATCAGTGTTCTAGTGTTAGGATGAGATCAGTGTGCTAGTGTTTGGATGAGATCAGTGTACCAGTGTTTGGATGAGATCAGTGTGCTAGTGTTAGGACGAGATCAGTGTTCAAGTGTTTGGATGAAATCAGTGTTCTAGTTTTAGGATGAGATCAGTGTGCTAGTGTTAGGATGAGATCAGTGTACTAGTGTTTGGATGAGATCAGTGTTCTAGTGTTAGGATGAGATCAGTGTGCTAGTGTTAGGATGAGATCAGTGTTCTAGTGTTAGGATGAGATCAGTGTTCTAGTTTTAGGATGAGATCAGTGTGCTAGTGTTAGGATGAGATCAGTGTGCTAGTGTTTGGATGAGATCAGTGTTCTAGTGTTAGGATGAGATCAGTGTTCTAGTGTTAGGATGAGATCAGTGTTCTAGTGTTAGGATGAGATCAGTGTTCTAGTGTTTGGATGAGATCAGTGTTCTAGTGTTAGGATGAGATCAGTGTGCTTTTGTTAGGATGAGATCAGTGTGCTAGTGTTTGGATGAGATCAGTGTTCGAGTGTTTGGATGAGATCAGTGTGCTATTGTTAGGATGAGATCAGTGTGCTAGTGTTAGGATGAGATCAGTGTTCTAGTGTTAGGATGAGATCAGTGTTCTAGTGTTAGGATGAGATCAGTGTTCTAGTGTTAGGATGAGATCAGTGTGCTAGTGTTAGGATGAGATCAGTGTTCTAGTGTTTGGATTAGATCAGTGTTCTAGTGTTAGGATGAGATCAGTGTTCTAGTGTTAGGATGAGATCAGTGTTCTAGTGTTAGGATGAGATCAGTGTGCTAGTGTTAGGATGAGATCAGTGTTCTAGTGTTTGGATGAGATCAGTGTTCTAGTGTTAGGATGAGATCAGTGTGCTTTTGTTAGGATGAGATCAGTGTGCTAGTGTTTGGATGAGATCAGTGTGCTAGTGTTAGGATGAGATCAGTGTTCTAGTGTTAGGATGAGATCAGTGTTCTAGCTTTAGGATGAGATCAGTGTTCTAGTGTTAGGATGAGATCAGTGTTCTATGTTAGGATGAGATCAGTGTTCTAGTGTTTGGATTAGATCAGTGTTCTAGTCTTAGGATGAGATCAGTGTGCTTTTGTTAGGATGAGATCAGTGTGCTAGTGTTTGGATGAGATCAGTGTTCGAGTGTTTGGATGAGATCAGTGTGCTATTGTTAGGATGAGATCAGTGTGCTTTTGTTAGGATGAGATCAGTGTGCTAGTGTTTGGATGAGATCAGTGTTCTAGTGTTAGGATGAGATCAGTGTTCTAGTGTTAGGATGAGATCAGTGTGCTAGTGTTAGGATGAGATCAGTGTGCTAGTGTTAGGATGAGATCAGTGTTCTAGTGTTTGGATTAGATCAGTGTGCTAGTGTTAGGATGAGATCAGTGTGCTTTTGTTAGGATGAGATCAGTGTGCTAGTGTTTGGATGAGATCAGTGTTCGAGTGTTTGGATGAGATCAGTGTTCTAGTGTTAGGATGAGATCAGAGTTCTAGTGTTAGGATTAGATCAGTGTTCTAGTTTTAGGATGAGATCAGTTTTACAGAGTTAGGATGAGATCAGTGTGCTAGTGTTTGCATGAGATCAGTGTTCTACATTTGGATGAGATCAGTGTGCTAGTGTTAGGATGAGATCAGTGTACTCGTGTTAGGATGGGATCAGTATGCTAGTGTTAGGACGTGATCAGTGTTCTTGTGTTTGGATGTGATCAGTGTTCTAGTGTTACGATGAGATCAGTGTTCTAGTGTTTGGATGAGATCAGTGTTCTAGTGTTAGGATGAGATCAGTGTTCTAGTGTTAGGATGAGATCAGTGTTCTAGTGTTAGGATGAGATCAGTGTTCTAGTGTTAGGATGAGATCAGTGTGCTAGTGTTAGGATGAGATCAGTGTGCTAGTGTTAGGATGAGATCAGTGTTCTAGTGTTTGGATTAGATCAGTGTTCTAGTGTTAGGATGAGATCAGTGTGCTTTTGTTAGGATGAGATCAGTGTGATAGTGTTTGGATGAGATCAGTGTGCTAGTGTTAGGATGAGATCAGTGTACTCGTGTTAGGATGGGATCAGTGTGCTAGTGTTAGGATGTGATCAGTGTGCTTGTGTTCGGATGAGATCAGTGTGCTAGTGTTTGGATGAGATCAGTGTTCGAGTGTTTGGATGAGATCAGTGTGCTATTGTTAGGATGCGATCAGTGTGCTAGTGTTAGGATGAGATCAGAGTTCTAGTGTTAGGATGAGATCAGAGTTCTAATGTTAGGATGAGATCAGTGTTCTAGTGTTAGGATGAGATCAGTGTGCTAGTGTTAGGATGAGATCAGTGTTCTAGTGTTTGGATTAGATCAGTGTTCTAGTGTTAGGATGAGATCAGAGTTCTAGTGTTAGGATGAGATCAGTGTTCTAGTGTTAGGATGAGATCAGTGTGCTAGTGTTACGATGAGATCAGTGTTCTAGTGTTTGGATTAGATCAGTGTTCTAGTGTTAGGATGAGATCAGTGTGCTTTTGTTAGGATGAGATCAGTGTGCTAGTGTTTGGATGAGATCAGTGTGCTAGTGTTAGGATGAGATCAGAGTTCTAGTGTTAGGATGCGATCAGTGTTCTAGTGTTAGGATGAGATCAGAGTTCTAGTGTTAGGATGAGATCAGTGTTCTAGTGTTAGGATGAGATCAGTGTTCTAGTGTTTGGATTAGATCAGTGTTCTAGTGTTAGGATGAGATCAGTGTGCTTTTGTTAGGATGAGATCAGTGTTCAAGTGTTTGGATGAAATCAGTGTTCTAGTTTTAGGATGAGATCAGTGTGCTTTTGTTAGGATGAGATCAGTGTTCAAGTGTTTCGATGAAATCAGTGTTCTAGTTTTAGGATGAGATCAGTGTGCTAGTGTTAGGATTAGATCAGTGTACTAGTGTTTGGATGAGATCAGTGTTCTAGTGTTAGGATGAGATCAGTGTGCTAGTGTTAGGATGAGATCATTGTGGTAGTGTTCGGATGAGATCAGTTTGCTAATGTTATGATGAGATCAGTGTGCTATTGTTTGGATGAGATCAGTGTACCAGTGTTTGGATGAGATCAGTGTGCTAGTGTTAGGATGAGATCAGTGTACTAGTGTTTGGATGAGATCAGTGTTCTAGTGTTAGGATGAGATCAGTGTGCTAGTGTTAGGATGAGATCAGTGTGCTAGTGTTCGGATGAGATCAGTGTTCTTGTGTTAGGATGAGATCAGTGTGCTAGTGTTAGGATGAGATCAGTGTGCTAGTGTTAGGATGAGATCAGTGTGCTAGTGTTTGGATTAGATCAGTGTTCTAGTCTTAGGATGAGATCAGTGTGCTTTTGTTAGGATGAGATCAGTGTGCTAGTGTTTGGATGAGATCAGTGTTCGAGTGTTTGGATGAGATCAGTGTGCTTTTGTTAGGATGAGATCAGTGTGCTAGTGTTTGGATGAGATCTGTGTTTGAGTGTTTGGATGAGATCAGTGTGCTAGTGTTAGGATGAGATCAGTGTGCTAGTGTTAGGATGAGATCAGAGTTCTAGTGTTAGGATGCGATCAGTGTTCTAGTGTTAGGATGAGATCAGAGTTCTAGTGTTAGGATGAGATCAGTGTGCTAGTGTTAGGATGAGATCAGTGTTCTAGTGTTTGAATTAGATCAGTGTTCTAGTGTTAGGATGAGATCAGTGTTCTAGTGTTAGGATGAGATCAGTGTTCTAGTGTTAGGATGAGATCAGTGTGATAGTGGTATGATGAGATCAGTGTTCTAGTGTTTGGATGAGATCAGTGTTCTAGTGTTAGGATGAGATCAGTGTGCTTTTGTTAGGATGAGATCAGTGTGCTAGTGTTTGGATGAGATCAGTGTGCTAGTGTTAGGATGAGATCAGAGTTCTAGTGTTAGGATGCGATCAGTGTTCTAGTGTTAGGATGAGATCAGAGTTCTAGTGTTAGGATGAGATCAGTGTTCTAGTGTTAGGATGAGATCAGTGTGCTAGTGTTAGGATGAGATCAGTGTTCTAGTGTTAGGATGAGATCAGTGTGCTTTTGTTAGGATGAGATCAGTGTGCTTTTGTTCGGATGAGATCAGTGTTCGAGTGTTTGCATGAGATCAGTGTTCTCATGTTAGGATGAGATCAGTGTGCTTTTGTTCGGATGAGATCAGTGTGCTAGTGTTTGGATGAGATCAGTGTTCTAGTGTTAGGATGAGATCAGAGTTCTAGTGTTAGGATGAGATCAGTGTGCTTGTGTTAGGATGAGATCAGTGTGCTAGTGTTAGGATGAGATCAGTGTTCTAGTGTTTGGATGAGGTCAATTTGCTAGTGTTAGGATGAGATCGGTGTGCTTTTGTTCGGATGAGATCAGTGTGCTAGTGTTTGGATGAGATCAGTGTTCGAGTATTTGGATGAGATCAGTATTCTAGTGTTAGGATGCGATCAGTGTTCTATGTTAGGATGAGATCAGTGTTCTAGTGTGAGGATGCGATCAGTTTTACAGAGTTAGGATGAGATCAGTGTGCTAGTGTTTGCATGAGATCAGTGTTCTACATTTGGATGAGATCAGTGTGCTAGTGTTAGGATGAGATCAGTGTACTCGTGTTAGGATGGGATCAGTATGCTAGTGTGAGGATGAGATCAGTGTACTCGTGTTAGGATGGGATCAGTGTGCTAGAGTTAGGATGAGATCAGTGTTCTAGTGTTTGGATGAGATCAGTGTTCTAGTGTTAGGATGAGATCTGTGTTCTTGTTTTAGGATGAGATCGGTGTTCTGGTTTTAGGATGAGATCAGTGTTCTAGTGTTAGGATGAGATCAGTGTGCTAGTGTTTGGATGAGATCAGTGTGCTAGTGTTACGATGAGATCAGTGTTCTAGTGTTTGGATTAGATCAGTGTTCTAGTGTTAGGATGAGATCAGTGTGCTTTTGTTATGATGAGATCAGTGTTCTAGTGTTAGGATGAGATCAGTGTTCTAGTGTTTGGATGAGATCAGTGTGCTCGTGTTAGGATGGGATCAGTGTGCTAGTGTTAGGATGAGATCAGTGTTCTAGTGTTTGGATGAGATCAGTGTTCTAGTGTTAGGATGAGATCAGTGTTCTAGTTTTAGGATGAGATCGGTGTTCTAGTTTTAGGATGAGATCAGTGTTCTAGTGTTAGGATGAGATCAGTGTGCTAGTGTTAGGATGAGATCAGTGTGCTAGTGTTACGATGAGATCAGTGTTCTAGTGTTTGGATTAGATCAGTGTTCTAGTGTTAGGATGAGATCAGTGTGCTTTTGTTAGGATGAGATCAGTGTGCTAGTGTTTGGATGAGATCAGTGTGCTAGTGTTAGGATGAGATCAGAGTTCTAGTGTTAGGATGCGATCAGTGTTCTAGCGTTAGGATGAGATCAGAGTTCTAGTGTTAGGATGAGATCAGTGTTCTAGTGTTAGGATGAGATCAGTGTTCTAGTGTTTGGATTAGATCAGTGTTCTAGTGTTAGGATGAGATCAGTGTGCTTTTGTTAGGATGAGATCAGTGTTCGAGTGTTTGCATGAGATCAGTGTTCGAGTGTTTGCATGAGATCAGTGTTCTCATGTTAGGATGAGATCAGTGTGCTTTTGTTCGGATGAGATCAGTGTGCTAGTGTTTGGATGAGATCAGTGTTCTAGTGTTAGGATGAGATCAGAGTTCTAGTGTTAGGATGAGATCAGTGTGCTAGTGTTAGGATGAGATCAGTGTGCTAGTGTTAGGATGAGATCAGTGTTCTAGTGTTTGGATGAGGTCAATTTGCTAGTGTTAGGATGAGATCAGTGTGCTTTTGTTCGGATGAGATCAGTGTGCTAGTGTTTGGATGAGATCAGTGTTCGAGTATTTGGATGAGATCAGTATTCTAGTGTTAGGATGCGATCAGTGTTCTATGTTAGGATGAGATCAGTGTTCGAGTGTGAGGATGCGATCAGTTTTACAGAGTTAGGATGAGATCAGTGTGCTAGTGTTTGCATGAGATCAGTGTTCTACATTTGGATGAGATCAGTGTGCTCGTGATAGAATGAGATAAGTGTGCTAGTGTTATGATGAGATCAGTGTGCTAGTGTGAGGATGAGATCAGTGTACTCGTGTTAGGATGGGATCAGTGTGCTAGTGTTAGGATGAGATCAGTGTTCTTGTGTTTGGATGAGATCAGTGTTCTAGTGTTAGGATGAGATCAGTGTTCTACTTTTAGGATGAGATCAGTGGTATGGTTTTAGGATGAGATCAGTGTTCTAGTGTTAGGATGAGATCAGTGTGCTAGTGTTTGGATGAGATCAGTGTACTAGTGTTTGGATGAGATCAGTGTGCAAGTGATAGGAGGAAATCAGTGTTCTATTGTTAGGATGAGATCGGGGTTCTAGTGTTAGGATGAAAACAGTCTGCTAGTGTTAGGATGAGATCAGTGTACTCGTGTTAGGATGGGATCAGTATGCTAGTGTTAGGATGTGATCAGTGTTCTTGTGTTTGGATGTGATCAGTGTTCTAGTGTTAGGATGAGATCAGTGTTCTAGTGTTAGGATGAGATTAGTGTTCTACTATTAGGATGAGATCAGGGTTCTGGTTTTAGGATGAGATCAGTGTGCTAGTGTTTGGATGAGATCAGTGTACTAGTGTTTGGATGAGATCAGTGTGCAAGTGATAGGAGGAAATCAGTGTTCTAGTGTTAGGATGAGATCGGGGTTCTAGTGTTAGGATGAAAACAGTCTGCTATTGTTAGGATGAGATCAGTGTGCTATTGTTCGGATGAGATCAGTGTACCAAGTGTTTGGATGAGATCAGTGTGCTAGTGTTAGGATGAGATCAGTGTACTAGTGTTTGGATGAGATCAGTGTTCTAGTGTTAGGATGGGATCAGTGTGCTAGTGTTTGGATGAGATCAGTGTTCTAAGTTTGGATGAGATCAGTGTTCTAGTTTTAGGATGAGATCAGTGTGCTAGTGTTTGGATGAGATCAGTGTACTAGTGTTTGGATGAGATCAGTGTGCAAGTGATAGGAGGAAATCAGTGTTCTATTGTTAGGATGAGATCGGGGTTCTAGTGTTAGGATGAAAACAGTCTGCTAGTGTTAGGATGAGATCAGTGTACTCGTGTTAGGATGGGATCAGTATGCTAGTGTTAGGATGTGATCAGTGTTCTAGTGTTTGGATGTGATCAGTGTTCTAGTGTTAGGATGAGATCAGTGTTCTAGTGTTAGGATGAGATTAGTGTTCTACTATTAGGATGAGATCAGGGTTCTGGTTTTAGGATGAGATCAGTGTGCTAGTGTTTGGATGAGATCAGTGTACTAGTGTTTGGATGAGATCAGTGTGCAAGTGATAGGAGGAAATCAGTGTTCTAGTGTTAGGATGAGATCGGGGTTCTAGTGTTAGGATGAAAACAGTCTGCTATTGTTAGGATGAGATCAGTGTGCTATTGTTCGGATGAGATCAGTGTGCTAGTGTTAGGATGAGATCAGTGTACTAGTGTTTGGATGAGATCAGTGTTCTAGTGTTAGGATGGGATCAGTGTGCTAGTGTTTGGATGAGATCAGTGTTCTAAGTTTGGATGAGATCAGTGTTCTAGTTTTAGGATGAGATCAGTGTGCTAGTGTTTGGATGAGATCAGTGTCCTAGTGTTTGGATGAGATCAGTGTGCAAGTGATAGGAGGAAATCAGTGTTCTATTGTTAGGATGAGATCGGGGTTCTAGTGTTAGGATGAAAACAGTCTGCTAGTGTTAGGATGAGATCAGTGTACTCGTGTTAGGATGGGATCAGTATGCTAGTGTTAGGATGTGATCAGTGTTCTTGTGTTTGGATGTGATCAGTGTTCTAGTGTTAGGATGAGATCAGTGTTCTAGTGTTAGGATGAGATTAGTGTTCTACTATTAGGATGAGATCAGGGTTCTGGTTTTAGGATGAGATCAGTGTGCTAGTGTTTGGATGAGATCAGTGTACTAGTGTTTGGATGAGATCAGTGTGCAAGTGATAGGAGGAAATCAGTGTTCTAGTGTTAGGATGAGATCGGGGTTCTAGTGTTAGGATGAAAACAGTCTGCTATTGTTAGGATGAGATCAGTGTGCTATTGTTCGGATGAGATCAGTGTACCAAGTGTTTGGATGAGATCAGTGTGCTAGTGTTAGGATGAGATCAGTGTACTAGTGTTTGGATGAGATCAGTGTTCTAGTGTTAGGATGGGATCAGTGTGCTAGTGTTTGGATGAGATCAGTGTTCTAAGTTTGGATGAGATCAGTGTTCTAGTTTTAGGATGAGATCAGTGTTCTAGTTTTAGGATGAGATCAGTGTGCTACTGTTAGCATAAGATCAGTGTGCAAGTGTTTGGATGAGATCAGTGTTCTAGTGTTAGGATGAGATCAGTGTGCTAGTGTTAGGACGAGATCAGTGTTCTAGTTTTAGGATGGGATCAGTGTGCTAGTGTTAGGATGAGATCAGTGTACTAGTGTTTGGATGAGATCAGTGTTCTAGTGTTAGGATGAGATCAGTGTGCTCGTGTTAGGATGAGATCAGTGTTCTATGTTAGGATGAGATCAGTGTTTGGATTAGATCAGTGTTCTAGTCTTAGGATGAGATCAGTGATCTACTTTTAGGATGAGATCAGTGTGCTAGTGTTTGGATGAGATCAGTGTACTAGTGTTTGGATGAGATCAGTGTGCAAGTGATAGGAGGAAATCAGTGTTCTATTGTTAGGATGAGATCGGGGTTCTAGTGTTAGGATGAAAACAGTCTGCTAGTGTTAGGATGAGATCAGTGTACTCGTGTTAGGATGGGATCAGTATGCTAGTGTTAGGATGTGATCAGTGTTCTTGTGTTTGGATGTGATCAGTGTTCTAGTGTTAGGATGAGATCAGTGTTCTAGTGTTAGGATGAGATTAGTGTTCTACTATTAGGATGAGATCAGGGTTCTGGTTTTAGGATGAGATCAGTGTGCTAGTGTTTGGATGAGATCAGTGTACTAGTGTTTGGATGAGATCAGTGTGCAAGTGATAGGAGGAAATCAGTGTTCTAGTGTTAGGATGAGATCGGGGTTCTAGTGTTAGGATGAAAACAGTCTGCTATTGTTAGGATGAGATCAGTGTGCTATTGTTCGGATGAGATCAGTGTACCAAGTGTTTGGATGAGATCAGTGTGCTAGTGTTAGGATGAGATCAGTGTACTAGTGTTTGGATGAGATCAGTGTTCTAGTGTTAGGATGGGATCAGTGTGCTAGTGTTTGGATGAGATCAGTGTTCTAAGTTTGGATGAGATCAGTGTTCTAGTTTTAGGATGAGATCAGTGTGCTAGTGTTTGGATGAGATCAGTCTACTAGTGTTTGGATGAGATCAGTGTGCAAGTGATAGGAGGAAATCAGTGTTCTATTGTTAGGATGAGATCGGGGTTCTAGTGTTAGGATGAAAACAGTCTGCTAGTGTTAGGATGAGATCAGTGTACTCGTGTTAGGATGGGATCAGTATGCTAGTGTTAGGATGTGATCAGTGTTCTTGTGTTTGGATGTGATCAGTGTTCTAGTGTTAGGATGAGATCAGTGTTCTAGTGTTAGGATGAGATTAGTGTTCTACTATTAGGATGAGATCAGGGTTCTGGTTTTAGGATGAGATCAGTGTGCTAGTGTTTGGATGAGATCAGTGTACTAGTGTTTGGATGAGATCAGTGTGCAAGTGATAGGAGGAAATCAGTGTTCTAGTGTTAGGATGAGATCGGGGTTCTAGTGTTAGGATGAAAACAGTCTGCTATTGTTAGGATGAGATCAGTGTGCTATTGTTCGGATGAGATCAGTGTACCAAGTGTTTGGATGAGATCAGTGTGCTAGTGTTAGGATGAGATCAGTGTACTAGTGTTTGGATGAGATCAGTGTTCTAGTGTTAGGATGGGATCAGTGTGCTAGTGTTTGGATGAGATCAGTGTTCTAAGTTTGGATGAGATCAGTGTTCTAGTGTTAGGATGAGATCAGTGTGCTAGTGTTTGGATGAGATCAGTGTACTAGTGTTTGGATGAGATCAGTGTGCAAGTGATAGGAGGAAATCAGTGTTCTATTGTTAGGATGAGATCGGGGTTCTAGTGTTAGGATGAAAACAGTCTGCTAGTGTTAGGATGAGATCAGTGTACTCGTGTTAGGATGGGATCAGTATGCTAGTGTTAGGATGTGATCAGTGTTCTTGTGTTTGGATGTGATCAGTGTTCTAGTGTTAGGATGAGATCAGTGTTCTAGTGTTAGGATGAGATTAGTGTTCTACTATTAGGATGAGATCAGGGTTCTGGTTTTAGGATGAGATCAGTGTGCTAGTGTTTGGATGAGATCAGTGTACTAGTGTTTGGATGAGATCAGTGTGCAAGTGATAGGAGGAAATCAGTGTTCTAGTGTTAGGATGAGATCGGGGTTCTAGTGTTAGGATGAAAACAGTCTGCTATTGTTAGGATGAGATCAGTGTGCTATTGTTCGGATGAGATCAGTGTACCAAGTGTTTGGATGAGATCAGTGTGCTAGTGTTAGGATGAGATCAGTGTACTAGTGTTTGGATGAGATCAGTGTTCTAGTGTTAGGATGGGATCAGTGTGCTAGTGTTTGGATGAGATCAGTGTTCTAAGTTTGGATGAGATCAGTGTTCTAGTTTTAGGATGAGATCAGTGTTCTAGTTTTAGGATGAGATCAGTGTGCTACTGTTAGCATAAGATCAGTGTGCAAGTGTTTGGATGAGATCAGTGTTCTAGTGTTAGGATGAGATCAGTGTGCTAGTGTTAGGACGAGATCAGTGTTCTAGTTTTAGGATGGGATCAGTGTGCTAGTGTTAGGATGAGATCAGTGTACTAGTGTTTGGATGAGATCAGTGTTCTAGTGTTAGGATGAGATCAGTGTGCTCGTGTTAGGATGAGATCAGTGTTCTATGTTAGGATGAGATCAGTGTTTGGATTAGATCAGTGTTCTAGTCTTAGGATGAGATCAGTGTGCTTTTGTTAGGATGAGATCAGTGTGCTAGTGTTTGGATGAGATCAGTGTTCGAGTGTTTGGATGAGATCAGTGTTCTCGTGTTAGGATGAGATCAGTGTGCTTTTGTTAGGATTAGATCAGTGTTCTAAGTTTGGATGAGATCAGTGTTCTAGTTTTAGGATGAGATCAGTTTTCTAGTTTTAGGATGAGATCAGTGTTCTTGTGTTAGGACGCGATCAGTGTTCTAGAGTTAGGATGAGATCAGTGTGCTAGTGTTTGGATGAGATCAGTGTTCTACGTTTGGATGAGATCAGTTTGCTAATGTTATGATGAGATCAGTGTTCTATTGTTTGGATGAGATCAGTGTACCAGTGTTTGGATGAGATCAGTGTGCTAGTCTTATGATGAGATCAGTGTGCTAGTGTTAGGATGAGATCAGTGTACTCGTGTTAGGATGGGATCCGTGTGCTAGTGTTAGGATGTGATCAGTGTTTTTGTGTTTGGATGTGATCAGTGTTCTAGTGTTAGGATGAGATCAGTGTTCTAGTGTTAGGATGAGATTAGTGTTCTACTATTAGGATGAGATCAGTGTTCTGGTTTTAGGATGAGATCAGTGTTCTAGTGTTAGGATGAGATCAGTGTGCTAGTGTTTGGATGAGATCAGTGTACTAGTGTTTGGATGAGATCAGTGTGCAAGTGATAGGATGAAATCAGTGTTCAAGTAAGTGTTAGGATGAGATCGGGGTTCTAGTGTTAGGATGAAAACAGTCTGCTATTGTTAGGATGAGATCAGTGTGCTATTGTTTGGATGAGATCAGTGTACCAGTGTTTGGATGAGATCAGTGTGCTAGTGTTAGGATGAGATCAGTGTACAAGTGTTTGGATGAGATCAGTGTTCTAGTGTTAGGATGGGATCAGTGTGCTAGTGTTTGGATGAGATCAGTGTTCTAAGTTTGGATGAGATCAGTGTTCTAGTTTTAGGATGAGATCAGTGTAATAGTTTTAGGATGAGATCAGTGTGCTACTGTTAGGATAAGATCAGTGTGCAAGTGTTTGGATGAGATCAGTGTTCTAGTGTTAGGATGAGATCAGTGTGCTAGTGTTAGGACGAGATCAGTGTTCTAGTTTTAGGATGAGATCAGTGTGCTAGTGTTAGGATGAGATCAGTGTACTAGTGTTTGGATGAGATCAGTGTTCTAGTGTTAGGATGAGATCAGTGTTCTTGTGTTAGGATGAGATCAGTGTGCTAGTGTTAGGATGAGATCAGTGTTCTATGTTAGGATGAGATCAGTGTTCTAGTGTTTGGATTAGATCAGTGTTCTAGTTTTAGGATGAGATCAGTGTGGTTTTGTTAGGATGAGATCAGTGTGCTAGTGTTTGGATGAGATCAGTGTTCGAGTGTTTGGATGAGATCAGTGTTCGAGTGTTAGGATGAGATCAGTGTGCTTTTGTTAGGATGAGATCAGTGTTCTAAGTTTCGATGAGATCAGTGTTCTAGTTTTAGGATGAGATCAGTGTTCTAGTTATAGGATGAGATCAGTGTGCTCGTGTTAGGATGAGTTCAGTGTTCTAGAGTTAGGATGAGATCAGTGTGCTAGTGTTTGGATGAGATCAGTGTTCAACGTTTGGATGAGATAAGTTTGCTAATGTTATGATGAGATCAGTGTGCTATTGTTTGGATGAGATCAGTGTACCAGTGTTTGGATGAGATCAGTGTGCTAGTGTTAGGATGAGATCAGTGTACTAGTGTTTGGATGAGATCAGTGTTCTAGTGTTAGGATGGGATCAGTGTGCTAGTGTTAGGATGATATCAGTGTTCTAGTGTTAGGAAGAGATCAGTGTTCTGGTTTTAGGATGAGATCAGTGTTCTAGTGTTAGGATCAGATCAGTGTGCTAGTGTTTGGATGTGATCAGTGTACTAGTGTTAGGATGAGATCAGTGTGCTTTTGTTAGGATGAGATCAGTGTGCTAGTGTTTGGATGAGATCTGTGTTTGAGTGTTTGGATGAGATCAGTGTGCTAGTGTTAGGATGAGATCAGTGTGCTAGTGTTAGGATGAGATCAGAGTTCTAGTGTTAGGATGCGATCAGTGTTCTAGTGTTAGGATGAGATCAGTGTTCTAGTGTTAGGATGAGATCAGTGTGATAGTGGTACGATGAGATCAGTGTTCTAGTGTTTGGATTAGATCAGTGTTCTAGTGTTAGGATGAGATCAGTGTGCTTTTGTTAGGATGAGATCAGTGTGCTAGTGTTAGGATGGGATCAGTGTGCTAGTGTTAGGATGATATCAGTGTTCTAGTGTTAGGAAGAGATCAGTGTTCTGGTTTTAGGATGAGATCAGTGTTCTAGTGTTAGGATCAGATCAGTGTGCTAGTGTTTGGATGTGATCAGTGTACTAGTGTTAGGATGAGATCAGTGTTCTAGTGTTAGGAAGAGATCAGTGTTCTGGTTTTAGGATGAGATCAGTGTGCTAGTGTTTGGATGAGATCAGTGTTCTAGTCTTAGGATGAGATCAGTGTGCTTTTGTTAGGATGAGATCAGTGTGCTAGTGTTTGGATGAGATCTGTGTTTGAGTGTTTGGATGAGATCAGTGTGCTAGTGTTAGGATGAGATCAGTGTGCTAGTGTTAGGATGAGATCAGAGTTCTAGTGTTAGGATGCGATCAGTGTTCTAGTGTTAGGATGAGATCAGTGTTCTAGTGTTAGGATGAGATCAGTGTGATAGTGGTACGATGAGATCAGTGTTCTAGTGTTTGGATTAGATCAGTGTTCTAGTGTTAGGATGCGATCAGTGTTCTAGTGTTAGGATGAGATCAGTGTTCTAGTGTTAGGATGAGATCAGTGTGATAGTGGTACGATGAGATCAGTGTTCTAGTGTTTGGATTAGATCAGTGTTCTAGTGTTAGGATGAGATCAGTGTGCTTTTGTTAGGATGAGATCAGTGTGCTAGTGTTTGGATGAGATCAGTGTGCTAGTGTTAGGATGAGATCAGAGTTCTAGTGTTAGGATGCGATCAGTGTTCTAGCTTTAGGATGAGATCAGAGTTCTAGTGTTAGGATGAGATCAGTGTTCTAGTGTTAGGATGAGATCAGTGTTCTAGTGTTTGGATTAGATCAGTGTTCTAGTGTTAGGATGAGATCAGTGTGCTTTTGTTAGGATGAGATCAGTGTTCGAGTGTTTGCATGAGATCAGTGTTCGAGTGTTTGCATGAGATGAGTGTTCTCATGTTAGGATGAGATCAGTGTGCTTTTGTTCGGATGAGATCAGTGTGCTAGTGTTTGGATGAGATCAGTGTTCTAGTGTTAGGATGAGATCAGAGTTCTAGTGTTAGGATGAGATCAGTGTGCTAGTGTTAGGATGAGATCAGTGTGCTAGTGTTAGGATGAGATCAGTGTTCTAGTGTTTGGATGAGGTCAATTTGCTAGTGTTAGGATGAGATCAGTGTGCTTTTGTTCGGATGAGATCAGTGTGCTAGTGTTTGGATGAGATCAGTGTTCGAGTATTTGGATGAGATCAGTATTCTAGTGTTAGGATGCGATCAGTGTTCTATGTTACGATGAGATCAGTGTTCGAGTGTGAGGATGCGATCAGTTTTACAGAGTTAGGATGAGATCAGTGTGCTAGTGTTTGCATGAGATCAGTGTTCTACATTTGGATGAGATCAGTGTGCTCGTGATAGAATGAGATAAGTGTGCTAGTGTTATGATGAGATCAGTGTGCTAGTGTGAGGATGAGATCAGTGTACTCGTGTTAGGATGGGATCAGTGTGCTAGTGTTAGGATGTGATCAGTGTTCTTGTGTTTGGATGAGATCAGTGTTCTAGTGTTAGGATGAGATTAGTGTTCTACTTTTAGGATGAGATCGGTGTTCTGGTTTTAGGATGAGATCAGTGTTCTAGTGTTAGGATGAGATCAGTGTGCTAGTGTTTGGATGAGATCAGTGTGCTAGTGTTACGATGAGATCAGTGTTCTAGTGTTTGGATTAGATCAGTGTTCTAGTGTTAGGATGAGATCAGTGTGCTTTTGTTAGAATGAGATCAGTGTGCTAGTGTTATGATGAGATCAGTGTGCTAGTGTGAGGATGAGATCAGTGTACTCGTGTTAGGATGGGATCAGTGTGCTAGTGTTAGGATGTGATCAGTGTTCTTGTGTTTGGATGAGATCAGTGTTCTAGTGTTAGGATGAGATTAGTGTTCTACTTTTAGGATGAGATCGGTGTTCTGGTTTTAGGATGAGATCAGTGTTCTAGTGTTAGGATGAGATCAGTGTGCTAGTGTTAGGATGAGATCAGTGTGCTAGTGTTACGATGAGATCAGTGTTCTAGTGTTTGGATTAGATCAGTGTTCTAGTGGAGGATGAGATCAGTGCTTTGTTTAGGATGAGATCAGTGTGCTAGTGTTTGGATGAGATCAGTGCTAGTGTAGTGTTAGGATGAGATCAGTGTGTCTAGGTTAGGTTAGATGAGATCAGAGTTCTAGTGTTAGGATGAGATCAGTGTTCTAGTGTTAGGATGAGATCAGTGTTCTAGTGTTTGGATTAGATCAGTGTTCTAGTGTTAGGATGAGATCAGTGTGCTTTTGTTAGGATGAGATCAGTGTTCGAGTGTTTGCATGAGATCAGTGTTCGAGTGTTTGCATGAGATCAGTGTTCTCATGTTAGGATGAGATCAGTGTGCTTTTGTTCGGATGAGATCAGTGTGCTAGTGTTTGGATGAGATCAGTGTTCTAGTGTTAGGATGAGATCAGTGTGCTAGTGTTAAGATGAGATCAGTGTGCTAGTGTTAGGATGAGATCAGTGTTCTAGTGTGTTAGGATGAGATCAGTGTTCCAGTGTTTGGATGAGATCAGTGTGCTAGTGTTAGGATGAGATCAGTGTGCTTTTGTTCAGTGTAGTGTTTTGGATGAGATCAGTGTTAGATGAGATCAGTGTTAGGTGCGATCAGTGTTCTAGTGTTAGGATGAGATCAGTGTTCGAGTTGAGGATCAGTGTTAGTTTAGGATGAGATCAGTGTGCTAGTGTTTGGATGAGATCAGTGTTCTAGTGTTGGATGAGATCATGAGATTCTAGTAGATGAGTGTGCTAGTGTGTTAGGATGAGATCAGTGTTCTAGTGTTAGGATGAGAAGTGTTCTAGTGTTAGGATGAGATCAGTGTTTAGTGTTTGTTAGGATGAGATCAGTGTTCTAGTGTTTTTAGGATGAGATCAGTGTTCTAGGATGAGATCAGTGTTAGTTAGGATGAGATCAGTGTGGATGAGATCAGTGTTCTAGTGTTAGGATGAGATCAGTGTGCTCGTGTAGGATGAGAGATCAGTGTGCTAGTGTTAGGATGAGATCATTGTGGTAGTGTTCAGATGAGATCAGTGTTCTTGTGTTAGGATGAGATCAGTGTTCTAGTGTTAGGATGAGATCAGTGTTCTAGTGTTAGGATGAGATCAGTGTTTCTAGTGTTAGGAGATGAGATCAGTGTGCTAGGATGTTTGGATGAGATCAGTGTGCTAGTGTTTGGATGAGATCAGTGTGCTGTTCTAGTTAGGATGAGATCAGTGAGTGTTAGGATGAGATCAGTGTGCTAGTGTTAGGATGAGATCAGTGTGCTAGTGTTAGGATGAGATCAGTGTGTTGGTTGGATGAGATCAGTGTTCTAGTGTAGGATGAGATCAGTGTTTTGGATGAGATCAGTGTTCTAGTGTTAGGATGAGATCAGTGTTCTAGTGTTAGGATGAGATCAGTGTTCTAGTGTTAGGATGAGATCAGTGTTCTAGTGTTTGGATGAGATCAGTGTGCTTTAGTTGGATGAGATCAGTGTAGTGTTGTTAGGATGAGAAGTGTTAGGATGAGATCAGTGTTCTTAGTGTTAGGATGATGAGATCAGTGTTTAGTGTTAGGATGAGATCAGTGTTCTTGTGTTGATGAGATCAGTGTAGGAGATCAGTGTGCTAGTGTTTGGATGAGATCAGTGTACTAGTGTTTGGATGAGATCAGTGTAGATCAGTGTTCTAGTGTTAGGATGAGTAGTGTTCAGTGTAGTGTGTTAGGATGAGATCAGTGTGCTAGTGTTAGGATGAGATCAGTGTGCTAGGATGGATCAGTGTTCTAGTGTTAGGATTGCTAGTGTTTGGATGAGATCAGTGTTCTAAGTTTAGGATGAGATCAGTGTTCTAGTTTTAGGATGAGATCAGTGTGCTAGTGTTTGGATGAGATCAGTGTCCTAGTGTTTGGATGAGATCAGTGTGCAAGTGATAGGAGGAAATCAGTGTTCTATTGTTAGGATGAGATCGGGGTTCTAGTGTTAGGATGAAAACAGTCTGCTAGTGTTAGGATGAGATCAGTGTACTCGTGTTAGGATGGGATCAGTATGCTAGTGTTAGGATGTGATCAGTGTTCTTGTGTTTGGATGTGATCAGTGTTCTAGTGTTAGGATGAGATCAGTGTTCTAGTGTTAGGATGAGATTAGTGTTCTACTATTAGGATGAGATCAGTGTTCTGGTTTTAGGATGAGATCAGTGTGCTAGTGTTTGGATGAGATCAGTGTACTAGTGTTTGGATGAGATCAGTGTGCAAGTGATAGGAGGAAATCAGTGTTCTAGTGTTAGGATGAGATCGGGGTTCTAGTGTTAGGATGAAAACAGTCTGCTATTGTTAGGATGAGATCAGTGTGCTATTGTTCGGATGAGATCAGTGTACCAAGTGTTTGGATGAGATCAGTGTGCTAGTGTTAGGATGAGATCAGTGTACTAGTGTTTGGATGAGATCAGTGTTCTAGTGTTAGGATGAGATCAGTGTGCTATTGTTCGGATGAGATCAGTGTTCTAAGTTTGGATGAGATCAGTGTTCTAGTTTTAGGATGAGATCAGTGTGCTAGTGTTTGGATGAGATCAGTGTACTAGTGTTTGGATGAGATCAGTGTGCAAGTGATAGGAGGAAATCAGTGTTCTATTGTTAGGATGAGATCGGGGTTCTAGTGTTAGGATGAAAACAGTCTGCTAGTGTTAGGATGAGATCAGTGTACTCGTGTTAGGATGGGATCAGTATGCTAGTGTTAGGATGTGATCAGTGTTCTTGTGTTTGGATGTGATCAGTGTTCTAGTGTTAGGATGAGATCAGTGTTCTAGTGTTAGGATGAGATCAGTGTTCTACTATTAGGATGAGATCAGTGTTCTTGTTTTAGGATGAGATCAGTGTGCTAGTGTTTGGATGAGATCAGTGTACTAGTGTTTGGATGAGATCAGTGTGCAAGTGATAGGAGGAAATCAGTGTTCTAGTGTTAGGATGAGATCGGGGTTCTAGTGTTCGGATGAAAACAGTCTGCTATTGTTAGGATGAGATCAGTGTGCTATTGTTTGGATGAGATCAGTGTGCTAGTGTTAGGATGAGATCAGTGTACTAGTGTTTGGATGAGATCAGTGTTCTAGTGTTAGGATGGGATCAGTGTGCTAGTGTTTGGATGAGATCAGTGTTCTAAGTTTGGATGAGATCAGTGTTCTAGTGTTAGGATGAGATCAGTGTGCTAGTGTTTGGATGAGATCAGTGTACTAGTGTTTGGATGAGATCAGTGTGCAAGTGATAGGAGGAAATCAGTGTTCTATTGTTAGGATGAGATCGGGGTTCTAGTGTTAGGATGAAAACAGTCTGCTAGTGTTAGGATGAGATCAGTGTACTCGTGTTAGGATGGGATCAGTATGCTAGTGTTAGGATGTGATCAGTGTTCTTGTGTTTGGATGTGATCAGTGTTCTAGTGTTAGGATGAGATCAGTGTTCTAGTGTTAGGATGAGATTAGTGTTCTACTATTAGGATGAGATCAGGGTTCTGGTTTTAGGATGAGATCAGTGTGCTAGTGTTTGGATGAGATCAGTGTACTAGTGTTTGGATGAGATCAGTGTGCAAGTGATAGGAGGAAATCAGTGTTCTAGTGTTAGGATGAGATCGGGGTTCTAGTGTTAGGATGAAAACAGTCTGCTATTGTTAGGATGAGATCAGTGTGCTATTGTTTGGATGAGATCAGTGTACCAGTGTTTGGATGAGATCAGTGTGCTAGTGTTAGGATGAGATCAGTGTACTAGTGTTTGGATGAGATCAGTGTTCTAGTGTTAGGATGGGATCAGTGTGCTAGTGTTTGGATGAGATCAGTGTTCTAAGTTTGGATGAGATCAGTGTTCTAGTTTTAGGATGAGATCAGTGTTCTAGTTTTAGGATGAGATCAGTGTGCTACTGTTAGCATAAGATCAGTGTGCAAGTGTTTGGATGAGATCAGTGTTCTAGTGTTAGGATGAGATCAGTGTGCTAGTGTTAGGACGAGATCAGTGTTCTAGTTTTAGGATGGGATCAGTGTGCTAGTGTTAGGATGAGATCAGTGTACTAGTGTTTGGATGAGATCAGTGTTCTAGTGTTAGGATGAGATCAGTGTGCTCGTGTTAGGATGAGATCAGTGTTCTATGTTAGGATGAGATCAGTGTTTGGATTAGATCAGTGTTCTAGTCTTAGGATGAGATCAGTGTGCTTTTGTTAGGATGAGATCAGTGTGCTAGTGTTTGGATGAGATCAGTGTTCGAGTGTTTGGATGAGATCAGTGTTCTCGTGTTAGGATGAGATCAGTGTGCTTTTGTTAGGATTAGATCAGTGTTCTAAGTTTGGATGAGATCAGTGTTCTAGTTTTAGGATGAGATCAGTTTTCTAGTTTTAGGATGAGATCAGTGTTCTTGTGTTAGGACGCGATCAGTGTTCTAGAGTTAGGATGAGATCAGTGTGCTAGTGTTTGGATGAGATCAGTGTTCTACGTTTGGATGAGATCAGTTTGCTAATGTTATGATGAGATCAGTGTTCTATTGTTTGGATGAGATCAGTGTACCAGTGTTTAGATGAGATCAGTGTGCTAGTGTTATGATGAGATCAGTGTGCTAGTGTTAGGATGAGATCAGTGTACTCGTGTTAGGATGGGATCAGTGTGCTAGTGTTAGGATGTGATCAGTGTTCTTGTGTTTGGATGTGATCAGTGTTCTAGTGTTAGGATGAGATCAGTGTTCTAGTGTTAGGATGAGATTAGTGTTCTACTATTAGGATGAGATCAGTGTTCTGGTTTTAGGATGAGATCAGTGTTCTAGTGTTAGGATGAGATCAGTGTGCTAGTGTTTGGATGAGATCAGTGTACTAGTGTTTGGATGAGATCAGTGTGCAAGTGATAGGATGAAATCAGTGTTCAAGTAAGTGTTAGGATGAGATCGGGGTTCTAGTGTTAGGATGAAAACAGTCTGCTATTGTTAGGATGAGATCAGTGTGCTATTGTTTGGATGAGATCAGTGTACCAGTGTTTGGATGAGATCAGTGTGCTAGTGTTAGGATGAGATCAGTGTACAAGTGTTTGGATGAGATCAGTGTTCTAGTGTTAGGATGGGATCAGTGTGCTAGTGTTTGGATGAGATCAGTGTTCTAAGTTTGGATGAGATCAGTGTTCTAGTTTTAGGATGAGATCAGTGTAATAGTTTTAGGATGAGATCAGTGTGCTACTGTTAGGATAAGATCAGTGTGCAAGTGTTTGGATGAGATCAGTGTTCTAGTGTTAGGATGAGATCAGTGTGCTAGTGTTAGGACGAGATCAGTGTTCTAGTTTTAGGATGAGATCAGTGTGCTAGTGTTAGGATGAGATCAGTGTACTAGTGTTTGGATGAGATCAGTGTTCTAGTGTTAGGATGAGATCAGTGTTCTTGTGTTAGGATGAGATCAGTGTGCTAGTGTTCGGATGAGATCAGTGTTCTATGTTAGGATGAGATCAGTGTTCTAGTGTTTGGATTAGATCAGTGTTCTAGTTTTAGGATGAGATCAGTGTGGTTTTGTTAGGATGAGATCAGTGTGCTAGTGTTTGGATGAGATCAGTGTTCGAGTGTTTGGATGAGATCAGTGTTCGAGTGTTAGGATGAGATCAGTGTGCTTTTGTTAGGATGAGATCAGTGTTCTAAGTTTCGATGAGATCAGTGTTCTAGTTTTAGGATGAGATCAGTTTTCTAGTTTTAGGATGAGATCAGTGTGCTCGTGGTAGGATGAGTTCAGTGTTCTAGAGTTAGGATGAGATCAGTGTGCTAGTGTTTGGATGAGATCAGTGTTCTACGTTTGGATGAGATCAGTTTGCTAATGTTATGATGAGATCAGTGTGCTATTGTTTGGATGAGATCAGTGTACCAGTGTTTGGATGAGATCAGTGTGCTAGTGTTAGGATGAGATCAGTGTACTAGTGTTTGGATGAGATCAGTGTTCTAGTGTTAGGATGGGATCAGTGTGCTAGTGTTAGGATGATATCAGTGTTCTAGTGTTAGGAAGAGATCAGTGTTCTGGTTTTAGGATGAGATCAGTGTTCTAGTGTTAGGATCAGATCAGTGTGCTAGTGTTTGGATGTGATCAGTGTACTAGTGTTAGGATGAGATCAGTGTTCTAGTTTTAGGATGAGATCAGTGTGCTTTTGTTAAGATGAGATCAGTGTGCTAGTGTTTGGATGAGATCAGTGTTCTAGTCTTAGGATGAGATCAGTGTGCTTTTGTTAGGATGAGATCAGTGTGCTAGTGTTTGGATGAGATCTGTGTTTGAGTGTTTGGATGAGATCAGTGTGCTAGTGTTAGGATGAGATCAGTGTGCTAGTGTTAGGATGAGATCAGAGTTCTAGTGTTAGGATGCGATCAGTGTTCTAGTGTTAGGATGAGATCAGTGTTCTAGTGTTAGGATGAGATCAGTGTGATAGTGGTACGATGAGATCAGTGTTCTAGTGTTTGGATTAGATCAGTGTTCTAGTGTTAGGATGAGATCAGTGTGCTTTTGTTAGGATGAGATCAGTGTGCTAGTGTTAGGATGAGATCAGTGTGCTAGTGTTACGATGAGATCAGTGTTCTAGTGTTTGGATTAGATCAGTGTTCTAGTGTTAGGATGAGATCAGTGTGCTTTTGTTAGGATGAGATCAGTGTGCTAGTGTTTGGATGAGATCAGTGTGCTAGTGTTAGGATGAGATCAGAGTTCTAGTGTTAGGATGCGATCAGTGTTCTAGTGTTAGGATGAGATCAGTGTTCTAGTGTTAGGATGAGATCAGTGTGCTAGTGTTAGGATGAGATCAGTGTTCTAGTGTTTGGATTAGATCAGTGTTCTAGTGTTAGGATGAGATCAGTGTGCTTTTGTTCGGATGAGATCAGTGTTCGAGTGTTTGCATGAGATCAGTGTTCTAAGTTTGGATGAGATCAGTGTTCTAATTTTAGGATGAGATCAGTGTGCTTTTGTTAGGATGAGATCAGTGTGCTAGTGTTTGGATGAGATCAGTGTGCTAGTGTTAGGATGAGATCAGAGTTCTAGTGTTAGGATGAGATCAGTGTGCTAGTGTTAGGATGAGATCAGTGTGCTAGTGTTAGGATGAGATCAGTGTTCTAGTGTTTGGATGAGGTCAATTTTCTAGTGTTAGGATGAGATCAGTGTGCTTTTGTTCGGATGAGATCAGTGTGCTAGTGTTTGGATGAGATCAGTGTTCGAGTATTTGGATGAGATCAGTATTCTAGTGTTAGGATGCGATCAGTGTTCTATGTTACGATGAGATCAGTGTTCGAGTGTGAGGATGCGATCAGTTTTACAGAGTTAGGATGAGATCAGTGTGCTAGTGTTTGCATGAGATCAGTGTTCTACATTTGGATGAGATCAGTGTGCTCGTGATAGAATGAGATAAGTGTGCTAGTGTTATGATGAGATCAGTGTGCTAGTGTGAGGATGAGATCAGTGTGCTTTTGTTAGGATGAGATCAGTGTGCTAGTGTTAGGATGTGATCAGTGTTCTTGTGTTTGGATGAGATCAGTGTTCTAGTGTTAGGATGAGATTAGTGTTCTACTTTTAGGATGAGATCGGTGTTCTGGTTTTAGGATGAGATCAGTGTTCTAGTGTTAGGATGAGATCAGTGTGCTAGTGTTTGGATTAGATCAGATCAGTGTGCTAGTGTTACGATGAGATCAGTGTTCTAGTGTTTGGATTAGATCAGTGTTCTAGTGTTAGGATGAGATCAGTGTGCTTTTGTTAGAATGAGATAAGTGTGCTAGTGTTATGATGAGATCAGTGTGCTAGTGTGAGGATGAGATCAGTGTACTCGTGTTAGGATGGGATCAGTGTGCTAGTGTTAGGATGTGATCAGTGTTCTTGTGTTTGGATGAGATCAGTGTTCTAGTGTTAGGATGAGATTAGTGTTCTACTTTTAGGATGAGATCGGTGTTCTGGTTTTAGGATGAGATCAGTGTTCTAGTGTTAGGATGAGATCAGTGTGCTAGTGTTAGGATGAGATCAGTGTGCTAGTGTTACGATGAGATCAGTGTTCTAGTGTTTGGATTAGATCAGTGTTCTAGTGTTAGGATGAGATCAGTGTGCTTTTGTTAGGATGAGATCAGTGTGCTAGTGTTTGGATGAGATCAGTGTGCTAGTGTTAGGATGAGATCAGTGTTCTAGTGTTAGGATGCGATCAGTGTTCTAGTGTTAGGATGAGATCAGTGTTCTAGTGTTAGGATGAGATCAGTGTTCTAGTGTTAGGATGAGATCAGTGTTCTAGTGTTAGGATGAGATCAGTGTTCTAGTGTTTGGATGAGATCAGTGTTCTAGTGTTAGGATGAGATCAGTGTGCTTTTGTTAGGATGAGATCAGTGTTCGAGTGTTTGCATGAGATCAGTGTTCGAGTGTTTGCATGAGATCAGTGTTCTCATGTTAGGATGAGATCAGTGTGCTTTTGTTAGGATGAGATCAGTGTGCTAGTGTTTGCATGAGATCAGTGTTCTAGTGTTAGGATGAGATCAGAGTTCTAGTGTTAGGATGAGATCAGTGTGCTAGTGTTAGGATGAGATCAGTGTGCTAGTGTTAGGATGAGATCAGTGTTCTAGTGTTTGGATGAGATCAGTGTTCTAGTGTTAGGATGAGATCAGTGTGCTAGTGTTAGGATGAGATCATTGTGGTAGTGTTCGGATGAGATCAGTGTTAGTGTTTGGATGAGATCAGTGTTCGAGTATTTGGATGAGATCAGTGTTCTAGTGTTAGGATGAGATCAGTGTTCTATGTTAGGATGAGATCAGTGTTCGAGTGTGAGGATGAGATCAGTGTTCTAGAGTTAGGATTAGATCAGTGTGCTAGTGTTTGCATGAGATCAGTGTTCTTCTTTTGGATGAGATCAGTGTGCTAGTGTTAGGATGAGATCAGTGTACTCGTGTTAGGATGGGATCAGTGTGCTAGTGTGAGGATGAGATCAGTGTACTCGTGTTAGGATGGGATCAGTGTGCTAGTGTTAGGATGTGATCAGTGTTCTTGTGTTTGGATGAGATCAGTGTTCTAGTGTTAGGATGAGATAAGTGTTCTACTTTTAGGATGAGATCAGTGTTCTGGTGTTAGGATGAGATCAGTGTTCTAGTGTTAGGATGAGATCAGTGTGCTAGTGTTTGGATGAGATCAGTGTACTAGTGTTTGGATGAGATCAGTGTGCAAGTGATAGGAGGAAATCAGTGTTCTATTGTTAGGATGAGATCAGTGTGCTAGTGTTAGGATGAGATCAGTGTACTCGTGTTAGGATGGGATCAGTATGCTAGTGTTAGGATGTGATCAGTGTTCTTGTGTTTGGATGTGATCAGTGTTCTAGTGTTAGGATGAGATCAGTGTTCTAGTGTTAGGATGAGATTAGTGTTCTACTATTAGGATGAGATCAGGGTTCTGGTTTTAGGATGAGATCAGTGTGCTAGTGTTTGGATGAGATCAGTGTACTAGTGTTTGGATGAGATCAGTGTGCAAGTGATAGGAGGAAATCAGTGTTCTAGTGTTAGGATGAGATCGGGGTTCTAGTGTTAGGATGAAAACAGTCTGCTATTGTTAGGATGAGATCAGTGTGCTATTGTTCGGATGAGATCAGTGTACCAAGTGTTTGGATGAGATCAGTGTGCTAGTGTTAGGATGAGATCAGTGTACTAGTGTTTGGATGAGATCAGTGTTCTAGTGTTAGGATGGGATCAGTGTGCTAGTGTTTGGATGAGATCAGTGTTCTAAGTTTGGATGAGATCAGTGTTCTAGTTTTAGGATGAGATCAGTGTTCTAGTTTTAGGATGAGATCAGTGTGCTACTGTTAGGATGAGATCAGTGTGCAAGTGTTTGGATGAGATCAGTGTTCTAGTGTTAGGATGAGATCAGTGTGCTAGTGTTAGGACGAGATCAGTGTTCTAGTTTTAGGATGAGATCAGTGTGCTAGTGTTAGGATGAGATCAGTGTACTAGTGTTTGGATGAGATCAGTGTTCTAGTGTTAGGATGAGATCAGTGTGCTAGTGTTAGGATGAGATCAGTGTGCTAGTGTTCGGATGAGATCAGTGTTTGGATTAGATCAGTGTTCTAGTCTTAGGATGAGATCAGTGTGCTTTTGTTAGGATGAGATCAGTGTGCTAGTGTTAGGATGAGATCAGTGTTCTAGTGTTTGGATGAGATCAGTGTTCTAGTGTTAGGATGAGATCAGTGTTCTAGTGTTAGGATGAGATCAGAGTTCTAGTGTTAGGATGAGATCAGTGTTCTAGTGTTAGGATGAGATCAGTGTGCTAGTGTTAGGATGAGATCAGTGTGCTAGTGTTAGGATGAGATCAGTGTTCTAGTGTTTGGATTAGATCAGTGTTCTAGTGTTAGGATGAGATCAGTGTGCTGTGTGCTAGTGTTAGGATGAGATCAGTGTGCTAGTGTTAGGATGAGATCAGTGTGCTAGTGTTCGGATGAGATCAGTGTTCTTGTGTTAGGATGAGATCAGTGTGCTAGTGTTAGGATGAGATCAGTGTTCTATGTTAGGATGAGATCAGTGTTCTAGTGTTTGGATTAGATCAGTGTTCTAGTGTTTGGATGAGATCAGTGTTCTAGTGTTAGGATGAGATCAGTGTGCTAGTGTTAGGATGAGATCAGTGTTCTAGTGTTTGCATGAGATCAGTGTTCGAGTGTTTGGATGAGATCAGTGTTCTCATGTTAGGATGAGATCAGTGTGCTAGTGTTTGGATGAGATCAGTGTGCTAGTGTTCGGATGAGATCAGTGTTCTAGTGTTAGGATGAGATCAGTGTTCTAGTGTTAGGATGAGATCAGTGTGCTAGTGTTAGGATGAGATCAGTGTGCTAGTGTTAGGATGAGATCAGTGTTCTAGTGTTTGGATTAGATCAGTGTTCTAGTGTTAGGATGAGATCAGTGTGCTTTTGTTCGGATGAGATCAGTGTGCTAGTGTTTGGATGACATCAGTGTTCGAGTGTTTGGATGAGATCAGTGTGCTATTGTTAGGATGCGATCAGTGTGCTAGTGTTAGGATGAGATCAGTGTTGTGAGGATGAGATCAGTTTTCTAGTGTTAGGATGAGATCAGTGTGCTAGTGTTTGGATGAGATCAGTGTTCTACATTTGGATGAGATCAGTGTGCTAGTGTTAGAATGAGATCAGTGTGCTAGTGTTAAGATGAGATCAGTGTGCTAGTGTTAGGATGAGATCAGTGTACTCGTGTTAGGATGAGATAAGTGTGCTAGTGTTAGGATGAGATCAGTGTTCTAGTGTTTGGATGAGATCAGTGTTCTAGTGTTAGGATGAGATCAGTGTTCTACTGTTAGGATGAGATCAGTGTTCTGGTTTTAGGATGAGATCAGTGTTCTAGTGTTAGGATGAGATCAGTGTGCTAGTGTTTGGATGAGATCAGTGTACTAGTGTTTGGATGAGATCAGTGTGCAAGTGATAGGAGGAAATCAGTGTTCTAGTGTTAGGATGAGATCAGTGTGCTAGTGTTAGGATGAGATCAGTGTACTCGTGTTAGGATGGGATCAGTGTGCTAGTGTTAGGATGTGATCAGTGTTCTTGTGTTTGGATGTGATCAGTGTTCTAGTGTTAGGATGAGATCAGTGTTCTAGTGTTAGGATGAGATTAGTGTTCTACTATTAGGATGAGATCAGTGTGCTAGTGTTTGGATGAGATCAGTGTGCTAGTGTTTGGATGAGATCAGTGTACTAGTGTTTGGATGAGATCAGTGTGCAAGTGATAGGAGGAAATCAGTGTTCTATTGTTAGGATGAGATCGGGGTTCTAGTGTTAGGATGAAAACAGTCTGCTAGTGTTAGGATGAGATCAGTGTGCTATTGTTCGGATGAGATCAGATCAGTGTTCTAGTGTTTGTATGTGATCAGTGTTCTAGTGTTATGATGTGTTCAGTGTGCTAGTGTTAAGTTGAGATCAGTGTGCTTGTGTTAGGATGAGATCAGTGTTCTGGTGTTAGGATGAGATCAGTGTGCTAGTGTTTGGATGAGATCAGTGTACTAGTGTTTGGATGAGATCAGTGTGCAAGTGATAGGAGGAAATCAGTGTTCTAGTGTTAGGATGAGATCGGGGTTCTAGTGTTAGGATGAAAACAGTCTGCTATTGTTAGGATGAGATCAGTGTGCTATTGTTCGGATGAGATCAGTGTACCAAGTGTTTGGATGAGATCGGGGTTCTAGTGTTAGGATGAAAACAGTCTGCTATTGTTAGGATGAGATCAGTGTGCTATTGTTCGGATGAGATCAGTGTACCAAGTGTTTGGATGAGATCAGTGTGCTAGTGTTAGGATGAGATCAGTGTACTAGTGTTTGGATGAGATCAGTGTTCTAGTGTTAGGATGGGATCAGTGTGCTAGTGTTTGGATGAGATCAGTGTTCTAAGTTTGGATGAGATCAGTGTTCTAGTTTTAGGATGAGATCAGTGTTCTAGTTTTAGCATAAGATCAGTGTGCAAGTGTTTGGATGAGATCAGTGTTCTAGTGTTAGGATGAGATCAGTGTGCTAGTGTTAGGACGAGATCAGTGTTCTAGTTTTAGGATGGGATCAGTGTGCTAGTGTTAGGATGAGATCAGTGTACTAGTGTTTGGATGAGATCAGTGTTCTAGTGTTAGGATGAGATCAGTGTGCTCGTGTTAGGATGAGATCAGTGTTCTATGTTAGGATGAGATCAGTGTTTGGATTAGATCAGTGTTCTAGTCTTAGGATGAGATCAGTGTGCTTTTGTTAGGATGAGATCAGTGTGCTAGTGTTTGGATGAGATCAGTGTTCGAGTGTTTGGATGAGATCAGTGTTCTCGTGTTAGGATGAGATCAGTGTGCTTTTGTTAGGATTAGATCAGTGTTCTAAGTTTGGATGAGATCAGTGTTCTAGTTTTAGGATGAGATCAGTTTTCTAGTTTTAGGATGAGATCAGTGTTCTTGTGTTAGGACGCGATCAGTGTGCTAGTGTTAGGATGAGATCAGTGTGCTAGTGTTTGGATGAGGTCAATTTGCTAGTGTTAGGATGAGATCAGTGTGCTTTTGTTCGGATGAGATCAGTGTGCTAGTGTTTGGATGAGATCAGTGTTCGAGTATTTGGATGAGATCAGTATTCTAGTGTTAGGATGCGATCAGTGTTCTATGTTACGATGAGATCAGTGTTCGAGTGTGAGGATGCGATCAGTTTTACAGAGTTAGGATGAGATCAGTGTGCTAGTGTTTGCATGAGATCAGTGTTCTACATTTGGATGAGATCAGTGTGCTCGTGATAGAATGAGATAAGTGTGCTAGTGTTATGATGAGATCAGTGTGCTAGTGTGAGGATGAGATCAGTGTACTCGTGTTAGGATGGGATCAGTGTGCTAGTGTTAGGATGTGATCAGTGTTCTTGTGTTTGGATGAGATCAGTGTTCTAGTGTTAGGATGAGATTAGTGTTCTACTTTTAGGATGAGATCGGTGTTCTGGTTTTAGGATGAGATCAGTGTTCTAGTGTTAGGATGAGATCAGTGTGCTAGTGTTTGGATGAGATCAGTGTGCTAGTGTTACGATGAGATCAGTGTTCTAGTGTTTGGATTAGATCAGTGTTCTAGTGTTAGGATGAGATCAGTGTGCTTTTGTTAGAATGAGATAAGTGTGCTAGTGTTATGATGAGATCAGTGTGCTAGTGTGAGGATGAGATCAGTGTACTCGTGTTAGGATGGGATCAGTGTGCTAGTGTTAGGATGTGATCAGTGTTCTTGTGTTTGGATGAGATCAGTGTTCTAGTGTTAGGATGAGATTAGTGTTCTACTTTTAGGATGAGATCGGTGTTCTGGTTTTAGGATGAGATCAGTGTTCTAGTGTTAGGATGAGATCAGTGTGCTAGTGTTAGGATGAGATCAGTGTGCTAGTGTTACGATGAGATCAGTGTTCTAGTGTTTGGATTAGATCAGTGTTCTAGTGTTAGGATGAGATCAGTGTGCTTTTGTTAGGATGAGATCAGTGTGCTAGTGTTTGGATGAGATCAGTGTGCTAGTGTTAGGATGAGATCAGAGTTCTAGTGTTAGGATGCGATCAGTGTTCTAGCGTTAGGATGAGATCAGAGTTCTAGTGTTAGGATGAGATCAGTGTTCTAGTGTTAGGATGAGATCAGTGTTCTAGTGTTTGGATTAGATCAGTGTTCTAGTGTTAGGATGAGATCAGTGTGCTTTTGTTAGGATGAGATCAGTGTTCGAGTGTTTGCATGAGATCAGTGTTCGAGTGTTTGCATGAGATGAGTGTTCTCATGTTAGGATGAGATCAGTGTGCTTTTGTTCGGATGAGATCAGTGTGCTAGTGTTTGGATGAGATCAGTGTTCTAGTGTTAGGATGAGATCAGAGTTCTAGTGTTAGGATGAGATCAGTGTGCTAGTGTTAGGATGAGATCAGTGTGCTAGTGTTAGGATGAGATCAGTGTTCTAGTGTTTGGATGAGGTCAATTTGCTAGTGTTAGGATGAGATCAGTGTGCTTTTGTTCGGATGAGATCAGTGTGCTAGTGTTTGGATGAGATCAGTGTTCGAGTATTTGGATGAGATCAGTATTCTAGTGTTAGGATGCGATCAGTGTTCTATGTTAGGATGAGATCAGTGTTCGAGTGTGAGGATGCGATCAGTTTTACAGAGTTAGGATGAGATCAGTGTGCTAGTGTTTGCATGAGATCAGTGTTCTACATTTGGATGAGATCAGTGTGCTCGTGATAGAATGAGATAAGTGTGCTAGTGTTATGATGAGATCAGTGTGCTAGTGTGAGGATGAGATCAGTGTACTCGTGTTAGGATGGGATCAGTGTGCTAGTGTTAGGATGTGATCAGTGTTCTTGTGTTTGGATGAGATCAGTGTTCTAGTGTTAGGATGAGATTAGTGTTCTACTTTTAGGATGAGATCGGTGTTCTGGTTTTAGGATGAGATCAGTGTTCTAGTGTTAGGATGAGATCAGTGTGCTAGTGTTTGGATGAGATCAGTGTACTAGTGTTTGGATGAGATCAGTGTGCAAGTGATAGGAGGAAATCAGTGTTCTATTGTTAGGATGAGATCGGGGTTCTAGTGTTAGGATGAAAACAGTCTGCTAGTGTTAGGATGAGATCAGTGTACTCGTGTTAGGATGGGATCAGTATGCTAGTGTTAGGATGTGATCAGTGTTCTTGTGTTTGGATGTGATCAGTGTTCTAGTGTTAGGATGAGATCAGTGTTCTAGTGTTAGGATGAGATTAGTGTTCTACTATTAGGATGAGATCAGGGTTCTGGTTTTAGGATGAGATCAGTGTGCTAGTGTTTGGATGAGATCAGTGTACTAGTGTTTGGATGAGATCAGTGTGCAAGTGATAGGAGGAAATCAGTGTTCTAGTGTTAGGATGAGATCGGGGTTCTAGTGTTAGGATGAAAACAGTCTGCTATTGTTAGGATGAGATCAGTGTGCTATTGTTCGGATGAGATCAGTGTACCAAGTGTTTGGATGAGATCGGGGTTCTAGTGTTAGGATGAAAACAGTCTGCTATTGTTAGGATGAGATCAGTGTGCTATTGTTCGGATGAGATCAGTGTACCAAGTGTTTGGATGAGATCAGTGTGCTAGTGTTAGGATGAGATCAGTGTACTAGTGTTTGGATGAGATCAGTGTTCTAGTGTTAGGATGGGATCAGTGTGCTAGTGTTTGGATGAGATCAGTGTTCTAAGTTTGGATGAGATCAGTGTTCTAGTTTTAGGATGAGATCAGTGTTCTAGTTTTAGGATGAGATCAGTGTGCTACTGTTAGCATAAGATCAGTGTGCAAGTGTTTGGATGAGATCAGTGTTCTAGTGTTAGGATGAGATCAGTGTGCTAGTGTTAGGACGAGATCAGTGTTCTAGTTTTAGGATGGGATCAGTGTGCTAGTGTTAGGATGAGATCAGTGTACTAGTGTTTGGATGAGATCAGTGTTCTAGTGTTAGGATGAGATCAGTGTGCTCGTGTTAGGATGAGATCAGTGTTCTATGTTAGGATGAGATCAGTGTTTGGATTAGATCAGTGTTCTAGTCTTAGGATGAGATCAGTGTGCTTTTGTTAGGATGAGATCAGTGTGCTAGTGTTTGGATGAGATCAGTGTTCGAGTGTTTGGATGAGATCAGTGTTCTCGTGTTAGGATGAGATCAGTGTGCTTTTGTTAGGATTAGATCAGTGTTCTAAGTTTGGATGAGATCAGTGTTCTAGTTTTAGGATGAGATCAGTTTTCTAGTTTTAGGATGAGATCAGTGTTCTTGTGTTAGGACGCGATCAGTGTTCTAGAGTTAGGATGAGATCAGTGTGCTAGTGTTTGGATGAGATCAGTGTTCTACGTTTGGATGAGATCAGTTTGCTAATGTTATGATGAGATCAGTGTTCTATTGTTTGGATGAGATCAGTGTACCAGTGTTTGGATGAGATCAGTGTGCTAGTCTTATGATGAGATCAGTGTGCTAGTGTTAGGATGAGATCAGTGTACTCGTGTTAGGATGGGATCCGTGTGCTAGTGTTAGGATGTGATCAGTGTTTTTGTGTTTGGATGTGATCAGTGTTCTAGTGTTAGGATGAGATCAGTGTTCTAGTGTTAGGATGAGATTAGTGTTCTACTATTAGGATGAGATCAGTGTTCTGGTTTTAGGATGAGATCAGTGTTCTAGTGTTAGGATGAGATCAGTGTGCTAGTGTTTGGATGAGATCAGTGTACTAGTGTTTGGATGAGATCAGTGTGCAAGTGATAGGATGAAATCAGTGTTCAAGTAAGTGTTAGGATGAGATCGGGGTTCTAGTGTTAGGATGAAAACAGTCTGCTATTGTTAGGATGAGATCAGTGTGCTATTGTTTGGATGAGATCAGTGTACCAGTGTTTGGATGAGATCAGTGTGCTAGTGTTAGGATGAGATCAGTGTACAAGTGTTTGGATGAGATCAGTGTTCTAGTGTTAGGATGGGATCAGTGTGCTAGTTTTTGGATGAGATCAGTGTTCTAAGTTTGGATGAGATCAGTGTTCTAGTTTTAGGATGAGATCAGTGTTATAGTTTTAGGATGAGATCAGTGTGCTACTGTTAGGATAATATCAGTGTGCAAGTGTTTGGATGAGATCAGTGTTCTAGTGTTAGGATGAGATCAGTGTTCTAGTTTTAGGATGAGATCAGTGTGCTAGTGTTAGGATGAGATCAGTGTACTAGTGTTTGGATGAGATCAGTGTTCTAGTGTTAGGATGAGATCAGTGTTCTAGTGTTAGGAAGAGATCAGTGTTCTGGTTTTAGGATGTGATCAGTGTGCTAGTGTTAGGATGTGATCAGTGTTCTAAGTTTGGATTAGATCAGTGTTCTAGTCTTAGGATGAGATCAGTGTTCTAGAGTTAGGATGAGATCAGTGTGCTAGTGTTTGGATGAGATCAGTGTTCTACGTTTGGATGAGATAAGTTTGCTAATGTTATGATGAGATCAGTGTGCTATTGTTTGGATGAGATCAGTGTACCAGTGTTTGGATGAGATCAGTGTGCTAGTGTTAGGATGAGATCAGTGTACTAGTGTTTGGATGAGATCAGTGTTCTAGTGTTAGGATGGGATCAGTGTGCTAGTGTTAGGATGAGATCAGTGTTCTAGTGTTAGGAAGAGATCAGTGTTCTGGTTTTAGGATGAGATCAGTGTTCTAGTGTTAGGATCAGATCAGTGTGCTAGTGTTTGGATGTGATCAGTGTACTAGTGTTAGGATGAGATCAGTGTTCTAGTGTTAGGATGAGATCAGTGTGCTAGTGTTAGGACGAGATCAGTGTTCTAGTTTTAGGATGAGATCAGTGTGCTAGTGTTAGGATGAGATCAGTGTACTAGTGTTTGGATGAGATCAGTGTTCTAGTGTTAGGATGAGATCAGTGTTCTTGTGTTAGGATGAGATCAGTGTGCTAGTGTTCGGATGAGATCAATGCTCTATGTTAGGATGAGATCAGTGTTCTAGTGTTTGGATTAGATCAGTGTTCTAGTCTTAGGATGAGATCAGTGTGGTTTTGTTAGGATGAGATCAGTGTGCTAGTGTTTGGATGAGATCAGTGTTCGAGTGTTTGGATGAGATCAGTGTTCGAGTGTTAGGATGAGATCAGTGTGCTTTTGTTAGGATGAGATCAGTGTTCTAAGTTTGGATGAGATCAGTGTTCTAGTTTTAGGATGAGATCAGTGTTCTAGTTATAGGATGAGATCAGTGTGCTCGTGTTAGGATGAGTTCAGTGTTCTAGAGTTAGGATGAGATCAGTGTGCTAGTGTTTGGATGAGATCAGTGTTCTACGTTTGGATGAGATAAGTTTGCTAATGTTATGATGAGATCAGTGTGCTATTGTTTGGATGAGATCAGTGTGCTAGTGTTAGGATGAGATCAGTGTACTAGTGTTTGGATGAGATCAGTGTTCTAGTGTTAGGATGGGATCAGTGTGCTAGTGTTAGGATGAGATCAGTGTTCTAGTGTTAGGAAGAGATCAGTGTTCTGGTTTTAGGATGAGATCAGTGTTCTAGTGTTAGGATCAGATCAGTGTGCTAGTGTTTGGATGTGATCAGTGTACTAGTGTTAGGATGAGATCAGTGTTCTAGTGTTAGGAAGAGATCAGTGTTCTGGTTTTAGGATGAGATCAGTGTTCTAGTGTTAGGATGTGATCAGTGTGCTAGTGTTAGGATGTGATCAGTGTTCTTGTGTTTGGATGTGATCAGTGTTCTAGTGTTAGGATGAGATCAGTGTTCTAGTGTTAGGATGAGATTAGTGTTATACTATTAGGATGAGATCAGTGTTCTGGTTTTAGGATGAGATCAGTGTTCTAGTGTTAGGATGAGATCAGTGTGCTAGTGTTTGGATGAGATCAGTGTGCTAGTGTTAGGATGTGATCAGTGTGCTAGTGTTAGGATGTGATCAGTGTTCTTGTGTTTGGATGTGATCAGTGTTCTAGTGTTAGGAAGAGATCAGTGTTCTGGTTTTAGGATGAGATCAGTGTTCTAGTGTTAGGATGTGATCAGTGTACTAGTGTTTGGATGAGATCAGTGTACTAGTGTTTGGATAAGATCAATGTACTAGTGTTTGGATGAAATCAGTGTTCTAGTGTTAGGATGAGATCGGGGTTCTAGTGTTCGGATGAAAACAGTCTGCTATTGTTAGGATGAGATCAGTGTGCTATTGTTTGGATGAGATCAGTGTACCAGTGTTTGGATGAGATCAGTGTGCTAGTGTTAGGATGAGATCAGTGTACTAGTGTTTGGATGAGATCAGTGTTCTAGTGTTAGGATGGGATCAGTGTGCTAGTGTTAGGATGAGATCAGTGTTCTAGTGTTAGGAAGAGATCAGTGTTCTGGTTTTAGGATGAGATCAGTGTTCTAGTGTTAGGATGAGATCAGTGTGCTAGTGTTTGGATGTGATCAGTGTACTAGTGTTAGGATGAGATCAGTGTTCTAGTGTTAGGAAGAGATCAGTGTTCTGGTTTTAGGATGAGATCAGTGTTCTAGTGTTAGGATGTGATCAGTGTACTAGTGTTTGGATGAGATCAGTGTACTAGTGTTTGGATGAGATCAGTGTGCTAGTGTTAAGATAGGATCAGTGTTCTAGTGTTAAGATGAGATCAGTTTGCTTGTGTTAGGATGAGATCAGTGTGCTAGTGTTAGGATAGGATCAGTGTTCTTGTGTTAAGATGAGATCAGTTTGCTTGTGTTAGGATGAGATCAGTGTGCTAGTGTTAGGATGAGATTAGTGTGCTAGTGTTAGGATGTGATCAGTGTTCTTGTGTTTGGATGTGATCAGTGTTCTAGTGTTAGGATGAGATCAGTGTGCTAGTGTTTGGATGAGATCAGTGTTCTACTATTAGGATGAGATCAGTGTTCTGGTTTTAGGATGAAATCAGTGTTCTAGTGTTAGGATGAGATCAGTGTGCTAGTGTTAGGATGAGATCAGTGTGCTAGTGTTAGGATGAGATCAGTGTGCTTGTGTTTGGATGAGAACAGTGTGCTATTGTTAGGATGAGATCAGTGTTCTAGTTTTAGGATGAGATCAGTGTGCTAGTGTTAGGATGAGAACATTGTGCTATTGTTAGGATGAAATCAGTGTTCTAGTGTTAGGATGAGAACAGTGTGCTATTGTTAGGATGAGATCAGTGTTCTAGTGTTTGGATGAGATCAGTGTTCTAGTGTTAGGATGAGATCAGTGTTCTAGTGTTAGGATGAGATCAGTGTGCTAGTGTTAGGATGAGATCAGTGTGCTAGTGTTAGGATGAGATCAGTGTGCTAGTGTTTGGATGAGAACAGTCTGCTATTGCTAGGATGAGATCAGTGTTATAGTTTTAGGATGAGATCAGTGTGCTAGTGTTAGGATGAGATCAGTGTGCTAGTGTTATGGTGAGGTCAGTGTTCTGGTTTTAGGATGAGATCAGTGTTTTAGTGTTAGGATGAGATCAGTGTGCTAGTGTTAGGATGAGATCAGTGTGCTAGTGTTAGGATGAGATCAGTGTGCTAGTGTTATGGTGAGGTCAGTGTTCTGGTTTTAGGATGAGATCAGTGTTCTAGTGTTAGGATGAGGTCAGTGTGCTAGTGTTAGGGTGAGATCAGTGTTCTGGTTTTAGGATGAGATCAGTGTTCTAGTGTTAGGATGAGATCAGTGTGCTAGTGTTAGGATGAGATCAGTGTGCTAGTGTTTTGATGAGATCAGTGTGCTAGTGTTAGGAGGAGATCAGTGTGCTAGTGTTTTGATGAGATCAGTGTGCTCGTGTTTGGATGAGATCAGTGTTCTAGTGTTAGGATGAGATCAGTGTGCTCGTGTTTGGATGAGATCAGTGTTCTCGTGTTAGGATGAGATCAGTGTGCTCGTGTTTGGATGAGATCAGTGTTCTAGTGTTAGGATGAGATCAGTGTGCTCGTGTTTGGATGAGATCAGTGTTCTCGTGTTAGGATGAGATCAGTGTTCTATGTTAGTATGGGATCAGTGTTCTCGTGTTTGGATGAAATCAGTGTTCTAAGTTTGGATGAGATCAGTCACAGGTAGTGGGCAGGTACATTGGACACACCTTTCCCCTCTGAGATTTGGGACTGCAGTTTGTCTTCTGGCTGGAATTGTATGCTGTTATTTTGTGCATCACTCATCTTGCTTCCTGCATCACCTGACCTCCTAACTCCGCCCACATTGTAGCTCTTGGATGTGCCACTGTTCAGCCTGTCAAAGTGCAACAAATGGGCAAAGGCTCTCTGAGTCCCAAGGCAGTTTGGGAGTTGCAGTCTGCACCTGTAAGTGTAGCCCTCTGGCAGTTGGAAGGATAAATTAATGTCTATGCCACAGGGTAGTGTTGGAGTTGAAGTGTTGCCCACAGGCAGTGGCTAGTGGTAGGCTTAATTGATGTATGCGGCAGTGTGGGAGTTGTAGTTTTTTACCCATACCTGTAGCCCTCAGGCAGAGGGTAGGGGATGTGAGTCTTGGGCAGGAGGAAGAAAGTTCGGAGGAGGTGGATGACACTGCAGGCCGCCATGAAGAGACAGGTGGAGCGCAGAGAGCTCCCATTTTCATACAGAACCTGAAGGGAAAGGAGGAATCGAGAGATGCAACATTTAACGAAAAACTTTTTTTTCCTTCCTGGTACACACATACACACATTTGCATAAGCACACACATGCATATGCACAGACGTGCACACAGACACACACAAGCATACACACATACATAATGCGAGGCGGTCTCACCTTGATAATGAGGAAGACTGCAGAGGAAGAGTCAAAGGCTCCGTTGTAGAGGGTGATGATGGTTGAGCGATGAGAGCCAAACAGGTTACCCACCTGGGGGGAGGGTATAAACAGTTCAGGGGGGTACCTGTTGGCTTTACAATGGCTGGTATGGGGCAATGACAGGTTTGGGGTTTTAAGCTAAAATAAATGCATCATATAACTCCAAACCTCCAGAAATGCAACTATCCCTTTAATGTGTGTGTGTGTGCGTGTGTGTATGTGACAATGGGCCATGATACTGGAACATATACACAGTTAGAAAAACGTTTGATTCCAACGAGGAAACCTACTTGTATGTTTGTCATGAGAAATAGTATTCCTCCTACAGCGATGAGAGACACAGCCGGGAAGAGCAAACTGGACATTGCTGAGAGAGAGGAGAAGAGAGGAGCTACTTTCCATTTGTTCGCTTAGTAACATAATTGGGTGAGTGAAGCCCATTAACTGTGATAGAGAGACATCAGAGCCCCCTGCAATGAGATTATGCATTAGCCCTTTCTGACACACTCCTAAAACAAGGGCAACATTTAGTCTGCTTTGCGTCAACAAAATGTCACTACACCAGACACGTTCAGTAATCGTGTGATGGAAACAAAAGAGCAAATCGTTAACATCGGGGGCAGCTTTTTTTTTCTCCAGTCATTTGGTGAAGGCAGGAATTGCGCAGAGGTCTGGAGCGTCACGTCTCAAATAGAAACAGAGCAAGCAGCAACCCAGGGTGAAGCGTAGCGTGACACGACGCACGCAGCTGTTGAACGCATTCATTATCTTGATGTGACGCAGACTGATGCAGACGCTCGCACACGTACGGTTTGGGGAGGGTGTCAGACAACACAACATCTTCCTACAATTGGAAAAATTCTGTAACATTGTTATACAGGTTAAATATGATACAGAATTACCTGGGCTAAAAGATTATGTGCAGAGATTAACGTATGATTTGGAATTACCTGTGCTACAGCATTATGTGTGGTGATTCATATATGAACTGGATTTACCTGCAGTAGAAAAAGCAACCATCACAATGCCAGTGGTGTATAGTGATCTGTAAAAGAACACAGTGTTTATTCACCAGTTTTTATTTATAGTTTACTGTATAAATCTGTGGTTGCTGTTCTGCTATTTCACAGGACTCCTCCCCCTATTTCAGACCCCGCCTCCTCCTCTCAGGCCCCTCCTCCTACGGTCTCAGGCCCCTCCTCCTCCTATCTCAGGCCCTTCTTCTTCCTGTCTCAGGCCCCGCCTCCTCCTGTCTCAGGCCACACCACCTCCTGTCTCAGGCCCCTCCTCCTCCTGTCTCAGACCCCTCCTCTTTATGTCTTAGGCCCCGCCTCCTCTTGTGTCAGGCCCTGCCTCCTCCTGTCTCAGGCCCCGCCTCCCTGTCTCAGGAGCTCACATTGCCAGGATTCTGGCCACCATGGTACCGAAGCGGTCAAATAAGAAGCCGCTGCCCAGCATGAGGAAGTTGTTCAAGAAGGAGGCAACGGTGAAGACCAGGGAGAACTGCTCATCCTGACCACTGCAGTCTGAGAGAGAGAAAGAGCGAGAGAAAAAATCACTCACTACATCTTACTCCCTCAAAATGGCTTTAACACACTCACTCACTGCTGGTAACACGGCTGTAATGCACTCACTCACTGCTGGTAACGCGGCTATAACGCACTCACTCACTCACTGCTGGTAACACGGCTATAACGCACTCACTCACTGCTCTGCTGGTAACACGGCTGTAATGCACTCACTCACTGCTGGTAACACGGCTGTAACACACTCACTCACTGCTGGTAACACGGCTGTAACGCATTCACTCACTGCTCGTAACATGGCTGTAATGCACTCACTCACTGCTCGTAACACGGCTGTAACGCACTCACTCACTGCTGGTAACACGGCTGTAACGCACCCACTCACTGCTGGTAACACGGCTGTAACACACGCACTCACTCACTTCTGGTAACACGGCTGTAACACACTCACTCACTGTTCGTAACACAGCTGTAACACGCTCACTCACCTGTGAACACGGCTGTAATGCACTCACCTGTGAACACGGCTGTAACGCACTCACTCACTGCTTGTAACATGGCTGTAACGCACTCACTCACTGCTGGTAATGCGGCTGTAATGCACTCACTCACTGCTGGGAACACGGCTGTAACGCACTCACTCACTGCTCGTAACATGGCTGTAACGCACTCACTGCTTGTAACAGGGCTGTAATGCACTCACCTGTGAACACAACTGTCACGCACTCACCTGTGAACACGGCTGTAACGCACTCACTCACTGCTCGTAACATGGCTGTAACGCACTCACTGCTTGTAACAGGGCTGTAATGCACTCACCTGTGAACACAACTGTCACGCACTCACCTGTGAACACGGCTGTAACGCATTCACTCACTGCTTGTAACACGGCTGTAATGCACTCACGCACTGCTGGTAATACGGCTGTAACGCCCTCACTCACTGCTCGTAACATGGCTGTAACTCACTCACTGCTCGTAACATGGCTGTAATGCACTCACCTGTGAACACACGGCTATAATACACACCTGTGAACACGTTACTGTAACGCACTCACCTGTGAACACGGCTGTAACGCACTCACCTGTGAACACGCTGCTGTAACACTCACCTGTGAACACGCTGCTGTTGGCTGCAGTGGTGTTGAGGCAGAAGTCGCTGAAGTAGCCCTCTGTTTTCAGGATGAACACCAGGGAAGCCCAGCCGAAAACCACCCCAGCGAAACACAGGCACTCCACCAGCCCCGACACCAGCGTCACCCTTCTACGGCCATGTTCCAGCATCCTCTTTGCTTTCACCTGTCCCTCCACCTTCTATCTCTCTCTCTCTGTCCCCCTGTCTCTCTGCCCTGTCTATCTCTCTCTCTCTCTCTGTCCCCCTGTCTCCGTGCCCTGTCTATCTCTCTCTCTTTCTATGTCCATGTGTCTCCCTGCCCTGTCTATCTCTCTTTCTCTCTATGTCCATGTGTCTCCCTGCCCTGTCTATCTCTATCTGTCCTTCTGTCTCTCTGCCCTGTCTAGCTCTCTCTCTTTGCTTTCACCTGCGCCTCCACCTTCAATCTATCTCTCTCTCTGTCCCCCTGTCTCCCTGCCCTGTCTATCTCTCTCTCGATGTCCACCTGTCTCCCTGCCCTGTCTATCTCTCTCTCTATGTCCACCTGTCTCCCTGCCCTGTCTATCTCTCTCTCTCTCTCTATGTCCACCTGTCTCCCTGCCCTGTCTATCTCTCTCTCTCTATGTCCACCTGTCTCCCTGCCCTGTCTATCTCTCTCTCTCTCTCTCTCTCTATGTCCACCTATCTCCCTGCCCTGTCTATCTGTCTCTCTCTCTATGTTCACCTGTCTCTTGTGTTTTTCCTGTGTTCGTTGCCGTGTGTTATCATAGGCATGCTGCAGGTCAGAGGGAGGGCTGTTAGTGGGCGCTACCTGTGTTTCTACTTTTAATAGTGATAGGTGCAGTCTAACTGTGCTCAGGTGTGAAGGGAAAGCTGCGATATTATCATGTTGGATTGCTGTCTCTGAATGCTGTCTAACTGCCAATCTCTTCTTCCCTCCACCACTCTCTCTACCTCCCTCCCCCTCTCACTATCCTCTCTCTCCTTCACTCTGTTTTTCCCTGGTTGTATGCAAGTTCCCTCTGTTTTTCCCTGGTTGTATGCACGTTCTCTTTGCTTCTTGTACTGAAAGAATAAACAAAGCAGAGAGGACCAAGCAACATATATTGAACCATATAGACAAATTACATTACATTACAATTATTTGGCAGATGCTTTTATCCAAAGTGACATACAATAAGTGCATATTGAAGGTCATTGAAGTGACCACAAAGCAGATCCGACAAAGCACAACTTTCTCACAATGTAGGAGCCATCCCTAGTAATGAACATAGAACACAGTCAGCTATACATTCTTAACTATAAAATAACAAAAAACAATTAAATATAAAACAAGCAAAAAAAAAAACAGGAAGCAAGTAAACTGTTATGCTATTCAGCTGAATAAAACACTGAACCATCTTAAATTTAAAAGCCACAAAGTCCCTAATATTTCTGTGGGGAAAGTGAGGATTAAGTTAAAAAAATATATATTTCCAGAATCCAGCAGTTCCAGCACTTAATACCCTTGTTAAAATGCCCAGCACTCTGAATACTGAACACATCGCGTGCTAAAACCCCTCTAACCTACATTGAATTATATTTAATGGATTTAATTTAATTATTATTATTTAAAATGAAAAATCAAAAAATAAAATCGCCAAATTTGTTGATAGGTCAGTTGACCTGGTGGATCAACTAACAAGTCTAATTAAATAATTAAATAATTTTAGTCCAGGAAAAACCGTCAATTAGAATAATGAACTGGAATCACACGTTCATTAATGAACATAGGAAGTAATTAAACCAGATGTTAAATTGAAATTACCAGAAAAGAGAGAGAGATACCAATAAGCCAGAACTTGCCAGAATATTCCAGTGTATGTACAGGAGAAACACGAGAAAAACCAGCTATAAAAAAACTCAGATGTTGCAGGTTTACACCAAGGAATAACCTCATCTCTAAGACTGCAGAAACTGCTGCAGCGCAAACTCGCTCCACAGAACTTTACAGAGCCATCCAGAGCCTCCCCCCCAAAACCCCCAACAGCACAAGCCATCCAGAGCCTCTCCCCCAAAACCCCCAACAGCACAAGCCATCCAGAGCCCCCACCCACCCAAAACCTCCAACAGCACAAGCCATCCAGAGCCCCCACTCCCCCAAAACCCCCAACAGCACAAGCCATCCAGAGCCTCTCCCCCAAAACCCACAACAGCACAAGCCATCCAGAGCCCCCACCCCCCCAAAACCCCCAACAGCACAAGCCATTCAGAGCCCCCACCCCCCAAAACCCCCAACAGCACAAGCCATCCAGAGCCTCTCCCTCAAAACCTCCAACAGCACAAGCCATCCAGAGCTCCCACACCCCCAAAACCCCCAACAACACAAGCCATCCAGAGCCTCTCCCACAAAACCCCCAACAGCACAAGCCATCCAGAGCCTCTCCCCCAAAACTCCCAAAAGCACAAGCCATCCAGAGCCCCCACACCCCCAAAACCCCCAACAGCACAAGCCATCCAGAGCCTCTCCCCCAAAACTCCCAACAGCACAAGCCATCCAGAGCCCCCACCCCCCCAAAACCCCCAACAGCACAAGCCATTCAGAGCCCCCACCCCCCAAAACCCCCAACAGCACAAGCCATCCAGAGCCGCACCCCCCAAACCCCCAACAGCACAAGCCATTAAGAGACCCCACCCCCCAAAACCCCCAACAGCACAAGCCATCCAGAGCCTCTCCCTCAAAACCTCCAACAGCACAAGCCATCCAGAGCTCCCACACCCCCAAAGCCCCCAACAACACAAGCCATCCAGAGCCTCTCCCCAAAACCCCCAACAGCACAAGCCATCCAGAGCCTCTCCCCCAAAACTCCCAAAAGCACAAGCCATCCAGAGCCCCCACCCCCCCAAAACCCCCAACAGCACAAGCCATCCAGAGCCTCTCCCCCAAAACTCCCAACAGCACAAGCCATCCAGAGCCCCCACCCCCCCAAAACCCCCAACAGCACAAGCCATTCAGAGCCCCCACCCCCCAAAACCCCCAACAGCACAAGCCATCCAGAGCCTCTCCCCCAAAACCTCCAACAGCACAAGCCATCCAGAGCTCCCACACCCCCAAAACCCCCAACAACACAAGCCATCCAGAGCCTGTCCCCCAAAACCCCCAACAGCACAAGCCATCCAGAGCCTCTCCCCCAAAACCTCCAAAAACACAAGCCAAACAGAGCTCCCACACCCCCAAAGCCCCCAACAGCACAAGCCATCCAGAGCCCCCACCCCCCAAAACCCCCAACAGCACAAGCCATCCAGAGCCTCTCCCCCAAAACCCCCAACAGCACAAGCCATCCAGAGCCTCTCCCCCAAAACCCCCAACGTTACGTTCTGAGATCCGGGGCGATACGTGATAATAAAATTGAATCATAAAAAAGAAAGCGCCCACCGGGCTTGCTGTGAATTACGCCTCTTAGCCAGCTGAACATATTCCAGGTTTTTATAGTCTGTCTGCAATTCTCGATCCCCTACGTCATAATTCCTCTCCGCCGATGTTAGGACGCGAGAAAAATAAGCACAGGGGTGCATTTTGTGGTCAAGTGGCGAGCGTTGGGACAGAATGCACCTAGTTCGGAGGCGTCCACCTCAGCAATGATAAAACCCAAAAATGAAACCGAGTCGATGTGAAAAACGCACTTCTCTGCTTTAACAAATAATTAGGCCTTGAGAAGAGCTGAAAGGATCTGACGAACATGACCGACGTGTGTGGGAAGATCAGGCGAAACTATTAAAATAGCTTCAAGATAAACAAAGACAAATCTCTCAAGCATCTCCCTCAGCATGTCGTTAACTAACGCCTGGAAGACAGAGGGGTGCATGTGAGCCCGAACGGCGTGACGAGATATTCGTAGTGCCCGCTGTGCGTGTTAAAAGCTGTCTTCCACTCGTCGCCCTCGCAATTGCGAACAAGGTTATAGGCATTACGTAGGTTTAGCTTCGTAAAAACAGATGCCCCCTGAAGACGCTCGAAGGTTATCTGTTCTTCACTGTGATGTCGTTAAGGGACCTGTAATCGATACAGGGTCTGAGACCTCCGTCTTTCTTTTTAACAAAAAAAACCCCTGCCCCTGCAGGCGAGGTGGAAGGTCTAATAAACCCATTAGTCAAAGCCTCCTCAATGTATTCACGCATAGCTGCGCTCTCGGGAATGGACAGGAAATAAAGAGACCCTCTGGAGGGAATAGCGCCCGGGTATAGCTCTATGGCACAGTCATAGGGTCTGTGAGGCAGTAGCGAGGTGGAACGTTGCTTACTAAACGCCTCCGCGAGGTCGGCGTACTGTTTGGGGGCATTAGTCGGCAGCTAGAATTCAAGCACCCCTCCCACTTCAGCACTCTCAGTGTCCGAGACAGATAAATTTTCCAATCAATCTCTGAATCGAACGTCAGCTCCTGCCACGCAGGAGGTTGCTCAGCAGAGCGATCCCAAGCTAGACTCTCCTCTCCGTTTTCGGAGAAAACATGAGAGAACTCCTGTTTGACAGAGCAATTCTCCTCATCACTCTCTGAATAAGACTCGGCATAATCCTCAACCCCTCCTCCCGACAGAAAAATACTGGAGGAAAAACAGTGACGTTTGCATTGGGAACCACACTGAAGAATGATGGACCCGGACCCCTCCCAATACATGTGGGTTATGGCGGGTAAGCCAGGAATGGCCCAAGATCAGCGGATAAGCCAGGGACTCAACTAAAAAAAATGGAATCTCCTCCGTATGATCCTGATACGAAATGCGCACGTATGGCGGAGGTAACCCGGGAGATGGTGCCTGTGCCCAAAGAGCGACCAGCCGTAACAAGATGAGGAAGAGGCAAAGGGTGGGTGGGAATTTTGTGGGATTTAGCCCAATCGGAATCGATAAAGCACTCAACTGCCCCCGAGTCAATAAAAGCATTGCAGTGGAGCTGGCAATCGTTCCAGCGTAAATTAACTGGCAGGGGGGTCCGAGGGTAATTAAAATGCAGTCCCGCTAGGTGACTCGGTTCCCCTAGCGAGACCCTTCTTTCCCTTCGAAAGCTTGGGACACTGGTCCTTTAAGTGACGCCACCTCTTGAAGTACCTACACCACAATTCACGAGACTTATCGTCCCCTGTTATGCGCATGGAGGACCTATCGACCTGCATGGGCTCCTCCTGCTCAATAGGAGACAGTGAAGGGGTTTGAGACAGTGCTGGCGTGGCGGAAGAAGGGTAACTAGCTGGGCAATATCTAAAACCTTTAGAAACCCTCTCTTTTTCTCTCTCTCTGAAGCGGTTGTCTAAACGAATGGCGATGGACACCAGGGCACCAAACATAGCGGGTGGTTCGCGACTCGCGAGAGCGTCTTTTACTGGTTCCGACAGAGCTTTGAGAAACAGTGCACTAAGAGGCTCATCGGCTCATCTTGTCACCCCGGCAAGAGCACAAAATGTGATAGCAAAAGCGGCCACGGTGTCGGAACCCTGACGAAGACGGGTCAGACGAAAGGCGGCCTCCTTGCCAGAAACATCCTGATCGAAAACTGACACCATCTCCGCCATAAGCCCATCTGTGTGGTTCATGATGGGTGAATTAGCCCTGATAAGTGGGTCGTCCCATGCAAGAGAATTTCCGGTTAGGAGAGAGAGAATGAAGGCTACCCGGGACTCTTGCGAATAGAAGCGTGAGGACTGTATTTTAAAAAAAATTAGGCTCTGAGTTAAAAACCCCTGACACTTTCCAGACTCCCCACTATAACACAGCGGAAGCTGAAGCTTAGGTTCCCTAGCGTCAGGTAGAGGTGGGGGAGGACTGGGATTTGTGGGTGCTTGTGCAACTGAAGGTGAGCCTGTCTTGAGAGAGAGAGTTCGGAGATTTTCCGACAGATCCCGCAGAGCGACCGCCTGAAGGCGTAGCTGCTCGTGCAGAGCCTGCTGAGAGACCCATCAGGGCATTATTCAAGGAATGTCTAATGTGTAGTAAAAAAACAAGCAAAGTTCATACACAAAAATCCAGCCAAAACCAATGTACAGAGGGAGAAGGCAGTCTCAGAATAGGTACACTATGCAATAATCCAGTAACCAGAGTAGCTGTCAGCGGGGCAGAAGTACAGGCAGACGGGAGGCAGGCTCGGGGTCGAAGGCAATGCAAGAGTCAAGACCGAAGTCCGCTCCGCGGGGCAAAAGTACAAAAAGACAGCAGGCAAAAACTTGTGGTACAGGCAGGCAGTGGTAACAAAACAGAGATCAATAACAATGGTCAAAAACAGGCTTGGATCCTAACAAAAGACAGGCTTGAAAAAACGCTCAATAGTGCACTGATAAACAGGGGCAAAAATTTCGCAAAAAACAGACATGAACACTGAGCTTAAATGCAGGTGTAGACAGGTGCAGACACTTAGCTGGAGAGCAGCATGCGAATGGAAATCAGGTGTGGAAGGCTGACAAGGTAACAAGATAATTAGTACTCGTTAGTAATAAACCTATCCTGACCTAGCGTTAGTAAATGACATGCACGAGAAACGTAAGGTAAACATGAACACATGTTTAGAGAGTTAATATTACCCAATCCTGATCTAACGTTAGTAGATTAGTAAATAGACACGGGAGAATGAAACAATTAGGGAAGCAAGCAAGAGATAGAGAAACAGCATGAACGCAAGGCTGCGGAAAAACACGGAAATGTGATGCTTAAACAATGAACGGGAAACGTAACATAAATCAAATATAAAACGTGACATGACTAGAAAATGAAACGTAACAAGAACAAAACATAAAACGTGGCGTGACTAGACTAAACACAATACGTGACATTAACAAGAAGACTAACTAAGAAAAAAAAAAAAAAAAAAACGTGACATGACAGTAGATTCGTGACAGGACCCTCTCTTAACGACCGACTCCTGGCGGTCTCATGAGCTTATCCGGGTGGTCACGATGAAAGTCCTTTATCAATGATTTGTCCAATATCAGACTGGGAGCGATCCAGGAATGCTCCTCTGGACCATAACCCTCCCAGTCCACTAAGTACTGGAACTCCAGACCCCTCTTGCGAATGTTCAAGAGCTTCTTGACAGTATATGCAGGGTGGTTGTCAATAATGCGGGGAGGAGAGGGTGGAGGGTTGGGCGGACATAGGGGGTGAGAGGAAATAGGCTTTAAACAAGAAACATGGAATGTGGGGTGGATCTTGAGGGAAGCAGGGAGTGACAACTTAACAGATGCAGGGTTGATGATGGAAAGAATCTTGAAGGGGCGAATGAAATTGCGTTGCAACTTATGGGAAGTGGATTGGAGGGGAATGTCCTTGGTGAAAAGCCAGACGGAATCACCTGGCTTGTAAACGGGGGCTGGTGTTAGGTGGCGATCTGTGAAGCGTTGGTTACGGTCTGCCGTGCGTAAAAGCGCGGCCCTGGCGTCTTTCCAGATCTTGATGCATCTCTTCATGTGGGTGGCGAGGGAGGGAACAGCGATCTCGGCTTCCTGGTCAGGAAACAATGGAGGTTGGTAGCCAAGGGCGATCTCAAATGGGGACTTTCCGGTGGCAGCACAGGGTAGGGTGTTGTGTGCATATTCCACCCAGGTGAGCATCTTGCTCCATGAAGCCGGATTCTTGGCCGACACGCAACGTAGTGCGGCTCCCAAATCTTGGTTGGCTCTCTCGGTTTGCCCATTGGACTGGGGATGGTAACCAGACGAGAGGCTAGCAGTGGCACCGAGGGCCAGGCAGAAGGCTTTCCAAACCTGGGAGATAAATTGAGGGGTTGCCATGGATGCGGAACACCTCTTTGACCAACACATCAGCGGTCTCTTGAGCGGTGGGTAGTCCGGGTAGGGGGATGAAGTGGGATCAGGGATCATGGAGCTCCACCAAAACTTACGTTTCAGCACCGCCAAGGTGCGGGTAAAGCCGGGATGGCAGGACAGGAGAGACGAATGAGCCCATTGAAGCACCTGTGTCCGAGCAGCTGAGGGGATGTAAAGGCATGTGCCAGGGTTAGACCTGGGATCGGGCTCGTCACGTAGGGCCCTCTGGATCACCGCCTCAATCTTCCAGGTTACGGAAGCGACTGTGCAGGAAACAGGGAGGATGTTTTCAGGCATCTCACGCTCTGAGCAGGTGTTGAATTGTCGAGACAGGGCATCCGGCTTGACGTTCTTGGAACCTGGGCGGTAGGTGGTGCAAAGTTGAACCTTCCGAAAAATAGTGCCCATCTAGCTTAGCGTGTGTTCAATCTCTTAGCTGTCTGGAGGTACACCAAATTCTTGTGATCAGTCCAGACGACAAAAGGTTTCTCTGACCCCTCCAGCCAATGCCTCCACTGTGTATGATAAATGTTTATGCTTAAACAACGAACGGGAAACGTAACATGAATCAAATATAAAACGTGACATGACTAGAAAATAAATCGTAACAATAATCAAACATGAGACGTGACATGACATAAAAATGAAACGTAACAAGAACAAAACATAAAACATGGCGTGACTAGACTAAACACAATACGTGACATTAACAAGAAGACTAACTAAGACAAGAAAAACAAATAAAACGTGACATGACAGTAGATTCATGACAGTTATAGAGTGAACAAAAAGAAAGAAAGGAGACAAATAAAAGAACCCTAAACCTTAGGGCGAGAGTACTCGTAGGTTTGAGTGAAAAAAAAAAAAAAAAAAAAACAAAAAAAAAAAACCTCTGCTCTGAAATAAAAAAGTTTGTAAATTGTACTGCTAACAAGTCTTGCGTTGAAAAGCAAAGCGGTCGATAGCAGCACAACTTTCTATACCTTTACTAGCTAGAATGTTACGTAAAATAACATGGAAGCGATGAGAAAAGGAGGAAGCGGGGTATAAATAGTGAGCAGAAAAGCAGGACAGGTGAACTCACTAATCACTGTGGCGAAAGCAAAACCCGTAGCGGAACACTGAAAAATCCGATAGATTACAGGTAAAAAGAAAAAGGGAATACAAAACGCGGAGATAACAAAAGGAAGGCGCGATCCATGACACAGATACTAATGCCATACCAGTGATTGGCTACAGACACTAATGCCATACCAGTGATTGGCTACAGACACTAATGCCATACCAGTGATTGGCTACAGATACTAATTCCATACCAGTGATTGGCTACAGACACTAATGCCATACCAGTGATTGGCTACAGACACTAATGCCATACCAGTGATTGGCTACAGATACTAATGCCATACCAGCAATTGGCAACAGACACTAATACCATACCAGTGATTAGCTACAGACACTAATGCTACACCAATGATTGGCTACAGATAATAATGCCACACCAGTGATTGGCTACAGATACTAATGCCATACCAGCGATTGGCTACAGATACTAATGCCATACCAGCGATTGGCTACAGATACTAATGCAATACCAATGATTGGCCACGACTGTGGCCGGTAGCAATTTTGCAATTGCGTTGCCCAGGGTATGGGTGGGATCAGTCAGTCCACATTCATCAGACAACCCAGCTGAGCTTGGACAAGCCCATGGTCTCCAGGCCCTTGCATAGGGTGGTCTTCCTTCGATTCCGCTCTGTGCGAGTTTGGTGATGGTGCGTAGGGAGAAATAGGTGGTACAGCCACATGTTTCGAAATAAAGTCATGGGTTTGCACTGAGGTAAGATACCCGTGTGCAGTGTGGTTGTTTCATAAATGCGGTTTGGGGAGATAATTGGACATTCTAAATTGCGTATGAATTGAAAAAATAAACCAAAAGGTAAACTAATTCTTTATATTTATCTTAGGTAGGCTATATATTTAAAAATATGAAAAAAATAAAAAATAATTTTGGACAGAAAAAAATAACGGTGTGCAGAAGACTAAAACTGCTGATGTTGATCTCTCATAAATAAATAAATAAATAAATAAATAAATAAATAAATAAATAAAGAGCGTTGTTTTACACTGTCAAAACAAATTGAACAAATCCGGATTACGGGTGGGGCCCAGGGGCCGTGATCTCATGTCTGCTAGGTAAAACGGTGCCGAATTCTACGATACGCTCACGCGTGCTCACTGCTCCCACAGTTCCGAAGGGACAGCGCAATTCTATAATATCACTACAGAGCTGTAGCCTACGAACAGTAAACTGTTATATCATTGCTAATGTGGTCTTCTAATTAAATACACAATTTATAATAATACTCGTTATTACAATGTAGAGTGTAGGTTAATCTTAACCATATTTTTACCGGCAAGTAGAACTGAATATTTATTTGCAAACGAATATTATTACCGTGACCGTTTTTCACTATTTCGTATTCAGCGTTACCCAGAGAGCATCTGCGGCTCTGAAGGCGTTTATAGTAATTATTTATTCATCATCTTAGTAGCCGAAGACCCACCTGTGTTCCCTGTTGATCTCTTTTCTCTTCTTCGGCTGTTGTTCATTTCATTGAAAAAACACTGACTAGGATTCCGACGCGCGCGCCCGGGCTCGCTCTCGCTATCTCTGAGAAGCACTCACGCCCTGCCTTCAAGACCCCTCGAGACGAAAAAAGTTATACACGGAGGCCCTTAAATTACATTAACGATAAGCATGCCACTTTCTGTGTTCGTTTCTATGAAATACGGTTATCTTATTATAGGGTGTGACTGCGGGAAACGACGTGTGCGTTGTGTGGTAGGCCTAGTCTAGGCTACTGCAGCGGTTCCGAACCTTAAAATGACAGTGAATAAAGAATCTATAGGAAAATCGCAAATAAGAAATAGCCTATTTATGCAGACTTGTCTTCAAGTTCCAAAAAAATTTCGAGTTTTTAAAAAGTTCACACAGACAGGCATACCTTTTTTTCAAAATTGGACGTTTGACATAATATTTAATTCATGCTTTTATTTAGAGTAGGTTAGGTTACTGTAATGTCCTACTCAGAGGCCTTCCAAAAAAAGTAAATTACAACTTATTCAGAACTGTGCTGCAAGACTTTTAACTGAAACCAGAAAGAGATAGTATATTACTCCTGTTTTATTTACCCTGCACTGGCTCCCTGTTTAAGGTCCTTTACTCATATACAAAGCTCTTAATGGTATAGCGCCTTCTTATATTTCTGACTCCTTTTCATTTTATCACCCGACAAGAGCCCTCTGGTCTTCAATGTACTCCACAAAAAAAGAAATAGGAGAAGCAGCTTTAACCTCTGCCCCAAAACTGGGGATCACCCAAGGACATTAGATAAGCGTGCTCTGTGGGGATTTTTAAAAGCCAACTGAAAACATACCTATTTACTTTGGCTTTTAAATAATTATATTCTTATTGTATCATTGTTTTAAAATATATATATTTTTAGCTTTTCTCTGCTATTTTATATATTTTATGCTACCTTATTTTATATTCTCTTTACATCTTATTTTATTAATATAATTTTATTATTCTCACTGCAGTATGTGAAGCATGTTGAGCCGTATGTCTGTATGATAGGTGCTATAGAAATAAAGTTTATTGTTATTATTATTTGGAAGAGCTGAAATTTTGACTGGCTTTTTGACATACTTGAGTTTTACTGTGGCAACAGTAATATATTAACATAATAATATATTAATATATTTTAAATACGATAAGATTTAACATCATCGTATTTTAGGGACATGCACACATCAGTGGTTGTTTCAGACAGACTGCTGCTACGGTAGCTATTATTTTTAGCAGTTATTTTTGAGTCCATAACTTTTATGAGGTAACATGGCTTGACAGGGCAGTGTAGTGTGTTGACGGCTCTTTGGGTCCCGTGTCGTATATACACTGCTCAAAAAAATTAAGGGAACACTTAATCATCACAGTATAACACCAAGTCAATTAAACCAAAGCGGTCATGCTGGATGATGTTGCAGGCAGCATAACATTCGCCACGGCGTCTCCAGACTCTTTCACGTCTGTCACATGTGCTCAGTGTGAACCTGCTCTCATCTGTGAAGAGAACGGGGCACCAATGGCGAACTTACCAATTCTGGTGTTCTCTGGCAAATGCCAATCGAGCTGCACGGTACTGGGCTGTGAGCACAGGTCCCACTACAGGACGCCGGGCCCTCATGGAGTCTGTTTCTGACAGTTTGGTCAGAAACATGCACACGAGTAGCCCGCTGGAGGTCATTTTGTAGGGCTCTGGCAGTGCTCCTCCTGTTTCTCCTTGCACAAAGGAGCAGATACCGGTCCTGCCGCTGGGTTGTTGCCCTTCTACGGCCCTGTCCAGCTCTTCTCGTGTAATGGCCCGTCTCCCGGTATCTCCTCCACACTCTTGAGACTGTGCTGGGAGACACAGCAAACCTTCTTGCGACGGCACGTATGGATGTGCCATCCTGGAGGAGCTGAACTACTTGTGCAACCTGAATGGGCTGCAGGTACTGCCTCATAAATAAAGCCTGGAAAAGAACTACTGCCGAAAGTGTCTATAGGGTAGGATTTCCAGTGTATGTACTTCCCCTGGAAGCTGTCTCCGAACAGAAGGTATTTTACCCAACCACGACACGGTGTTCATGAAAATGTATCCCCCCCAGAAACAACCTCGTTATCACTGTCTCATCCAGCCTAATATCCATCTCACGATACCTGAAAAATTTAACGTTTTACTAGTAATTGTTTTGTCTAAAATTTCCGCTGATAACTATTTTTCTTGGAACAAACGTTCAGCGTTCGCTTCTTCTTCGTTCGAGATTTAATAGCGTCTGCTTCGTTCTTTGTTTCGCAGGGGAATGTAAACAGATCTGCGCTGCTTTACCTGAACTTTCTGTAGCCCTGTACTTCCGTTTAGACACTTTAGGAGATATATGTCGTCCAGCCTAAACTGGACAGATCGATATCCCAGAAGTTTAATTGACTTGGTGTTATACTGTGTTGATTAAGTGTTCCCTTAATTTCTTTGAGCAGTGTATAAAGCCCCAATTAAGACACACGCCCTCTTTACACTGCTAAAAATGTCTGTCTTAACAAGTATTTTCGTCTTGTAATGAGACTTAAAAATCTTATTTTGGAAAATATTAGCTTGTTTTAAATTACTTTTTGCTTAACAAGTGAAATTATCTTGAAATGTGTAAAACGAACTCACCCGACTGGCAGAGTTTGTTTTATTTAACAAAAAAAGTAACAGAAGAAAATTCTAAAGTCTAAATAGAAGATTAAAATGCTTGTTCAGATTTGGTTTTTGCAGTGTAGAAGGCATTTCATTTTCTCAAAGCGAGCTCAATGTGACCTTGACAACACTGCTGTGGGGAACAAAAAGAAGCACCAGCTGATAGCACAGTCACGCACGCACGCACGCAGTCCTGTTCACACACACGCAGTCCTGTTTACACACGCACGCGCAGTCCTGTTCACACACACAAACACACGCACGCAGTCCTGTTCACACACACACACACACACACACACACGCACAGTCCTGTTCACACACACGTGCAGTCCTGTTCACACACACACACACACACACACGTGCAGTCCAATTCACACACACACACACACACACACACACGTGCAGTCCAGTTCACACACAGGTGTTGTACCAGGTGGTGAAGGACACGTTTGTAATTCATAATTACAATAATACCTTCAAAGTTCTGATCCAAACATACAGAAATAATACATCTCATTCAAAGACAAAATCATTTATTCAAAACCTTTCCAAAAATAAGATATTGTGATTGATCACAGCAAACATGCAGTCACTGCACTCTAATGGGGCCCACCTGTACAGTACATACAGGTAAAACTTCAGCAGAACTTCATAGCACACAGACCTGCTGTCTTTTACACGCCTTTTCAGTTTATTCATTTCCAATTTGTCATTTTGTGGAAGAAATGCACAATGGATACTACAAACTCTCTCTGAACTCTGGGAATGCTTTAAATAATATAATACACACACATTGAAACCCATTCTGCAAAGGATGTCCAATTGCAGTGGACACAGAAGAGCCTGCCGGGTGCCTGAAATCCTTAAAAAATATGATGCATTTAAACTCCTCACCACTTAAACAGGTTCACAAATCTATTTGTACCGTCTTGTCTGGGTGAGCAATGCTGAGATCCAATGCTCGGCCCAATCTCAATGTCCGCCCTCACAACCTCACAGACTGCGTTCCCGATAAGTCCGCGAGAGCTCAGGGCTGTCCCACTGTAAAAATCGGCATGTGGGCTCTAGTCCCTGCTTGCACGGTCTCACAAGTGGATATATCCTTGAACAGCTTCAGCAAGTCTAGCCAATTGCAGGTGAGGGTGTATTAGGGGATGGTGAATGAGGCTGTGCACAAATTTTGACTAGTTCGGCTAGCCAGCCTGCACACACTGCGATGACCGAAGCCCAATACGACGCTGTCTGAAACTTTCATCCTTCTGCCTTAAAGATAGAACTAATTTTCCTTTCCTCAAACATGAGTACTCAGGTGTCTGTCTAGGTGACTTAAACGAGCAAATCTCCTCCCGCATAGTGCACAGTCAAACGGTTTCACTCCAGTGTGCACTTGCTGATGTCGGACCAGGTGGCTACGGCGAACGAAACACCTCCCGCACTGGGTGCAGCTGTGTGGTCTCTCTCCTGTGTGATTCAGCAGGTGTCTTTTCAGGTAACTTAAATACGGGAATGACTTCCCGCAGTACATACAATTGAGCTGTTTCTCCACCGCTGGAGCCTTCCCTGAGGTGTCCGGGTTCCACCGCGCTGTGCCCTTCTTCAGAGCTGCTTCATCTCCCGTGGGTCCGTACTGCTGCAGCGCCCCCAGCTGTTGGGTGGTGTAATAGAACTCCAGATCATCTGGTTCTGTGTCGCTATCTCGCGCACCGGCTCCATCGTACATAATTAATCCAGAGCACTGGTCAGCCGGACTCCCTACGCTGCGCTCGGATACCCCAAATATTCCGGGGTTTTGCGCCTCGGAGTCGCCACTCACGGACTCTAACCCGCTGAGCTGGTCCACGCAGCGTTCACTTCTGTGTGGGCATAGCAGCTTCTCTGCACCCTTTGCTGGTGTGCAATACCCCGCCCACTCCTCCTCACAGTGCTGCGCAGAAGCCCGTTTCCTGGCAACAGAAAGGGTGGGGCACTGCACGACTCCTGTGGAGGGGAAACTTGACATCATCATCTAATACAAGTTCATCAGCCTTAGCCAATCTGGAGCAGATCATGTGACATACTGGGGCTGATATCTATAACCCATATTTGTCTGTTCAGATTAGTCCCAATACCAATATCTCCATTTTACATCATAGCACAAATGCAACTCCTGTCACCCACCCTCAGTGGGTTACCAACAAATGCAGTTTCCACAATCATGGAAGAGGCAGATGAGCACAGACATCAACATACTTAGGAATTTTTTTAATTTCTATAACAAAATGTGAACTTGCTACTTAGTGTTATAGTATAATAGTATATAATGGTATTATAGTATATAAAAAGTGTTATAGTATAACAGTATATAATAGTGTTATAGTATAAGCGTTATAGTATAATAGTACTATAGTATATAATAAGTGTTATAGTATAATAGAATAAGCAGCAGTTATCAGGTGCTAAGCACACATCGCTTGGCAGGGGCAGAACCCCCAGGATCTGAACTGAGGGACCACCGAGATCAGCGGGTGTGCAGCACACAGCAGGTGCTTTGACCCTTTCCCCTACTTTACTTTTCTCACATCTCCATCAGAATCTACCCTGTTCTTCCCACGTCCTGCTTTTGCTGGCCTCCAGCTGTCCGCCCGCATCACTGCTCCCAAATTCTTCTTCAGGCGTTTCCTCCTTGATAGTGAGCAGCTCCGGCTCATTTCCTGGCAACACTGCAGGCTGCAAGAGTCAGCAAAGGGCAATTACACAACAGTGTCCTTCATTGTTATTATAATAATGATAATGGCTATATCAAACATCACATGCTGGATTAGACCAGCATACAGATAACAGGGTTAGGGGGTCAGTTCCATTTAAATGTGGTTCCTATTGAGGAAACGCACTGAAATTCAGCCCATCAACTGAAAACTCATCATAGAACACATGATTGCCATTTTTCAATTGATCAACTGAATGTCAATAAATTTCCTTAATTGCACAATTTTAATTTCCGGTAATTTACTTTTGACTGAAGTGATTGATTTTAATCTAGGTTATATTTGCGCATTATAGCCAGACTGAACATAATTACATAAAAGGTACAAAAACTGTCATTCCTGATTCCTTGTCATTTTGTTTCCAATTAGTTGTCTATGCTGGTTTATACCTGGGCCACAATAAAAATGTTTTCACTCAGAATATATTAATTTGCAGCTGCAGCTCACAGCGTTATCAAAAAAAAAAGTATCAGATGAAATAATTTATTGGGCTAATAAACCAATGAATAGCAGAATTTGGCATAAAACCTGGAAGCAGACAAGCGCTAGTTGTGGTCCCCGCACACGTAGCCTATTAATCCAAAAACAGACCAGGTGAAACATATCAAACAATGAGTGATGGTGTAGCCTACTGACCTCATCCTCCAGTAAAGCAGTGTGCACATGCAGGGCAGTTTCTCCTTCGCACGCCGTTCGCTCTCCGTCTCCCCTCACATCGCAATGCTCATTCCCACCGTCTGCCACAGGACGGAGACAATGTTCACGACAGGGCTAAAGCAGCGATGGTCACTCCAGCTCAACCAGAAAACAAATATCGAGTGGTCCAAAACCTACCAAACTCTTCGACCTTTATCACGCTAGGCCCACGGGATGTATCGCTAATTATAGTTCCGGCAGAGCGGGCGTTCCCAGCACCATCTCGAGCTCCATCTGCACTCTCTCCGCGGGTCATCAAGCGCTCATTCTCCATTACTTCTAATTTTTTCCTCAATCCTTCGTTTTCACTCTGGCTTCGGTACATTTCCCACCGTAAAATGGCAGAGTAGTCGTCCACCAGTTTGATAATCTCTGTCATGGCAGTTTTTGCCATCGTATCAATGGCGGAAGCTAACTGTGTTTTAAAAACCGCAGAACTGGACATTGTAGCTAGCACGCTGGCTACCTGCAAATCTCACACCGCCGCTTTTAAATATGTATCATAGAGAAATGTTCCGCGGCTAAATTAGGAATACCAATACTAAACCGTTTGGACTATTCACAGTTTTCAGTAGGTTTTAGTGGGTCTATTTTATATGTCTGCGTTTAGGTGGAAAAGAATAGGCTACATATCTGTAAACAACATCTTATGAAATAGCCTAGTATGAGTGTCTGACTGTGGGGTGGGCATTCGAAATTTACCGTAATTACGCTCATAGATTGCATTGTCCGTTTCATGTGAAGCCAACATACTCTCGTCCCCAGGTTTCATGACCATTATAAGATCAAGGTATTTGTAAATTGAAATGTTATCTTAGGCAACGCACATTGACATGCACGATTGGGCTGAAACCGTCACAAATTGCGTGAACACAAAGTTAGTTTTTCCCCCACAGAATGGCATACCTGCCATCCTAAAGGAAAGAGGGGCACTGTGAATGCCTGACTGTATTGTGTAAACAAATTGCAACTGTTATGAGCATCAGGCATGCGCAGTGTTCGGATGTGGCACACGATCAGGTGGTTCTTGCCAGCCTCATAGCTTATACAAATTATATATTTTCTTTTACATTGTCAAAGACTGAATATTTGTATTTCTAGCAGAGATGTATTTACTGTACCTTAAATCAAACCAAATTTTTATTGCCTTTAAAAAAAACTTTTCATTAAGACTTCATGCATCAATACTTGGTGAATTCAAAATTCATTGAACAGTAACAGTGACAGGAATTCTTCCTCATCTGGCCTGAAGCTAGACCCAAACGTTTTTTTCTTCAAAATTCTAAATCAGTGTTCTAGAACTCCATTGATTCTGTTACCAGCAGTGATGATTACATCAAGATTATAATGTTCAATTAAAGGGGTAACATGGTGGTTGAATGTGACACATGGCAGTTATCTTTAGGTAACATCAAAGTGAATGTGTCCATGATCAATGTTGTTATTCAGTCATTTTTAAGTACTATAAAACTCCTTTTTATATGCCCAAATTTCCCATTCTACAAGTTCACCTCGTTTTATAGGCATATCAATGAGAACTGTCAGTCAGATAGTTACCATAGTTACCTCGAGACTGCATTTACAAGGAAGTGTTTAGGCGTTTACAAAGTCCTTAATATAAGCAATATGAGATGTCACACCAACTTTTAACCTCCAAACATTGTGAAGGTACACGCTACCTACCAGGCCATATCCCCGAATTTGCGTAATTTTGAAAAAAAAGTACAATAAAAGCACAACGATGGTGCGTCTCCACTGCAGTCGGCCACGCTATCGATAGCATGCTGGGAAGGATTGATTCAGCAAGCTGGCGTTAACTCATCACTTGGGAAACCTTACAGCACAGTTTAATGCCAGAGAAGGGTATGTTCGATAAAGTATGGTCGAATCGAGTGCGCTGTGCATGGTACTGCCATAGCGCAGAAGGGTTAACGTTACCAAAAGCAGATGCATACAGCTACGGCGCTAGCTTGTCATGCTATGTTTAAAAGCTTCAAAACTATATTTTTAACTGAATATGACATTAACACACACAGATCATGAAAGCCAAGACACTTTTTGTGTAAAATGAGATAAAACCAAATAAGCTACATTAGCTTGTCGCCGCGAAAGTTATTGTGCGACTGCTTAGAAGTTGGCTATGCAAAGGACCAGTGCTAGCTTGTGATATATGACTTTTGAAAGCTTCAAAGCTATATGTTCACACTGAATTTGACATTAAGACACGCATATAATGAAAGCCAAGACATTTTTCGAGTAAAATCAGGTGAAACCCAATACACTAGAGTCCCTTGATAGAGAGAGTAGCGACAACTCACGATTTGACGCCATTTTGAGTCCATTCAGTGCGGAGCCGCCGTATGGTGCTAGTGCATTGAACCGTGTATTCCATTATGTTCTCTATGTATGAGAGATGGGAATGGTCTTTTCCATGTTGATAATGAACAAATTATATGAAGATGACAAAATAGAAGATTTATGACAACTAAGAGCCATATGATAAAGAAGAAAATCACAGAGCTGGTTGTGATTTAACAGTCACAGACATTTAGAACCATGACAAAGAAGGAATTAACTAGACAGGTACTCGAAATGAACCTGCGAATTACAAATAGGAACACGTTGGATAGTGGTGCAATGTGATATTTTTTTCATGCTAAACTAGATGCCGTGCATGCCAAAGGAGGAAAATAAATCTTTGGTATAACTAGGGATGTTCCTAACGACTAATTTCCCTGACGGTTAAACGGAAATTTAAACTTAGACTAGTCGACGAAAAAATATTGCGTATATTATAAGAGCCATTTGAAACCGTTAATCACATACTTCAATAACCAAATCGTATTTTAAATGCGGCTGAAATGTGTGGCACTTTGCGCCTTGCATTATGAACATTGCACATTATCCTACAAAACATGACAACAACTCACTAAATATAAGTTAACAAATAACATTTATTGAAAACAATATTCAACGTAACAAAACATTTTTAGGAAACGTGCCTGATTATTACAACGGCATTTTCATTGGGTGAACGCGATCGCATAGCAAATACAGTAAAAAATAATAATCGGTCATCAGAAAAACTACCAATAATAGGCCCACAAAAAAAATAACAATTAGGCCTACTGATCGACTTGACATTAGATTCGTTTTATTGGCCTATTCAACAACGCGATAGGCCTACTTACTCTTTCCATCTCGCTTGTTTAACTTGCAGGGCGAACAGGCTAATGCGTTTTGTTTTTTTCCTTCGTTTAAAATTTTTTAAAATTTTGTTTAATCGGGCGTTGTTAACATTAGTAACGGATGCTCGTTTTTTTTTTATAAAGCAACATTTGACCAGGAAAACATGACATTTCAGTGGCAATTATGTCAAGATGTAATTTAAATGTGTACATTAATAAAAATAATGTTTAACCGACTAGTATTTCTGGTGCCGACTAGCGAGGGTAGCAACAGTCGACTAAACTCGCACATCCCTAGGTATAACCTACTCTTAAAAGCTAGGGTTTATTTATTTATTTATTTATTTATTGCATTTCTTTACCCAGGGTATGCCCAAACAGTTAAAAACTGGTTTCCATTGGGGCCCTGCATTCATTTAAATACTACATACGTACTGTACTACATGCAATTAAAAATAAAAACCAAATTTAAATTTAACATTCAAGCCGTCAAGGCATTACAAATATGTCCATAATTTTCTTAATTACGCATGGAAAGGTAGAGGGTGTTTTCTCTTGTCTTAAACCATACTCCATAATAATGACATCACAAAAGTACAAATATGTGCATGTTAATTCAATACGCATATGGGACCATTACCACTGACCTGGCAGAGAACTGAGGAAGAAGTTGCTTTCCATCCAAAAAAATGATTTCCCGTCTTTTTGCATCTGATGGAAATCTATATACCTTGAATCCCTTCTCCGTTCTATTTGTGCACCCACAAGCGCTACAACCTGTCATTTTGTCGTAAAATCGATATGCGTCCGATCCCGATCCTGTCCGCGATGGACTCAAAATGGCTCCACGCAATCACGTGACTAGATTTTTCCGGACCCTCTATGTCGCTACTCTCTCTATCAAGGGACTCTACAATACACTATCTTGTCGCTTTAAAGGCAGCCGATGTGATTGTGTGACTGGTGGAGGCAGGTGAAAGCTAATTTGTTATGCTACGTTTAAAAGCTTCAAAACTATATTTTAAAACTGAATATGACACTAACACACACAGATCGTGAAAGCCAATTTTGTGGGCGTAAATGGGGGAGTGTTCCATAGACAGTTCTGGGAGTGGTCATTTCTCGTGTGACATCACTCGAGAAACAACCTGAAAATGAGAGAGACCGCAAAATTAAATAATCTATTTCTCCAAACCTAAAGAAAATACAAATTTGATAGTTCCGTGGTGTTCCCGCAATGCCCCTATGTACCAATATCATACAAAACACCAGAAAGTAAGGTAAACCACCAAACCAAAGTTTTACCCCTTTAAAAACTTTCTAATCACATATTCATCCTGATCTTTCACTTTAAAGGGCTACATGCCCTATGTGAGTGACACAAAACATGACTGTGTTTCTGGTGCTTCTGTAATGGTGTTCCAGTAGTGATGGTTCTGGTGGTTCTGTTTTGGTGTTCCAGTAGTGATGGTTCTGGTGGTTCTGTAATGGTGTTTCAGTAGTGATGGTTCTGGTGGTTCTGTTATGGTTTTCCAGTAGTGATGGTTCTGGTGGTTCTGTAATAGTGTGGGGGAAATTGCCTTCGGTGCACACAAACCAATCAGCAATCTCAACGTCACTCATAATTTAATGGTACCAAGTGATCATCTTCACCTCATGTTACAGCATTTCCTTCCTGCAGAGAGAGGGGTTTTCCAAAGATGACAAAGCCCCCATCCACAGAGCAGAATCGCCACCCAGTGGTTTGAGTAAGCATGACACTGATGTTATCCATACGTCAAAGCCTCAGTCACCACATCAGAACCCAATTCATCATTATGGTATATTCTCAGCTAAGTATGAGCTGATTACCTTTATTATATCTGCAGTGTGTAATGCCCTGCCCACCACTCCTTCTCACAGTGCTCCTTAGGAGCCTGTCTCCTGGCAACAGAGAGGGCGGGGCACTGCACAGGTGCATACATCATAATTTTATAAACCCCACCCTTGTTTGGTCAGTTGGGTCTTGGCTGAGATTTATGTGAGATGGATCCTGATTGGCTGTTTCTCAGATTCTATTTTTAGAGTATTTCAGCAGTAACTGAACAGTTTGACACATGTAACAAATGGGTGTCTGTATACCTATATGAGGTAGAAAATATATAAGGTACAAGGTGTTTAAATGATAAATCACCAGCAAGATCTATATGACCAGCTGCATCTGAAACACTGTGGAGCTGCATGAGCTGCTTCTTGTGATTTTTCTTTTTTTAATTAATTTATCAAAATGTTTAAAAGGAATGTTCACCTTACTGGAATTTCTGCTGTTTCTGCAGTTCGAGTGAGAAGCGCTCTCTTGCAACCAAACTGACAATTAACGTTGAAAGTTTGTCACTCATCACGGTACATACAGTATATTCATGAGCTGTTATGGGGTTTCAGAATGTTGACCTTTGTCCTGCCTGCAGGGACATAGCACAGATTCCACAGACTCATCAGATACTCAGCTTTAGTTCTCTCTGCTTCTCAACTACAGGACGTTTTGGTTGGTAACAGGAGTTTCAACACAAGAAGCGAATTTCCATTGCCACAGTACTGTATGTGCTCACGTCCATTAATGAATTCTCAGAAGTGCATGAAATCGGAATGTCTTGGACGTATGGGTTGAGTATAAAGAATTTTTGTTTGTATTTTACTCCACTTACTGTTTTTCCACTTCACCTAATCCTGGGGTCAGTCTCCTCTTCCAGCTGATCCTGGGGGGTCAGTCTCCTCTTCCAGCTGATCCGGGGGGGTCAGCCTCCTCTTCCAGCTTATCCTGGGGGGTCAGTCTCCTCTTCCAGCTGACCCTGGGGTCAGTATCCTCTCCAGCTGATCCTGGGGGGTCAGTCTCCTCTTCCAGCTTATCCTGGGGGGTCAGTTTCCTCTTCCAGCTGACCCTGGGGTCAGTATCCTCTCCAGCTGATCCTGGGGGGTCAGTCTCCTCTTCCAGCTGATCCTGGGGGGTCAGTATCCTCTCCAGCTGAACCTGGGGGGTCAGTTTCCTCTTCCAGCTGATCCTGGGGGGTCAGTCTCCTCTTCCAGCTGATCCTGGGGGGTCAGTTTCCTCTTCCAGCTGATCCTGGGGGGTCAGTCTCCTGTTCCAGCTGATCCTGGGGGGTCAGTCTCTTCCAGCTGATCCTGGGGGGTCAGTCTCCTCTTCCAGCTGATCCTGTGTCTCACACATACACACACATGCACAACCAGGCACATCTGCCAACAGCATCTCTCAGGGAGAGAAGGGGTGCATCCCAATAGTCGAAAAATGCACCCTCCTTTCCTCCACTACCACCTCCTCTTCTCCGTGCCTGGGAAACAGATTTTTGTGTTTTCATCTAATGTTGCTGATTACATCTACGTATGAATGGTTACATATGAATTAATGTTTCAACGCAAACCACAATCTCAAGTACATTGTATAGCTACTGTACATGCAAAGACTTGTACTCGAAGCGTTCAGGCAGTTTTACATACTTCCGGGTCGAAGTGGAGTGGTAGTGGGAGAGTAAAGAATATTGGGATGCACCCATGGCTTCAGTTACCACCTCTCATAGCTCAACATTGATCCCTTTGGTTGATAAAGCACTTGCATGCGTATGATCAGATCATTTCCACAAGCATTTTGGCAATCATCAATCATCTTTTTTTTTCTTAGATGAATTTGATCTTTGGTTTGATCAAAATCTATCTGTGTTTGGAAACAAGCCTAAAGGCATATAAGCAGAAGAGGTTTATATTTAGAATGCTTTATTATTTATGCAGTCAATTTAAGTATAGTTACAGACCTCATACTAACAATGATTTGTTCATCAATGCATTTATAGGCATAAATAGGCTATTGATTTTAACTACATGAACCTATCTGAATAAGCTCAAATCTTTCACTAGTTTTCATTTTAATTTAAACTTCAATTTAGTTTGAAAAGCTGGTTTGCTAGTTTTAGTTTTTTCAAAAACTTGTTTTTATTTTTACATCAGTTTACAGTCATTTTTTTCTCCCACACCTGGTTTTTGTCTTAGTTTTAGTTTGCAATAATAATCTTGTTGGGAACACGTAATTAATTTTGTTTATTGATAACAAGTGACTGCTGATGATTGCTGACGATATAAAGACCCACAAGCGCGCAGTCAAACCAAACACTTTGCAATGGCGTATTTGCTGCTTTTGAAGTACAGTAGCTCAGTCTTAAGTAGCTCTACTTGGCAAGATCAAAGCCTAGCTTGCTAGCTCGATAACCTGTTGGAAATATACTTATCAAGCTAGTTAGTTGGTAGGATTGGAATTTGCATTGAACTGGCTAGCTTGCTGGCACATTGGTGGCAGCAGTGGGATGTGGTGCCGAACTGTGATTGGTTATGCTGAACGTGAGGACACATTGGTGGCAGCAGGGATGTGGTGCTGGGCTGTGATTGGTTATGCTGAACGTGAGAACACATTGGTGGCAGCAGGGATGTGGTGCAGGGCTGTGATTGGTTGTGCTGAATGTCAGGACCTATGAGTGGCTCCATGATAAACATGTGCTGTGGCACCCCCGCCCCCCCCCCCAAAACTCCCTGTCCCCACCCTGGCTCCAAACCCCAGCCCCAGCACAGTCAAGACACTTCCCTAACAATGTGCCAGCTTCTATAAGCACAAAGGGAATCCCTGTTTGCCTCTATATTGCCTCATGTAGCAATAACAACAGGCCACAGACTGTCCACATTTGGAGGTCACTGCCGGCTAGCATGTGAAGGAATGAAATGGAGAGTTAGTGATATCAGGCAGGACTGAGTGTTCTCAAAATGCAGTGTAGCAGAAGGGAGATAGCAAAGCAGTGTTGCACAAACACCTCTAAACCACACACAAAATGGCGCACTGGACCACACAGGTGAGGTGAACAAAGATAGAGGGACATACGTATGTGCAATTGGACAAAATATACAATTTACTAAAACTGACGAATGAAGTAAAAACATTTTTTATAAAATTCTTACTATGGTGGTAGGAATCCAAGAGCCTGACCAATGATATTTAAGCTCTGGAGCAACAGTCCCCCAGCTGATCTGATTGGTTAACGCTGTAGAAGGGAGGGAGAGAGTTTAACGTTATGAACAGTTAGAAGAGAAATGTAACAGCGGCAGTGTTCTGAAGAGGAGCTGATCATCCACAGGTATGAAACTTTTAAATTAATATTCAGGAAAGGGGCAGAGAAGCCTACAGTGAATGTTAGTGAAGCTTTTATGGATACGTCTGTGCATGCTTTCTGTTTCAATCTCATTTTTTTCTCATTCTTTTGTTCAATTGTAAGACAGAGTTTAGGCTATAGACACAAATTCGTATTTAATTGTGATCAATTTAGTATCCCATGCAGGTACGCACTTACCGAACGAACGTCCCCGACCCCCACTCATACCACAATACACACATACACCACACAGTTTATTTGACGAAATAAAACACGTTTCCTACGTATTTGTAGTTATCTCTTCATATTCCCGTTGCATCAAGCTCACACAGAACTGCCTGGCTGTCTATTTCAAGATGTCATGGTGGATGCTCAGAAAATGCAAGTCCCATTCAATCGTTTGGCAGTGATTGTACTTACTACGCGAACTGTTGCACGAGCGTTCCGCAGTAGCCGTAGACACCACCATTGTTATCAGAACTTATCACTATCTTCAGCACAGTGTGTATTCGGGTAGAAGTTTGCGGTCATCTCCAGAACTTCACATATGTCACTGCTGCCAGGTGTATTAGGCTACTGCACTGTCTCATCCACCGCCCGAGTTCAACATCAGCGGCCTCAACATTGTGCGTCAGAGCACAATATAATTTTGTATCTCATATAATGCATCTGACAACATAGACAGTTTATCTGGCACCAAGTACTATGGCCTTTCAGTCGCGGGAGTGCGAGACAAACTGTCTCACTTCTCCTGTCAGATGTTCAATGAATGGCAAATAAATATTTCGTCGCCAGTAGGCTAGCTCTTCAGTGTTTGATCTATTTGTCTGGATTTATTTTTTGGACTGCGAGGCAATGATGCACTGACGTACATTTTCGCAGCTAAAGCGTAAACTTTCTCCCACTGTTTTACAAATGCCCCCTCATCCATTTTGTTCTCAATCAAAGACACAAGATCGCTTTCGGTAGATCACATGCCGGTTTCTCAAAACTATCGCGAAGTGGAGTTAAGACCTATGAAGCAATCCGTGGATAGCACAAAAGCTGATTCAAGATGACTCGAGTGTTCAGGCGAGAGACGATGCTGCCTGTTACGCGTCCTTTTTTAGCCGATCTATGCTAACAAGCAAGTTTTCGTAATTGTTAATTACAGTGGATTTTTTAATTCACGATATACTTTGTACGTCACTATTAATAAGCATGGCTACTAAGTCGAGGAGTTTAACTGCGTGCATATGCACTATAAGTGCAACCCTGTTAGCTTCCAGTTATCACACAACTAATTTGACTCTAATTTGATCCCCGTTGTGCGTCTGTCTGTGTGTCACACATGTACAGATGCAACTCAAAAAATTCGAATATCGTGAAAAAGTTCAATATTTTTTGTCACTCATTTCAGAAAGTGAAACTCATATATTATATAGATTCATTACACATAGAGTGAAATATTTCAAGCCTTTATTTCTTGTAATTTTTATGATTATGGCTTACAGCTAATGAAACCCAAAATTCAGTGTCTCAGAAAATTAGAATATTTTGCTTTAACATATTTTTAAAGTATCATATTTAATATTTGGTCGCATATCCTTTGCATGCTGTTACTTCCTGAAGTCTGTGACCAATCAACATCAAAAGACTCTCGATATCTTATTTTCAGGTACTGTTACAAGCGATACTATAACCTCTCTGCATTTGAACTGATCTCTATGAGAATTGGGGGGTAAGACTAGATTCAGCTGTAAATTACGCTGGTACAGTATGGAACACATGACTGGCGAAATGGCTGTACGTACATCAAGGGTCTAAGGTATCAAACGAGCCCCAAACCATCACTCTGCGGCCAGATATGGAGTAGATGTGGATGGATCCCTTTAAGGGTTGTTTCTCCTGACTTTTTCCCCCATAGAGTTCTATAGGAAAATGAGTCAGGAGAAATAACCCTTGCAGTGATCCATCCACATCTACTCCATATCTGGCAACAGAGTGATGGTTTGGGGCATAATCTCTGGCATTTCTACTCAGCAGACCGTCGACTTTCTAAATTCACAGAGTTCAGAGCTTAAAGTGTTTAGTAGATCTTTGTGGAACATGTAGAATGTACATGCATTTTCCCATTAAATGTATACTATGTAGTTTCAGAACACCAGGTGGCGATATAGAGCACGTAGGAGATCACGGTCACTCTGATCAAGCTGTCCTCTTTCCCCATAGATATATATACGTAGATGCCGTGTTCTACTGTTTAGATACGTCTGCATGGCGACCATATTGCGGCAGGCAATGGTGAGAATCAGTTATGATAACTGGGATAACTTTTAATAATAATTTTATGGAGTAACGTTACAGAGCCAAAACAACATAAAATGTGTCACTGTACAAGTACGGATTGCACTGTAGGCTATTGGTAACATATTCGTGTATTTTGAATATTGGGATTAAGTGGTGAATGAAATGGAAAAAACCTATATGTATCTCACTTGAAAAAAAAAGAAAGAATAAGATTGGTGATTTCAGATTTATGTTATTGAATTTTAATAAATCATGGACCGGAAGATCTGGAAATATCATAAAGTGATTAAATAACACACAATTTAGAATACGTCATACAGGGACAGGGTACTTGCAGTAAGGATTAATATCAGAGGACACTTTTGCATCTGCATCCCAAGCCAGCGAACAAGATAAACTGTTTGTAGTACACAGGCGGCGATCGTGTGGGTGCTCAGGCGCCTGGGCACCCACGGGCAAATCGGATTGCAGAATGAAGTTATATTCTGATGAAATAAACATGAAACAAGCAACCAATTGAAAAGCGCTGTTTGTTGAGGTATGTTACTAGCCTACTACTGTACTGACTCTCCAGAGTGCCAGCTATCAATCGCTAGAGGTGATGTTGACTCCAAGTTTGTAGTAGGCTACCAATTAAACCCAAAACCCACGCAGAATTAAACATCACGCCTGTGTCAAACGATTCTGATGGAAGTAACGTCAGCACCAAAGTTTCAACATCTGACTCCTAGTAAATATTTTTACGTTGAAAAGTCGCTAAAACCGTCACTCACTTTTAACGCAAATGTGTCGAATCATATAGTACAGTGGGGATGCAAAGTACTCGGGCAGTGACACATTTTTTGTTGTTTTGGCTCTGTACTCCAGAACATTGGAATGTTGAAGTGCAGAACATTGGAACAGTGACTATGAAGTGCAGACTTTCATCTTTAATTTGAGGATTTTTACATCCATATTGGGTGAACCATGTATCAATTGTAGCCCTTTTTATACAAAGCGGGGACAAAGAGTAATTGGACAAATTAACAAACTTAAAGTCATATTTAATATTTGGTTGCATATCCTAAATTAAGTTGCATATCCTGCAAGTTTGTAGCCTACATGTAAATTTAATGATTAAATGAAATTAAATAAAGTATTGTGGATGCCATTGATTGAGTTGTATTTTTTTTTGTAAACGATTGGGATGTTTAATAACCTTTTTCATCATAATGGTCAGTGCCCCCGAAATGTGAAAAAATGCCCTCGAAAATCAGTTAGGGGGGGGGGGGAAGCCCTGTGAAAAAAAAGAGTTAATTTCGTACCCTGATAAGTGGTGTTTTCTCAATGTATTAAAACTAGTAGCTACAACGTCCAAGATGTGTAGCTATAACCTAACAAGGTTATAATAATCAGAGCTATCCACCTAATAAGTTTATAAGAACCGCCCTCAAATGCTTTCTTAGCAGCTACAAGCAATCAGTATGACAACATTTTGACAACTGATGTACAATAGCTAAAATTACGTTTTACAAATAGCTGTTCTGAGAAATCAAGTGTTATGTAGAAATCTCTCACGTTTATAACAAGCCAAACCTCACAGAAATTGGATAAAAATTAAGCGAGTTCTAGTAGATTCTATCAGAGGAACTCTCCATAAACGCCCGTAATTTAGAAGCGGATCTTGCCCGCTGCAACATTCCACAGCGGTGAAAGCGGCATCTACGTATATATATATCTATGTCTTCCCCTGGCCCTGCCACTCACCCACCACAAACACGACTGCCCCTCACCCTTACTCTGGGGCCGCGACCACTGGAGGTTGAATGATTTTGAATTATTTTATGAAAATGAACTGTGGTCAAATTTACAGAGCAATAGCTAAGATTACTAACTTATTTGCTTTGAGCATGTAACATAGTCTCCATTTACATGATCAAGGTTTGGTCAAACAAGATGATAAATAGACTCTTGTTTCAATTAAGTGTTGCAGTGTGTGAGTTGTGCCCATGTCATCCAATCAGCCAGTCTAATATTTCATTGCATAGTACGGCTACCTGCGACAGCAGACCACAATCAACACAGTGAAAACAGTAGCCTACAGAATTTTGTATTTACTTTAAATTCCACCAATATTCCAATATTCATTTATAGGATGAAAGGAACAGGTGCTGTCTTTTCCAAGTCGGCCCATTATGTCCACTGAAATGCACAAATGACATGGCATCGGGATAATTTCAAACAGTAATAGAAGAGATGGTTAATGGTAATAGCCTCCTCAGTGTGTCATGGATCACGCCTTCTTTTCCTTATCTTCACGTTTTGTATTCATTTTTTTCTTTTACCGGTAATCTATCGGATTTTTCTGTGTTCCGCTACGAGTTTTGCTTTCGCCTCGGTGATTAGTGAGTTCACCTGTCCTGCATTTCCGCTCACTACTTATACCCCACTTCCTCCTTTTCTCGTCGCTTCCATGTTATTTTCTGGTAACATTCTAGCCGGTAAAGGTAGAGGAAGTTGTGCTGCTATCGACCGCTTTTCTTCTCAACGCGGGACTTGTTAGCAGTTACAATTTAGTAAAGTGCGCTTTTTCTTTTTTCTCTTTATTCAGAGCAGAGGTTTATGGGTTTTGTTTCTCACTCAGACCTACGAGTGCTCTCGCCCTAAAGTTTAGGGTTCTTTTATTTTTCTCCTTCCTTTCTTTTGTACGCTCCACATTTGGAGTTAGATAAGTGTTTCACTTATTTCTTTTGTTTGCTCGGTTATCAAGCTCCTCGCTTAATTGTATCGCAAGGTTTTTTCTGTTATCGTTATTTATTTATTTAATTATTTTTTTGCATTTTTTAATTTTATTTGATAGTGTATGCTTTGTGTTATGATATCATTATATATCGTAATTACAGTTACAGTTTGTGAGAGGGTTTCTTGCCAGTGTTATGTTATAGGTCACTGGTTAAGTCGACTTAACATCACCTCTAATTGTAGCTCCATTTACACAAGTACCTGACTGTTTGTTTATACCAAATAAAAAGTCAGTGTCAACCTGGTCACACTCACATACTGCTATAGTACAAAACATTTTCCACCCTATGAAAATTTAAAAGCTAGAGTAAACATTCCGAGCACATATATTTCACCAGTTTCCTGGATGTCTCTTAACTGTTTTCCTCACAAGGGAAGTTGTAAGAATAGCTTTGGAATGTTATTTAATTTTGTTATTAAGAAATTCAAATAAAAAATGTATTGTGGATGCTCATTAAAGTTACCAAATTTCTCTTTTAAATACTTTCTTTTAGAATAATGTTCAAATTTATTTGAACAAAGAGCTTCCGTCATCCATGAGCTATCCAACAGTGAGTGTTTTTTAATTTTTTAAAATTGTATTTATTTAATAATAATAATAATACCTTGTATTTATATAGCGCCTTTCTCGACACTCAAAGCGCTTTACAGTGATGAGGGGGAAACTCGTCTCTACCACCACCAATGTGTAGCACCCACCTGGGTGATGCAACGGCAGCCATTTTGCGCCAGAATGCTCACCACACATCAGCTGAGGTGGAGAGGGAGAGAATATTTGCCAATTAAACTGGGGGATGATTAGGTGGCAGATTGAAAGAGCCAGGTTGGGAATTTGGCCAGGACACCGGGGAAACCCCTACTCTTTACGATAAGTGTCATGGGATCTTTAATGACCACAGTGAGTCAGGACCTCGGTTTAACGTCTCATCCGAAAGACGGCATCTCCTACAGCACAGTGTCCCCATCACTGCACTGGGGCATTGGGGTTGTTATTTTGACCAGAGGGAAGATTGCCCCCTACTGGTCCACCAACACCACTTCCAGCAGCAACTTAGTTTTTCCCAGGAGGTCTCCCATCCAAGTACTAACCAAGCCCACACCTGCTTAGCTTCAGCCATTCAGCAGGAACAGAGTGCACGGTGGTATTTATTTATTTTACCCACCACCACCTTTTATAAATTTGGAGGACAACTTCATTATTATTATTTTTGTATTTATTTTATTATTATTATTATTATTATTATTATTATTTATTTATTATTTTTTTGCCAACATTATCGCCAATCCTTATTATACTTTATTATTATTATACTTATTATTTCTCTGTCTTTGGCAATTTTCTAGCTTTTTTATTTTATTATAATAATTAAAAATAAAAAAAAAATAAATTAAATTATCGTGCCCCCCATAGTATCTCCAAGACAAAAACATCTCTAACTAAACAAAAACAAATAAAACAAACACCCCCGTGGTCCCAACCCCCTTCTCCCCAACCCCCTTCTCCCCAACCCCCAAGTGCAAGGAGCTAAAGAATGAACCAAGAGATAAATGAAACTTACACCCCACCCACCCTCCTGTGCATAATCAGCAGAACCAGGCGTCACCCACAAAACATATAACATAAAACACAAAACAAGAAACAGCAAAAAATAAAAATAAATAAACAATAATAATATTAATAATAATAAATACATAAATAAAATAATAATACAAATAATAATAATAAATAAATGAAATAAATAGCAAACAGAAACCAAAAAACTAAAACGAAACAGCAAATTACACAAAACATGAGGATAAGAAAAGAAAAACCACCAAGATAGTAATAACAATAGATAAGTAAATAATAATAAAAAATAAAAATAAAATAAAACTATTGAACTGTAAAACAAATGAATGAATACATTAATAAATACATTATGGTATCATGGGGACAGGGGGGCATCAGGTATCTCCCAATTCTCTCCTTTACTGAGGGTTTTCCAAATGACAAGATGTTCTCTAATTTTATTGTTTCTTTTTGCCATTATTGCTTCCTTCACGGAATAGTGTTTTATATATTGTCGAAAGAGACTGAGTGTTAATTAATTTCTTGTTTGAGTTTTTAAAATATACATCTTTCCAAGGAGTATTATTTTGTTATTTAATATAGGGCATTTTTCATTCAAATCCCCCAATACAATATTCACCGCAGTTAAAGTAAGTTGGCATGCATGATGTTTAAGCCACCTTTGGACCTGTGTCCAAAATATTGCAACAGTAGGGCAATACCAGAAAAGATGTAATAGCTCACTTTCTTCCCAACAGAATCTGCAGAACGGTGAGTTTTCAATGCCCCATATATTAAGCATTTTTCTTGTTGGTAAAATTTTATAAAATAGTTTAAATTGAACTATTCTAGTTGTAACATCAATTGCACAGTTATATATACTATTTAAAAACCTCTTCCAAGGTGTATCAAACTCTTCCTCCCAATATATGTATAATGTATATGGAATAGCAGTTAATCTATTAGATTTCCAAAAAAATTGTTTTATTTCATTATTTATCTTGACTTTATTCAACCATTTATGAGATCTGATATAAGGTCTAAGAACCAGGTGTTTAGTATTTATAGTTTTCAGATATCTTCTCCATTTTGGGGGTATCGCAGCCAGCAGTTGATTGAAATTATGCTGTGTACAGATCTTCCCGTACATTCTACAAAAAGTTTCATAGCATAGAAGTTCACAAATAGAATTCCCTTATTTAAAAGAGGTAGCCATAGAAAGGGTTTTCCATTTATTAGGATATTGGAGTTGAGCCATAAAATTTGTTTCTGGACTGTGTCTGCTTTTTCTGGGGGATAGTATTGGAAGTGCAACCAGGCTTTAATAGCCTCCTTGAAAAAGGGGGAGATATTTGGTAGTAATTCATTGAACAACCATGCATAATGAGAAGGCTTAATTTGAATAAAAGGAAATATTTTACTTTTGAAGATTGGATGTATATTTGAAATTAGCTTGCCAGTTGTACAGTTTTGATTACAATATATTTTTGGAATACATGAAGCCTTTAAAGAAAGATTCAGGGCTTCAATATTCATTAAATTTAGTCCTCCATCTTCATAAGAATTATATATATATGTCCTCTTTATTTTATCAGGCTTGTTATTCCATATAAACTTAAATATTTTACGTTCATAACATTTTAAAAAGGCCTTATCCGGAGATGGAAGAGACATAAAAAGATGTATAAATTGAGATACAATTAATGTATTTATTAAAGTAATTTTGCCATAGAGTGACAAAGCCTTTCCTTTCCAAGGTAATAATATTTTATCGACCTTACTTAATCTTATTTCATAGTTTTCTTTCGCCAGATGATTAATATTTTTTGGGATATGAACTCCTAGGATACTTACAGGTCCATCAGTCCAGTTGATTGGAGCTGAACAAGTTAATTGAAAGTTAGAACATTTTAAAGAGCTTATTCTTAGGATAGTACACTTTTCATAGTTTGGTTTCAACCCTGATACAATAGAGAATTCCTCCAAGTCTTTAATGAGGGCATCCAGTGCAGGTTGCTGAGGTTGTAAGGGAAAGGTCGTGTCATCAGCATATAGGGAGATTTTTGTTTCTAAGCCATATGTATGCAGGCCCTTTATACTGGAGTTTCTTCTAATTTGTATGGCCAACATTTCAATTACTAAAATAAAAAGATAAGGAGATAATGGGCAGCCTTGACGTACCCCTCTAGAAAGTTCAAAACTTTCAGAGAAATAACCATTATTTATTATTTTACTAATGGGTTTGTAATACAACACTTTGACCCAATTTATAAAGGAATCACCAAAGTTAAAAAAAGGAGACATTTGTAAATGAAATCCCATCGAACTTTATCAAATGCTTTTTCAAAGTCAGCAGTGAATACAAGGCCTGGTTTTTTTCCCTATCATGGTATTCAATTATTTCAAGAAGGTGGCGAATATTATCTCCGATAAAAAGATTTTCAAGAAACCCAGTCTGATCATGATTTGTTATTTCTCCAATAACTGCTTTTGCTCTTAGTGCGAGACACTTGGACAGGATTCGAGTATCACAGCACAGGAGTGTGAGGGTCTCCAATTTTTTAGATAGACTGGATTTTTGTAATTTCCATGTGCATCTTGTTTTAATAATAATGAGACCCTCTTTCTGTGTTTCTGATAATTGACCTTGTTCAAATGAAAAATTTAAAGCTGCTAATAAGGGAATCTTAATTTCGTTAAAGAAGATTTTATAAAATTCGGTTGGAATGCCATCCATCCTAGGGGATTTTCCTGATTTGAAAGATAATAGCATCCAATAATTCATTCTCTGTGATTAATCCATCGCACAACTTTTGTTGTCTATTTGATAATTTTTTATCATAATTTTCAGGGAAATAATGCTTAGTATCAAAATCACACAGTGGGATTTTTGAAAAAGAGTCTCTCTTCTTCTATTATTTCCCTTGGTGATGTAAGTATTATACCAGCGGAGCTGTGTAGCTGTGTGAGATTTATTTTCAGATAATTCCTTTTGTTTAATGTAAGAAAAGATTTAGTACATTTCTCCCCTTTCTCCATCCATATGGCTCGAGTTCTATAAATAATACAACTAACTCTTTCATAATACAATAACTCTAGGCCTCCTTGCTTATCTTTTGCTAATTTAACGGTTTCTAAGTTGAAATCTGGCGTTGTATCAATCTGTTTATTTAATTAATTTAACTCCAGAATTAGTTCATTTTCCCGTCGTAAATATTGTTTATATTTCCAAGATGCCATATTGAGCGCATGGCCTCTAAATACACATTTAAATGAATCCCACACAATATGAGGGTTAGCAGATCCTACATTATGCACAAAATAATCTTTCATAAATTATTTTGTTTTTGTAACAAAATGGTCATCATTCAGAAGTGCCTGGTTGAACTTCCAATAGCCTGGGCCTCTAGGATATTCAGAGGTTATTATTTGTAGTGCTATTAGGACATGATCTGAACGCAGTCTGTCTGCGATTACAGATTTTTATATTTTAGACACAATTGAAAAAGAAATGAGGAAGTAGTCAATGTGACTTGCTTGCTTCCCTCTGCGCCAAGTATATCTAGTTGAGCCTGGGTTTTGCAACCTCCAAACATCTACAAGATCTAAACAGGACATCATTTCTGTTATTACATTTTGTGCTTTTGAGTGGTAATTATGTGATTGATTCCCAGCTCTGTCTATGGTTGTATTTAACACTGTATTATAGTCACCAACCAGTATCAATTGATCATTACAGTCAGTTAATTGTTGAACCATGCTGTGAATATTTTCAAAAAAAAGTGCATCATCTGAGTTTGGGGCATAGATATTTATCAGTCCTATGCGAAGGTTATCTCGAGTCAAGTCTAAAGCGATCCATCTTCCTAGGGAGTCTCTTTGAATAGAATGAAATATATATTGAACATTATTTTCAAATAAAATCAAAACTCCTTTCTGGTTGCTTAAACCATGACTAAAGTACATAGGCCCATTCCATTCTACTTCCCATTTTGATTCATCTTGCTTAGTTGAATGGGTTTCTTGCAAGCAAATTATATAATATTTTCTTTTATCTCTAATCAAAGTAAAGATTTAATTTATTTTGATATAGTTTTGCATTACAGTTATAACTGGCGATACATAATTCATTTTTAATCATAGTTGGGTTATTAATTGTCATTTCTTAAAATAAGCATGATGCAATGAAAATTCCATATGATCCAGACTAGGAAGTGGCGGAACCATAATACATATATGGTGGTTTTGGAAACATGATTACATGAGGAGAAAACAAAAAAACAAACAAACACACACACGAAGACACACAAAAGATATACACAACACATAAAGCGTCTATAGTATTTTAGGCGTAGTATCATGACATTCAATGCCGTTTTACAGCGAAGCTGTGCACTTTAGTAAAGCCATGGTGTAGTTTCTGCTTCTCTATACAGCTGACCGTTAATGTATAGTTTGTGAACTATTATGTAAGCGCGCAGCCCTTTCTGGCGGTTTTCTTTTTGAATCGGGTATAGCCGCTTGCGTCTTTCCATTATTTCTCTAGGAAACTGGTCGCCAACTCCGAAATTTGTGCCCTTTAATTCTTTGCCAAAGCTTTTAACCCGCATTTTGTTTTTATAATGGCCGAACTTGGAAATCAGTGGACGTGGGGAGCGTTGGCTTTTTTTTGTCCCAATCTGTGAGCTCGATCAATCATAATTTCAGATACTTCTTCTACCGGGATATGTAAGTTATTGACCATGAAACCCTCTACAATATCTTCTGCATTTTCATCAGGTTGTTCTTTGATAAAATACCAGATTGTCTCTCATAGAGCGACACTGCAGATCTAGTATTGAGTCTTTGAGCGTTTTATTGTCTTTAGACATGCAATCAACTTTCTCTTCAAGAAGTTTGAGATTACCTTTGAGTTCCTTGTTTTCTTTTGTAAGGTCTTCGATGTGTTTTTGGCTGAATTTTTTTGGCATTGTAAAAAAGTTTGTAAATATAATGTTCGAGCTTTTGAATTTCAGTTCTGTTTACGTTTTCCAGATTTGAGATTTATGTAACGTTTGTCAAGTTAGGAAAGACTTGCTAATGATGGTTATCTTTTATGTGTAGAATATTAAGAATCAGTGAGTGTTTGCCAGTAAGTTTGTGTTCCACATTCTGGGAACATTTATAAAAGTCCTTATTTTTCCCGTCCACTACGGATTATTGTCCGTCTTAGTGGTGTTCGACTAGAACACTTAGTGATTCCTTGTCTGTCGCACCTGGACCTCCAATATTTCCTCCGTGTCTCTGGGCATAGAGATCCCCTACACAGTGGGAATATTGCAGTCTGCATTTAGCTGTGTCCTAACCGTAGCGCTATAGCTAATGCACAGCTAGTTGCTCGCTTGAGATCACAACCAGTGTTCGAGGAGGAGAGGCGCTCACTCTTGAAGCTGTCACGTTCTCTTCGTATTCAGAAGAAGTTGTAACATGACTGGTTTTCAGGTAAGCTGTCACGAAGTAAATTGACATAAAATATGGTTACATACTGGTTATGCTAGCCAGCTCGTGTTCCCAAATAAACGTTAAGCTTGTTTGATTGCCGTTATTTGAGTGCCAAATACAGTGGATGCACTCCCAACTGAATGGGAGTAGTTATAATCATTACAAGTCACAACATAGATCAGATGTCAACAGCTGTAGGATACATGATAACGACATGCACATGGGTGGGGGACGACAAGTTTACTGCGCACTTGTTTTATGTAGCTACTGTGCTCTCCGACAAATGATTAATGTAGAAATACATTACGTTTTGAAGGGATTCAATTAGAGGTGACAGGTGAAATCCGTGCGGGTTTTAAATGATGAAAGTGTGGACACCTGGTTACTGATCCTAGACCAGTTGTGGAATGGACTTCAAATGGAGTTAAAACTAAAGGCGAAGTAAATTGCATCGAGTTAACTTTGTGAAAGGCAGAAATTAGAACTACACTGTAAACTAAATCCTGGCTATTGATAAGCCTGCATGTCTAGTGAAAACTTTGGATGAGGCTTGGACAGTTGTAAGCATGCCCTGCCGTGAGGTGTCCAATGATGTACCTCTCCAGAACACATCATGCGTTTCTGTTTTCCTGACAGAGAGTGCTGTATCTCCAGATCGCATAATGGGGTTATTTCACAAAGCAAGATTAAAGAGTTAGCCAGCTAACTTTTGTAAAGATTTTGTATTTGATTGGATGAGAGCCTGGGTTACTTCAAAATAATTACAAAAATTTGCCAACTCACTCCATAATCCTGCTTTGTGAAATACCTCCCAGGGGGCTATGCTACAAAGCAGAATTACGGAGTTAGCTGGATAACTGCACTGACTAAAACCTGGAACCCTACCAAATCTGGAACAAGGACTGAAGGAAGAAGAGCTGTTCTGGGTTTTACTCAGTTATCCAGCTAACTCAGTAATCCTGCTTCGTAGTATACCCCCAATGGGGCTCTGCAGGACGGCAGTGTCTGCATGCTGCAATTTGTGGTTCACTTCCAATCAGCAATTTAAGTCATGGATACAAGGCTCTCAGTTTAAGCTCTCGGTTTTAAATTCAGTCTGTAGTTTTAAACTCTTGTTTTTGTTCGTTGTAAATTCTGCCAGCTGATTTGTTCAGTATTGCAGCTGATTTCACATCCAATCTCATTCTCAACAGTTTATATCAATACATTTCACACTTTGATTAGAAGTGATGGTACATGATGGTTTATTTGTGTGCACATGATGTTAATAAATGCCAACCCAGGACCGCAATTGTTTTTGAGGTGCACAAAAGGATCTTTCTGCCTGTTCTGTATTCATCCTCTACTCATCTCACCTAGAGGAAACTTCTCTGTTTGTATCGTGGGCAATCGGTCAAAATCCACTCCGTTTCCTCTCTTCCCAGCTGTAAACCAGGGCTTTTTCAGCACCATTTACATTATAATAGCATTTATTCCCATAGGGTCCAACTGCCCCCTCCATAGACCAGAAGAGCAAGATACTTTTTTACATACACACCTCTACTCATGCACTAACACACACACACACACACACACGCACCCCTCCTCATGAACATGGTGCCATCTTACACACACACACCCCTCCTCATGCACATAGCGCTATCACACGCTCACACACACCGTTCCTCATGCACATAGTGCACATATGCATACCCACATTTATTAATGTTATTAGAAGTATAAGGACAAGCATTGTTGTATCTCTGCCTTGGTTTTGGAAAATAGTCTGCAGTGCTATCCATCATAGACACAGACAACCCTCACTATCATTAATTTGTTTACAGGACACATTGGGCCACTACCTGGCTAGACCATCTTTTCATTTTAAAGTTTTCTGTATTGTGAGGACCAATTATGCCAATGGTGTGTTAATTTATACCACATATCAACACATCATACAATTCTTCTGAACCCAATATTTAGTCATTTTAATATTTAATGTAATTGTCTTAACATTGATATTTTGTGTTCTGGAAAGTACCAAGCCCCAATGGTACTGAATTCTTCATGAATTTATCTAAACACTTTTATGAATACATTTACACATGCATGTACATATATTTGTAAATATATATCTAAATAATTAATCAAATACATTTTGCACACATGTACATATATTCATAAATATATATAGCTCAATAGATTTGCATAAAATACATTTTGCACATATATGTGTATATATTTGTATATATATATTATGTCCAAATATAGTTATGAGATTGTTTTGGTTTTAAAATATATTCATTTTCAGTATTTCAAAATATATTTATTTTCCATATGGGAAATACAGTTTGAAATATATTTATTTTTTTGTTGAGACCTTTTAAAAGGGAACCTCTACTTATGGAGGTTTTTTTTTTTTTTTTGCAAACAAAATGGATCATTGCACTTTGCAAAATGGATGTGCTTCCTTTCATTGGTTCTCAGGTTTCAGTATGATGGGCTGTTCACTGATGTGTTTATAGGCTACACTGCTGTAAGTGGCTCTGGATAAGAGCGTCTGCTTGGCGTCTGAGTGTTTTAAGCATTCCTGTTTTTTCAGAATGACATGGTAGCAAAGGGTTGACAGACCGAAACGGAGAGATAAAAAAGAAAGGAATCAATGGCTGAAAAAGACAGAGAGATGGAAGAGGAAAAAGCCAAACAGGGCTCCGCCCAGCCTGTGACACACCAGCTCGGTTACATGCATGGACAGAAAGCTAGAAGGATTGTGGGGTGCTGTAGTAAGTTCAGGCTTCTTGATTGGGTGACACTGGTGTCGGGGCTGGTGGAGTGCCTGTGTTTCGCTGGGGTGGTTTTCGGCTGGGCCTCCCTGGTGTTCATCCTGAAAACAGAGGGCTACTTCAGCGACTTCTGCCTCAACACCACTGCAGCCAACAGCAGCGTGTTCACAGGTGAGTGTGTTACAGCAGCATATTCATAGGTGAGTGTGTAACAGCACCATGTTCACAGGTGAGTGCATTACAGCAGCGTGTTCACAGGTGAGTGTGTTACAGCTGTGTTCAGAGCAGAGAGTGAGTTACAGCCATGTTCACAGGTGAGTGTGTTACAGCAGTGTGTTCACAGGTGAGTGCATGACAGCAGCATATTCACAGGTGAGTGCGTTACAGCACCTTGTTCACAGGTGAGTGCGTAACAGCACCATGTTCACAGGTGAGTGTTACAGCTGTGTTCAGAGCAGAGAGTGAGTTACAGCCATGTTCACAGGTGAGTGTGTTACAGGTGTGTTCAGACCAATGAGTGCATTACAGTTGTGTTCAGCACAGCGAGTGCGTTACAGGTGTGTTCAGAGCAGCGAGTGCGTTACAGGTGTGTTCACAGGTGAGTGCGTTATAACCGTGTTCAGAGCAGTAACTGTGTTACAGGTGTGTTCAGAGCAGTGCGTGTGTCACAGGTGTGTTCAGAGCAGTGAGTGTGTTACAGCTGTGTTCACAGGTGAGTGCGTTACAGGTGTGTTCAGAGCAGCGAGTGCGTTACAGGTGTGTTCAGAGCAGTCAGTGCATTATGGGTGTGTTCAGAGCAGTGAGTGTGTTACAGGTGTGTTCACAGGTGAGTGCGTTATAACCGTGTTCAGAGCAGTAACTGTGTTACAGGTGTGTTCAGAACAGTGAGTGTATTACAGGTGTGTTCAGAGCAGTGAATGTGTTACAGGTGTGTTCAGACCAATGAGTGCATTACAGTTGTGTTCAGAGCAGTGAGTGTTACAAGTGTGTTCAGAGCTGTGAGTGCGTTACAGCTGTGTTCAGAGCTGTGAGTGTGTTAAGAGCAGTGAGTGTGTTACATGTGTGTTCACAGGTGAGTGTGTTACAGCTGTGTTCAGAGCAGTGAGTGCATTACAGGTGTGTTCAGAGCAGTGAGTGTGTTATAGGTGTGTTCAGATCAGTGTGTGCATTGCAGGTGTGTTCAGAGCAGTGAGTGTGTTACAGGTGTGTTCAGAGCAGTGACTGTGTTACAGGTGTGTTCAGAGCAGTAAGTGTGTTACAGGTGTGTTCACAAGTAAGTGCATTACAGCTGTGTTCAGAGCAGAGAGTGTGTTACAGGTGTGTTCAGAGCAGTGAGTGTGTTACAGGTGTGTTCAGAGCAGTGACTGTGTTACAGGTGTGTTCAGAGCAGTAAGTGTGTTACAGGTGTGTTCACAAGTGAGTGCGTTACAGCTGTGTTCAGAGCAGTAAGTGTGTTACAGGTGTGTTCACAAGTAAGTGCGTTACAGCTGTGTTCAGAGCAGAGAGTGTGTTACAGGTGTGTTCAGAGCAGTGAGTGTGTTACAGGTGTGTTCAGAGCAGTGACTGTGTTACAGGTGTGTTCAGAGCAGAGAGTGTGTTACAGGTGTGTTCAGAGCAGTGAGTGTGTTACAGGTGTGTTCAGAGCAGTGACTGTGTTACAGGTGTGTTCACAAGTGAGTGTGTTACAGCTGTGTTCAGAGCAGTGACTGTATTACAGGTGTGTTCAGAGCAGTGACTGTGTTACAGCTGTGTTCAGAGCAGGGTCTGTGTTACAGGTGTGTTCAGAGCAGTAAGTGTGTTACAGGTGTGTTCACAAGTGAGTGCGTTACAGCTGTGTTCAGAGCAGTGAGTGTGTTACATGTGCGTTCACAGGTGAGTGTGTTATAGGTGTGTTCAGAGCAGTGAGTGTTACAAGTGTGTTCAGAGCTGTGAGTGCGTTGCAGCTGTGTTCAGAGCTGTGAGTGTGTTCAGAGCAGTGAGTGTGTTCACAGGTGAGTTTGTTACAGCTGTGTTCAGAGCAGTGAGTGCATTACAGGTGTGTTAAGAGCAGTGAGTGTTTTACAAGTGTGTTCAGAGCAGTGAGTGTGTTATAGGTGTGTTCAGAGCAGTGAGTGCGTTAAAGGTGTGTTCAGAGCAATGAGTGTGTTACAGGTGTGTTCAGAGCAGTTAGTGTGTTATAGCCATGTTCAGAGCAATGAGTGTGTTACAGGTGTGTTCAGAGCAGTGACTGTGTTACAGCTGTGTTCAGAGCAGTGAGTGTGTTACAGGTGTGTTTAGAGCAGTGAGTGCGTTAAAGGTGTGTTCAGAGCAATGAGTGTGTTACAGGTGTGTTCAGAGCAGTGAGTGCATTACAGGTGTGTTCAGAGCAGTGAGTGTGTTACAGGTGTGTTCAGAGCAGTGAGTGTGTTACAGGTGTGTTCAGAGCAGTGAGTGCGTTAAAGGTGTGTTCAGAGCAATGAGTGTGTTACAGGTGTGTTCAGAGCAGTTAGTGTGTTATAGCCATGTTCAGAGCAGTGAGTGCGTTAAAGGTGTGTTCAGAGCAATGAGTGCGGTATAACCGTGTTCAGAGCAGTGTGCGAGTGCGTTACAGCTGTGTTACAGTTTAACATCAGTATAAGGCCCTCAGTTTCTCACTCAGCTAGAGGTGTAGAGCAGAACAAACTGGGGTGTTCACACTGAATGTTATTTTTTGTCATTTTTTAAATACTTAATATTATGTATTTTTTTATTCAACAGATTTGCGACACGTTTTAGCAAATATGATTTTATGTTTCGAAAAATACAACAATCCATAATAGAATAGCACATTCATGGATTGGCACATCAGTTTACATTTATTTGTAGATGTAACATTTCAGAAGTTCATGTTTGTAGGATTGTAAAGTGATTTTGTCCAAAAAAAAATCCAAATCTGTCACATACATGTAACCATTTCTACAGTGTATGAATGCTGCTGGGTGATACAGAGACACGTGGTGCTTTTCTAAAAAGAACCTTTGTGTTTGTGTGACTTCTCTGATCTCACAGCCTGCTATGCTGTCAGAATGTGGTGCTCTGGATGAACACTGTCTTTACACTGTGTGTCAGACTGCAGTGGCCAGGATGAGCAGTTCGCCCTGGTCTTCACCATCGCGTCCTTCCTCAACAGCTTCTGTGCATTTCTGCTTGGATACATATTTGACTGCTATGGAACCACGGTAGCAAGAATTCTGGGAATGTGAGTTTATAAACAGACGCATCAACACTGCACTATGAGAGAGGGTTAATACAGTACAATACATTAACACTGCACTGAGTGAGGGGTAATAGAGTACAGTACATTAACACTGCACTGAAAGATGGATGTGTGTGTGTGTGTGTGTGTGTGAAACTGAAGCCTGTCTCATTGCCTGAAGTGAAGACTGCACCTGGTCGAAACGCGTTGCTGCCGTATGCAAGTGCAAGTAGTTATAGCCTTATATTGTTTGTCATACCCATCTGTATTTGAGCGCTTTATGTGGGTTAATTTTATGTATGCCTTATGTATTATGTTTATGTAGCTCCTTCAGTTTATTAAACAGACGGTACTTTTTTCACCCGAAATAGGTTGCTCTCCTATATTCTTTTCCTCTATATACCTCATTCTCTTCTTTTCTAGATCTCTGTACACCACTGGTACCCTTTTGGTTGCAGTGTCAAGTGCAGGTAAGTAGACCATAGACCTACAGGCCTGGGCCAAGATACTCAAGAAACAAGGTGCTGAAAACAGGCAGGCCCATTACCATTAAAGAAACTCTGAGCCAGGCATTCAAAGGCAAGGCAAGCAGAGTAAAAAAGCCACCATTACACACAGAAACGTTTTAAGAAAATAATTCTGATAGCTGCTACTCAGGTTTTGCTGCCTGAAGGTGACACTGTGGAAGGACCTGTCCATCAGCATGCATAGATCATGCCTTAACTGAGGCGTCTTCGAGAAGGATCTTCTGTTTGAGCTGTAGCTTAAGGAACAGTCTGAGGTTCACCCATGTATCCTGTCTGTTTGGTCAACCTCACTCTCAAGCTGGTGGCAGACATGTTGAAGGGCTCAACAAAAGGTCACATCTCTCTTTCTCTCTGTCTGTCTCTCTTTCTTTGTCTCTTTCTCTGTCTGTCTCTTTCTCTCACAGCGATGTCCTCTCTGCTGTATCCAGCTATATCGTTCATTGATGTGGGAGGCATTTTGTTCCTCATGACAAACATACAGGTACCTTTTCCCTCCATTGGCACATTCACATATAATTTTTTAGTCGAGGTTGGTAAAAATGCAGAGCAATCTCAAGAGGTCACATTGACTCCAATGGCCATGTATTCCAGGTGATTAAACATCCCTCTCCCATGGCTGCCATATCATGCAGAAAGCACCCTCACAGCAGTGTATTTTTTTTAAAAATTGCTGAGAAATTTGCTCAGGGTTTCCCTCAAAATGATTGCTCACAAAATATGAAATAAAAAAAAAACACAAAACTGGACCCAAATCATAATAGGCCTACATCCGTATTGCTCCTCTCTGATCCATATCCAAAAGTGCTCAGCAACGCTCTGAGCGACTCAGAGTGAGCGAAACTGAGCAACCCATTAAGTGCGTTCTTCGCTCTGAGCGAAGCTGAGCCGCTGTTATTTAACGCGCCCATAGTGAAGCAAAGGAACACTGCTAAATTGCTAAGTCTATGGAAAACTGGCATGTTCCTTACACTGTGGAAAACTGGCATGTTCCTTACACTACGGAAAACTGGCATGTTCCTTACCAGGGTGGGAAATTTACTTTATGACCAACCAGTCACCGCAAAATTTTACCAGACACCTTTTTTAAAATAAATGTCATACATTGTGCTAGAATAACTTTTCAGAATGCACTCATGTTTAGTAGCTCTGATAAAATAGTATTTATTATATCATGTAGGACAAACAGTCAAACATTGTGTATAAATGTATTACATACATTTTATATAATCTATTATCTAATAGGGCCTACTACGTTTTTTTCTGAACGAACAGATGCCAGTAGGCCTAACGTTAGAGCGAGCTGTCCGGAGATATCACTTTTACCTTAGAGCGTATTGGCAAAGGTTGGTCAGGATTTTGTTTTTCTGTGTGACGCTGTGCGACGCTTGTTAAAAGTGGCCTTATGTTAAATCGAACGCATATCAGTTGCACTAAACGGACCATCGGAATTGGCGGAAGTATAAAAAAAGTCACTGCTTGTTTCTTTGATAACAACTTAAAATAAACAATCTTATTCTACAGCAAACGAATAAAATGATGTTAACATACCAAATTAAATGACACCCGTTTTCATTCTGAAAGGTTTGTTTTATAGAAATTATACAAATTTTATTAGGCAAATAATTCACATATTCTCCGTCGAAAATTAATCTTTATAGCCATCGAGGGTATGACATAATACCGTAGCTTATTTTGGGACGTAACCTAGGGTATTTATTTCATTTAACTTGAGAGCCAAGACTCGCACAGTTCTGCTACTAACATTAGCTCTAGAAAAAACTGCAAGATAGGCTATTCGGTTCACCCACTGCTGAGATGCGGGGAGAAGCATATCATAGACTTTTCCTTGAACTCCATCTAACTTATTCGGCGATTAGTTCAGACGATAGCCTATTTTCTCTCGTTGTTTCCGTCTGATCTGTTATGGCGCTGCGTTGCTCTGGGGGCGGGGATTGCGTTGACGATTTATGGCAGGATACGTAAAAACAGTATGTTCACGAGTTACGTTCACGTAACGCCCCGGACCCACCAGACGCGCAAGCGCACAGACGCTTATTGCGCGTGAAGATTTGAGCAGAACTGAACCCACCAGATGCGCAAGAGTACAGACGCGTATTGCTTTTTCGGAGCGCATTCCGTGAACGAGAGAGACGCGCTATACAAACAAACAATCTACATTCCGGATTTGTGAGCTTCGCTAAATAACGGTTAAGTAAATACTGCTATTACATATGTCTTACTGCTTAAAAGCGAAATTTAGCAATTTAAAGCTAAATGTAGCAAACAAGACTCCTTTATAAAGTTCACTTTTATTTATTTGGGACAGTAATAAAAAACAGAATAGAATATAGAATAGAATAACGTTTATTTCCCTTTCCCCTTCATTCATCCCACAATGGTGATTGTCTCCGTTTATTTTTTCATTAGGGTCTATATTAAAATATAATATGTATTAAAATAATTAATAACAATAGTAAAACTATTGGTAGGTTGAAAAACATTAATATGTGGTGATATGATGCAGATATTGTGCATATACAATGTATTTCTATGAGATTGCGCATGCGGACGCCCAGAAAATTCCGCCCAGCGCGGAAAAATCCGCTCCACATCCGCGAGTCGTCCGCCCGCCAGCCGTGCGCGCGGCCAGTGAGAACCGCGGCAATTCGTTAACATGAGAGCAGAAGTGAAGCGCAGCAGTGCGTGTGTGCGTGCGTTTGCGCGTCTGGTGGGTTCCAGGCATAAGGCGGGCTCACCTCTGGATATTCTAACAAGCGCTTGTTTTCTGTCTCACGTTTTTTATTCCTGCTTGTATACACTTTGCTACACGCCACTGTGGCGGCTAGGTTCGAACCTGACAAACTGGAAAACTATAGACCCATTTAAAATCTTCCATTTATATCAAAAATATTAGAGAAAGCTGCTGTGAAGCAACTTGGTGCATACCTTAGCTCAAACCATATCCATGAATTATTCCAGTCAGGATTTAGACCCTACCATAGCACTGAAACGGCACTTGTTAAAGTTATTAACGATTTACTGTTATCAGCCGACTAAAACTCTGTGTCTGTTCTTGTACTCCTTGACCTAAGTGCAGCTTTTGATACAATAGATCATGAGATTCTACTAAACAGACTCCAGGGCTGTGTTGGACTCAAAGGACAAGCACTTGCATGGTTCAGATCATACTTATACAATAGGAAACAGTTTGTTAAATTAAATGAACAAGTATCCAGTTACTCAGTAATTAAATATGTAATTCCACAAGGATCAGTGCTAGGTCCAGTAATCTTTTAATTATATATGCTACCCCTTGGTCATATTATTCGGGCAAATGGGGTAGATTTTCACTGCTATGCGGACAATACGCAGATATACATTTCCATGAAACCCGGTGAGGCACTACCACTTTCCCGATTAGAGTCTTGTATTGCAGATATTAAAGCTTGGATGCTCTCCAGTTTCCTGCTCCTAAACTCAGAGAAGACCGAAATACTGGTTTTAGGTCCAAAAAAACAAAGGAAGAAATTCTGTACATCTACTTTAAAATTTGATTGTTGTTTAGTTGTTCCAAATTCAGCTGTGAAAGACCTAGGTGTTACTATAGATCCAGATTTAACCTTTAGCGCGCACATAAAAAACATATCTAGAGCAGCTTTCTTTCAGTTAAGGAACATAGCTAAAATGAGGCATTTCCTATCAGAAGGGGACGCAGAGAAATTGATCCATGCTTTTGTTACGTCTACATCACATTTAATTAGGGGACGGGGTGCCGATACTTTACCAGCCCAGGCAACCTGGGAGGAGCGTTCCGAGAGGTAGGACTCAATCTAGGCCAGGGCCGAGCCGCCAAAGGCAGAGAGGTCTAGGAGTATTAGCACAGGAGGAGAGGGAGGCTGCTCAAGCTGCATGAAGCATCTTGCTGACGGAGAGGAGTGTGGTCTCCGTTGAGTGGCCAGGTTTGAAGCCGGACTGGTGGGGGTCTAGCAGGTTGTTCTGGGTAAGAAAAGACAACAGTTGGTTAGAAACAGCACATTCAATAGTTTTGAAAAGAAAAGGGAAGAAGAGATACAGGTCTGTAGTTTTGGATGTTGGAGGGGTCCAGCATAGGTTTTTTCAGGATCTGGGTGATGTGGGCTCTCTTGAAGGATGAGGGGAAGCAGCCAGAGGTCAGGGAGGAGTTCACCAGGGAGGTCACAAATGGGAGGAGTCGAGGGCACAAGTAGTGGGGCGATTGGAGAGTAGGAGATCGGATACATCGGTCTCAGAAAGGGGAGAAAAGGTGGAGGGACACAGAAGGGGTAGAGAGAGGAAGAGAGTGGAAAACAGTGTCCGTGAGGGGAGTAGGGCTGAAGGAGCTGCAGATGTCTGCGATCTTCTTATCAAAGAAACGAGGAATGAGGAGCAGGAGGGGGTTTTCTGAGGAGGGAGGAGAAGATGGAGAACAATTGACGGGGGTTAGAACTGTATTTGCAAATTTTTGTGTGATAGTAGGTTACCTTGGCAGCGGTGACTGCTGTAGAGAACGCCGCTAGGAGTGACTGGTAGGAGGAGAGGTCTGATGCGTCTCAGGATTTCCTCCACATCCTCTCTGCTGCGCGAAGTCTAGGCTAGATTACTGTAATGCTCTGCTATCTAGCTGCCCTAAGTCCTTGCTAAATAATCTCCAGCTTGTGCAGAATGCAGCCGCTCGCTTTTTAACTAGAAGTAAGAAATATGAGCATATTACCCAAATACTAGCATCACTTCATAGACTATTAATTAAGTATAGGATAGTTGTTAAGGTTTTGTTTCTGACCTTTAAAGCACTGTATAGATGTAATCTGCTTTTACCATATAAGCCGAAAAGATCCCTTCGTTCCCAAGAAGCAGGCTTCTTAGTAGTCTCTAGTATATCTAAAAACTTGAGTTGTAGAGCTTTCTCGTTGCCGCTTGCCCCTCCCTCCTCACCTCTGCTGCCAGCTGCTCTTGCCACCATCGGCACCCGGTTCCCCACCATCATTGCCGCCACTTCTGGACTGTCAACTAGCTGCTGCAAATTCTATTATCATGGACATTGGCAGTTTTGACCATGCTGGTCATTAAGATCTAGACCCTGAGCCGACCAGAGGAGGATGGGTTCCCCCCCATTGAGTCTGGTTCCTCCCAAGGTTATACCAGGGAGTTTGTCCTTGCCCCTGTTGCCTCTGGCTTGATCTTGTGGGGGTTTAGGCTGGGTTTTTCTGTGAAGCGCATTGTGACAACTAGTTGTGAAATGCGCTATATAAATAAATATTGATTTGATTTGATACATTTACCTGACAATTCTGAAATCTACCCGCATTTGGCGGATGGCGGATGCTAATTTCCCACCCAGTTCCTCACACTATGGAAAACTGGCATGTTCTGACATCTGTGATGTTTCTGTGTATTTGCCCGTCAGGTGGGGAACCTCTTTGGCCCGTATCGCTCCACTGTCATCACCCTCTACAACGGACCCTACGATTCATCTTCCTCCATCTTCCTCACCTTCAAAGTGAGTTCTGAGTGCACACAGTAAAAAAAGCCATGCTGCATTTGTAGAATTTTCATTTCACTAAATCACAACGACACCAGGTCATAGTTTTCCACCTCAAATATCGCTGGGGTAAAGGGGGCACAGTTTTGAGACCAGGTGTCCCCCAGGGCTCAGTCCTTGATCCTCTCCTCTTCTTTCTCTAGACGAAACGGAATGTCTTAGATTAATAATGTGCTCCCATGGCCTGTCTTATCATTGCAATGCTTATGACTCACAACTTTTTGTCTCAAGCTGCTGAAACCCTGCCCATCTTCCCAGTGCAGTCAGAGCAGCAGAAACCCTGCCCATCTTCCCACTACAGTCAGAACAGCAGAAACACTGCCCATCTTCCCACTGCAGCTAGAACAGCAGAAACACTGCCCATGTTCCTACTGCAGTCAGAACAGCAGAAACCCTGCCCATCATTCCACTGCAATTAAAACAGAAGAAGCCCTGCCCATCTTCCCACTGCAGTCAGAACAGCAGAAACCCTGCCCATCTTCCCACTGCAGTCAGAACAGCAGCTAGAACAGCAGCTAGAACAGAAGAAACCCTGCTCATCTTCCCACTGCAGTCAGAACAACAAAAACCCTGCCCATCTTCCCACTGCAGCTAGAAAAGCAGAAACCCTGCCCATCTTCTTACTGCAATCAGAACAGCAGAAACCCTGCCCATCTTCCGACTGCAGCTAGAACAGAAGAAACCCTGCTCATCTTCCCACTGCAGTCAGAACAACAGAAGCCCTGCCCATCTTCCCACTGCAGTCAGAACAGCAGAAACCTTGCTCGTCTTCCCACTGCAGTCAGAACAACAGAAGCCCTGCCCATCTTCCCACTGCAGTCAGAACAGCAGAAACCCTGCCCTTCTTCCCACTGCAGTCAGAACAACAGAAACCCTGCCCATCTTCCCACTGCAGTCAGAACAGCAGAAACCCTGCCCATCTTCACACTGCAGTCAGAACAGCAGAAGCCCTGCACATCTTCCCACTGCAGCTAGAAAAGCAGAAACCCTTCCCATCTTCTTACTGCAGTCAGAACAGCAGAAACCCTGCCCTTCTTCCCACTGCAGTCAGAACAACAGAAACCCTTCCCATCTTCCCACTGCAGCTGGAAAAGCAGAAACCATTCCCATCTTCTTACTGCAGTCAGAACAACAGAAACCCTTCCCATCTTCCCACTGCAGTCAGAACAGCAGAAACCCTGCCCATCTTCCCACTGCAGTCAGAACAGCAGAAACCTTGCCCATCTTCCCACTGCAGTCAGAACAACAGAAGCCCTGCCCATCTTCCCACTGCAGTCAGAACAGCAGAAACCCTGCCCATCTTCCCACTGCAGTCAGAACAGCAGAAACCCTGCCCATCTTCCCACTGCAGTCAGAACAGCAGAAACCCTGCCCTTCTTCCCACTGCAGTCAGAACAACAGAAACCCTGCCAATCTTCCCACTCTAGTCAGAACAGGAGAATCCTGCCCATCTTCACACTGCAATCAGAACAGCAGAAACCCTGCCCATCTTCCCACTGCAGTCAGAACAGCAGAAACCTTGCCCATCTTCCCACTGCAGTCAGAACAGCAGAAACCTTGCCCATCTTCCCACTGCAGTCAGAACAGCAGAAACCTTGCCCATCTTCCCACTGCAGTCAGACCAACAGAAGCCCTGCCCATCTTCCCACTGCAGTCAGAACAGCAGAAACCCTGCCCATCTTCCCACTGCAGTCAGAACAGCAGAAACCCTGCCCTTCTTCCCACTGCAGTCAGAACAACAGAAACCCTGCCCATCTTCCCACTGCAGTCAGAACAGCAGAAACCCTGCCCATCTTCCCACTGCAGTCAGAAGAGCAGAAACCTTGCCCATCTTCCCACTGCAGTCAGAACAACAGAAGCCCTGCCCATCTTCCCACTGCAGGCAGAACAGCAGAAACCTTGCCCATCTTCCCACTGCAGTCAGAACAACAGAAGCCCTGCCCATCTTCCCACTGCAGTCAGAACAGCAGAAACCCTGCCCATCTTCCAACTGCAGTAAGAACAGCAGAAACCCTGCCCATCTTCCCACTGCAGTCAGAACAGCAGACACCTTGCCCATCTTCCCACTGCAGTCAGAAAAGCAGAAACCCTGCTCATCTTCCCACTGCAGTCAGAACAGTAGAAACCCTGCTCTTCTTCCCAATGCAGTCAGAACAGCAGCATCCTGCCCATCTTCCCACTGCAGTCAGAACAGTAAAAACCCTGCTTTTCTTCCCACTGCAATCAGAACAGCAGAAACCCTGCCCATCTTCCCACTTTAGTCAGAACAGCAGAATCCTGCCAATCTTCCCACTGCAGTCAGAACAGCAGAAACCCTGCTCATCTTCTCACTGCAGTCAGAACAGTAGAAACCCTGCTATTCTTCCCACTGCAGTCAGAACAAAAGAAACCCTGCCCTTCTTCCCACTGCAGTCAGAACAGCAGAAACCCTGCCCATCTTCCCACTGCAGTCATAACAGCAGAAACCCTGCCCATCTTCCCACTGCAGTCAGAACAGCAGAAACCCTGCTCATCTTCTCACTGCAGTCAGAACAGCAGAAACCCTGCCCATCTTTCCACTGCAGTCCGAACAGCAGAATCCCTGCCCTTCTTCCCACTGCAGTCAGAACAGCAGAAACCCTGCCCTTCTTCCCAATGCAGTCAGAACAGCAGAAACCCTGCCCTTCTTCCCACTGCAGTCAGAACAACAGAAACCCTGCCAATCTTCCCACTCTAGTCAGAACAGGAGAATCCTGCCCATCTTAACACTGCAATCAGAACAGCAGAAACCCTGCCCATCTTCCCACTGCAGTCAGAACAGCAGAAACCTTGCCCATCTTCCCACTGCAGTCAGAACAGCAGAAACCTTGCCCATCTTCCCACTGCAGTCAGACCAACAGAAGCCCTGCCCTTCTTCCCACTGCAGTCAGAACAGCAGAAACCTTGCCCATCTTCCCACTGCAATCAGAACAGCAAAAACCCTGCTCATCTTCCCACTGCAGTCAGAACAGCAGAATCCTGCCCATCTTCCCACTGCAGTCAGAACAGTAGAAACCCTGCTCTTCTTCCCACTGCAGTCAGAACAGCAGAAACCCTGCCCATCTTTCCACTGCAGTCAGAACATCAGAAGCCCTGCCCATCTTCCCACTGCAGTCAGAACAGCAGAAACCCTGCCCTTCTTCCCACTGCAGTTAGAGCAACAGAAACCCTGCCCATCTTCCCACTGCAGTCAGAACAGCAGAAACCCTGCCCATCTTCCCACTGCAGTCAGAAGAGCAGAAACCTTGCCCATCTTCCCACTGCAGTCAGAACAACAGAAGCCCTGACCATCTTCCCACTGCAGGCAGAACAGCAGAAACCTTGCCCATCTTCCCACTGCAGTCAGAACAACAGAAGCCCTGCCCATCTTCCCACTGCAGTCAGAACAGCAGAAACCCTGCCCATCTTCCAACTGCAGTAAGAACAGCAGAAACCCTGCCCATCTTCCCACTGCAGTCAGAACAGCAGAAACCTTGCCCATCTTCCCACTGCAGTCAGAAAAGCAGAAACCCTGCTCATCTTCCCACTGCAGTCAGAACAGTAGAAACCCTGCTCTTCTTCCCAATGCAGTCAGAACAGCAGCATCCTGCCCATCTTCCCACTGCAGTCAGAACAGTAAAAACCCTGCTTTTCTTCCCACTGCAATCAGAACAGCAGAAACCCTGCCCATCTTCCCACTTCAGTCAGAACAGCAGAATCCTGCCAATCTTCCCACTGCAGTCAGAACAGCAGAAAACCTGCTCATCTTCTCACTGCAGTCAGAACAGTAGAAACCCTGCTATTCTTCCCACTGCAGTCAGAACAAAAGAAACCCTGCCCTTCTTCCCACTGCAGTCAGAACAGCAGAAACCCTGCCCATCTTCCCACTGCAGTCAGAACAGCAGAAACCCTGCCCATCTTCCCACTGCAGTCAGAACAGCAGAAACCCTGCTCATCTTCTCACTGCAGTCAGAACAGCAGAAACCCTGCCCATCTTTCCACTGCAGTCCGAACAGCAGAATCCCTGCCCTTCTTCCCACTGCAGTCAGAACAGCAGAAACCCTGCCCTTCTTCCCACTGCAGTCAGAACAGCAGAAACCTTGCCCATCTTCCCACTGCAATCAGAACAGCAGAAACCCTGCTCATCTTCCCATTGCAGTCAGAACAGCAGAAACCTTGCCCATCTTCCCACTGCAATCAGAACAGTAGAAACCCTGCTCTTCTTCTCAATGCAGTCAGAACAACAGAAGCCCTGCCCATCTTCCCACTGCAGTCAGAACAACAGAAACCCTGCCCATCTTCCCACTGCAGTCAAAACAGCAGAAACCCTGCCCATCTTCCCACTGCAGTCAGAAGAGCAGAAACCCTCCCCATCTTCCCACTGCAGTCAGAACAGCAGAAACCCTGCCCATCTTCCCACTGCCGTCAGAACAGCAGACACCCTGCCCTTCTTCCCACTGCAGTCAGAACAACAGAAACCCTGCCAATCTTCACACTCCAGTCAGAACAGGAGAATCCTGCCCATCTTCCCACTGCAATCAGAACAGCAGAAACCCTGCCCATCTTCCCACTGCAGTCAGAACAGCAGAAACCCTGCCCTTCTTCCCACTGCAGTCAGAACAGCAGAAACCCTGCCCTTCTTCCCACTGCAGTCAGAACAGCAGAAACCTTGGCCATCTTCCCACTGCAGTCAGAACAGCAGAAACCCTGCCCTTCTTCCCACTGCAGTCAGAACAGCAGAAACCTTGGCCATCTTCCCACTGCAGTCAGAACAGCAGAAACCCTGCTCATCTTCCCACTGCAGCTGGAAAAGCAGAAACCATTCCCATCTTCTTACTGCAGTCAGAACAACAGAAACCCTTCCCATCTTCCCACTGCAGTCAGAACAGCAGAAACCCTGCCCATCTTCCCACTGCAGTCAGAACAGCAGAAACCTTGCCCATCTTCCCACTGCAGTCAGAACAGCAGAAACCCTGCCCTTCTTCCCACTGCAGTCAGAACAACAGAAACCCTGCCAATCTTCCCACTCTAGTCAGAACAGGAGAATCCTGCCCATCTTCACACTACAATCAGAACAGCAGAAACCCTGCCCATCTTCCCACTGCAGTCAGAACAGCAGAAACCTTGCCCATCTTCCCACTGCAGTCAGAACAGCAGAAACCTTGCCCATCTTCCCACTGCAGTCAGAACAGCAGAAACCTTGCCCATCTTCCCACTGCAGTCAGACCAACAGAAGCCCTGCCCATCTTCCCACTGCAGTCAGAACAGCAGAAACCCTGCCCATCTTCCCACTGCAGTCAGAACATCAGAAGCCCTGCCCATCTTCCCACTGCAGTCAGAACAGCAGAAACCCTGCCCTTCTTCCCACTGCAGTCAGAACAACAGAAACCCTGCCCATCTTCCCACTGCAGTCAGAACAGCAGAAACCCTGCCCATCTTCCCACTGCAGTCAGAACAGCAGAAACCCTGCCCATCTTCCCACTGCAGTCAGAACAACAGAAGCCCTGCCCATCTTCCCACTGCAGTCAGAACAACAGAAGCCCTGCCCATCTTCCCACTGCAGTCAGAACAGCAGAAACCTTGCCCATCTTCCCACTGCAGTCAGAACAACAGAAGCCCTGCCCATCTTCCCACTGCAGTCAGAACAGCAGAAACCCTGCCCATCTTCCAACTGCAGTAAGAACAGCAGAAACCCTGCCCATCTTCCCACTGCAGTCAGAACAGCAGACACCTTGCCCATCTTCCCACTGCAGTCAGAAAAGCAGAAACCCTGCTCATCTTCCCACTGCAGTCAGAACAGTAGAAACCCTGCTCTTCTTCCCAATGCAGTCAGAACAGCAGCATCCTGCCCATCTTCCCACTGCAGTCAGAACAGTAAAAACCCTGCTTTTCTTCCCACTGCAATCAGAACAGCAGAATCCTGCCAATCTTCCCACTGCAGTCAGAACAGCAGAAACCCTGCTCATCTTCTCACTGCAGTCAGAACAGTAGAAACCCTGCTATTCTTCCCACTGCAGTCAGAACAAAAGAAACCCTGCCCTTCTTCCCACTGCAGTCAGAACAGCAGAAACCCTGCCCATCTTCCCACTGCAGTCATAACAGCAGAAACCCTGCCCATCTTCCCACTGCAGTCAGAACAGCAGAAACCCTGCTCATCTTCTCACTGCAGTCAGAACAGCAGAAACCCTGCCCATCTTTCCACTGCAGTCCGAACAGCAGAATCCCTGCCCTTCTTCCCACTGCAGTCAGAACAGCAGAAACCCTGCCCTTCTTCCCAATGCAGTCAGAACAGCAGAAACCCTGCCCTTCTTCCCACTGCAGTCAGAACAACAGAAACCCTGCCAATCTTCCCACTCTAGTCAGAACAGGAGAATCCTGCCCATCTTAACACTGCAATCAGAACAGCAGAAACCCTGCCCATCTTCCCACTGCAGCCAGAACAGCAGAAACCTTGCCCATCTTCCCACTGCAGTCAGAACAGCAGAAACCTTGCCCATCTTCCCACTGCAGTCAGACCAACAGAAGCCCTGCCCTTCTTCCCACTGCAGTCAGAACAGCAGAAACCTTGCCCATCTTCCCACTGCAATCAGAACAGCAAAAACCCTGCTCATCTTCCCACTGCAGTCAGAACAGCAGAATCCTGCCCATCTTCCCACTGCAGTCAGAACAGTAGAAACCCTGCTCTTCTTCTCAATGCAGTCAGAACAGCAGAAACCCTGCCCATCTTCCCACTGCAGTCAGAACAGCAGAAACCCTGCCCATCTTCCCACTGCAGTCAGAACATCAGAAGCCCTGCCCATCTTCCCACTGCAGTCAGAACAGCAGAAACCCTGCCCTTCTTCCCACTGCAGTTAGAGCAACAGAAACCCTGCCCATCTTCCCACTGCAGTCAGAACAGCAGAAACCCTGCCCATCTTCCCACTGCAGTCAGAAGAGCAGAAACCTTGCCCATCTTCCCACTGCAGTCAGAACAACAGAAGCCCTGCCCATCTTCCCACTGCAGGCAGAACAGCAGAAACCTTGCCCATCTTCCCACTGCAGTCAGAACAACAGAAGCCCTGCCCATCTTCCCACTGCAGTCAGAACAGCAGAAACCCTGCCCATCTTCCAACTGCAGTAAGAACAGCAGAAACCCTGCCCATCTTCCCACTGCAGTCAGAACAGCAGAAACCTTGCCCATCTTCCCACTGCAGTCAGAAAAGCAGAAACCCTGCTCATCTTCCCACTGCAGTCAGAACAGTAGAAACCCTGCTCTTCTTCCCAATGCAGTCAGAACAGCAGCATCCTGCCCATCTTCCCACTGCAGTCAGAACAGTAAAAACCCTGCTTTTCTTCCCACTGCAATCAGAACAGCAGAAACCCTGCCCATCTTCCCACTTCAGTCAGAACAGCAGAATCCTGCCAATCTTCCCACTGCAGTCAGAACAGCAGAAAACCTGCTCATCTTCTCACTGCAGTCAGAACAGTAGAAACCCTGCTATTCTTCCCACTGCAGTCAGAACAAAAGAAACCCTGCCCTTCTTCCCACTGCAGTCAGAACAGCAGAAACCCTGCCCATCTTCCCACTGCAGTCAGAACAGCAGAAACCCTGCCCATCTTCCCACTGCAGTCAGAACAGCAGAAACCCTGCTCATCTTCTCACTGCAGTCAGAACAGCAGAAACTCTGCCCATCTTTCCACTGCAGTCCGAACAGCAGAATCCCTGCCCTTCTTCCCACTGCAGTCAGAACAGCAGAAACCCTGCCCTTCTTCCCACTGCAGTCAGAACAGCAGAAACCTTGCCCATCTTCCCACTGCAATCAGAACAGCAGAAACCCTGCTCATCTTCCCATTGCAGTCAGAACAGCAGAAACCTTGCCCATCTTCCCACTGCAATCAGAACAGTAGAAACCCTGCTCTTCTTCTCAATGCAGTCAGAACAACAGAAGCCCTGCCCATCTTCCCACTGCAGTCAGAACAACAGAAACCCTGCCCATCTTCCCACTGCAGTCAAAACAGCAGAAACCCTGCCCATCTTCCCACTGCAGTCAGAAGAGCAGAAACCCTCCCCATCTTCCCACTGCAGTCAGAACAGCAGAAACCCTGCCCATCTTCCCACTGCCGTCAGAACAGCAGAAACCCTGCCCTTCTTCCCACTGCAGTCAGAACAACAGAAACCCTGCCAATCTTCACACTCCAGTCAGAACAGGAGAATCCTGCCCATCTTCCCACTGCAATCAGAACAGCAGAAACCCTGCCCATCTTCCCACTGCAGTCAGAACAGCAGAAACCCTGCCCTTCTTCCCACTGCAGTCAGAACAGCAGAAACCCTGCCCTTCTTCCCACTGCAGTCAGAACAGCAGAAACCTTGGCCATCTTCCCACTGCAGTCAGAACAGCAGAAACCCTGCTCTTCTTCCCAATGCAGTCAGAACAGCAGAAACCTTGCCCATCTTCCCACTGCAGTCAGAACAGCAGAAACCCTGCCCTTCTTCCCACTTCAGTCAGAACAGCAGAATCCTGCCCATCTTCCCACTGCAGTCAGAACAGTAGAAACCCTGCTCTTCTTCCCACTGCAGTCAGAACAGAAGAAACCCTGCCCTTCTTTCCACTGCAGTCAGAACAGCAGAAACCCTGCCCATCTACCCACTGCAGTCAGAACAGCAGAAACCCTGCCCATCTTCCCACTGCAGTCAGAACAGCAGAAACCCTGCCCATCTTCGCACTGCAGTCAGAACAGCAGAATCCTTGCCCATCTTCCCACTGCAGCAAGAACAGCAGAAACACTGCCCATCTTCCTACTGCAGTCAGAACAGCAGAAACCCTGCCCATCTTCCCACTGCAGTCAGAACAGCAGAAACCCTGCCCATCTTCCCACTGCATTCAGAACAGCAGAATCCTTGCCCATCTTCCCACTGCAGCAAGAACAGCAGAAACACTGCCCATCTTCCTACTGCAGTCAGAACAGCAGAAACCCTGCCCTTCTTCCCACTGCAGTCAGAACAGCAGAAACCCTGCCCTTCTTCCCACTTCAGTCAGAACAGCAGAGACCTTGCCCATCTTTCCACTGCAGTCAGAACAGCAGAAACCCTGCCCTTCTTCCCACTGCAGTCAGAACAGCAGAAACCTTGCCCATCTTCCCACTGCAATCAGAACAGCAGAAACCCTGCTCATCTTCCCACTGCAGTCAGAACAGCAGAATCCTGCCCATCTTCCCACTGCAGTCAGAACAGTAGAAACCCTGCTCTTCTTTCCACTGCAGTCATAACAGCAGAAACCCTGCCCATCTACCCACTGCAGTCAGAACAGCAGAAACCCTGCCCATCTTCCCACTGCAGTCAGAACAGCAGAAACCCTGCCCATCTTCGCACTGCAGTCAGAACAGCAGAATCCTTGCCCATCTTCCCACTGCAGCAAGAACAGCAGAAACACTGCCCATCTTCCTACTGCAGTCAGAACAGCAGAAACCCTGCCCATCTTCCCACTGCAGTCAGAACAGCAGAAACCCTGCCCATCTTCCCACTGCATTCAGAACAGCAGAATCCTTGCCGATCTTCCCACTGCAGCAAGAACAGCAGAAACACTGCCCATCTTCCTACTGCAGTCAGAACAGCAGAAACCCTGCCCTTCTTCCCACTGCAGTCAGAACAGCAGAAACCCTGCCCTTCTTCCCACTTCAGTCAGAACAGCAGAGACCTTGCCCATCTTTCCACTGCAGTCAGAACAGCAGAAACCCTGCCCTTCTTCCCACTGCAGTCAGAACAGCAGAAACCTTGCCGATATTCCCACTGCAATCAGAACAGCAGAAACCCTGCTCATCTTCCCACTGCAGTCAGAACAGCAGAATCCTGCCCATCTTCCCACTGCAGTCAGAACAGTAGAAACCCTGCTCTTCTTCCCACTGCAGTCAGAACAGAAGAAACCCTGCCCTTCTTTCCACTGCAGTCAGAACAGCAGAAACCCTGCCCATCTACCCACTGCAGTCAGAACAGCAGAAACCCTGCCCATCTTCCCACTGCAGTCAGAACAGCAGAAACCCTGCCCATCTTCGCACTGCAGTCAGAACAGCAGAATCCTTGCCCATCTTCCCACTGCAGCAAGAACAGCAGAAACACTGCCCATCTTCCCACTGCAGTCAGAACAGCAGAAACCCTGCCCATCTTCCCACTGCATTCAGCACAGCAGAATCCTTGCCGATCTTCCCACTGCAGCAAGAACAGCAGAAACACTGCCCATCTTCCTACTGCAGTCAGAACAGCAGAAACCCTGCCCTTCTTCCCACTGCAGTCAGAACAGGAGAAACCCTGCCCTTCTTCCCACTTCAGTCAGAACAGCAGAGACCTTGCCCATCTTTCCACTGCAGTCAGAACAGCAGAAACCCTGCCCTTCTTCCCACTGCAGTCAGAAAAGCAGAAACCTTGCCCATATTCCCACTGCAATCAGAATAGCAGAAACCCTGCTCATCTTCCCACTGCAGTCAGAACAGCAGAATCCTGCCCATCTTCCCACTGCAGTCAGAACAGTAGAAACTCTGCTCTTCTTCCCACTGCAGTCAGAACAGAAGAAACCCTGCCCTTCTTTCCACTGCAGTCAGAACAGCAGAAACCCTGCCGATCTACCCACTGCAGTCAGAACAGCAGAAACCCTGCCCATCTTCCCACTGCAGTCAGAACAGCAGAAACCCTGCCCATCTTCGCACTGCAGTCAGAACAGCAGAATCCTTGCCCATCTTCCCACTGCAGCAAGAACAGCAGAAACACTGCCCATCTTCCTACTGCAGTCAGAACAGCAGAAACCCTGCCCATCTTCCCACTGCAGTCAGAACAGCAGAAACCCTGCCCATCTTCCCACTGCATTCAGAACAGCAGAAACCTTGCCCATCTTCCCACTGCAATCAGAACAACAGAAACCCTGCCCATCTTCCCACTGCAGTCAAAACAGCAGAAACCCTGCCCATCTTCCCACTGCAGTCAGAACAGCAGAAACGCTGCCCATCTTCCCACTGCAGTCAGAACAGCAGAAACCCTGCCCATCTTCCCACTGCCGTCAGAACAGCAGAAACCCTGCCCTTCTTCCCACTGCAGTCAGAACAACAGAAACCCTGCCAATTTTCACACTCCAGTCAGAACAGGAGAATCCTGCCCATCTTCCCACTGCAATCAGAACAGCAGAAACCCTGCCCATCTTCCCACTGCAGTCAGAACAGCAGAAACCCTGCCCTTCTTCCCACTGCAGTCAGAACAGCAGAAACCCTGCCCTTCTTCCCACTGCAGTCAGAACAGCAGAAACCCTGCCCTTCTTCCCACTGCAGTCAGAACAGCAGAAACCCTGCCCTTCTTCCCACTGCAGTCAGAACAGCAGAAACCCTGCTCATCTTCCCACTGCAGTCAGAACAGCAGAATCCTGCCCATCTTCCCACTGCAGTCAGAACAGTAGAAACCCTGCTCTTCTTCCCACTGCTGTCAGAACAGCAGAAACCTTGCCCATCTTCCCACTGCAGTCAGAACAACAGAAGCCCTGCCCATCTTCCCACTGCAGTCAGAACAGCAGAAACCCTGCCCATCTTCCCACTGCAGTCAGAACAGCAGAAACCCTGCCCATCTTCGCACTGCAGTCAGAACAGCAGAATCCTTGCCCATCTTCCCACTGCAGCAAGAACAGCAGAAACACTGCCCATCTTCCTACTGCAGTCAGAACAGCAGAAACCCTGCCCATCTTCCCACTGCAGTCAGAACATCAGAAGCCCTGCCCATCTTCCCACTGCAGTCAGAACAGCAGAAACCCTGCCCTTCTTCCCACTGCAGTCAGAACAGCAGAAACCCTGCCCATCTTTTCACTGCAGTCAGAACAGCAGAAACCCTGCCCACCTTCCCACTGCAGTCAGAACAGGAGAATCCTGCCCATCTTCCCACTGCAATCAGAACAGCAGAAACCCTGCCCATCTTCCTACTGCAGTCAGAACAGCAGAAACCCTGCCCTTCTTCCCACTGCAGTCAGAACAGCAGAAACCCTGCCCTTCTTCCCACTGCAGTCAGAACAGCAGAAACCCTGCCCTTCTTCCCACTGCAGTCAGAACAGCAGAAACCCTGCCCTTCTTCCCACTGCAGTCAGAACAGCAGAAACCCTGCTCATCTTCCCACTGCAGTCAGAACAGCAGAATCCTGCCCATCTTGCCACTGCAGTCAGAACAGTAGAAACCCTGCCCTTCTTCCCACTGCTGTCAGAACAGCAGAAACCTTGCCCATCTTCCCACTGCAGTAAGAACAACAGAAGCCCTGCCCATCTTCCCACTGCAGGCAGAACAGCAGAAACCCTGCCCATCTTCCCACTGCAGTCAGAACAACAGAAGCCCTGCCCATCTTCCCACTGCAGTCAGAACAGCAGAAACCCTGCCCATCTTCCCACTGCAGTCAGAACAGCAGAAACCCTGCCCATCTTCCCACTGCAGTCAGAACAGCAGAAACCCTGCCCACCTTCCCACTGCAGTCAGAACAGCAGAAATCTTGCCCATCTTCCCACTGCAGTCAGACCAACAGAAGCCCTGCCCATCTTCCCACTGCAGGCAGAACAACAGAAACCCTGCCCATCTTCCCACTGCAGTCAGAACAGCAGAAACCCTGCCCTTCTTCCCACTGCAGTCAGAACAGCAGAAACCATGCCCTTCTTCCCACTTCAGTCAGAACAGCAGAATCCTGCCCATCTTCCCACTGCAGTCAGAACAGTAGAAACCCTGCTCTTCTTCCCACTGCAGTCAGAACAGAAGAAACCCTGCCCTTCTTTCCACTGCAGTCAGAACAGCAGAAACCCTGCCCATCTTCCCACTGCAGTCAGAACAGCAGAGACCCTGCTCATCGTCTCACTGCAGTCAGAACTGCAGAAACCCTGCCCATCTTTCCACTGCAGTCAGAACAGCAGAAACCCTGCCCTTCTTCCCACTGCAGTCAGAACATCAGAAACCCTGCCCTTCTTCCCACTGCAGTCAGAACAGCAGAGACCTTGCCCATCTTTCCACTGCAGTCAGAACAGCAGAAACCCTGCCCTTCTTCCCACTGCAGTCAGAACAGCAGAAACCCTGCCCTTCTTCCCACTGCAGTCAGAACAGCAGAGACCTTGCCCATCTTTCCACTGCAGTCAGAACAGCAGAAACCCTGCCCTTCTTCCCACTGCAGTCAGAACAGCAGAAACCTTGCCCATCTTCCCACTGCAGTCAGAACAGCTGAAACCTTGCCCATCTTCCCACTGCAGTCAGAACAGCTGAAACCCTGCCCATCTTCCCACTGCAGTCAGAACAGCAGAAACCCTGCCCATCTTCCCACTGGAGTCAGAACATCAGAAACCCTGCCCATCTTCCCACTGCAGTCAGAACAGCAGAAACCCTGCCCTTCTTCCCACTGCAGTCAGAACAACAGAAACCCTGCCCATCTTCCCACTGCAGTCAAAACAGCAGAAACCCGGCCCATCTTCCCACTGGAATCAGAACAGCAGAAACCTTGCCCATCTTCCCACTGCAGTCAGAACAACAGAAGCCTTGCCCATCTTCCCACTGCAGGCAGAACAGCAGAAACCTTGCCCATCTTCACACTGTAGTCAGAACAACAGAAACCCTGCCCATCTTCCCACTGCAGTCAAAACAGCAGAAACCCTGCCCATCTTCCCACTGGAGTCAGAACAGCAGAAACCTTGCCCATCTTCCCACTGCAGTCAGAACAACAGAAGCCCTGCCCATCTTCCCACTGCAGGCAGAACAGCAGAAACCTTGCCCATCTTCCAACTGCAGTCAGAACAACAGAAACCCTGCCCATCTTCCCACTGCAGTCAAAACAGCAGAAACCCTGCCCATCTTCCCACTGCAGTCAGAACAGCAGAAACCCTGCCCATCTTCCCACTGCAGTCAGAACAACAGAAGCCCTGCCCATCTTCCCACTGCAGGCAGAACAGCAGAAACCTTGCCCATCTTCCCACTGCAGTCAGAACAACAGAAACCCTGCCCATCTTCCCACTGCAGTCAAAACAGCAGAAACCCTGCCCATCTTCCCACTGCAGTCAGAACAGCAGAAACCCTGCCCATCTTCCCACTGCAGTCAGAACAGCAGAAACCCTGCCCATCTTCCCACTGCAGTCAGAACAGCAGAAACCTTGCCCATCTTCCCACTTCAGTCAGAACAACAGAAGCCCTGCCCATCTTCCCACTGCAGGCAGAACAGCAGAAACCCTGCCCATCTTCCCACTGTAGTCAGAACAGCAGAAACCCTGCCCATCTTCGCACTGCAGTCAGAACAACAGAATCCTTGCCCATCTTCCCACTGCAGCAAGAACAGCAGAAACACTGCCCATCTTCCTACTGCAGTCAGAACAGCAGAAACCCTGCCCATCTTCCCACTGCAGTCAGAACAGCAGAAACACTGCCCATCTTCCTACTGCAGTCAGAACAGCAGAAACCCTGCCCATCTTCCCACTGCTGTCAGAACAGCAGAAACCCTGCCCTTCTTCCCACTGTAGTCAGAACAGCAGAAACCCTGCCCATCTTCCCACTGCAGTCAGAACAGTTGAAACCCTGCTCTTCTTCCCAATGCAGTCAGAACAGCAGAAACCCTGCCCATCTTCCCACTGCAGTCAGAACAGTAGAAACCCTGCTCTTCTTCCCAATGCAGTCAGAACAGCAGAAACCCTGCCCATCTTCCCACTGCAGTCAGAACATCAGAAACACTGCACATCTTCCCACTGCAGTCAGAACAGCAGAATCCTGCCCATCTTCCCACTGCAGTCAGAACAGTAGAAACCCTGCTCTTCTTCCCAATGCAGTCAGAACAGCAGAAACCCTGCCCATCTTCCCACTGCAGTCAGAACATCAGAAGCTCTGCCCATCTTCCCACTGCAGTCAGAACAGCAGAAACCCTGCCCATCTTCCCACTGCAGTCAGAACAGCAGAAACCCTGCCCATCTTCCCACTGCAGTCAGAACAGCAGAAACCCTGCCCATCTCCCCACTGCAGTCAGAACAGCAGAAACCCTGCACATCTTCCCACTGCAGCTAGAAAAGCAGAAACCCTTCCCATCTTCTTCCTGCAGTCAGAACAGCACAAAAAAACCCTGCCCATCTTCCCACTGCAGTCAGAACAGCAGAATCCTTGCCCATCTTCCCACTGCAGTCAGAACAGCAGAAACTTTGCCCATCTTCCCACTGCAGTCAGAACAACAGAAGCCCTGCCCATCTTCCCACTGCAGTCAGAACAGCAGAAACCCTGCCCATCTTCCCACTGCAGTTAGAACAGCAGAAACCCTGCCCATCTTCCCACTGCAGTCAGAACAGCAGAAAACCTGCCCATCTTCCCACTGCTTCTAGAACAGCAGAAACCCTGCCCATCTTCCCACTGCAGTCAGAACAGCAGAAACCCTGCCCATCTTCCCACTGCAGTCAGAACAGCAGACACCCTGCCCGTCTTCTCACTGCAGTCAGAACAGCAGAAACCCTGCCCGTCTTCCTACTGCAGTCAGAACAGCAGAAACCCTGCCTTGTAACACAGACTGAAGACCCACCTCTTCACCATAGCTGCCCTGACCACCTCTATATATTCTTTTTTTTCCCCTTTCGGATAATGTTATTGGTATAAAGGGAGTAATTGGGTAATTGATTGGTAATTGGTCCGGTGGTATGTTTGTTAAAGTAAAAATGGATGTTTGTTAGGTGAACATTAAGCATTAGGCGTCTGTGCCTTCTTGGTGATATTGCATTTTTGTTTTCTCCACGACTATCCATTGCTCTGGATAAGAGCATCTGCAGTCCAACACCTTGCACTTAAACATTGGTGATTAATGTTATTTTTGTAGAATTTACATCACTGGCATTTTCGCAGAGCCTCTTATCCAGAGCCACTTGCACAGCTTTTGAATTTTTATGTAGTATCCATTCATACAGCTTTTTATTATACAGCTGGATATATACTGAAGCAATTCAGGCTAAGTACCTTGCTCAAGAGTACAATAGCAGTGGCTATTGGGGAATTGAACCTGCCCATTATACTCTTTATAATTCCGTTTTTTTTCTCCTCTCCCCTCAGGTTCTGTATGAAAATGGGATCTCTCTGCGCTTATCCTTTCTTTTCATGTCGGCCTGCAGTGTCATCCACCTCCTCCGAACTTTCCTCCTCCTGCCCAAGACTCACATCCCCTACCCGCTGCCTGAAGGCTACACATATGGGTACAAACTACAACTCCCACAATGCCCGGGGACTTACACATTAATTATGCATAACACTACCCAGTGCTCTACTCATGGGTACAGACTAACTCCCAGACTATCTGACTGTGACAGGATGAGCTGCAGCAGCCAATCCAAGAGCCCGGAACTGACGGAGATGAAAAGAGCAGATGCCAGTGAGAGTGTGGAAAGTGAAAGAGGGACTCACACTGACCCTAGTGGTGGGGAGGACTCATTGCAATCTGAGCACACACCAGTGAAAGGTAGGTGTACATTTACATTTTAGGATAGGTAATCTTTTGTCACTAGAATTAACATGTGGAAGGGAAGGTAGAGAGGGTTTTTTGTAGTAAAATATAGGATAGATAGGAGAAGATGTGGAAGAGGGCAATGGGAATCAGGGTGGAGAGGTATTTCCTGAACAGATGGTTCTTTAGGTTATTCCGGAAGGCATGGAGGGACTGCATAGAGTGGGGAGGCTTGACACCTGACTAGTTGGAGTCCAGCAGGTTCTTCTGAGAGAGAAATTGGAAAAGTTGTTTAGAAACAGAGCATTAAAGTACTTCAGACCGGTCTGTAGTTTTTGATATTGCGCGGGTCGAGGGAAGGCTTTAGAAGAGGAGTAACTCGAGACGTCAAGCTATCGGTCCTCACCTGACTTGTACATGTTTAGTTTGTAACATTTTTTGTTTAAATTTCTGAGAAGTGTTTGTCTATACTGGCATGTAGAAAAGTTAGTATTTCTGCCAGTTAGTATGGCTGTACGTCATCAAGGGTCTAAGGTATCAAACGAGCCCCAAACCATCACTCTGCGGCCAGATATGGAGTAGATGTGGATGGATCCCTTGAAGGGTTGTTTCTCATGACTTTTTCCCCCATAGAGTTCTATAGGGAAATGAGTCAGGAGAAATAACCCTTGCAGTGATCCATCCACATCTACTCCATATCTGGCAACAGAGTGATGGTTTGGGGCTCGTTCGATAGCTCAGACCCTTGATGACATACAGCCATTTCGCCAGCCATGTGTTCCATACTGTACCAGTGTAATTTACAGCTGAATCTAGTCTCATCCCCCAATTCCCATAGAGATCCATTCAAATGCAGAGAGCTTATAGTATCGCTTGTAACAGTACCTGGAAATAAGATATCGAGAGTCTTTTGATGTTGATGGGTCATAGACTTCAGGAAGTAACAGCATGCAGAGGATATGCGACCAAATATTAAATATGATACTTTAAAAATATGTTAAAGCAAAGTGTATGAATACTTATGTAAATTAAAATTTTCAGTTTTCGATTTTTAATACATTTGCAAAAATTTCTAAAAACATGTTTTCACTTTGTCATTATGGGCTATTTCGTGTAGAATTTTGAGACAAAAAATGAACTAAATCTATTGTAGAATATGTCTGTAATGTAATAAAACGTGGAGAAGGTGAAAGGGGTATTCAGACTTTCCGGCTTGACTGTATGTCAATAACCTAGCTAAGATGCTGACATGTCATAAAAATAAAAAATAAATTCTGTATCAATCGTTTGCTTAAGTAACGTTAGCTAGCATCCTACGGTAAGCTTATAGCGTTAGCATGTTCGCTAGCGAGTTAATCCATTACGTTAGCTAGTTTTAAGATTTTGTTTCACAATATAATTATTTGGAGTCAAAAGTAACAATAACTTTGCTTCTATGATACTTGGGCAAATAGCCTATGTTTATAGATTGCTTTATATTTTGTATTTGTTTCTGCCTGGTTAATTTAAAGCTATATCATAATCTGACTAATGACGGGATGAGTGTTCACTGAACCACACTAGCTAACGTTAATTAAAACAGAAAAATTGAGCACTCAAGTTGCGTCAGATAGGTGGAGCAGCGAGAAACACTGCATGCTGTGTTGCTTCTGAACACAGCAGTTTTCAATAAAGATAAAAGCAGAACCAGAGATTGTATAGTAAGTTTTCTCTCTGTATGAGCTTTGGCATAACCACAATTCAGTGGGAAGAACCACAGCGAACTAAGCTACCAGAAAAAACTATTCACCCCTTCTGGTTTGCCTGCCCGGAAATGTGAGATGGGCATACCGGTCTGGCTGTAACACAGAGTTGAATCTCCTTCCTCCAGATCCCTGTTTTAGCAGCTGTGTCCAGTCCTGGTTTTTCCTGTTTCACCTCATCTGGCTCTCCCTCATGCAGCTGAGACTCTTCCTCTTTATCGATATCCTGAACCCCATAATCAATCGCCTGGCGGAGGGGGACCCCACGCTTGGTACAGACACTCCGATTCAGATTTACTCTCTTAGCACTGATTTAATGAAACAGATCACACTAGATACCTCTAAGTACATCTGTAATTTACTATATTACCACTTTCTCTCAGTGCAGTGTTAATGTACTGTATTACCCCTATCTCAGTGCAGTGTTAATGTACTGTATTACCCCTATCTCAGTGCAGTGTTAATGTACCGTACTATATTAACCCTCTCTCTCATTGCAGTGTTAATGTACTGTACTGTATTAACCCTCTCTCTCAGTGCAGTGTTAATGTACTGTACTGTATTACCCCTATCTCAGTGCAGTGTTAATGCACTGTACTGTATTACCCCCATCTCAGTGCAGTGTTAATGTACTGTATTGCCCCTATCTCAGTGCAGTGTTAATGTACTGTATTGCCCCTATCTCAGTGCAGTGTTAATGTACTGTATTGCCCCTATCTCAGTGCAGTATTAATGTACTGCACTGTATTACCCCAATCTCAGTGCAGTGTTAATGTACTGTACTGTATTACCCCTCTCTCCCAGTGCAGTGTTAATGTACTGTATTACCCCTATCTCAGTGCAGTGTTAATGTACTGTATTGCCCCTATCTCAGTGCAGTGTTAATGTCCTGTATTACCCGTCTCTCTCAGTGCAGTGTTAATGTACTGTACTGTATTAACCCTCTCTCTCAGTGCAGTGTTAATGTACTGTATTAACCCTCTCTCTCAGTGCAGTGTTAATGTACTGTATTAACCCTCTCTCTCAGTGCAGTGTTAATATACTGTATTACCCCTATCTCAGTGCAGTGTTAATGTACTGTACTGTATTAACCCTCTCTCCCAGTGCAGTGTTAATGTACTGTATTACCCGTCTCTCTCAGTGCAGTGTTAATGTACTGTATTAACCCTCTCTCTCAGTGCAGTGTTAATGTACTGTATTACCCGTCTCTCTCAGTGCAGTGTTAATGTACTGTATTAACCCTCTCTCTCAGTGCAGTGTTAATGTACTGTATTACCCGTCTCTCTCAGTGCAGTGTTAATGTACTGTATTAGCCCTTTCTCTCAGTGCAGTGTTAATGTACTGTATTAACCCTCTCTCTCAGTGCAGTGTTAATGTACTGTATTAACCCTCTCTCTCAGTGCAGTGTTAATGTACTGTATTACCCGTCTCTCTCAGTGCAGTGTTAATGTACTGTACTGTATTAACCCTCTCTCTCTCTCTCAGTGCAGTGTTAATGTACTGCATTAACTCTCTTACAGTGAGCAGGTACACCAATGCCTTTGGATTTACACAGCTGTGTGGGGTTTTCTTTGCGCCTTGGAATGGACTCCTTCTGGACCGCCAGAAGAGGAAGTGGCAGGCTAAAGGTGAGTTCAGATGTTACCTGTGAAAGGTGCAGTAAAAGAGAACATCAGTACAGCTACAAAACCGCTTTACTGTACTGCTTAAAGCTCAATATTAACCCCCCGCCGCCATGCCCCTGATTTTGTCTCCCTCCTCCAGGAAAGACGGAGAAGGACGCAGGCTTGCATTCCTGCGCTCTCTCCCTCTTCATCACCACTGTCCTCTGCCTCCTCTTCTCAGTGTGTGCCTGCATCCCTGTGCTCCCTTTGCAGTATCTCACCTTTGCACTGCAGGTCATCAGCACGTCCTTCCTGTTTGGTGGGAACGCGGCCTTCATCAGCATCGCGTATGTTAAGAATACATCTAAATAAACTACAATGTTCATGTTTCAGGCATGTGGTCCATGTGCATTTTCTCTCTGACCTCTCCACAGGTTCCCTTCCTGTCATTACGGGAAGTTGTACGGTCTGATGTCATCCTTGTCAGCAGTCGTGCTGCTCGTACAGTTTCCTCTGTTGAGGCTGGTCAATGACACCCTGCAAGGAGACCCTCTCTATGTGAGTACTGACCTACTGTACCCTCTACATCAGTACTGATCTACTGTACCCTCTACACCAGTACTGACCTTCTGTACTCTCCCTACATCAGTACTGACCTACTGTACCCTCCCTACATCAGTACTGACCTACTGCACCCTCTCTACATTACATTACATTACATTCATTTAGCAGACGCTTTTATCCAAAGCGACGTACAGTAAGTGCATACAGAAAGGTCATCGAAGTAACTACAGAACAGATAAGAAAGCACATTCTTCCCATACAGTAGCAGCTATCCCTAGTAATGAACACAATGCAGTTCACAGTGAACTGGGTAAATCAGCTCTAATACAATTCTATTCTAAATATTATAAACTTGAATACCTTGAAAACACAGTTCAACAAGAACACATACCATGAGGTCCTAGATAAGTATTAGTCCAGGTGGAGTCTGAAAAGGTGCGTTTTCAAGCCACGACGGAAAGTAGGCAGGGTTCGCATGGAACGTAGGGGAATGGGAAGTTCGTTCCACCACTGGGGAGCTATTTTTACGCAGTCGGGACGAGCGAGTGCCATTTACACGGAGGGGGGGAAGTGCAAGTCGCTCTGCAGTAGATGAGCGAAGCGGTCGAGCAGGAACATAGTTCTGGATCAAGTCCTGCAGGTAGACAGGGCCTGTCCTATTGGCTGCAGTGTAGGCTAGGGTCAGAACTTTGAACCTGATCCTGGCTGCAACTGGCAGCCAGTGGAGTGACCTCAACAGGGGGGTGACATGTGAAAATTTCGGGAGGTTGAACACAAGCCGGGCAGCTGCGTTCTGGATCAGTTGAAGAGGCAGGATGGCGCACGCTGGTAGGCTTGCGAGCAGGGAGTTACAGTAGTCCAGGCGTGAGGTGACCATGGTCTGGACCAAAAGCTGGGTGGAATAGGTGGTCAGGTACGGTCGAATCCTCCTGATGTACAGGAGGAACCTGCAGGACCGTGCCGTCGCCCTGATATGGTCTTTGAAGTTCAGCTGGTCGTCCAGGACCACCCCCAGGTTCTTTGCAGAACGGGAGGCAGCCACCCCGGTCCCGTCAACGGTGATGGAGAGGTCAAGTAGCGGGGAGGTTTTGTGTGGCATGAAGAGGAGCTCTGTGGCACATCAGTACTGACCTATTGTACCCTCCCTAGATCAGTACTGACCTACTGTATCTTCTACATTAGTACTGGCCTACTGTACCCTCTACACCAGTACTGACCTACTGTACTCTATACATCAGTACTGGCCTACTGTACCCTCCCTACATTAGTACTGACGTACTGTACCCTCCCTACATCAGTACTGACCTACTGTACCCTCTTTACATCAGGACTGACCTACTGTACCCTCCCTACATCAATACTGGCCTACTGTACCCTCTACATCAGTACTGACCTACTGTACCCTCTACATCAGTACTGATCGACTGTACTCTCTACATCAGTACTGGCCTACTGTACCCTCCCTACATCAGTACTGACCTACTGTACCCTCCCTAGATCAGTACTGACCTACTGGACCCTCCCTACATCAGTACTGACCTACTGTACCCTCCCTACATCAGTACTGACCTACTGTACCCTCTCTACAGCAGTACCAACCTACTGTACTCTCTATATCAGTACCAACCTACTGTACTCTCTACATCAGTACCGACCTACTGTAAACTCTCAACATCAGTACTGACCTACTGTACCTTCTCTACATCAGTACTGACCTACTGTACCCTCTCTACATCAGTACTGGCCTACTGTGAACTCAACATCAGTACTGACCTACTTTACCCTCGCTGTATCAATACTGACCTACTGTACCCTCTATCAGTACTGACCTACTGTGAACTCAACATCAGTACTGACCTACTTTACCCTCGCTGTATCAATACTGACCTACTGTACCCTCTGTATCAGTACTGACCTACTGTACCCTCTCTGTATCAGTACTGACCATACTGAACACTCTGGTACTACAGACAGACCTGTGTTTACTGGTGCGTCTCTCTCCAGGTGAATGTGGGTTTGACTCTCCTGACTGTGGTCCCCTTGATCCACCCTCTGTACGTCCACCTCCACTGCCGAAGACTGGCCATCCAGAGAGACTGCCAGCAGGAAGCTCTTAAACCACACGGCCTATACCTGCGCCCAGGTTACGTACGCTTTTAACCAGACGTCATCACCTGTGTGCCCAGGTTACGTACTTTTGAAGATGAATTACTTATGGGGCTCTTCCTTTCCTGGCAGAGTAAACTGTAAATATACACAAGTTTTATACCTGGAATAACATTTCAGGCAATATGATTAATGTCTACAGAACCGCATTTTTACCAGAGTTGTGTATTCTACTAATTGCATGGTGCATTGGCTTAAAAGTGCACCCACTGTCTCAGCCCGTCTCCACCTAGTCCACAATTTAGAAAAATACTTTGTGGGGTGACGGAGGGAGAGGGGTGGGGGCAGAGGTGTGTCCATCATCATTTGCATAAATGAACGTACAATGTACAAATTATTTTGTATAACTCAGATCAAACTCTCAAACTAGATGTTGCAGATAAAATATGAATCAAGATTCAGCAACTGCATGACCCATTTCTCCCCTCAAATGTTTTCAGAAATATATTTTAGTGGCTCTGCTGCCCTCCTGTTCCTGGGGACCTGTGGGGTCTGTAGTCCTGTTCCTGGAGGCTTGTAGGCTGTGCTGCTTTTCTGAAGCTGCTCAGCCCTGAATTGATTGATAACCCTGAAATTATGTTTCCATAATTATGTTTCTATTTGACCCGATTCAGTCTCCTAAAAACCAGTTAACCTAATTTTTTCATGTTGACACTATATGACTTTCCTAATTTGTTGGGATTAAATGGTAAATGCACAATAAACATAATTCCATGTTTTCAAAAGTCTTGTACCAACTTGGTAAACAAAAGTGTTGTGTGAGTCATTTGTGGGATAGCTGTATAACATGTAAGATTACCCGTGACCCCAAACACAAAAGGTGTCATAAAATCTCATAACGTAATATGAGGGTTAAAGTAGTTTAATGCAGGTAACTCACTCAGCTGGCTTCTTGAGTATGATTGGCTGCTGCTGAAAATAGTTTTTTAAAGTAATTTCAAAAATTTTATTTTTCTTCATAAAGATGTATTTATAACTGCTGAAGTGTGTTTACACAGAACACCTTATAATTAACTGGGGGGCGTTTCTCCATGTCTGCACGTGTCTGTACTTGCGGACTTGTGCACTTCATATTTAACGGCCAGGTTCTGTTCCAAGAACGCGAGTGAGCATCGGATGCACCCTCTCCCAACACAGTTGAGTTGCCAGACTGGAGGATTAACCCCTAGATGTAGGGGATTTAAAGAAAAATGGTGTATGTTGCAGCCCTTGGTATCCAAAAAGAGAGTCTCGACTGGTGCATAAATCACGTCTTTTATTTTTCTTTGTCTTCAATGGTCACCACAGCGTAAACGCCATTGCAGTCTTTTAAGTCTTAAGCGCATCACAGCACCGTGAAAACTGTTAAGACATACAAACACAAACCATTTATATTTTACATGAATTCAAACAACCTCAGTAGATCATAATACCATACATAAATAAATATCAAATTATACGGCAACACACACACACACACACACACACACAATACATTACACAAATTAAATTACTAAATAAACATGACAATCAATAAATGACACCATACCTCGCTCCGCTCACCAAGGAATGCAAAGTATAACACGATAATCCTTTCGCAAATGCAGTCAAGAATCCATTGCTGGATAAGATCATGATGACTCAGAACTTCGCCAAACATTTGAAAGAAGGTTCCTTTCCCGGATGCAAAGTATGGTGCCACACAAAAGACACATTTCAGTAATAAGGTTGTAGGGAAAAATACATTTCCTGCTTCAATGTTCTTGGATGGTCACCTAACACAATCAGCCTTACTCAATACTTTTATCCATTTCCCAGTGAAGAACTTAGAACACATGTATTTAATATTTTAATATAGATTGTATGTCAAAAGCACAAAAGGACTGGATTGCGACGATTAGCTAAAGCCGTTAATACACTGCTCAAAGAAATTAAGGGAACACTTAATCAACACAGTATAACACCAAGTCAATTAAACTTCTGGGATATCCAGTTAGGAAGCGTAACGATTGTGAATCAACTTCACCTGCTTTGGTGCAAATGAAAGTGACAACAGGTGGACAGGAGAGGCAACAGCAAGACAACCCCCAAAAAAGTAAATGGTTTTGCAGGTGGTGGCCACAGACCATTTCTCTCTCTTTATCCTTCCTGACTGATTTTTCTCTAGTTTTGCATTTTGCTAGTGCCCTTGCCACTACTGGTAGCATGAGGCAGTACCTGCAGCCCATTCAGGTTGCACAGTCCAGCTCTTCCAGGATGGCACATCCATACGTGCCGTTGCAAGGTTTGCTGTGTCTCCCAGCACAGTCTCAAGAGCGTGGAGATACCGGGAGACGAGCCATTACACGAGAAGAGCTGGACAGGGTTGTAGAAGGTCAACAACCCAGTGGCAGGACCGGTATCTGCTCCTTTTCTGCCAGAGCCCTACAAAATTACCTCCAGCGGGCTACTCGTATGCATGTTTCTGACCAAACTGTCAGAAACAGACTCCATGAGGGTGGCATGAGGGCCCGACGTCCTGTAGTGGGACCTGTGCTCACAGCCCAGCACCGTGCAGCTCGATTGCCATTTGCCAGAGAACACCAGAATTGGCAGGTTCGCCATTGGCGCCCGTTCTCTTCACAGATGAGAGCAGGTTCACACTAAGCACATGTGACAGACGTGAAAGAGTCTGGAGACGCCGTGGCGAATGTTATACTGCCTGCAACATCATTCAGCATGATCGGTTTGGTTTAATTGACTTGGTGTTATACTGTGATGATTAAGTGTTCTCTTATTTTTTTGAGCAGTGTATTATGTTGTTGTAAGAGCAATATACAAGTAGCCTACCATAGCTTTGTGACACAGATGGCTGCTACTGTTATCAGCTTTTTGGCGAATCGGTGCTTCTCCTGGAGTGCAGTAGGAATGACGCGCCAAAACAAGATTCAATAAAGCAGGCTTTTACGCGATCATATGAGTGAACAGTAAAAAAATGTGATAGATAATTTTTATTTTTTAGCATTTATTTTTACAAATACAGTATAGCATTAACACTGGCGACTACCACTTTATATAGGCCTGATTGCATTGGAATGTTGCCTCCACATTCTTGTACAGGAGAGCCAAGTTTGGGTCGCATATCAGTTTGTGCACCATTGCTTCAGAGCTCTGTGTAGCCTGTTTACAGGGATTAAAGCGAAAAAAAATCTCACGACTGAAATTTTGTTAGGCCAAGTTAAGGTCCCAACACGCAATTTATAAAACAGTGAATTTAACCTACGCTTTTATGTAAATATTAGACTATCAGGGTCATTTTTAGGATGTAAAGACGTAAGGGGCTCAGCTCTGTGTAGGGTGGTCTGGGGGCATCCTCCCCCGGGCAGACATTTTTGATGAACAAGCTCTGTTTTTATGCCTTTTCATGCACTCTGACACATTGATTTAATTAAAAATACATGTCTTAATAATTGAGAAATTGAAATGTGTACCTAAAAAACTGGTTTATAAAAATAAAAAATAAAAACATTTATCTGCTGAATATAGCCTATTGGACTGACACTATGTGAAGAGAAAATTATTATCTGCTCGCTCCAACTGGATAGTCCTCATCAAGTGTTGACTCTCCGATGAGTAAAAAAACTGGACTATAACTTTGTTATCGAATTGTGTAAAGTAAAATCACATGTTCATTATTATTCTTATATGTATTGTGGGCAGAGTTGGGGGCGTTACTTGAAAATTGTAATATTACATATTACTAGTTACTTTTTTTTTAAGTAACACGTTATATTACTATATTAATTTACAATTAAGGTAATGCGTTATATTACCCGTTATATTACTTTGCGTTACTCTGTCATAAAATCACTTAGGCTAAATCAGTGTTAAATTATTCCCCTTTCAGAAGTATGATTATTAGGACCATTTAACCTTATGTATTCATTATAAAATGTTGTTGAAATATGTTGTAGATTGTTTTACAAAACGATTGAAAAATGTATCACCTTCCTAGCCAGTAGCCTTTTTAATTAACCTTTTTAAACCTATTCAGCCCGTTTAAATTGACAATATAGCCTAAACGTAGTAACATGGTGTTCAAAATGTTGCTTTTAAAACGACATTGACAAATATGAAAAGCTACTCAAATGAAATATAGGGCTTTCACACTCAGTCAGTGTGGATTCGTGGAAATAGGTTAAATACGATACTGCTTTTAACGTTCAAATTATTAACACTTCAACTCATCAAACAATGAATTACATTAAATCCCATTTCAATCATGTAGCCTATTGAAATGTAAAGGATAACAAAAAATAGCCCATTAAATTTATACATGACATTAAATGATGAAAATAGTCAACATAAAATAAACAAAACCACATAGTAGGTGTGGAAACAACCACATAGTAGGTGTGCTTGGTAGCCATGTGCTACAGTTAAACATCTCATTAAACGCAAATCTCATTCGCCTTTAAGTGCTGTGTAGTTTTAAAATATAATTATTATTTATTATTATATTTTTTTTTTTTTTTATTTTATTCCATAATATTATATTTATGTTAATTTATTTTTTACATTATATATTACATTTGTTTAATTTTTGCTTTAAACATTCATGGAGCATCAGTAATTTTTATATGTTTCATCAATCACAGTATTGGATACTCATTCATCGGTAGTTTCGAATCAACATTATTGATTATGAATAGTTAACACATATTCATTTATGTAAAGGGGTAGGATCAACCAAATACATGAATCTCAAAGAATTAGCACAATTAAGCCCCCTGATACGTACAATCGTAAGGGCACCCCTTAAGGCAAGAGTACATATATCAAATCACAAACAACACATTTGTACTCTTGGTGTCATCACCAGTTTAAACCATGCCAAATTCAACAAGAATCGAAAGGGCAATAAGGATTGTCTTCACATCACAATCCAAGACACCCAACACCACCCACCTTTACACCCTTACACCGTCACTGACTGCCTTATACCACCTACACCCACCGAGTCCCATACCCGTCGCTGAAGGCTGATCCGTCCTGGTCAGAAGCGTCCCCCCCCCCCCAGGTGTCTTCAGTTAATAAGAAAGGGTATGGGTATAAGATGGTCCACTGAGTTTAGGGTAAAAAATAATTAAATATAACAGCAGGATTAATATTAGCTCATGGGCTGCAGCAGCTGGGATCAATGCAACATTGGATGGCTAGAGAATTGCAAAAAATTGAATTGAAGAAAAATATAAAAACATGAAAAATTATTAATGACAATGAGAATTATGTATAAGTTAAGAAACAAATAAACAACAAAATGATCAATAACTAAAAAACAACAAACACAAATAAACAACAATAAACAACAACAAAAACACACAAAACAACAACAAGTAACATCAAGAACAAACCACAAACAAGTTTAGACAACACGTGTAGGAGAAACTGTTAAGAGTATTATGGTACTATGAATGGCTACTGATGCCACTACATGCAATGGCTTACAGAAACTAGGAGATGACCACCTAACTAAAATATGATGAAAATGGCTATGAGTGCCACTACAGCTCCAGGGACCTGTTCTCACCATTCTCCTTCTTTTCATTTCTCAGCGCTGGTATTTCTTGGTATGCCCAATGCACAAGTCCGCTTGTATGCCCAAAGAAAGTCCATTGCAAGTGCAGTTTTTCACCACGCACAGGAGCAGCCACACCAGAGAGAGAGAGTCAGAGAGAGAAGAGTCTCTAAGACTCTTTGAAAAGAAGGCGAGTGATCTCATGATTGATCTCTTGATATCTTCTATGATCTCATGATCTCCGGTGGATATCCGGTGGGGCCGGTGTGTCCCATATTTTATATATAGGACAAGCGCATTGATGCATCCCTGATCCCCTCTAACCTTCCTTCTTCATCTCCTTCCCCTTCTCCCCCTCCAATATACACACACCACATACACTTCAATTATTTCACACCATAGGTTCACCATTATATCATTATTATTTACTTACTTTTATAATCCCCAAATTACCAATACCACATGACACAATAATATTATATACATATTACATATATGTTTAATATGTTCACCATTCAGTCCAGATCTAGGCCGTAAAAGAAAGTGGATGCGGATGTCGTCTCTGTTGTAGGTTGTCCCCAACCCCCGAGGTTACGAGGTTACGAGGCGAGAAGAGAGAAGAAATTTTTTTTTGCACCCTCCCACAGGAAACCCCCCCCTGCAAGGGTTTAGGACTGATAACACTTTTTCCAGCCTTACAGCTGTGTTGCATCATGACGAAACACAAAATAGCATACTGTCTGCTACATGAAGACTGTTTTCATGTCAAATGAACACAAATAAATGTATGCACTACATAAATAAAATGCACATTATAAAAATTAGCCAACCTTTTATAAAATGAAATTGACCTCATGAGTTTGCAACAAAGTAAGCTAGCGCTTGTTTGGAATATCTCCAAATAGAAAACGTTGGACATGCAGCTGCAATCTTGTGTTCATTGAACTGCGCACAATTTGATTGCTAGCCTACTTTACTTCGGCACTGCCAAGAATTATTAATTGATTGGAGAGTTATTCGTAATAAATAGCCTTAGCATATCAAATGCAGCATGAAACGTAGCCTACAATATTAGGTTGAGTAACGCATTGCTAATTTTGAAAATGTAAATTAATATTATTACACGCATTTATATAGGCTAGTAATCCGTTATATTACCACGTTACCCAGAAAACAAATATTATTACAGTCACGCATTACTTTAGTTATGCACTACCCCCAACTCTGATTTTGGTTAGCCTTTAAAGAAGAAGTTCGGTATTTAGTATGTTAAGCCCTGTTAAAAGGTTATTTACGATTATATACAACGGTCCATATCAACATTTTGACAAACTTTGCAGTCTTGAGATATCATTATCATTTCCGGCATTTAGCAGACACTCTTATCCAGAGCGACTTACACAACTTCTTATTACATTTATCCATTCATACAGCTGGATATATGCTGAAGCAATTCAGGTTAAGTACCTTGCTCAAGGGTACAACGGCGGTGTCCTGCCTGGGAATCGAACCTGCAATCTTTCGGTGACAAGTCCAGCTCCTTAACCATTATACTACACTGCCGCCAGATATATTGTTCATTGCTCATGTCACAGCTAATTTATGTGGACGTACATAATAGAAAATCCTTCAAAAAAACACCATAAACTCTCGTTTTGAGTCACTGAGTGGTCACTGGTGTCCATTGATGTTCTGACAGGTTTTTATTTATAATTTTATTAAATCCATCGACACCATAGTTATACATCCACAGCCGGAAACCGGAAATACTTTTTAATAGAGGCCTGTCACCTAGAACCAGCACTGTAGTTACCAATGGTTACAGGGACACACCGCCATGTTGGAGGACCAACTCTAACAGAGACGCTTAACGTTACTAGTAGTGTTTGCTACTCCATGAAATGAGTCAATCTTTAAACGATATCTAACATTAGCTAACACAACTATGATTGCTGTCCTACAATGCTAAACTTCTGCGCTGTGTATTGATATGCGAATAAAGCTGGGAAAATGGGAAAATGTCCTTTTACAAAATTTCCATGATAATCTGAGTACCCACCATAGTAAGCCACCAGGCAGGGTCAACGAACTAAACTTTACAGCCGAAAGAAGAGACTGGTGGTTGAAAGCACTGAAGAGTGAGCTGAATTTAGACAGCAACCAGTAGAGTAGCTCCAACATAGGCTCCGACCATTAATGGTAAATTATGTTTTATGAACAAATTATAAAGTTAGCCAGTTAGGCCTAATGTATGTTTATGTGCATTATCTTAATGTTAGGAAGTTAAAAGTGAATTAATCGCTAGGTTTAGCAAATGTTAGTAGCTAGATCATTTGTGTGAACGACTTCTACGCCTGTGAAACATTACTGTTAACCTAATGTCATACGTTAAGCATATTGTGAACATCAAAACAGTGTTCATTTGAACTATTATTATATTGATAGGGGTGCTACGTTGTATGATGTCTCAAAAATAGATTGGATAAACTGTAAACATTACCTGTGCTGGCCAGGCAGGGTGCGAGCGATATGAGAGAATCCAGAAGAGGGCGAAAAGAAAATGTAACATTACGATATTAAGCACGAAAAAACAATGTATTTGAAAGTAATAATGAAAGTCACGGTAAATGTACTTCATGTGTTGAACTGATTCTCCTTTTATTCATCAAGCTAAAATGTTTTATTGCTGAAGTAGGCTACTGTAGCCTACCCTTAATACTTTAACAAGTAACGTATCACTCTGCTCCCATATGAACTGCACAAGCACTTTACTAACCAAGATGGTGTACTACGAAGCAGAATTAGGCTACTGAGTTAGTGTTAGCTGGATAACTGAATAAAACCCAGAACAACTCTTTTTACTTCAGTCCATGTTCCAGATTTGGGAGGGTGCCGGGTTTTACTCAGTAATTAATCCTGCTTCGTAGTATACCCTCCCAAGACTCTTTTGTTTATGCTGGTATTATTGTTTTGTGATGTTGTGCACTGTATATTTTGGGTACATGTTTTATATTGCTGAGCTACCTGTAGGCATTGCACAAAGCAAATTCCGATGATGGCAATAAAGGAAAATCAAGCAACCTCCTGATTAAATGTGATATATAAGTTTGGTTTGCATAACGTTATGGAACACCGACATTTGGTCCTCCAAGATGGCGGTTAGCGTAAACAAGTCTGACCAAATTGTGACATGGGTGACAGGCTATTGTTTTGGAAAGTTTCTAATTCAAACTCAGCCGAGACCTCCCAAACTTTCAAGCGGAAGTTTACAAATGGCTGTACGGCGACTGAAAATAGTTCTATAAATCTTTAAACAGTAAATATATCTCAAGACTGCAAAGTTTGTCAAAATGTTGATATGGACCATTGTATATGATCGCAAATAACATTTTAACAGGGCTTAACATGCTAAATACCGAACTTCTCCTTTAACTAGGTTGAAAATATGACTGCAGACCCCTTTGTTTGGCAGAAAAAGGCACAAGGTTTTGCGGATCTACACTGATCGAATAAGCAACGGCCTCTGGAATCCAAATGACAGAGAACTTTAATCCAGGGCTGCGTCCCAATATTCTTCACTCCCCACCTCCTTTCCTCCACTCCCCCACTACCACTCCTCTCTTACCCGGAAGTATGCAAAACTGTGGACGTTTCGAGAACAAATATTTGCATGCACAGTATACAATGTACCTGACATTGCAGTTTGCGTAGAGACATTAATTAATATGTAACCATTAATATGTAATTAAGATGTAATCAGCGACATTAGATTAAAACACAAAGATCTGTTTCCGGGTCACGGAGTAGAGGAGTGGTAGTGGAGGAGGAAAGGTTGCATTTTTCGACTATTGAGACGCACCCCTGTGTTTGATGCAATGGGTGCTTCTGACATCTGGACTGTGGTTTCGCTATACAAACCAATATCTACAAACCAATCTATGGCCGTGACCAAATACAACCCCTGTTCCCTGTCCACTGTCCCCTGTCCCCTGTCCACCGTTCCCTGTCCACTGTCCCCTGTCCACTCACTTGAGCAAAGAACTGAACCTGAACTGCTTCAGTAAATATCCAGCTGTATAAATGGATTGCATTTGTATGTAAAATAATGTAAACTATAAGTGGCTCTCGATAAGGGCATCTGCAAAATGCCTTTAATGTCAATGCCCTCCAATAACGATGCTGCTTCCATACAAACATGTGACAAAACACACTTCCTGTTCCTGTTTGCACTGATTTTTTAACATGAGGAAAATAATACACGAAATATGTATTCTGGCATTTTATTTATGAAGTTCATATTAAGGCGTCATTTTAAAACATCGTTAGTAAAACAGCTGGAATCGCAGTTTTAACCATGCATGGAGAGATTACAAATGCTTGTTTTGAAGTATTAGACCATCTTCAAGGTTTCAGAATTTATAAATTATGACTACACGCTGTATCCACTTTCTGTATGATAAATGAAAAGAAAAAAATATCAGTGATGTCTAAGTTTCATTCATCTGGTGTGGATTGTACGCATAAGAATTAAAGAAGGTTGAGCCGAAAGTGGATTACATAATGATCTGTGAAGGTTTATTCAATTAACTGAATTTTTAAAGTTTTTTTATTCTTTTTTCTTTTCACCTTGCATCTGTAGGCTATAACAGTACAGTCATAGCTTCACCTTGCACCTGTATAACTGCACAGTCATAGCTACACCTTGCACCTGTATAACTGCACAGTCATAGCTTCACCTTGCACCTGTATAACTGCACAGTCATAGCTTCACCTGGCACCTGTAGGCTAACAGCCAGTCATAGCTTCACCTTGCACCTGTATAACAGCAGTCATAGCTTCACCTTGCACCTGTATAACAGCACAGTCATAGCTACACCTGGCACCTGTAGGCTATAACTGCACAGCCATAGCTTCACCTTGCACCTGTAGGCTATAACTGCAGTCATACCTTCACCTTGCACCTGTAGGCTATAACTGCACAGTCATAGCTTCACCTTGCACTTGTAGACTATAACAGCAGTCATAGCTTCACCTTGCACCTGTATAACTGCACAGTCATAGCTTCACCTGGCACCTGTAGGCTATAACTGCACAGCCATAGCTTCACCTTGCACCTGTAGGCTATAACTGCACAGCCATAGCTTCACCTTGCACCTGTAGACTATAACAGCAGTCATAGCTTCACCTTGCACCTGTAGGCTATAACTGCACAGTTATAGCTTCACCTGGCACCTGTAGGCTATAACTGCAGTCATACCTTCACCTTGCACCTGTAGACTATAACAGCAGTCATAGCTTCACCTTGCACCTGTATAACTGCACAGTCATAGCTTCACCTGGCACCTGCAGGCTATAACTGCACAGCCATAGCTTCACCTTGCACCTGTAGGCTATAACTGCACAGTCATAGCTTCACCTGGCACCTGTAGGCTATAACTGCACAGTCATAGCTTCACCTTGCACTTGTAGACTATAACAGCAGTCATAGCTTCACCTTGCACCTGTATAACTGCACAGCCATAGCTTCACCTGGCACCTGTAGGCTATAACTGCACAGTCATAGCTTCACCTTGCACTTGTAGACTATAACAGCAGTCATAGCTTCACCTTGCACCTGTAGGCTATAACTGCACAGTCATAGCTTCACCTTGCACCTGTATAACTGCACAGTCATAGCTTCACCTTGCACCTGTAGGCTATAACTGCACAGTCATAGCTTCACCTTGCACTTGTAGACTATAACAGCAGTCATAGCTTCACCTTGCACCTGTAGGCTATAACTGCACAGGCATAGCTTCACCTGGCACCTGCAGGCTATAACTGCACAGTCATAGCTTCACCTGGCACCTGTAGGCTATAACTGCACAGCCATAGCTTCACCTTGCACCTGTAGGCTATAACTGCAGTCATACCTTCACCTTGCACCTGTAGGCTATAACTGCACAGTCATAGCTTCACCTTGCACTTGTAGACTATAACAGCAGTCATAGCTTCACCTTGCACCTGTATAACTGCACAGCCATAGCTTCACCTGGCACCTGCAGGCTATAACTGCACAGCCATAGCTTCACCTTGCACCTGTAGGCTATAACTGCAGTCATAGCTTCACCTTGCACTTGTAGACTATAACAGCAGTCATAGCTTCACCTTGCACCTGTATAACTGCACAGTCATAGCTTCACCTGGCACCTGTAGGCTATAACTGCAGTCATACCTTCACCTTGCACTTGTAGACTATAACAGCAGTCATAGCTTCACCTTGCACCTGTATACTATAACAGCAGACATAGCTTCACCTTGCACCTGTAGGCTATAACTGCAGTCATACCTTCACCTTGCACCTGTAGGCTATAACTGCACAGTCATAGCTTCACCTTGCACTTGTAGACTATAACAGCAGTCATAGCTTCACCTTGCACCTATATAACTGCACAGTCATAGCTTCACCTGACACCTGTAGGCTATAACTGCACAGCCATAGCTTTACCTTGCACCTGTAGGCAATAACTGCAGTCATACCTTCACCTTGCACCTGTAGGCTATAACTGCAGTTATAGCTTCACCTGGCACCTGTGTAACACAGTCATAGCTTCACCTTGCACCTGTAGGGTATAACAGCAGTCATAGCTTCACCTGACACCTGTAGGCTATAGAATAACTTTTATTTTCCTGATTACGGCATTTTTTTTTTTTAGTAACGTAAACGCACCTGCTAAAACGTATTATTCCATCACCGTATCAAAATCACACGGTACAGCAATTAAGAAACACATTTTAACATTTGAGATGCAGTTGAGTGATGTCTGTGTGTGTGGGGCAGAGACAAATAGAGACAGACAGACAGACAGACAGGGAGAGGGAGGGAGAGGGAGGGAGGGAGGGAGGGAGAGGGAGGGAGGGAGGGAGGGAGGGAGAGAGAGAGAGAGAGAGAGAGAGAGAGAGAGAGAGAGAGAGAGAGAGAGAGAGAGAGAGAGAGAGAGAGAGAGAGAGAGGACAACATCCCGACATTCCCTCTCTTGGAACGATAGGTGCATGCAGCTGCTAAGGGCCTATCGTTCCATTATCATAAAAATTGGACATTGTAAATATCATTGTATAATGATAGCCGCATGAAAACAACTGTCCAAATGGTCCACCAACCATTTTTAAAACAATTTGTCCATGTCCAGTTTAGTAGTCCCGTTGTGATCTGCTGGCCAGCAGGTATATGGATACACAGACGTATGTCCCGCAACGATCAGGTGTGGTGCAGACGGGTCTCCATGAGACACTCTTCTGTGTCGCTGCTGTCATGACACCCTGGTTCAGTCTCTTCCTTCTCCCGTGTCAGGGTAATTACTGGCCATTTCTGGCTTATCAGTCTCTCTCTCTTTTCTGGTAATTCCAATTTAATATTTAAATGTCTTCTTTCTTTTGTAAATTATAAACAGTGAGCCTACGTTCATCAATGAATGTATGATTACAACTCATTATTCCAATTGATTTTTTTGCTGTAATAAAACTACTCAATCTTAAAACCTGATTTGGACTTTGTTTTGACTTGTTGGTTGATCCACCAGGTAACTGTTCGACTTACCTATCAACAAATTTGGTGATTTAATTGATGATTGCCATTTTTTTTAATAATGAAAAAATTGTATCCCTTAAATATAATTAAATGTACGGTTGAGTGAGGGGTTTCAGCACACGATACCGCTTGTGTTCAGTATTCAGAGTGCTGGGCAATTTAACAAGGGCATCGAGTTCTGGAACTGCTGGATTCAGAATTATAAGCATTTTTACTTAATCCTCGCTCCCCCGACAGCCTGTTCTGTGGACGCTAATTGGATAAAAGCGTCAGCTAAATGCCCAAAATGTAAATGTAGGTACACCAGCTCCCCTGGAACCCTGAATTTCTGGTTTCTTTTTGCATGTCGACAAAAACAGTTTCAGATAGTGATGGAGTGTTGAGGTGTGGTCTCCATGTGCTCACCGGAGACTCCTGAGCAGAATGCTGCTGACCTTGTTTCACTGCCAAGGGACAGGGTCATGACCTTTGATGTTTGCCTCTTCTTGCTTACCTCATGAAATGTCACCAGGCAGTTGCTGAGCATCTGTGTTCTGTGTACAGTGCACTGTGTCCGAATCAGAGCTCTATCTATTGCGCCCCGTCTCCTGCGTACAGTGCACTGTGTCTGAATCAGAGCCCTATCTACTGCACCCTGTCTCCTGCATACAGTGCACTGTGTCTGAATCAGAGATCTATCTACTAGGGGTGGGATGATTCAATCCCATAACGATTCGATTCGGTTACGATTCTTTAGGCAAAGGTTCGATGCATCATAACATCTTACATTTGACCACGATTCGATACAATTCGGCTCGATTAATTTTGATCGATTAATTTTGATACTTTTAAAAAATGTAATAGGTATGCTAATGTGATTTGATACCGATACAGTCAGCAGTAATTAAATATTCAATTAGAACCTTACGCCAAGTTCATAGAATTATATTTATTGTTAAGGCATGCCATACATTTTGCAGCTGTCTGCAGCAAATAATGCAGCAATAAACATGACTAACAGTGTATTTTCTAAAGTTGCCCTATTGAGGTTATTGTTTTTCAAACAGTGTCAGACATGGTACCCTAATACCTTTCCTTTATTCACTAAAATGTTTTCTGTATGGTGCATCTAGGTTCCACGACATTCATTAAGTGACTAAATCCCTCTTCTTCTACCGCACTGTATGGTCTAAGTGAAACGTCTGGACTCTGAAAAACCCAATAGCAGACCAGGATAAGGCAGAAACGTAGTTTATTTCCAGTCCAATGTCAAAAAGCCAGGTAATCAAGAAATTCCAAAACGATATCCAAAATCAAAGTCAGAAAAACAAGCAAAGGTCAAAACCGGAAATCAAAGGGCTAAGGTACAAAAGGGCTAGGCTAATCAAAAGTCGGTAAACACAAAAGAAAGTCGAAACCAGAAAATCAAAGGCAAAAGTACAAGAAAGGGCTAGGCTAAATCGGAATAAAAAACAAAGGGTGTCTCAGGAATTTCAGCTAATCAAATAAAATAACAGGCTCAGGAAAAGTGATCAACATTCTGACGGGGAACAAACAGAATAGTGGGTCTTATATACACATAGGAAAGGGAGGAGTAACAAACTTAACACATTAGGTAAACAATAATTCAATCACGAGACATAACGAAAACATGGAAGGGACTTAGAAACATGCATAACAAACCACGGGCTCGAAGAGGAGCGGAGTGTGCTCAGTAATCACGAGAGGTGAAGTCTACGTACAAACAGCTGGAGCGAATTACAGAGATAGCTCAGGAACAGTTAGAAATGCGAGTACAAAGAGAAAGCGGAGAAGCTGGTTAAATGTTAGTATCTAACTATAAGACAGACAGTTTAGTTGTTAGTATACATCCATGTTAATTGGTTTAGTAAAGTGCACGTAACTAATAAAGCACCCGAGTGATTGTTAGCGCGAGTTAGTAATATATACAATTATACACGGAAAGGAAATCATGAAGTAGCAGAAAACGAAACTTCAGAAATATAGCGTGAACCCACGAAAAGTCACCCGAATAGTGCATGCACGAGACTGGGTAAACAAACACACAGATGAGACTCGGACAACCCACGAACAGAGGGGAATGCAATGATGATATGAACAATAATAAATCCATAATAATTAACAAATAATAATACAAACAGACCGATATACAGAATATAACACTAAGGTCTTTGCAGATGAACGTGGCTATAGCAGATGTCAACTCTTTTTGTAGTAATAATTAATTGAACGTAAGACATTGGAAATAGTCTTACTATTTTTGTTTTTTGTCTCTAACGTCTACATGATTTTGAATAGAAAATGGTTTAAATTAAAATATCAGAAAGCACTTTACAATTAACTGTCTGGACACGGTATGTGTATAAAAACAAATAAAAGAACCGTTTAGCCATTTCTCCAGGAAAATCTTGACTCCCGAGTTTAGCTTGCTAACCCGCTTGCTGTCCTTCACGTCAATGGTGTGTCGTCGGCTCAAATGGTTTATCATGTTTGTGGTGTTGCCTGTGTATCTGATTTCAACTTGGCATATCTTGCATATTGCAGCGGTTTTGTCAAGTACACCCTCCTTCTTTCTAAACGCGAAATGCTTCCATACCACTGATTTTCTGTTCGGAACATCGCAAATTCTGTCCATTTCTGTCTCTTTTGTCGCACTCGAGCAGCTAGCCATTTCGCTCAGATCTGTCCGTCTCATTGTCGCTTGATTCCCGCCTGTCGCTGCTTTCAACTCACGCTTACGTGGGGGTTGGAGCAGAAACATGGATTAAAGCTAGTCAAAACAGTTTTAAAAGTAGTGTCTCAGAAATATATTTTTTAAATAATGAAATTAATAATTTTTTTGAATAAATAAATACATGTGCACATTAATTTACAATGCGATATTAATCGATGCTTATCAATTCTAATCTTACAGATCGATACAGTTGTATTTACACATTCAGATTGATGCATCGTGATGCATCGGTGCATTGTCCCACCCCTAATATTCATAGAAAGTTGAGTGGAAGGAAAAAGTGTGGTAGGAAAAGGTGCACAAGCAACGGGGATAACCGCAGCCTTGAGAGGATTGTCAAGCAAAATCCATTCAAGAATTTGGGGGAGCTTCACAAGGAGTGGACTGAGGCTGGAGTCGGTGCATCAAGAGCCACCACGCACAGACGAATCCAGGACATGCTCTACAAATGTCGCATTCCTCGTGTCAAGCCACTTCTGAACCAGAGACAACGTCAGAAGCGTCTTACCTGGGCTAAGGAGAAAAAGAACTGGACTGTTGCTCAGTGGTCCAAAGTCCTCTTTTCAGATGAAAGTAAATTTTGCATTTCATTTGGAAATCAAGGTCCCAGAGTCTGGAGGAAGAGTGGAGAGGCACAGAATCCACATTGCTTGAAGTCCAGTGTGAAGTTTCCACAGTCAGTGATGATTTGGGGTATTGTCAAGAGGAAGATGAGAGACACCAGACCCAACAATGCAGACGACCTGAAGGCCGGTATCAAAGCAACCTGGGCTTCCATTACACCTCAGCAGTGCCACAGGCTGATCGCCTCCATGCCATGCCGCATTGATGCAGTAATTCATGCAAAAGGAGCCCCAACCAAGTATTGAGTGCATAGAAATGAACATACTTTTCAGAAGGCTGACATTTCTGTTTAAAATATCCTTTTTTATTGAACTTTTTCACAATATTCTAATTTTCTGAGACACTGAATTTCGGTTTTCATTAGCTGTAAGCTATAATCATCAAAATGACAAAAAATAAAGGCTTGAAATATTTCACTCTGTGTAATGAATCTATATAATATATGAGTTTCACTTTCTGAAATGAGTGACAAAAAATATTGAACTTTTTCACAATATTTTAATTTTTTGAGCTGCACCTGTATGTATGTGAGAGCGAATATATATGTATGTGTGAGAGAGTATATATGTATGTGAGAGAGAGTATATATGTTGCGGAGGCTCTATAATTACAGACTGGCTGCTCTCAGTGGTATAATCGCAGTGTACATCTATTAGAATGCTCTCCCTATGTTCCCCCAAGACTTGATGTGAATAATAATTCCTGAGACAGTTGATCATTTAACTGCACTTTAATGCGGTATCCACATTATAATTACAGACTGGCTGCTCTCAGTGGTATAATCGCAGAGTGTACATCTATTAGAATGCTCTCCCTATGTTCCCCCAAGACTTGATGTGAATAATAATTTCTGAGACAGTTGATCATTTAACTGCACTTTAATGCGGTATCCACATTGTGGGTGTGTGTGTGTGTGTGTGTGTGTGTGTGTGTGTGTGTGTGTGAAAGACAAACAATACAAGGTAGCCATTAATAACAGCTCACTCATAATAAATGCAATAGTATTCAATAGCTTACAGCTTAGCTACAACACACAAGCTAACATTAAACTATGGTATCCTAATCACAGTGGGCTAATATAACAAGAGTTCGCTAGAAACCTAAATAAGCATTCAGAAATGGGATGCATTGGCGACATTATATTCGCGAATTACAAACGGTAAGAAACTGTCGGCAGTATAAACAAACAAAACGTTGCCGTTCACATAAATTACACATCTTGCTGCAACTTATTCACGCTGTAGTTACAGAATCATCACAGGGCAATGGCAATGTATCCAGTAAGTAAACATCACATCTTACATATCTCTGGACGCACACACAGGAATGCAAACGGTGGATCAACTGTGTAAACGAAGTGGCAACGTAACTTAGGCAAACACGTGTACCTTGCCGCAATTTCTTCTTCCTATAAAACTGGTAGGACTCTGCACGGTAGCTCTGTCTGGAGGGCCAGCTTAGGCAGTTCCAGAGGAGCAACTTGTATTGCCCACCGTTTAGCATTGCTGCTGCTGTGGGGGATGTACAGCAAGATGTTAAAAAAATTCTTTCTTTTCAACCCTCAGAGTTGGGGGATTTTAAAGCCATCGCCAAGAGGACCATATAAATCACTAATGGCAAGGTGACTCACCTGGCCTCTTTGAGGGACCTGAAAGCCTTGAGGTAGTCTGTTGTTATTTGGGTCAGATTTCTCCCAGAGGGGATGCTGGTGGGTAACACATAAATTTAGACCAGCAGAACATAGATACAATCAAAACAATAATAAAATCTATAAAATACGTAGTGAAATAAGACCAGTCAAAACAGAAAATAAAAATCATTCAACAAAAGGCTAATCTAAAATAATGTGTTTTTCAAAGAGACTTAAAACTATCAACAAACTGTGTCTTTGAATTTTTTGAATTTTAATCTGGAGCACGGAACAGATAGGAGATCTCTCTATGAGGATCTAAGCACTCTCCCAGAACTATAGGGCACTAAAAGCTCTGAAATCTAGGCAAGGGCCAAGCTGTGCAGAGCTTTAAAAGTGATAAGTAAAATTATAAAATCTATTCTAAAAATGACAGGAAGCCAGTGGAGTGTGGCAATGGGGTGATGTGAGTCCTTTTACTGCTCTTAGATAAAACTCTTGCTGCTGAATTTTGAACAAGTTGGAGCCGATATAGTGCACGATTGCTCAAGCCGGCGTATAGAAAATTTCAGTAATCCAATCGAGACGAGATAAAAGCATGAATTCATTTCTCAGTGTCTGAAATAGTTAAGCATGACCTAACCCAGGGGTTTTCAAAGTGGGGGCCGCCAGGGGGCGCCAGGGGGGCCAATTGGAAGGGAGAGGAAAATGGAAAATGCAAAAAAAAAAAAAATTATTATTATAATAATAAAATACAATTTATTTAAAAAAATACATTTCAATTCAATTCATAAGATTATTGTGCCGGTTTAAAATGAAATAAATTGTTATAAATCCTTTCATATCGAAATAAGGTCTTTTCCATGCCCTTCTTTCAATCGCAGCCAATAACTAACCGTCTGCCTGTCAGTCAAAATGTTACGGCTCGATTATGGAATCAAAATAGGGTCAAAAGTATTGTGTTGTGTATTAAGAAGCTGTATGTTTGCTTTTTTAAATATTTGCTAGTGTAATTTAAAAGTTTTTCTTTTAAAAGCCATTTCGCAATAGGGGGGCCCCAGCCAGAGGCTACGGCTATTTGGGGGTCCTTGGCATGGAAAGGTTTGGGAACCCCTGACCTAACCTTTGCTACGTTACTGAGCTGATGGTAACAGGATTGCACCTTTTTAATGTGAGGCTCAAAATTTAGGTGGGAATCAAAAATAACCCCAAGATTCCGAGTGGCAAGCTTCACATTCAGTTTGAGTGAGTTTAGGTTTTGAACTATAAATTCAGATTATAACCTCTTATATCACTTATTAAAATGCAGAAAGTTTTATATTAATGTCATATAAGCAGTCATGAAAATAATCTAATCTAGCCACTTCATTCGGCTTGACACAGAGGTAAAGCTGTGTATCATCAGCGTAAAAATGTAAAAATGATATGGCCAAGCGGGAACAGAACTGGCCCCAGAATAGACCCCTGAGGGACACCACATATAATAGGGAGTGGAGAGGATACAAACTCACCAATAGAGACTAAGAACTGTCTGCCAGAGCAGTATCCTTAATGCCCACCCAGTGTTGGTCAATTAAAATAGTATGATCAACTGTATCAAAAGCAGCACTGAGATCTAATAAAACCAGTACAGAACATGCATCATTTTCTGCACTTAAAAGGAGATCATTAGTAAATTTAACTTGTTTCTGCAGATCCCTAGCGGTAGAAGACGCTGGCGTCTATTATATGCACTTACTGTACGTCGCTTTGGATAAAAGCGTCTGCTAAATGACTGTAATGTAATGTAATGTCTTCACTTTACAAACATTATTATCCTATCAACAAGCGAAATATCACGTTTCTATGTGCCAGCGTTGGCTTGTAATTCATGAAAGTAACATGCTATGCTGCGACACTGTTATCTACAATAGACCCGACCACATGTAAGATAGCAGACATTTAAACATAGTTGGGAGTTAATTAAAGTTTTTATTTTATCACCAAAAAATCGTTTACTATCACAGAAACTAAAAATAATACCCTAGATCCTGAATACAGCTCATCATGCCTACTCACTCCACAGGGAAGAAAACGAGTGGTATTTGTTTGTCACCAGATAACTTTCTTTTGCTATTAAAAGCTGTGGTAAAATATGAAATAAAGTCATAACCTTACATTTGATTTGGTTATGAAGATTAAGACGTCCCCTGCAAGAATCGGAGGTAATTATACTTCTTAATGCCAAACGCCCTCTCGCGGTAATGCGGGCGTTACGGAAGTTATTAAACTATATATTTAATTAATTAAATAATATATAATAAACTGCTCAACGCAATATTTTGATTAAATATCCGTTTTAACGCACTAGAGACAGTTTTGCAACGTCTCTATTTAAAGTTGCTCCCGCAGCAAAACTATTTTTTTGAAAACCCAAACGCGGTATTTTAAAATTATTGGTGAAACATCCAAACGCTTTATTTAAAACTAATAGGCGACGATTTCTGGCCAATTTTCATTTATCAAGTGTCCCTTTAGTTCACCTTTACCTCCCCAGCATATAATACCCCCCCCCCTCCACATAGGTTCATATAGTCTATGTCCATATCATATAATATATCAATTCATCAAAAAATATAATCATTAATCCAACCAATAAACCAGAATTATAACCAAATGCACAACCAAGCATGCCAAAACAATATAACATATACCAGCAACATACAAACATAATATAAAATAATGAAACAACACAATAAATAATTATCAATTCATATACAAAATTCAAATGGAAATAAATATAATATATCCCGTGGAAATATACGTGGATTGTATCCATTTCCCGTGGTCATTTTCTTCTTTTTTCCGTTTTTAAAATACACACACCATTTATTCAATTGACACAAATGTTTAAAAACACATTCAGACAATTACAACCTACTTCTGTTGCAACTCTGCTAAAATTGCCCTTCCTGATTTTCAATTTGCACTTTTGAACATTTTTTTGTTTTGATTTCCATTTTTTACACCAATCCAAAAAAAAATGTTTTATGAATTAAAAAATTTAAGTAAATAATTAAAAAGCTTATTTAATATACTAGGGCGAGCGTAACTGCAATACTTGTTATATTATTATGACATTTTTGCGCATTTGGCATTTGGTGTTACGCTATAAAAATGCGCGCAACTTTTTTACGGCTTTTTTCTTTTTTTCCATTTTTTTTTTGATTTTTGGAGTTTTCCCAAGAAGTCGTTCATCCCTGTAGAATAGAGATTTTCTTCCTATCAATAGCACATAGATATGGGATGTTCAATATCCATAATTGTAAGGGATTATATTTATAATATTTGTATTTATTTTTGCCTTTTTTTTTTATTTGTATTATATTTTTTCGTTTTTTTTATATATTCATTATTTTTGTTATTTTTGTATTTTGATAATTGTAATAATAAACAACAATGCTTTTGCTGTAATATTTTCAGACTAACACCTTTTTATTTACTTTTGTATACTCTTTTTTATATATTTATTTTTTTAATTTTTTTTTTATTTTTTTTTTTTTTTTTTTTTTTTTTTTTTTTTTTTTTATTTTCTTCTTTTTTTATATTGTTACTGTTATAGCTGCTTCTTGTTGTTGAGCTTCTACGTTGTGAGAAAGTAGCTGTTCGCTTTGCTCGCGTCTGCTTCTCAAAAACTAACTGTTTGCGCTACGTTAATTTGTAACAATAATATTAATAAAATAAATGTGCGTAAATGTTCTGTTTGTGTTCCGTTCGTGTAGTGTGTGTCGTGCCGTGGTGGCTGTTGTAAAAATTATTGCTGAAAATATTTATTTTTATTATGTATTTGTTGGTTGCTCAGTCGAGTTGTTTCAAAAACGTAAAAAAAAAAATTAAACGTTTTTCGGAAACGTTATTTCGGTTTTAAATTTCCTTTTTTAAATGGTATTTATATTTTATTAATTTTATATTGTATTTTTGTTTTTTTTTAATCACCAAACAAGTATTTAATCATTGGTTCAAGCATTCGCAAAGGACAACAAACAAACAAAAGTGGGTGTGGCAAAAAAAAAAAAAAAAAAAATGTTTTGTTTTTGATTGCACTCTCTTTTTTTTTTGTTTTGTTGACTGGATTTTTGACACTCTCCACCACAATATAGTAATATTTTACACATTTTCACCATTTCCAACCTTTTATCATTTTTTTTTTACACTCCATCCATTTTCGTGTGTGGTCACCCATACCAGCCACAACACACCTGAACCACCTCCTCCACAACAGCTGGTCACCTGCCTGGTCACACACTCACCTGCTCTCACCAACCAGCACATGATAGCTCAAAATTTTTTTTGAAGAAATTTTGGCAATTTTTTTTGGGTTTTTTTTTTTTTTTTTTTTTTGGGTTTGGCCACACTTTTTGCTTTTGCTCTCACGGTTAGCTGTGTTGTTTTTGTAACGATGGCATCGTCTAAAAACAAACTATATCGGCTTTCCAACGATAAAAAAAAATAATACCAAACGATTATATTACAATATTAATAATATTTATTAAAAATAATTTTTTAATTTTTTTTGGAGATTTTTATTTTTTTATTTTTTTTTTTATGTTTTTTTAGATATTATTTTTTTTTTTATTTTTTTATTTTATTGTATTGTAATTATTGTCATATTGAATGTTAATATGGGTATGTAGTATCATGGTGTTCACTATTTTTACTTTAGGAAATGTAATGTAATGATATGTGTGTACTGTGTAAATGTGTATAATAGAAAATAAATAAATAAAAAAAAAAAAAATAATATAAAAAAAAATAAACACACAAACACAAACAAACTAATAAAAAGCACAAACACAACATAACCATACATACATAACAGAAAGAAAGTGACATGAGTAAATACTAAGAAAGAAGATTTAATTTTTTGTGTGTGTACCATGTGTTGCAGTTGCTTCTGCAATTATGTAATAATGTAATGCTTATGTTGCTTGACCCTCCAACCTCTGCCACTCCAGCCCCTCCAGCACTGCACAGTACTGCACCACACAGCAGACAGCAAGCTACAGCATCCTTACGAAGGCACCGCCACGAATGAAGCAGCATATGAGTATATGAAGGAAAAAAAAAAAAACTTGGCATCAAAAAAAAAACAAACACTTGTGCAAAATCAAACAATCATTATGTTTTTCATCCATTATAAAATAAAAAAAAAAAAGCTATGCTTTATATTTTTAATTTTTATTTTTTTTATTTTTATTTTTTGGTTGGTTTATTGTTGATATCCCCCCCATCACCCCCCCCCCCCTGACCAAAAAAAAAAAAAAAAAAAAAAAAAAAAAAAAAAGTTAAAAAAAAAAAAAGTTAAAAAAAAATTTTGTGATTTTTTTGTATTTTTTTGTTTTAGATTTTTATTTACAGCTATTTTTTTTTATTTTGGATTTAGGTTGGGAGACCTGGGTACATCAGGCTACACTGCTTACATTTTGTGTCATAGATCTTTAGTAGTTGTATATATGCCCTGCGATTATTGATTATTGAATGACAAGGGGTTTATCCAGGAAATGGAGTGTTTTTTTTGTTTTCACTGTTATAGCTCTCAGTATTTTTTGAAAAATATATATTTTTTTTTTTTTTTTTTTTTTTTTTTTTTTTTTTTTTCCGCCACTTTTTTTTGACTTAATAAAAAAAAAAAAAAAAGTAAGTTTTTTTGTAAAAAAAAAAACAACGGTTTTTTTTCATTTTTAAAGCCATTACCCAAGTTTATGTGATGCTCACACACCTGGAGTATAAAAGCCTTAAACAGAGTACCCCCATGATTTACCAAATATGCCATCTGCGCTAAGGGGTTAAAGTATATCAATTCCTTCTGGGAAAGTGGTTTTTAAGCCCAAAACGTAGAGTTAAAACTTCGTAAATAACATTGGAAACTACGACCTAATTCCCAAACATGTGCTGCAGCTTGATGTCACACCATAAACAATGTGATGCTTACTTGTCTTTCACAAAACTTTAGTTTGAAAAATCGTTATACCTTTAGGCTTCAAGAAGAAATACTTTAAAACGTTCATACGGCTGCACATTATTTTTTTCAAATTATTAAACCGACTTGTGCTTTTCTGCACTTCATCACGAGTAGTTTGGCTGTGTTCAGTTTGGCGTTGTGAAACTCATCCAGTTGCTGGAGTACCAATCGCGTGGCTTTGTGTATTTTAGCCAAAGGGGTTTTGTCCTTGATTGCAGAGTCTTATGCAAAACCGTCGTCAATTGGGTGTATTTCTTTGAATAATAGCACAATAGGCCTGAAGTGGGAAAAACTAGAATCGAATCAGAGGAGGCAACACTTCAGATTACTCCTATAAAACAGCCAACCCTCCTCCACGGCCAAAAATTCTAGGTTTGTTCATACAGTGGTGCTCAAACTTATTCATACCCCTTCACTTTTTACACACTTTATTGTGTTGTAGATTTAATTTTAAATGGATAAACTTTTTTCCCATCAATCTACATTCAATAACCCATAATGACAAAGTGAAAAATTTAAAATTTAAAAATTAAATCTCTCAAGTATTCATACTCTTTGTTTTAATGATGTATTTTTAAAGTATCATACACTGCTCAAAAAAATTAAGGGAACACTTAATCATCACAGTATAACACCAAGTCAATTAAACCAAACCGGTCATGCTGGATGATGTTGCAGGCAGCATAACATTCGCCACGGCGTCTCCAGACTTTTTCACGTCTGTCACATGTGCTCAGTTTGAACCTGCTCTCATCTGTGAAGAGAACGGGGCGCCAATGGCGAACCTGCCAATTCTGCTGTTCTCTGGCAAATGCCAATCGAGCTGCACGGTGCTGGGCTGTGAGCACAGGTCCCACTACAGGACGTCAGGCCCTCATGCCACGCTCATGGAGTTTGTTTCTGACAGTTTGGTCAGAAACATGCACATGAGTCGCCCGCTGGAAGTCATTTTGTAGGGCTCTGGCAGTGCTCCTCCTGTTCCTCCTCGCACAAAGGAGCAGATACCGGTCCTGCTGCTGGGTTGTTGCCCTTCTACGGCTCTGTACAGCTCTCCTCGTGTAATGGCCCATCTCCCAGTATCTCCTCCACGCTCTTGAGACTGTGCTGGGAGACACAGCAAACCTTCTTGCGACAGCACGTATGCAACAGCTTTTGATACAATAGATCATGAGATTCTACTGAGCAGACTCCAGGGCTGTGTTGGACTCAATGGTAAAGCACTTGCATGGTTCAGATGATACTTATACAATAGGAAACAGTTTGTTAAATTAAATGAAGAAGTATCCAGTTACTCAGTAATGTGGTATTCCACAAGGATCAGTGCTAGGTCCAGTACTCTTTTCATTATATACAGGTGCAGCTCAAAAAATTTGAATATCGTAAAAAAGTTAAATATTTTTTGTCACTCATGTCAGAAAGTGAAACTCATATATTATATAGATTCATTACACATAGAGTGAAATATTTTGAGCCTTTATTTCTTGTAATTTTGATGATTATGGCTTACAGCTAGGGGTGGGACAATACACCGATGCATCGATCTGAATGTGTAAATACAACTGCATCGATCTGTAAGATTAGAATTGATAAGCATCGATTAATATCGCATTGTAAATGAATGTGCATTTTAAAAAATTATTTATTTAAAAAAATATATTAATTTCATTATTTAAAAAATATATTTCTGAGACACTACTTTTAAAACTGTTTTGACTAGCTTTAATCCATGTTTCTGCTCCAACCCCCACATAAGCGTGAGTTGAAAGCAGCGACAGGCGGGAATGAAGCGACAATGAGACGGACAGATCTGAGCGAAATGGCTAGCTGCTCGAGTGCGACAAAAGAGACAGAAATGGACAGAATTTGCGATGTTCCGAACAGAAAATTTTTCCAAAAAAAAAAAGAAGGAGGGTGTACTTGACAAAACCGCTGCAATATGCAAGATATGCCAAGTTGAAATCAGATACACAGGCAACACCACAAACATGATAAACCATTTGAGCCGATGACACACCATTGACGTGAAGGACAGCAAGCCATACAGTGCAGTAGAAGAAGAGGGATTTAGTCACTCAATGAATGTCGTGGAACCAAGATACACCATACAGAAAACATTTTAGTGAATAAAGGAAAGGTATTAGGGTACCATGTCTGACACTGTTTGAAAAACAATACTCTCAATAGGGCAACTTTAGAAAATACACTGTTAGTCATGTTTATTGCTGCATTATTTGCTGCAGACAGCTGCAAAATATATGGCATGCCTTAACAATAAATATAATTCTGTGAACTTGGCGTAAGGTTCTAATTGAATATTTAATTTCTGCTGACTGTTTCGGTATCAAATCACATTAGCATACCTATTACATTTTTTTAAAGTATCAAAATTAATCGAACCGAATTGTATCGAATCGAATCGTGGTCAAATGTAAGATGTTATGATGCATCGAACCTTTGCCTAAAGAATCGTAACCGAATCGAATTGTTATGGGATTGAATCATCCCACCCCTAATAGTTGTATGCTAAGAATTTTTTTTTAAAATTACAAACCATTAATGTATTTGTCAACTGTTTATTAGCAGTAGGCTACAATCCGTAATGTCTGCGCCGCGCTGTGTTTAACTGAATAGTACAACAACACAAGCTGCTACTGACAACAACAACGTTTAATTTTCGTCCTCGGTGGCTCATCCGAAGTTGATTCAGAAGCTGACATGATGTTTTCTAGCTAAGAAAATTATTAGCTAGCTAGACCACGTGTATACACATTTCTGGCCAAAACATCGGCAACAGTAGTGGGGCGGAATTCAATTACGGATTGTAGCATTAACTAATGATAAAACTTACTAAACTTACCTAGTCTGATAACTGTTCCTCGACAACTAGAATCTTCTTCAGATAATGCTTTATTAAATATCAGGTCCCTGGCAGGCAAATCACTTTTAATTAATAATTTAATTATCGAGCAAAACCTCAATTTTTTTGTTTTTAACAGAAATTTAGTTAAACCACAGCAATAGTGCAGAAGTTCTTATTGAATCAGCTCCTCCCAATTTCAACTTTATCAGTGAGGCTAGAGTACTAAAGAAAGGAGGTGGAGTAGCCACTATGTTTAATAATGTTTATCAATGCAAACAGTTGTCATACAGAAAGTTTGCCTCTTTTAAATATCTAGCTCTTCAGTTGAAATCCTCCTGTCGAGCTATGTTATTAACCATCTACAGGCCACCAAAAAATTTTCCTAACTTTTTTGAATGTTAATGTTAATTACTGTCTGTTATTTGCATTGATTTTGACTGTGTTGTTATTGTGGGTGATTTTAATATCCATATTGATAATCCCATAGACGTAAGTGCTAAAGAACTGTCTTGCATACTGGATAACTTTGGACTGTTTCAGCATGTGACAGAGCCCACTCACAATAGGGCACAGTCTGGATTTAATTATAAGGTGTGAACATTTCTAGGGTTGTGGTGACTGATGTTGCTCTTTCTGATCATTACTGTGTTTTCATTGAAATGACCATGTCTGCGGACACCAAAGTTGGAACAGAGGTGATCAGAAAGCGCTGTATCAATGAAAACAGCAGTGCACTGTTCATTCAAGATTTTTTCATCCACGCCTGCCCTCTCTCCAGTCCTTGTCAATGATTTTGTAGATAATTTCAGTTCTACGATTACAACCATTATTGATGCCATTGCCCCCACAAAGGTGAAGTTGTTTCTGGTAAGAAAAAATCGCTATGGAGAAATGCCAAAAAAGAGAGCGTAGAAAGGCTGAACACAGGTGGCGGAAAACAAAACTCCAGGTTAATTATGGCATCTATAAAGAGAGACTGCGCATCTATAATCTAGAACTAAAGAGAGCAAGGCAGTCCTTTTTCTCTGAAATAATTAATCAACACAGCAATAATGCAAATGCTTTATTTCCTACTGTTGACAGGCTGACAAACCCCTCTACATCAGTAGCACCTGAACTGTTATCCACCAAGTCATGCAATGACTTTGCATCCTTTTTTACTGATAAAATGATTAAGATAAGACAATCAGTTTGTAGCTTCATTTCAGGCAAAATGCTTGTGTCACCCATGCCTCCACCTAAGACTAATCTAGTCATCATGGCACAGCTTCATCCTATAGACCATGAAAATTTGAAGGAAACTATCCTACATCTGAAAACGTCTACCTGCTGCCTTGATACTCTGCCTACTAGCTTCTTTAAAACCGTTTAGGTTTTTAAAAGATGATGAGCCAAATCATATCTCAGCTGAATGAGTCAGACCGTATGAAGATCTCACATTGAAACTGTTGCAGGAATGGCAGTGAAATGCTGCTTTAACAGTGAAATCACTGCAGATTGGACAGAAAGTCAACATCATTGACAGGCTCAACTCTTCCAGCCCCCCAAGCTGCAGCTGCCATTTTATTGTTAAACTGATTGTATGTATGTTTGTGTGCAACATACCACTGAAGGGTAGTACCATAGATTCTACAGATATAGAAGATAATCAACACTGTACCATAGATTCTACAGATGCAGCAGATACTCAGCAATGTACCATAGATTCTACAGATATAGCAGATACTCAGCACTGTACCATATATTCTACAGATACAGCAGATACTCACCACTGTACCATAGATTCTCCAGATAGAGCAGATATTCAGCACTGTACCATAGATTCTACAGATACAACAGATACTCTTTACATTTAAAGTTCTGCCTCCCTGCCACTCAAGCTGAACTTCTCCATTTTTAGGCATGTTCTGAAAGTTGATAAAAGGAGACACATTTAAAACTGCCATGAATGTTTTTTTAAAGCCATAGGGAACTCAAGCCTGTGTTAAATCCTGAATACAGCACAGCTAGGGGGTGTTGTTTGGTTCACAAACACAAAGTCTAAGAAGGCCATTATTCCAACCATTTATTCAGTAGTACTAAATTATCTTCCTTTCTACAACTTAAAAATGTTTCAGCTTGCTACATGAGGGGCATAATGGACATTAGGATGACAATTCACTGGAAGACCCACACATGTGACTTAATGAATCACGATAGCGAACCAGGACAGATCTCTGCACACCACTGCACCTAGTTTCTGTCTTACCTGTGTTTCTGCTTCCAGGTGTTTATTGGCATGACTCTTCTGACCCTACTGACCTTCATCCACCCTCTCTACATCTACCTCCACTGCCAAAGACTGTCTGCACACCGTCCCACTCCTCCTAAATACTGTTCGCATGCGATTACAAAGCCTGAGGTCATGACTAATTTCTAAGAATGTTCTGGAGAATGTGCTCCTGTCTCAGTCCAGTATGAACGCAGTGGCTTCTGTGTTTCATTGAAGAATGTTCCACACAGTGTCTGTGTGTACAGCAGGACTTTTACTGATGTAAATTAATTTATTATTCAATCAGAGATGATTCTGATGAAGGTGTACTATGAATTCTATCAACAAAATCAAGCAGAAATTAATTGTCTGACTGGATTATCACATTTTCTATTTGAAGCATGACACAGGGCCAAGTTACATTAAATAATTTAGGAGAGATTGGGTAGCATTGCTTTGGAATAGAGCTAGTTTAATTAGTGTGAGTTACGATAGGCAATACTGTTTGTTGTAACTTGGCCTCATTTTGATACCAAGACTTTTAACACCAGGCCTAGTTTTTCCAAGTTTTAATTAACGACTTACAGACAGTGCTTTGTCGGCTATGCTTGAGTAACTTGCCATTTTTGTATGTTGAAAACCATTTTTGTTCCCATTATACTAACCTATTAGCCTATTGTTCACTCGATCATTCAGAGTAATAATGCAACCGTTAATGCATCACTTTTTTCTTAGTTGATTACATTTTATAATATATTCCTCATGAAAAATGTTTTATTGCACGTAGGTCAGCATTCTTTATTGATGGATCTGGATGGTTTTCAACATTCCAGGCTGAATCAGTGCTGCTGCTGGCCAACTTCTGAAGTAGTGAAGAAGTGACATAAAGTGCCCTCCTTAGTAAGTAATAATATTTAATATTTGTTGCATATCCAGAAGATATGCAAGCAAATATTAAATATAATTGAATAAAGATGTGCCACTGCACTACTGCCATGCCAGTTTCAAGAACAAAAAGGTGCTACCAGTAAAAATTTATTTATTGCACAGCTTTTTTATGACTAAAATGTAATTGTTTCTAAATAGTTTTTATTGCTGTTATTGTTTGGCTATATCTTATGTAAATAAATGTTGAGTCACTTAAGTCAGTTGTGGATGTACTTGGATGAAAATTTGACTTATGTCACAGACTTATCCCCCCCCCCTCTACTAACAGTGACACACACACACACACACACACACACTATACATAATAGGGCCAGGGCTACCAGATTACGCTTACTAAACCACAATGGCATTATCATACGGGAGTGAGGGTGCAATTTATCTCCGTGGGCATGTGTGTTGTTGTTGTTGTGCTGTTGTCTCCTATTCCATCAGGCATCCCCCAATCAGCCCCAAAACCTCATCAGCTGTCATGACATACTGGCAGCAGCTTTTTGGTTCGCCCAGACATAAAAAGGACCAGCAAAGATACAAGCGGCTAGCTAATAGTCTATGCAGGCTGGGCATGGAAATCCAAACTATCAAATAAAATCTCTGAATGTAATGTATTTATTGTCATATTCATTATTCATTTGCCATGTGAGATTCATTTGCCATCCTAAAATATGTCAAAGCATTAAAACTTATTACAATAATATAATTATTATTGCGTGATCATTGTAGGCTACGTGCACTGGTTACGATCAGACGGACTGTCCACGGACCACAGGCCTGTACACTGATGCTCTTTAGCACCCCTAGTGGTAGACCACTGCTCCGTGGACAGACCACTGAATGAGGTACAATACCGATGCACGCTAGTCTAGTGAATGATCACTGGTGGATGATAAGGCTACATAATGTTTTATTACGACGCAGATTGCAACTTTTATTGTCTACATATTTATTACTTGAAGGAAATACTGTCAAATTGTCATAGGCAATAAACGCCACTGAAGCTGATGGTAAACGGACAATATTTTCAGACAATATTGCCAGCAATGGTCAATGGGGCAATAACTGAAAAAAGAATGTTTGCGGATCCTGTTTTTTATTTAAGATTTAGTTTTTTTTATCAAATGTGACAAAATTAAATTAATAAATAAGCAATTAAATAAATAAATAGGCCTATTTACTATTTTATGTCTCTTTTATACATTTCATATATATTTCATTTCATATTTCTTTCCACTCGCATTTATTTCAAGGCATATTTATTTCAAGGTGTAGTGTCTAATTCAAGACGTATTTATTTCAAGACATATTTATTTCAAGACATATTTATTTCAAGTCATATTTATTTCATGGCGCATTTATTTCAAAACGACTCGGTCAGTCAACATGAAAGGGGCAGGGTCAGCTATGATCATTGGTTGCTCAGTCCATAGATATAAAACACTATACTGTAGTGAGGCGGAACTAATATTCATCCCGGGCCGTGTCCGAATCAGCGCTCTTCTACACTGTTGAGTAGCCTTGTTGAGTAGATAGTGCGAGAAAGTTGTAGAGTACACGCAATTTTTTCAAATGGTAGTATACTTGAAACACCCGGATGACACACTTACTTCCGGGGTTTCGCTGAGTAAAGTTTCGCTGAGTTTCGGTCACATAGATATGATGTGCGCTTCGTTTTTTCCTTCAAATACAACAAAAACAACACATGGCATGGCAGTGCAAGAGTGGGGTGCAGGGTTGCCAGATCTTGTAAGACTTTCCAGCTAAAAGGCGACTAAAAACTAGCCCAAATTATAGGCTATTTTTAACCGAAACCAATGTATTTCATCATGTTTTTACTTTTTTAAATAAGTGTGTGCTCTGCGACTTTTCATTTTTACCCATGACTGCACTTTGAAAGTATCCCAATTTAGCGGTTGGACCCTTGGGGAACTCCACATGTGATTTTTGTTCGCTCCGATTCATTATTACCAATTGACACAAAGTAGTCCCTATCCTGTAAATATGATTCAAACCAATTTAGCACTGTGCCAGAAAGTCCTATCCAGTGTTCCAGTCTGTCTAGGAGTATCCTCTGGTCGACTGTGTCGAACACAGCACTGAGATCCAATAATACCAAAACTGAAATTTTAGCCTGATCACTGCTCAAATTAATGTAATTTAAAACTTTAACAAAAGCAGTCTCAGGGCTGTGGTGTGGTCGAAATCCAGACTGAAAAACATTAGAACAGTTGTTTAGGGTCAAGTGAGAGTAGAGTTGCTGAAACAACAACCTTTTCAATGATCCTTCTTAAAAAAGGCAGATTTGATATGGGCCAGTAATTATTAATTACTGAGGCATCCAGTTTGCTCTTTTTCAAAAGGGGTTTGATAACTTTATAACTAACTAAATTTTCAAGGCCCTTGGGAAAAGGCCTGACTGAAGAGAAGTGTTGACTATCTGCAGTACATCTGATGCCATGCAATTAAAAACATTTTTAAAGAAGCTAGTAGGCAGAGTATCAAGGCAGCAAGTAGAAGTTTTCAGATGTAGGACAGTTTCCTTCAACTTTTCATGGTCTATAGGATGAAACTGTGCCATGATGACTATGATGACCATGAAACTGTGCCATGATGGAGGCATGGGTGACACAAGCATTTTGCCTGAAATGAAGCTACAAACTGATTGTCTTATGTAATTAATTTTATCTGTAAAAAAGGATGCAGTCATTGCATGACTTGATGGATAACAGTTCAGGTGCTACTGATGTAGAGGGGTTTGTCAGCCTGTCAACAGTAGAAAATAAAGCATGTGCAATATTGCTTTGTTTATTAATTATTTCAGACTGCCTTGCTCTCTTTAGTTCTAGATTATAGATACGAAGTCTCTCTTTATAGATGCCATAATGAACCTGGAGTTTTGTTTTCCGCCACCTGCGTGAAACAGTCCAAAGTTATCCAGTATGCAAGACAGTTCTTTAGCACTTACGTCTATGGGATTATCAATATGGATATTAAAATCACCCACAATAACAACACAGTCAAAATCAATGCAAATAACAGACAGTAATTAACAAAGTCATCAAAAAAGTTAGGACAATATTTTGGTGGCCTGTAGATGGTTAATAACATAGCTCGACAGGAGGATTTCAACTGAAGAGCTAGATATTCAAAAGAGGCAAACTTTCTATATGACAACTGTTTGCATTGATAAACATTATTAAACATAGTATCTATTCCACCTCCTTTCTTTAGTACTCTAGCCTCACTGATAAAGTTGAAATTGGGAGGAGCTGATTCAATAAGAACTGCTGCACTGTTGCTGTGGTTTAACCAAGTTTCAGTTAAAAACATAAAATCGAGGTTTTGCTCGATAATTAAATGATTAATTAAAAGTGATTTGCCAGGGACCTGATATTTAATAAAGCATTCTCTGAAGAAGATTCTAGTTGTCGAGGAACAGGTATCAGACTAGGTAAGTTTAGCCCATGATAATGGACTTCATTTATCATTAGTTAATGCTACAATCCGTAATTGAATTCCGCCCCACTACTGCTGCCATTGTTTTGGCCAGAAATGTGTATACACGTGGTCTAGCTAGCTAATAATTTTCTTAGCTAGAAAACATCATGTCAGCTTCTGAATCAACTTTGGATGAGCCACCGAGGACAAAAATTAAACGTTGTTGTTGTCAGTAGCAGCTAGTGTTGTTGTACTATTCAGCTAAACACAGCGCGGTGCAGACATTTCGGATTGTAGCCTACTGCTAATAAACAGTTGACGAATACATTAATGGTTTGTGATTTCAATTTTTTTTTCTTAGCATACAACTATGCATAAAAAGTTTATCACAGTTTGTTTGGGTCTGTCCCATAGTGTTTTAAATCACCTCTTGATGCCATGCATGCTTTTCTGGCACACCATTCAGGGTAATTACACTGTTTAGATTGGTATGTGTACAGGAATATAACAAGCCACTAAAAAAAAAAAAAAAAAGCAAAAAAGTAATAAAAAAAATCAAACTGACCAGGACTCTTGCCAGGAAAATAAGACTCCAAGTTGCCTCTACACCACTGACACATTTGGAATCAGACAGGTATTCTTTTAACAACATTTAATTTTCGTTCAGATAACAGTTGACTCGAACCTTGGCAAACTCCTTTCAGGCAGATTCAGTACATTCCTTCAGATGCTTCAACTAGATAAAAAGGCACAGACAACCCCACTGTTAACACACCAAATCACTTCTAATTGCTGCAGAGAAACAGTTGCTGAGCCCTGCCCACTTGCTTCCTTGTCCACATTTTGACACAAGACCTAACTCCTTAAAAACCTTAGACTGACTATTGAACTAAAACACTGCCAATTAACTTAACACAGACATTTTTATATAACTTTTCAGCTTGACAATAAATTTCAACAAGATTTATACAACACTAAACATTAAAAGTACACACACAACACCACAAAAATTGCATCCAAGGACCCCTTTTGCTTCATTTCAAATTTTTTCAACCTGTCCTCAATAAATTCAGTAAAAGTCTCTTCTTCTGGTGGTTTAAATTGAATCAAGCTCACAGCATATGCAATCAGGTTCCTCTGGGTCTCTTTGATCAGTCATCCTGTAATGATTTTTCTTCTGAGAAGCACCTCTCACCTTTTCTCATAAGTCTTTGGCATGGAGTTTTCCATCTTTCTTGGTCTGGTGGTTTTCTGAAAAAGGTTCTGCAAACATATCTGATTTCTTGCTTCCCAAACACTGTTGCAGTGACATTCTTCATGACCAACTCAGTCTTTCCATTGATCTTTGGATGCATCTTCTTCTGTTTGCTGTCTTCCTTCTCTATCTTTTGCTCGATGGTCTTGACATTCAAGCTGTCTTTTGATTCTCTTTGTACTGTGGTAAGCTTAAATCCCTGCATCACATGGGCAGATCAAAGGTTAAATGCACAATTGTGGTGGTCAAAGGAGGAAAATGCCAAAAGAATACAAGGTGCCAGTCCCCTATGAAGAATCAGACTAGATAAGACATAAAGAATCAAAATAGAGTAATGGAGATATCAGATAAATAGCAACAAATTCATGGGGAAGAGCCACAAATACACCTGCTAAATAACTATGCTCAGCTGTAACCCTGCTGATGGCTGAAACATGCACTGCAACTGACTGGAATCATGCTGATTCATCTGCCCTGACTCTCACTGCTGCTGACGAAACAATCTGTGGGCTCCGAGTGGCTGCTTTGCTCAACCCTGCCACTGCTTGAGAGATGAACTGCTCTTTTAAAAGATCATTTGATTGTAAGAGAAGAAATAAGATTCTAAAAGATCCACTTATGAGAAGAGATTTTATATTTTGAAGAGAGAAAGAGTAAGAGAGAGAGAGTGAATAACAGTAAGTAAAAAGAGACTAATAAATAGATGAATGATGGGGATACAAATTGCTTAATCTTTTTGCTTGAATGGAAGACGTGCTGGTTGTTCTTCTGGATTGAGACTGGAATAATGTCTGTGCTTGTTGGTGCTGGTTTGTGAGTGGTGCAGATGGAACTTGTGTGTTATTGTGAAAAATTGGAGAAAGAACTTGAAATTCTCTCTGACGGTAAGTTGCATAGCGAACCTGCCTCTATTCTTGGTTCAAAGGGGGTCAAAGTCACTGAACTCTGTATGCTTTCAAAACACTTGACACTGTGTTCTCTGTTGCCAAAATATGGGTTGCTGGATTGCAATTCCAAAGTTGAATTGCCACATCTTGATCTGAAAATGTCTATGGGTTCTATTGTGAAAGAAAAAAAAAAAAGCTGGGCTGGGTGAGAAAAGAAAAAAAAATCATTTGGTACCAGTTTGAAAAGAAAAACCTCAAATTATGTGCTGAGCTGATGGCCTGTTGTCATGCATGATATGTGTTTGCCTTGATGTCGCTTTTTCTATCAGCACTGGCATGTTTGCATCCATGTTCTTCTGTTGGCTTTCTTTACCATGCTCCTGGCACCCCTGGATCATGGCTTGACTTCCTTTGCTCTAAATTTTTCTGTTACCTCAAGGAAGGCAGCAAGCAAGACTCAGGATGGATGCAGCGCGGCGGACTTTTCAGCTCATGCATGCTGACAGAGAAACTCAATCAAAGCAATCTTTCAACTGTTCACAGCTCTCAAAGAATGTGTGCACAAGCAAAATCATGTCCTGGCACAATTTGTTGATTGTTCCCTGAAAAACAGTTATGATCAGTGGGATGTCTAAAAAATCACTTTTTCAATTCTTTCAAAAAAAAGTGCATTTTCCATCAAAACTTTCAAAAGACTTACCCAAAAACAAGTGCATTACCAACAGTGGCTCCCTCAATATTCTCCAAAAAATTCACAAACCCACACTCTCAAAGGAAACAATCAGATTGGCTCTCAAAGTCTCCCGGATTGGAGGTCTCATCCAACTCAAGGCCCCACACTCAAAGGCTTCACCATTATTCACCACACTCTATTATTCTGGACAGGATGTGTCGTTTTTTTTTTTTTATTTTTGTATTACTTCTTCATTTTTTGTTATGCCCTCTTCATTAAGTTCAGCTGCCTGATTCAGCGATGCTAAGCCTCAGTTTAAATTCCGTTTGTTGTCAAGATGAAAGCAAGCTACTTTTTTCATGACGTTTGCATTTTCAACTTGTTCGGTTATATCGTTTCCCGGTCCCGTCGTCAATGGGGTATTCACAATTCAAATATCTTTGAAACAGCAAAACAGGGTAAAGCAAGCATACTCATACTCACCAGCAGAAAGACAAGTCCGTTCGTTCACGACGAGCCGTCCGATAGAGAGCAACTCCCCCGTTTCCGATCACTTGTTTTTTTTTTTTTTTGTTTGTTTTCTGTTCGCTCTCTGGTCGCTCTTCTTTTTTCTTCCTTCTTCTTTTTCTTTTTTCCATCTAATGAAATTCTCTTAGCCTTTTTTTTGCGCTTTTTCTTTTTCTTTTTTCTTTCTTTTTTTCACTTGAATCTATTTTCTTGTATCTCTCTCTCGCTTGGTGTAGATGTTAGACTGAATGAGTATGAGTAGCCTGAACGCAGCCCGTAATTGCGCACTCGCAGTGATATTATGCTGCTTGATGGCTGGGCCTGATAAACATGCCTTAAAATAAATCAAAATAAAATCAAAAAATAATCAGGGACTAATCAGAAAGAGGGGGGGATAGTCCGGCACGGGCGGCCCGCGCCCGCTTTGGGTTTTTTTTTTGCAGGCAAGGGCAGGGGGGGGGCAAGGGGGCTGAAAAAAAATGATGTGCTCTGATTCACTGATTCACCATCCGGCGCCCCCCCCCGCAGTCCCTACCCTACATATGTATGTAATAAATTAAACACGCAACAACGCAAGGCAATAAACACACAATTAAGCTTTTAAAAAAAAAAAAAATTATAAAAAAATAAAATAAAAAAATAAATAATTTAATTTAAAAAAAAAAAAAAAAAAATATAAAATAAAAATTTATTTTTTTTTTTTTTTTTTTTTTTAAATTTGTATGTGGGGGAGGGGGGGCGGCGCCCCAGCGCCCTCTATAGGCCGGCCGCCACTGGTGTACAGTATATAGGCTTATTTCAAATGCCTTGGATCAAATTTTGTTCACATTAAAAAAACTATTATAAACTATTTTATGCTCATTTGCATTTCTTCACTGAATTGATATTTTGAGACAAATGGCGATGTTTAACAAAAAAGGCCAAAATCGACAAAATTGAGAGAATGTGATTATTACATTACATTATTGGTGGGGAGTCTTTATGGGGTGAGACCTACAATAATCCTGATCTAGGGCTGGAAATTAAGGAACCATCAAGATAAAGCAAATGTTGAATTTGAGTTATGTCGTTATCAATGGACCTCTTGTACGTCTGTCATACAGATAATTCGCCTGGATTTAATATCATTAAACATATCTCATGCACCCTTGTTTTCCACTCTTAATCCATATAGTTTATGTTGTATTGCCTTTTTAATTAATTGCAGCTTTAAACTAAATGCCCCATTGTAGCTTTTTTGAGACGGGTGCATGAGGGCTTTATTTGAGGAATGTCCAAAGAGCGTGGTCAAAAAAACAAGCAAAGTTCGGACACAAAGATCCAGCCAAAACCAATGTACAGTACCGAAGGCAGTCTCGGAATCGGTACGCCATGCAAAAGTCCAGTAACCAGAGTAGCTGTCAGCGGGACAGAAGTACAGGCAGACGGTAGGCAGGCTCGGGGTCGAAGGCAATGCAAGAGTCAAGACCGAAGTCCGCGGGGAAAAAGTACAAAAAGACAGCAGGCAAAAACTTGTGGTACAGGCAGGCAGTGGTAATCAATAACAATGGTCAGAAAACAGGCTTCGATCGTAGACAAAAGACAGGCTTGAAAAAACATTCAATAGTGCACTGATAAACAGGGGAAACAATTTTGCAAAGACAAGACATGAACACTGAGCTTAAATGCAGGTGTAGACAGGTGCAGACACTTGGCTTGAGAGCAGCATGCGAATGGAAATCAGGTGTGGAAGACTGACAAGGTAACAAGATAATTAATACTTAGTAATAATCCTATCCTGACCTAGCGTTAGTAGGGGGTGAGAGGAAACAGGCTTTAAGCAAGAAACATAGAACGTGGGGTGGATCTTGTGGGAAGCAGGGAGTGACAACTTAACAGATGCAGGGTTGATGATGGAGAGAATCTTGAAGGGGTGAATGAAACAGGGTTGCAACTTGTGGGAAGTGGATTGGAGGAGAATGTCCTTGGTGGAAAGCCAGACGGAATCACCTAAACTGGGGCTGGTGTGCGGTGGCGATCTGCGAAGCGTTGATTACGGTCTGCCGTGCGTAAAAGCGCGGCCCTGGAATCCTTCCAGATCTTAACACATCTTTTCATGTGGGTGGCGAGGGAGGGAACAGCGATCTCAACCTCCTGGTCGGGAAACAGTGGAGGTTGGTAGCCAAGGGCGATCTCAAATGGAGACTTTCCGGTTGCGGCACAGGGTAGGGTGTTGTGAGCGTATTGCACCCAGGTGAGCATCTTGCTCCATGAAACCGGATTCTTGGCTGACACGCAACGTAGTGCGGCTCCCAAATCTTGGTTGGCCCTCTCGGTTTGCCCATTGGACTGGGGGTGGTAGACAGACGAGAGGCTAGCAGTGGCACCGAGGGCCAGGCAGAAGGCTTTCCAAACCTGTGAGATGAATTGAGGACCTCGGTCTGATACGATGTCTGCGGGGATGCGATGGATGCGGAACACCTCCTTGACTAACACATCAGCGGTCTCTAGGGTGGTGGGGAGTCCGGAGAGGGGGATGAAGTGGGCCGCCTTGCTGAACCTGTCCACTACAGTGAGGATGGTGGTGTTACCTTCGGAAGGGGGAAGATCGGTAACAATATCCACCCCGATGTGGTTCCAGGGTCGGCTGGGAACAGGCAGAGGTTGGAGCAGTCCTGCTGGAGCCTGGTGGGAGGCCTTGCTTTTGGCGCAGGTGGTGCAAGCTTTGATGAAGCGCCTGGTATCAGGAATCATGGTGCTCCACCAAAACTTGCGCTTCAGCACCGCTAAGGTGCGGGTAAATCGGGGATGGCAGCACAAGAAAGATGAATGAGCCCATTGAAGTACCTGTGTCCGAGCAGCTGAGGGGACGTAAAGGCGTGTGCCAGGGTTGGACCTGGGATCGGGCTCCTCACGTAGAGCCCTCTGGATCACCGCCTCGATCTTCCAGGTTACGGAAGCGACCGTGCATGAAACAGGGAGGAAGTTCTCAGGAGTCTCACGCTCGGAGCAGGTGTTGAATTGTCGGGACAGGGCATCCGGCTTGACGTTCTTGGAGCCCGGGCGGTAGGTGAGTGCGAAGTTAAACCTTCCGAAGAATAGCGCCCATCTAGCTTGGCGTGAGTTCAGTCTCTTAGCTAGCTCTGCGGGTGATAGCTTCTTGGAGAAGAAGGTGCATGGGTGCAGTCGATTATCGGAAGAAGATACTTGCGAAAGCACGGCTCCCACCCCAGTGTCGGACGCATCTGTCTCCACAACAAACTGGCAGGAGGGGTCGGGGTGCACCAGGATAGGAGCGGAGAAAAACAGTTTCTTATCCTTGATGAATGCTCCCTCCGCTTCGGGACTCCAACGAAATGGCATGGCAGTGGATGTGAGCTTGGTGAGGGGGGAGACAACTGGCTATAAGATCTGATGGATCTCCTGTAGAAATGAGCGAATCCCAAGAAGCGTTGGAGGTGTTTCTGAGAAGAAGGCGTGGGCCAGTCAGTGACCGCCTGAATCTTCTTGGGATCCACTCTGATCTGTCCCCTCTCCACAATAAACCCAAGAAACTCTAAAGTGTCGATATGGAAGACACATTTCTCCGCCTTGACAAATAGTTTGTTCTCCAATAATCTCTGGAGAACTTGCCTGATGTGAATTTCATGATCCTTGGCATTGGTGGAGTAGATTAAGATATCGTAGAGGTAAACGAATACGTGTCGACCCAGTAAGTCCTGAAGAACGTTGTTGACGAGCGCCTGGAATACAGCGAGTGCGTTAGTTAGGCATGACCAGGTATTCAAAGTGTTCGAGGGAGGTATTGAAGGCGGTCTTCCACTCGTCACCTTCTCGAATACGAACCAGATGGTAGGTCTAACTTGGTGAAGATGGTGGCATCGTGTAGAGGTTGAAAAGTGGAGTCCATCAATGGCAGAGAATACTTGTTCTTCACAGTGATGTTGTTGAGTTCTCTGAAGTCGATGCACGGACGCAATGAACCATCCTTTTTCTGAACGAAGAAGAATCCGGCGCCTAAGGGTGAAGAGGATGGGCGAATCAATTAGTTAGCAAGGCAGTCCCGGATATATTTCTCCATGGCCTACCTTTCAGGTCTGGAGACATTATAGAGACGGCTTGAGGAGAGAGTGGAACCGGGTAGCAGCTCGATGGCACAGTCGTAGGGTCGATGAGGGGGAAAGATGCCTGCTTCTTGGAGAAGACCGCGCCCAGGTCGTGGTAAGGGGTGGGCACCTTCTCAAAGGAGGGCTTGGGGACTTGCGGTGGAGTGGGTACACTCTCTGCAGGTGCAGGAGTGGATTGCAGGCAGGACTGGTGACACTCATGACTCCAGGCTTGAATCTAGCTTAAACCCCAGTCCATGGTAGGGTTGTGTTTCTGGAGCCAAGATAATCCCAGAATGAATGGATCGTTAGGGGACCGGATGACGCGGAATTGAATCATCTCCTGATGGTTTCCAGAAATGATTAGCTGGATGGGTTTGGTGATGTGGGTCATGCCGAAAACCTTCTTGCCATCCAATGACCGAGCATTCTCAGGGTGGGGCAGTGGAAGGGTGGGAATGTCCAGTTCCTTGATCATCACCTCATCAGTGAGGTTTGCGTCGGCTCCAGAGTCCACCAACGCGTTAACCTGGACCATTCTGTCGGGAAGCATCAACATGGCAGTCAGAGTAGGACGATGGTCATTCCTAGCAGACCCCTCCTGGTTGTTGAGCGCTCTCACCTCAACGAATGGGTCTGACTTCTTGGAGCGGAGGGGACACTGACCTTGAGTGTGTCCCAACCTCCCACGATAGAAACAGGAACCGGTAGTTCTCCGTCGTCTCCGTTCCTCAGGTGAGATCTTCATCCCCGCACGGGAAAGATCCATGGGTTCGACTCCCTCTGCTTGCATCTCCTCGGGACATAAACTAGACCCTCGCCTGGGGTACGGCTGGCTGGGTAGAACCTGTCTCTCAGTCTAGCGTTGTCTGGCCCGGTTGTCCAAACGAATGGGTCGAACTGGGTGATAGGTTCGAGACGCGCTAACTCGTCCTGGAGTACCTCACTCAGACTGGCAAGGAACCGGTTCGCTAGAGCCGCGTCATTCCAGTTGGTCGCGGCCGCGAGGGTGCGGAAGTCAATCGAATGATCCGCCACAGTCTTCTGGCCTTGATGAAGGGCGATCAGGCGCTGAGAAGGCTCTTGGTCGCTGGAGGCGTGCTGGAAGACTTTACGGATCTCTTCAGCGAAGACTGAGGACCGGGGAGGGAATGAACCCCCGGAGCACACTGCTGTAGCCCAGTCTAATGCTCTCCCCTTGAGTAGCCCCATCACGTAGCCGATCCGGCGGTCGTCACTGTTATAAGTTTGTGGTTGCTGCCGGAACACAAAGTCACACTGGAGCAGGAACGCCTTGCATCTCTCCGGTTCTCCGCCGAACCTCTCCGGGGGGGGTTGTTGTGGCTTCCGGAATTGCCAGGTTCCCATGGGGTTAGCAGGTGGAGGTACAGGCGGTGTTGCAGATTGTTCCAAGGAGCGTGGTTGAACGGTGACAGCGAGTCTCCTCATCTCCGCACACAGCTCTCGAATCTCCTGACAAAGTTAACCTGAAACAGGTGCGAGGACTGAGTGCCGAGACAGGGCGAAAACCCAGAACGGAACGGAAAAATAACACAAGTGGGTCTTCACGCGGCTCTGAGAAAGAACGACCGTGGAGTAGTGTTGCACGGTATATCGATACCAGAAAGGTATCGCAATACCCAGCCTTTTAAAATGGTAAAAAAAATGGTAAAATAGAGTGAGGCGGGTTTAGTAGGAGAGAATGGAGTGTGTTATACGGGGGGGGGGGGGGGGGGTTAAGGTTATTAGTTATTGGGAATCCCATAGAGATCAAACACACTCTCTACTATACTCATCATATAAGCAGATGCAACAAAATGAATACATTAAAAACCTCATATCAACCACAAACGCAATGCAGGAGAGTGTACGGGTGGGTGGTGTGCGTGTAGCTGGGCGTCTCTCTATCTATTCAGATCTCTCTACATTGTGATGATATAAGTTTTGAGGGAGATATAGAATAAAATACAACACTGATAATAATAATATGACAAATTTATGACGTACAAAGACACACATATTATACTATGATAAAACTTGAGTTTTTTGAGAGAGATTGATTTAAGGATTTGGTATGGGAAGGGAAGAGAGGGAATGTAAAGCACACACAAAATTAAATTTAATATTAACACACTAAAAGAGAAATATCACGCAGATCATATTTACACTAATTAAAAACAAAACAATATTAAATATAAATTAACACACAACGATAATTAGTAGAAGAGATGATAGTCAAATGTTTTAAGAGAGATTCTAAAAATTAAAAATATCATCATCTACATCATATCTCCATCCACACTGTGCGCGCTCATAGATCTGAGAACACATGTAAATGAGGTTTGTGGGGTTTAAATAAGGTGGAGATGAGGTGAAGTAATGGGGGTGGAGGATGAAGATGGATTTTTTCATAATATCAGAAGACAAAGATAGTACTTGCAGCTGACATATCTATAATTTTCTAACAACACACACACACACAGTGTATCTATAGTTATCAGTATTACTACATAACTATACATTATGTTGTATGAACTACTATCTCTCTATCATACTCACTTAGGTGCAGTATTATTATATAGAGACGCTTGCAAGAGAAAGAATAAAGTAAAAGAATCTCTACTCCAATATTAGGGGAAAATGATGGGGTTGTATCATTGAATATGTGCAGTCTATATATCGTGTTAATGGTGGTAGTAGGTTAGTGATTATCACACAATTGGTAGTTGGTAGTATGGATTTATGAAATTGTGGATTTATATTATATGTAGTGAGTGGTTATATCTCGAGAGTGTAGGTTAGTTATCTAACTGTAAGAGAGTTGTGTGTGTGTATGAAGAGAGATGAGTACACACACACAGCGTGAGATAATTACACTAAACTACAGAAAGTATAGGGAGATTTAAGATGTTGAATTTATTATTTGATTAAATAATAAAAGTATTATTTTGGTAGGAGTATTAATGGATTATTTAATGCGTAATTTATAATTTCTATGTGTTACTCACATCTCTAGATGATTAGAGAATAGTTCTATCACTCATAAATTTAAATAAGTAGTACACTCACACCACTCTCACTAAAATAATTTAATAATACTCCTAGAATAGTAAGCGAAGCATCAACACACTATAGTATTAATCACTCTATGAAATATAATCAGAATAACATAAAAACATTAGAATATAAAGTTAGAACTTAGGATTTAATATAGGAGTAAATGTGGGTGATGGTGATTTTAGATTCTGGTATACTCTAAAATATACTAATGATAACAAATTGATATATATTATAGACTCATAATGATTATAATCAAAGCATAATTTAAATATATCACCATCAATTAAACTAACCACATAAATGATTCCACACAATTCTATGAGGTGGAATTAAAAATCTTATAATAGAAAACAGGGTACTCCTATCATAAATATGAATACAATAAGAAGGACTCTATTACTAATACAAACACTTAAATAATTAATTTTAAATATACGTACCCTAGGTATATATATCAGAGATAAATATCGAACACCACTATGGATGTGCAAATATAAAAGAAGGGAAATAAACACGATAAAATATAGCGAAGACACTAGAATAGAGTGGGATATGTTTTTTTTTTGAAGGGTTGAAGGGGGGTTTTGGTTGAGGAGTAAGGGGTGGGGGTGGGGTAAGGAGAGATGGGGGGGAAGGGGAAGGAGTGGGAAGGGGGATGGAAGGAGAGAGAGAGGGTTGGGTGTTGTATAGTTGGGGGGTTGTTTGGGGTTTTGGTTGTAAGTGTATTGGTGTGTTTTATTGAGTAATGGAGTTAATGTGTGAATGTAATGAAGTGTTTGTTGAGAGAGTAGGGGTGTGAGTGGGTAATATTGGAGGGGTGTTTAATTTTTTATATGAGGTTTTTAAATATGTGTAGTGGGTTGGGTGTGGAGGGTGTAGTTTGGGTTTTATTTTTTGAGGGATGTGGGTGTTTAGAGTGGTTGGGAGATTTTTAGGAATATATATGTAATGGGAAAATGAGTTAATAGGTGTAATTAGGGTTGTTGGATGATGAGAGGATTAAGTTAAAGATTTTAGGAAAGGTGGTGTTTTAATAGTAATGTGAATGATTTTTGTTGTTTAATTTTTTATAAAAAATAAAACTTTTGGGAGTGTATTGCAATATGGCTGTTTCCGCTGAGAGCGAGGTTTTCTTCAATTTCCCTGCATGTGGGTGTGTGTATATGTCCTTGATTTACAGGTGTCGAGATGAGCTCATACTGTGTGCCTAGCTTGGGACAATTGTTCATTGATCACACTTCGATACAAATAATGAGCTCATTTTCCGGCGTGAGTGTCTGCCCTTGAATTTGAGGCCCTGAATATGTGCTGTTGTGCACATATGGGCTTTTTGTGCAATTCATCCTACCACAGAAAAACATTCATATTAACACCACATTTTATATAGTTGGTCCTACAGTATGATATTTAATTATCTATAAATAATGAATAATCTACATTTTTCACAACACTTGCGAGCTGCTAAAATGCGCAAATCAGGCACGTGCGTTCACAAGCATGCAGATCAACAACACCAGTTTTAAATGATCATTTTCCAGTTTTATTAGTTTTGATTAAGGTGGAGATTAATACTGAATACTACAATATATTTGTTTGGCATAGATTGAAATAGTCAAGTGCTTACTGACCCTTAAACATTAATACATTTATTAAGAGGCAATTATTTTCTCGACATACTCCGATGGTAGTCATACATTTTTGTCAATAATTATTTATATAATTTTCTATTTAGTCAAATTAGATTTAAAAATAACAATCAGAACAGGCTCTCAAAAGTAGGTTACAATCTATGTACATAGGCTACCATAAACTGAAAACTGAAATATTAAAGTATTGATTAGTGTAATTTATCCATCTCTTCTCCATGTTCTGGTTTTCACATGTCCATGTTCTGTGACAAAAATCTTTCTATTGTGAACCAATTTTTTTTTTTTAAACATAGCTATATACTATATACACAGTGCACTGTGTCTGAATCAGAGATCTATCTACTGCGCCCCGTCTCCTGTGTACAGTGCACTGGCAGAAACCAACCGTACTGTGGAAGTGTCGTAAGCAGGCCATAAGACATCCCACCAGTGTTGCCATGTCCGCGGTTTTACAGCTAAATTGGGATACTTTCAACGTGCAATCACGGGTAAAAATAAAAAGTATCGCACACACTTATTTTAAAAAGTAAAAATATATCTCCCAGCCCTGTCTCAAGAGCGTGGAGGAGATACCGGGAGACGGGCCATTACACAAGGAGAGCTGGACAGGGTCGTAGAAGGGCAACTAGTATCTGCTCCTTTGTGCGAGGAGGAACAGGAAGAGCACTGCCAGAGCCCTACAAAATGACCTCCAGCGGGCTACTCGTGTACATGTTTCTGACCAAACTGTCAGAAACAGACTCCATGAGGGTGGCGTGAGGGCCTGACGTCCTGTATTGAGACCTGTGCTCACAGCCCAGCACCATGCAGCTCGATTGGCATTTGCCAGAGAACGCCAGAATTGGCAGGTTCACCATTGGCACCCCGTTCTCTTCACAGCTGAGAGCAGTTTCACACTGAGCACATGTGACAGACGTGAAAGAGTCTGGAGACGCTGTGGCAAACGTTATGCTGCCTGCAACATCATCCAGCATGACCGGTTTAGCGGTGGGTCAGTGATGGTGTGGGGAGGCATATCCTTGGAATCAAATCAAATCAATATTTATTTATATAGCGCATTTCACAACTAGTTGTCACAATGCGCTTCACAGAAAAAAAAACCCAGCCTAAACCCCCACAAGAGCAAGCCAGAGGCAACAGTGGCAAGGAAAAACTCCCTGAGGTAACTAGGAAGAAACCTTGGGAGGAACCAGACTCAAGGGGGAAACCCATTCTCCTCAGGTCGGCTCAGGGTCTAGATCTTAATGACCAGCATGGTCAAAACTGACTGCCAATATCCATGATAGTATAAATTGCAGCAGCTAGATGACAGTCCAGATGTGGCGGCAATGATGGTGGGGAACCGGGTGCCGATGGAGGCAGGATCAGCTGGCAGCGGTGGTGGGGAGGGAGGGGCAAGCGGCGACGTACAGGAAGCTGGACAGCAACTCTCGAGATGCGGGGTATGAGCCCCGCTGGCGGAATGTAGAAAAAGAAAGAAAGAGAACAGTTAGGAAAAGTGTAATAGAGCAGGCAGCAGGAACACCAACTGGGGGGGGGTTTGGATAAGTACCCCCGCCAGGAGTAATTTATGGCTGCATAGCTATGAAGACAGAGTTTGAGAACCCATCCAGTCACAAGAGAGTAAACAATCCTATCCACCTCTCAAGAGCCAGCCCAGGAAGATGGGGTCACAGCTGTTGACAGGTGACAGTAAGAAAAGGATGTCACTCCGCATTACTCTACGACAAAAAGGCTTCTCTGGTCCTGTCTCCGGACTACAACTCGTTATAAGCCTGATCATAAAGGTGCGTTTTTAATCTAGACTTAAATATTGAGACTGTGTCTGATTCCCTTATAAATTTTGGAAGGGTGTTCCACAGTAGTGGTGCTCTGTAGGAGAAAGCTCTACCACCCGTCAAGTTTTTAGATATTCTAGGGACTACTAAGTAGCCTGCGTCTTGGGAAGGAAGGGATCTTTTCGGCTTATATGGTAAAAGCAGATTACATATATACACTGGTGCAAGTCCATTTAAAGCTTTAAAGGTCAGAAGCAAAACCTTAAAGTCTATCCTATGCTTAATTGGTCGCCAATGAAGTGATGCTAGTACTGGGGTAATATGCTCATATTTCTTTGTTCTAGTTAAAATGCGAGCGGCTGCATTCTGCACAAGCTGGAGATTATTTAGCAAAAACTTAGGACAGCCAGATAGCAGAGCATTTCAGTAATCTAGCCTAGACGTAACAAAAGCATGAATCAATTTCTCTGCATCTCCTTCTGATAGGAAATGCATAATTTTAGATATGTTCCTTAACTGAAAGAAAGCAACTCTAGATATGTTTTTTATGTGCGCGCCAAAGGTTAAATCTGGGTCTATAGTAACACCTAGGTCTTTCACAGCTGAATTTGGAACAACTAAGCAACCATCAATACTTAAAGTATATGTACACAATTTCTTCCTTTGTTTTTTAGGACCTAAAACCAGCATTTCGGTTTTCTCTGAGTTTAAGAGCAGGAAATTGGAGAGCATCCAAGCTTTAATATCTGTAATGCAAGCCTCTAATCGAGAAAGTGGTAGTGCTTCGCCGGGTTTCATGAAAATGTATATCTGAGTATCGTCCGCGTAGCAGTGAAAATCTACCCCATGTGCCCGAATAATATCACCAAGGGGTAGCATATATAACGAAAAGAGTACTGGACCTAGCACTGATCCTTGTGGAATACCACATTTCATTAATGAGTAACTGGATACTTCTTCATTTAATTTAACAAATTGTTTCCTATTGTATAAGTATGATCTGAACCATGCAAGTGCTTGACCATTGAGTCCAACACAGCCCTGGAGTCTGTTCAGTAGAATCTGATGATCTATTGTATCAAAAGCTCCACTTAGGTCAAGAAGTACAAGAACAGACACAGAGTTTTGGTCGGCTGATAACAGTAAATCGTTAATAACTTTAACAAGTGCCGTTTCAGTGCTATGGTAGGGTCTAAATCCTGACTGGAATAATTCATGGATATGGTTTGAGCAAAGGTATGCACCAAGTTGCTTCGCAACAGCTTTCTCTAATATTTTTGATAGAAATGGAAGATTTGAAATGGGTCTATAGTTTTCCAGTTTGTCAGGTTCGAGGTTTGGTTTTTTTCAGTAATGGCTTAATAACCGCCATTTTTAGTGACTCTGGTACATATCCTGTTACTAAGGATGTGTTAATAATTTTTAACATATGCTGGCCTAGTACAGGAAAACAAAAATTTTGGGTTGCATTTGTTTTGTTCAATTAATTTAGAGAAAAAGGCAGATCTAGCAGATGCAAGAGCTTGCTTGTGCTGGAGGAGGCTATCTTTCCATGCAAGACGAAATACTTCTAGTTTAGCTGACCACCATTTTCTCTCCAGTTTTCTTGTGGAATGCTTCAGGGCACGGGTAGTGTCATTGTACCAGGGAGTACGGTTTTTCCGACAATACTTTCTTTTTAGAGGGGCAACCACATCAAGGGTGCTTCTGAGAGTTAAACTTAACTGGTTAGTCAATTCATCCAGCGATAATTCAGTGGTATTTTTTTCACTTGAAAAAAATGATTCTGGAAGCATATTTTTAAACTTTGGAATGACGTCAGAGTTTAACGACCGGCTGTAATAATGTCTTGTCTCTGATATAAAAGTGGTGGTTGCCTCGATTTCAAAAGTAATAAGGAAATGATCAGATAATACAGGGTTATGGGGTGCAATACTAAGATTCATAACATTGATACCATAGGATAACACCAAGTCTAGGGTATGGCTATAGTAATGAGTGGGCCCATAGACATTTTGTTTAAAACCAACAGAGTCGATAATAGAGGCAAAGGCTGTTCCTAGGGGATCACCCTGTTTATCCACATGTACGTTAAAATCACCAACAATTACAACCTTGTCTGCCGAAATAGCAAGGCAGGACAAAAACTCTGCGAATTCTATTAGGAAATCCGAATAGGGCCCAGGTGGTCTGTAAACACACACTAAGAGAAAGGACTGCATGTTGCCCCTTATTTTAGCTAGGTCATGCTGTACACAATTCATAGAGAACTTATAATTCATAGATAAGAACGTATTTCCACACTTCCAGGGGTTAAGCTTAAGGTGGACTGATAGATCGCTGCAACACCACCCCCTCTTCCTGACTGGCGCGATACCTGAGTACTTAAAAAACCTATAGGAGACGCTTCATTAAGTGCGACATATTCACCAGGTCTTAGCCAAGTTTCAGTCAGACACAGTACCTTGAGATTATGATCTGTGATCAACTCATTTATAAGAATTGCTTTAGGAGCAAGAGATCTAACATTCAGTAGTCCCATTTTTAGGAGTGATTCACAACAGCTGCTGCCAGCAAAATGGTTTAATTTTAGAATCACAAGATTATCCGTGTTAATACCACGGTTTGCTTTATGTTTAGCATAGATGCGTGGGGTAGACAGTCTCAATATAATAAATACTAGTTTCTAGCTCAGATATGTTAGATAATGGGGCGCTGGGATAAGTACTATTGCTAATTACTAGCTCTGAAACGCACCTTGCAGACAACGGCGTTGGGCCATGTGTCTGAGTCACGGGCATTGGGAAACGCACAGGCTCCGCTGTAGGATCAGAGGCCTGTAGCCTGGCCGGCGCCCTGATACGGTGTCAGGATCTGGCCTTACTAAGACTAGCATCTAAGTTTTTTGCTAAGACAAGAGCACCTCTCCAGCTCGGGTGGAGTCCGTCTCTCTTCAGTAGGCCAGGCATTCTCCAGAAATCAGGCCAATTATTGACGAACCCTATGCCACTAGTTGAGCACCACTCAGACAGCCAGCGGCCCTTGGAGGGCCGCACAAACCTCCACGTGCTAGCCAACAGTACCCTGACTGCTGTTAGGTACCGGGATGAAATCCTCAGAACCATTGTCAGACCTTACACTGGTGCAGTGGGCCCTGGGTTCCTCCTGGTGCAGGACAATGTCCTGCCTCATGTGGCCAGAGTGTGTAGGCAGTTCCTGGACGATGAAGGCATTGATGCCATTGACTGGCCCTCACATTCCCCAGACCTGAATCCAATTGAGCACGTCTGGGACGTTATGTATCGGTGCATCCGCCGCTGCCAAGTAGCACCACAGACTGTCCAGGAGCTCACTGATGCCCTGATCCAGGTCTGGGAGGAAATACCCCAGGACACCACCGCCGTCTCATCAGGAGCATGCCCAGACGTTGTCGGGAGTGCATACAGGCATGTGGGGGCCATACACATTACTGAGCCACATTATGAGTTGTCGTGATGAAATTCACACAAGTTGGATCAGCCTGTGATCTCAATTTTCCACAATGATTTTGAATCCAGCCCTTAATGGGTTAATGATTTTGGTTTCCATTGACCGTTCTTATGTCATTTTGTTCTCAACGAATTACACAATGTAATCAATAAAGATTTTCAACTTGAATATTTCGTTCATTGAGATCCGCGATGTGTGATTTAAGCGTTCCCTTAATTTCTTTGAGCAGTGTACGTTGGTTTCGGTTAAAAATATATTTTGGCCTAGTTTTGAGTTGCCATTTGGCTGGAAAGTCCCTGCGTCCCACCCTTGGGCTGCCATGTCACGTGTTGTTTTTGTTGTATTTGAAGGAGAATTTTTTTTTAAACGAAGCTTCACGTCATATTTATGTGACCAAAATGTTTGTGTACTTCGTGAAGTGTGCTCCCGAATATACTCAGTGAAACCCCGAAAGTAAGTGTGTCATCTGGGTGTTCACCTACTCAATGACTTTCTCGTCCTATCTACTCACCAAGGCTACTCAATAGTGTGGAAGAGTGTCGATTCGGACACGGCCCCAGTCAGAACCTGCCCCACCCGTGCATACACACCCACATTGTTTTTGTGATAAGTCGCCGAAAATATCTGGGCAGCAGGCGTGACTGAGTTTATAGTTTGAGAGAAAATATTTGAATCACACTGGGAAGACTGAAATAGGCGGGATAAATTCATGTTTACAGAAAAGAAAAAAAAACATGCTATTCCCATCATATGGTAAAATGATCAATAATATCCGCTGACAAAATCCGCTGTTAGTGTTGATTACCACTCGTGGGTGCGGACTTATATTAAATTTTGTCCTAGCCAGCAGAGGGCGATCTTGGACCATACATATACAGTGAATCAAAGGCTCTTTTTTGTGAGGGTGTAATTTTGCGCACTGTACTGGAACACAGACTGTCTGTAAATGTCAAATAACAGGGTGGAATAATAATTAATGGTAAATTCACTCTCCATATAATCACTGCAGTGTTTTTTTCAGTGGGGATTAAACGAAACTGCTCATCATCCAGACAGGGGACAAGGCAAGGTTATGAGCAATACCATCTCAGTTCAGAAACTTCAATTCACAGAAAACTGTCTCAGAGAGAACAGCAAAGAATAAAATAAATAGCACAGAATGCTAACAGGAGGAATAATACCTATACCTGAACTAAAAACAAATAGCAAGTCCCCCGTGAACATAAACAGCGTTTAATATCACTGTCGCTAGTACCTGGCTCAATGCAATGTCGAATGACAAAGAAGCACCGGGGAAGCGGAAGTGAGGAACTTAAATACCCCGCAGTTGTGGCACAGGTGAAAACAATGATGAGGGAAAGCAAACCCCGGAACGGAACGTGTAAGAAATCCGATAGATTCTCAATCTGGAAATAAGGACGAGAACCGCAATGGAAAATAAAATAAAAAGCCACGAACCATGACAATTTTGTTTCTCCTGACTCATTTTTTTATTGAACTCTATGGAAAAATAAGTCAGGAGAAACAACTGTAGGAATTCTGTCCTTTGTAAAGTAAAACTCTGAGTTCCAAAGTTTAGGTCAATATCAATTTAATTATAATGCTAAATAGTCTTCATTACAGTATACAAGATACCGGGTAATAGTAAGGCAGTTCAATCACAAAATAGTGTTGTGTGGGATACAAGCTTTATACCCCAAACCTGAAATAAAATTCTGACATAGAATGCAGGTTCCTGTCCCTGATTGGGTGACAGGCAAACAAATGGACATTGTATATGGTGTGGGAGGGAACCAAATGGTTATTGTCACCTAGGTAAGCTGGCTAACTCCCGTCTCACACCCTAGCGGTGCCGTCATCACCAGGCTTTGTTTCTAACCCCACCCCCCCTCTTGATCATTGAGTAAGTCTGATTGTGGTAGGTGACCATCCATGAACATTGAAGCAGGAAATGTATTTTTCCCAAACACAACCCTTGAAGTGATCCATCCATATCTACTGCATATCTGGCAGCAGAATGATCTGATGGTTTGAGGCTTGTTTGATACCTCAGACCCTTGATGACTTACAGCCATTTAGTCAACCATGGGTTTCATACTATTCCCGTGTAATTTACAGATTAATCTAGTCCCACTCCCCAATTGCCGTAGAAATCCATTCAAATGCAGAGAGGTTATACACTGCCTGGCCAAAAAAAAAGTGGCCATTGCACCCGTCATGCAGTGCCCACTGTACAAGCCTCTGGAGGTAGTGTTATGATCTGGGGTTGCTTCAATTGGTCAGGTCTAGGCTCAGCAATAAAATGAAGTCAGTTGAGGACCTGATTGTACTGAATGACCAGGTTATCCCATCAATGGGCATATTCCAGGACGACAATGCCAATATTCATTGGGCTCAAATGAATGAGAGCCTGAGATCAGGGAGCATGAGGAAAAATTTTCACACATGAATTGGCCACTTGAGTCCTGACCTTAACCCCATTGAAAGTCTTTGGGATGTGCTGGAGAAGACTTGACGGAGTGGTTCGACTCTCCCGTCGTCAATACAAGATCTCGCCCAAAAATGAATGCAACTCTGGATGAAAATAAATGTTGTGACTTTGCATAAGGTTGTTGAAACAATGCCACTACGAATGTGCGCCGTAATCAAAACTAAAGGCGGTCCAACGAAATATGAGTGTGCAACCTTTTTTTTGACCAGGCAGTGTATTACCAACCCCAATTCCAAAAAAGTTGGGACATTATGTACAATGAACATGAATGCAGAAAGCTAATTTTTTATTTTGAAAACAGTACAAAGAGAATTTATTTTATGTTTTACCTTATCAACTTTATTGATTTTTGTAAATATATGCTAATTCCCAATTTGATGCCGGCAACACATTCCACAAAATTGGGCAAAAAAAAAAGACTGGGAAGTTCAAAAAACACTGGTACTATAAATGGCTGTAAGTCATCAAGGGTCTGAGGTATCAAACGAGCCTCAAACCATCAATCTGCTGCCAGATATGCAGTAGATATGGATGGATCACTTGAAGGGTTGTTTCTCCTCATTTATTTTTCCAAAGAATTCAATAGGAAAATGAGTCAGGAGATCTTTATGCAGTGATCTTTTCATATCGACTGCATATCTGGCAGCAGAGTAATGATTTCAGGCTTGTTTGATACCTCAGACCCTTGATGACTTATAGCCATTTAGCCAACCATGTGTTTCATATTATTCCAGTGTAATTTACAGCTCTAGTCCCACCCCCACAATTCCCATAGAGATCCATTCAAATGCAGAGAGGTTATAGTATCGCTTGTAAGAGTACTTGAAAATGAGATAAAGAGATATCAAGATATCCTTTTATATCCAGTCATGATAGCATAACCTGTTTACCTGTGGAATGTTCAAAACAGGTGTTTAACTTCCCAGTCTTTTTTTTCAAATTCGAAATTAGCATATATTTGCAAAAATCAATAAAGTTGATAAAGTAAAACATGAAATATCTTTTCTATGTACTGCTTTCAATTAAATATATGTAAAAGAGAATTTAGAAATCACTGCGTTCTGCTTTTATGTGCATTTTACATACTGTCCCAACATTTTGTAATTGGGACTTGCATATTTGTTGTAGAAGGCATGTTTATACAGGGTAGCACTCTGGATTCAGTGGAGTTAACCTGAATCTTGTACCTCCTCACAAGTGAGTTCTTATAAAAAATAAAGGGGCGTGCTAAACCCTGGTTTTCCTGAGCTAGCAGATACTATCCATGAGCGTAACTTGGCTTGGGCTAAGGCAAGGACAACAGGTTCTACCACTCACTGGCTTGTTTTTAAACAACCAAGAAACAAATGCTCCTCTTTTATTAAGAATGCCAAATCAGAATATTATTTGTCCGTCTCCACTGAAAATCTAATTGACCCTAGGAGATTTTGGAAAACCATAAAATCCCTTTCTGTGAGCAAAAACTGTCAAGCTGTACCTACCTCTGTTATGAAGGATTCTGTTGCTGTTCATGACAAAATGGAGTTATTTAATTGTTTTAACAAGCATTTTATATCTTCTGGCTTTTTGTTTGACTCTGCTTGTTCTGTGTCTGTGAAACCCTGTACTAACGCTCCAGTGTATACTGGTCACTCTTTTAATTTTGCACCTTTCTCTATGCAGGAAGTTCATAAAGCCCTAAAAACTTTAGATTTTAGAAAACTCCCAGGACCTGATCTTATTGATCCTTACTTTCTGAAATTGGCAGCTGATTTTGTAGCAGGGCCTCTTGCATATTTTTTTAACCTTACAGTGGAAAATAAGGAAATTCCTAGGATATGGAAATCTGCTTTTGTTCTCCCTTTATTAAAGGGGCTGACCCAGCTATTTACGAACTAAATAACTATAGGCCAATATTTAATTTATCAGTACTGGCTAAAATTCTTGAAGCTCTTCTGAGTGATCAACTAAAAGAGTTTTTAATACACCAATGCCATTTTATCAACATATCAATCAGGCTTTAGAAAAAAAGATGAAGGTGGTAAATGACATTTCTGTTACACTTGACAAGAAGCAGTGAACCCTTGCTGCGGGCACACACCGGACAAGCCGCAACAAAACTCTGAACATCCTTCTCCAAACTGGGCCACCAAAACCGCAGAGAAAAAAACTCCTTTGTGCGGTGAACGCCTGGATGAGCAACTAATTGGGAAGTGTGACCCCATTGTAATACTTGGGACCTAAGCCTCAGCGGAACGAACAAACAGTGAGGTGGGCCTCCCAGGCCCTGGGTCGGAGCGCAGCGCCCTCTGTACTGCAGCTTCAACGGCCCAAATAACCGGAGCCACAATGTGGTCGGCGGGGATGATAGATTCGGGAACAGGAGCCCTGTCTGAACGGTCAAAGACACAACATAACATGAGCACCTCCCCAGGGAAGTGGCCGACAAGAGAAGAGCAGGCTGAGAACCCATGGCAGTTTACCGTCTGCAACTATATGTTTTTATTTTATGCTGCTGCCTGTCTTGGCCAGGTCCCTCTTGAAAAAGAGTTTCTTAATCTCAATGGGACTCTCCTGGTTAAATAAAGATTAAATAAATAAATAAAAATTTGACCCTTTGAGGTTTTTCTAAAGCCGGATATGGTAATGGTTCATAACTACAGAAACCCACATCTATTGCTTAAGTATAGCTATCAACACTGTTGAATGCAGTTTCTTCAGAAAAAGCAGTACTTGATCACTCACTCCCGTGGCTATTCTATTGTTTTTGTGATAAGATTTCTAACACTAACCGGGTGGCAGACAGGCCTGATTTGCCAGTGTTTGAGACTTGAGTGGATCACATCAACTTCAGAATCTTACAAAAGGGGTGCTTACTATGAATAGGCTGGAAAGATTAAATACAGATAAATACAGATTTACACAGTCAAGAAAAAACATGCTATTCCCATTAAATTATTGAAGCCGAGAAGATCAGCTGAGTTTGTTAACCACTCGTGGGTGCACTTATATTAAATTTAGTCCTAGCCAGCAGAGGACGATCTTGGACCATACATATACAGTGAATCAAAGGCACTTTTTTGTGAGGGTGTAATTTTGCGCACTGTACTGGAACACAGACTGTCTCGACCAGTGCTGCAAATACAGCTATCAACAATAATACGCTGGTTTCCCATTCAGAAAAAGAAGGGCTGACATTCATGTATTTATTTATTTATGCACTCAAATGGTGACAAATTCTTATTAAAGAAAGAAAAAGACATACAGGTGAAAGAAGTTATGTGAACCAGGTGGCTGCATTATTCATGTGTATTATGCTTTAAAAATACAAGTTAAACGTCAAATAACAGGGAGGAATAATAATTAATGGTAAATTCACTCCCCATATAATCACTGCAGTGAGGTTTTCTCAGTGGGGATTAAACTGCAAAACTACTCATCATACAGAGAGGGAACAAGGCAAGGTTACGGGCAATACCATCTCAGTTCAGAAACTTCAATTCACTGGTAACGTAAGTTTTTACAAGATTATGTTCATCTGAAGTTAATTAATTGAAATTCTATTATCCACAGACCTGAGCAAGCTTTCCACAAATCGCATTCATGCACAGAACACAAAGCCTGGTGACCAGTCTGGCCGTGACAGCTCATATCAATGAGTGCTGTTTTACCTGTTTTTAAAGAATGATTCTGGAAGCTGAAAGTCTAAATGAACCACATTCCAGCCAGTGAAAATCAGATAAGGGTGTGGTTATAAGCTATAGGCTACTCTGACCTCTATTTTTACTAGAAAGTGGAAGGAAACAGAGTGACTTGCTTGCGTCCACTGAATGCCAATCAGCCAGCAGAGAGGATGCTGGGTTATCAGATGTCCTTGCTTCGATGGGTCACGCTGGTGTCGGGGCTGATGGAGGGCCTGTGTTACTCCGGGATATATTTAGGTTGGGCCCCCCTGGTGTTCATCCTGAAAACGGACGGCTACTTCAGTGACTTATGTCTCAACAGCACTGGAGCCAACAGCACCGTGTTCACAGGTGAGTGTGTTTACAGCCGTGTTCACAGGTGAGTGTGCTTACAGCCTTGGTCAGAGGTATGTTACAGCCGTGTTCAGTTATACAGTCATGTTATGATAGCATTTAAGGATGTTCACCTAGATTCCAGGACATCCCCAAAAATGACCAAAATTGCATTCTCTTTAAAAATGTTTTCCAACAACAAACAACACTCACAAATCAGACCCAAAGAAGGGGCTGCCAGCACCTCCCTAGAACTCATTTCAATTTGGCTTTTAATTTATTAATTGAACTATTTTTTTGTGGGCTACCTGTGGTTTTTTGCCTGTTCTTTTTGATGTATCTAAACTGGCATGTTTCATTCCCAACAGCTTTTTAAAAATCCACTAACACAAAAGTTGTGGGCATCCAAAGAACGATCATGTTTCATCGTTGTATGCGTGTTGATTCCAAACAAACGGTGAGACAAAGAAAAAGCAATCAGCTTTCAATGGGTAGGCTACTCTTCGCATGCAGGCTGTAACAATTCAAGTAGGCTAAGCTCGCGAAATAGAGGTAGGCTAACGTTGTCATAAAATTTCTTCTTACCGTGAAAATGGACGACTTGTTTACATTATCGGACAGATGTTAAAGTAAATCTATCACCACGGCGGCACTTTCGCCACAAGTCAACAATTATATCTGGAAATGCCCTCTTTGAAAACAAAAACATAAATAAAAGTAAATAAAGTAAATAAATGAACGAATAAAAAAGGCTATGCTGTTACTGCATACCAGTTTTAGACAAAGCTGCATCATAGCCATCATAGCGCGGAACTTTCAAAACCATAACAACGCGGGGAAAAAATAAAAATAAAACCGTAGCTACACATAGCCTAGCCTATATGATAACTGTGGACGAAACGGGCTGAGAAGAATGTAGCCTAATGAAGCAGGGATATGAATAGGTTGTGAGAAGGCTATAATAGAATGTATATCATTGTGTCCATGATTATGCTGTTTTGTTTTTCATGTTTGGACATATATAATATAATATTTTCGTTTACAAAAAGACACAGCAACAGCCAAATAAAGCTGTATTGAAAATAATCGGAGGCCTCTGTGTGGTGTTTTTAAACTCGAGTAGGCTTGTTCCCAGTAAATGTTTTGTTCCTTACAATCAATGTAGCTACTCCTTCAAATTAAAGCTGTATATTTGTCTTTTTAAGGAAAAGTTGTAGTAGTTGTCCTACTAGCCTATTTGAAGAACAATGAATCGCCTATGTACATACAGATACATAACACATTAAAACAGGATTGTTGTGGAACTCAAAATGTTAACTGTACCGGTATTAGTCTGCACATCAGATAATTAGTAACATTAACTGTAAAATAAGAAACCAAAGTATATCAGTATGCAATTCCTTAACTCTCATATTGACATAGTTTTCAACTAGCCTATATCCTACAACAACATAATAGAATTCTTGAAATTCAGTTTTGGCTTTTGGTTTTGGTATGCCACCCCAAGATTTTCAGTGGCCCCATCTGGCCACCCCGATGAAAAATCTCTGGGAGCGACACTGGTCACAGATAACACCAAGATTTCTTGCCTGGGATTTAACATGGTTATAATGATTGAAGCTGTGAAATAAATCTTTCTCTATGCTCCATGACCCCAATAACTAAAACCGTTTCATCATTATGATGCGTTATGAAATGCACAAACCAGTTCTGTCAGGAACTTTTCAGCGCCCGACCAAGTCAGCCTCAGCAAACACATGTTCTCATACTCAACCTACCACATAAACACGTCACTAATGCAGCGCCCATTTTATAAGCAAGAGTCAGACCTTTTCCTTGCTGCTTGCTCTGAAATATTTGCTACTCTCTGCTTGCTCTATAAAAATGCTGCTTTAAAAAGAAAAGTAATTCCTACTCCGAGTGTTTCGGTGTAGCCTACCTGTCGCATAGGATAACACTGTTCTTGTCTTGTGGTTGATTTGTAAAGTCAGAGGACTGGAGTTTTGCAGAAACGGAATCCTGTAATTCTGTAGAGCTAAGTGACGCCAATTCCTTATTATTCTGCTTTGTAGCCAGTATACTCGGAATGTTAAACGCATCTAACGTGCTCTCTGTGCAACAACTAGCCTAGCTACTTAAATACATTGTCCTTTTTTTTGTCTGGTGTATTTAAGTAGCATTGTTATTTAAAGTGTGCGGACCAGCTGAGTAACCCAGACTTTTATTATCCTCTTTGCTCAGTTTAAAGATGCATTGCTCAGTGTTTGAGCTAATAAGAATGACCGCTGTCATTGATTAGTCTATTAATGCAATAAACTACGTTACTGTCCTCTATTTGCAATGGCAATTTATAGAATATACTGATATAGAATATTCATACCAATCCACACAATATGAGTAACTTAGACGAGGCTGAAATTGATTCCTTATTCGCAGCTTCTTATTCGTAATTTCCGGTCCACCTTTAAATTTTTTGAACTGGTTTCTTATTTGCGCACGCTACAGACACTTCATAAATGCAAACATACATGTACTTTGTATAAAAGGTCATTTTTGTCTGACCCAGTACATGTTTTATGCTCAAAAACAGGCTGAAGTTGGTTTTTTATTTGCATATGTGACCTCTGAGCCGCATATATAAATATTATGGCGAACGCTTATGCGATCCATAGTGAAATCAGGGGATGTTTTAGAGGATTTATTCATTTTGGGACAGTCCTAATACCACTGATTCTTGAAGAGAGGGTCCTCCCCTGCTCAAGCAGTCTCATTTCTGCCCGGCCCAAATGGGTTTTCCATTCAAAAAGTGGTGGCGAAAATGCGTCTGTGGGCTAATTTAGACCCTCTTTTTAAAGGGGAATAGAAAGAGGTGTGCCCTATGTGGGATTAAGGGTAGCATTTTTTATACAGTAATACCTTGACATACGAGTTTAATTCGTTCCGTGACCGAGCTCGTAACTCGGTTTACTCGTATATCAAATCAATTTTCCCCATTGAAATTAATTGAAATACCATTAATCCGTTCCAGCCCCCCAAAAAACACCCTAATTTCTTTGTTACGTAGTTATAAAAATGAGAAATGTATTTATAAATAATAAATAATTAATACAAAACATAATACAAAGATAATAAAATAGAATATAAAGAAATAAACTGGTTCTAAACTTAATTGCTACATTATTATTCTTCACTTGCACTTAATCTTCGTCAGTGATGTTTTCATCTTCATCAGTGACGTTTGCATCTTTTTCATTGATTTTTGGCTTTTTCGTCACGCTTTTCTGACTCTGATCTGCAGGGCGTTTCGATAAAAACCTATCCATGGTGGTTTGTTTCTTCCTTCCCTTCAGAATTTTTCGGAAATGCGTTAGGCAAGTGTCATTACACAACGCCAACGCACGACCAGTTGCCACTTTTTCTGGATGTTTCTTTTCTATAAATTCTGAAACTTTCTCCGCTTGCTCGGCTCGTAACTCGGGTCTAGGCTCGTAAGGCGAAGCAAGAAATTGTCCGAGCAACGGCTCGTAACTCGGAATACTCGTAAATTAGTGCACTCGTATGTCAAGGTTTTACTGTATTAGGTTTATGTCATTGGGTCATGTGACTTGGAATCTATTGAAAATAATCCATTATTTCCCTATTAAAACAACAGAAATCTATTATTTGTTCCATTCTAATATTTATAAAAAAATAAATATGCATATATTGAACATTACGAGAGGTGTGCCCTATGTGGTATTAGCCAGATAATTATTTGGTTTTGGTTGTACATCATTGGGTCATGTCACGTGGAAGCTATTGGAAATAAATCTATAATGTTTCTATTAAAATATATCTCTTTAATAAGAGAATAAAAAGCAGTGTGCCCGATGTGGGATTAAGAGTAGAATTATGTGGCATTGGATTTGAGTCACTGGGTCAAGCTATTGAAAAGAAATTATAATTTTTCTATTCAAATATTTATTAAAAAATACAAGTACAAAGTGAAAATGACAAGAGGTGTGCCCCATGTGGGATTAAGAGTAGAATTTATTATTATTACTGTTATGTCATTGGTACATGTGACTTGGAAGCTATTGAAAATAATCCATTAAAACAACAGACATCAATAATTGTTCCATTAAAATATTCATAAAAAATAAATATGCACATAGTGAAAATTACAAGAGGTGTGCTCTATGTGGCATTACGAGTTGAATTTTTAATATTAGTTTCATGTCATTGGATCATGTTACCTGGTAGCTATTGGAAATAATCAATTATTTTACTATTAAAACAACATAAATCTATTATTTTTCTATTAAAATATGTATTTAAAAAATAAATGCATACATATTATTAAGACTAATGTGGGATTAGAAGTACAATTATTATCCATGTGTCCTGGAAGCTATTTAAAACAAATCTCCTATTTTTCTATTATTTTCTATTTGCTACGGATTAAGATAAAGAGTTATGTAAAGAGTTTTAAAAATATGTATTGGTCGTGGGTTGTCGTCAACTTGAACCCTTTTCGACTCCATCCTTTTTCTCAACATAAAGGAATAAATAGATGTAGATAAACTGAAATTGAACGAGATTGCAATGGAATTCATTGCTCGTGATTTTTTGGTGCTCAATACATACCTTAATCGACTGGTAATGGTAAAATTAACTGGTATAGACATAATAATCTAAAATACATTTATCTCCATCAACATGCAATTGGTTTGGAGTATGTTCATGTGGTCATATAAGAGCTGTTGACCTTTTTCTGTAGGTGTAATATCACAAAAACAAAAAAATGTAAATTAAATTAAATTAACCCAAATTGAAGCGATAATAAAGCTTGTGCCCGTAACTCCATATCTCCCTTACCCTATACATAATATAATTTTATTCTTCTCTGGGTGGTATTTCTATAACTCCATATCTCCTTTACCCTATACATAATATAATTGTATTCTTCTCTGGGTGGTATTTATATAACTCCATATCTCCTTTACCCTATACATCATATAATTATTCTTCTCTGGGAGGTATTTCTATAACTCCATATCTCCCTTACCCTATACAGGTGATGTGCGCCTTGTACCACAGAGTGAAATAAACACATGTAACAGCAGGAATGGTCTTCGTACTCTGTTTTATTAGACACTAACTAAGTGACAGTAAGGCAGCAATATTTCTGTAAGATAGAAATACTAGTCACCTTTGTCATTTAAAAGTTATTGACGAGATTCTCCGTAATATTTAAATAACGATGAAAGATCAAAGGAAGCGTTTGCTCTGTTCTCTGAGCTCCTCTGATTTAGAGCTGTTATTTTCAACACATTGTCTTGTTCTGTTGAAGAGCTATTGACGTCCGAAAACCGAATAGCGAACATACTAACTTTACTGCAGTATATTTGTGCAGAGCTGCAAATAAGAAACCAACTTCAGCCTGTTTTTCATTTGTTTTTGAGCATGAAACATGTACTGGGCCAGGCAAAAATTACCTTTTATACAAAGTACATGTATATTTGCATTGTCATATTGTGTGTAATGTGCAGCCAAAGACAATTTAACCCTTTAAAACGAGGGGCTAAATTAGCCCGCAGATGCATTTTCGCCACCACTTTTTGAATGGAAAACCCATTTGGGCCGGGCAGAAATGACACTGGTTGAAACAGGGGAGGACTGGCCCAAAATGAATGAACCCTCTAAAAGCTATCCTGATTTCGCTATGGATCGCATAAGCGTTTACCATAATATGGGGCGGTCACACTTGCAGAAAATTGTGCGAATATTTGCTTCGAGTTTGGGAACTGAGGCTGTGTCCGAATCAGAGCCGTATCTACTGTGCCCTGTCTCCTGCACTGGCATAAGTGTGCTGTTTAATGTGCACTGTTTAGCAGTCCGCGAAAAATATCCGCCATACTATTTTCCAACCATACTGTGGAAGTGTCGTAAGCAGGTCATAGGACATCCCACCAGTGTTGCCATGTCCACGGTTTTACTGCTAAATTGTGATACTTTCAACATGCAGTCACAGGTAAAAATTAAAAGTCGCAAAGCATGCACTTATTTTAAAAAGTAAAAATAAGATTATTTCTATTTCAAATACATTGTTTTCGATTAAATGTATAGTCGCCATTTGGCTGGAAAGTCTTGCAAGATCTGGCAACCCTGTGCCCCACTCTTGCGCTGCCATGTCACATTTTTGTAGGGTATAAAGAAAAACGTCAGCAAAGCTGCGCCTCATTTTTTTAAAACAAAGCTTCACGTCCTATTTATGTGACCAAAATGTTTGTGTACTTCTTGAAGTGTGCTGCCGAATGCACTCAGCGAAACCCCGGAAGTAAGGTGTTTGCGTGTGGATGGCAAAAAGACATTTGTGGATTATACCTACGAACACAAATTGAGAGGTGTGTGTGTGTGGATGGTAAAAACAATTGTGGATTATACTTTTGTGTTTGTTTATTTTTGATAGAAATCTACCTCCATAACACTCAGACTAACGTTACCAGAAGTGGGGATTAATCGGATCCCCGCCAGGGGTGAAAATGAACAGCCAGCGGCAAATCGCACCCAGGGTAGATGGCGCTACTGCAGAGTTTTAAATCACAGTTTGCCTTACCTTCAGTCTCGATTAATCCTGAATTATATCATTAGCATTAACGTCTGCAGCTCATTCATTCTGCGATTGAGATCTCCCGTCTACTTCCATGGTTGTTTGCATCGCTGAACTAGAATGTGCTGCGAGTTTGGGCTCAACTATTTTCATTTTCTGTAGCCGTTTGCTGGGCAGCAGCATGTCAGCGACACAATTCTACGGTACGCCAAAAATGCAGGAGAAACGATGGTAATGCATGCAACGTCAAAAAAAAGTGTCTTTTGGCGTCCCAAAGGAGACGGAGGCCTTTTTCGCTGGCTTGGACTCTTCAGCAACTGTGGCAATCGTCGGAAACTCTTTGCGGCTCCAAGCCATTATGGAAACAGAGGAGATGGGACGGTAATGTAGTCTGACAGGATACCTAACGTTAGTTGATTTGAACTGGGATATTCTTAGCAGATAGCAACTGGTTGTAACAATGGCTGTTTTTACGTTTATTGGGTGTAACGTAAAAACTTATTATGTTTTGTAAAATATTATATACAGCTAGTGAATTTATGCTGACTGTATTTTCTTTCTTGATTAGGACCAGGTTTGCTAACTGTTGTGAAAATACCAGTCTGCTTGATACATGCGAAATTGACGCTCGATAGGCTAACAAATGGATAACTAGATGGCTCATTTTGCTAAACGATAGCTTTTGGCACTGGTTAAATTTTATATTTAAAGTGTTCTCGTAAAGTTGGCAGTAATCTGTTAATGTAACGACTGAGTGACCCTCTTGAATAGGTGCCCTCATATGTCGTGTGCTTGTATGAAGTGATGTTGTTAAGGAAGGTTATATTATTTGGGGTTAACGCTGAATTAAGATAGGGGTTTAGGGTCTTAGGATCGTCACAGATGTTAACAACAGGGGAGGAGATGGGGCGACTGTGCATAGAATACATGGGATTCTTATTTCTGCATTTTCACAAGACGTGTTTTCTTTCTGATTGTTTTTCGTTATTTGTATTCATGGGACTGGTATCAATGCTTGTGTTATTATTTAATGTGCCCTGAAGACATCGTTGATGGAAAATATGACAGTATTGTCACTAAACGTCAGAGGTTTTCATTCACAATTTAAGCGTGCATGTCTACTGGAATTATTGCACAGGAAAAATATAGATGTGGAACTGATACAAGAATCTCACCTTGTAGCAAAGGATGTACAAAGGTTACAAAACGGGCGTTACAAACCACTGACTGCATCGGGAGACAGCTCTAGATCAAAAGGAGTAGTAATTTTGGTGAAACGTAACCTAAACCTAACAGTCGAAATGACCAGCACAGATAACACTGGTAGGCAAGCAGCATGTGGGGTTTCCATACAGGGCAAAATATTGCATTCATTAGCATCTATGCACCAACAATATTTGACCCCAACTTTTTTTCCTGGCTAAGTAAGGAGTTGCTGACATTTAGTGGATATTCCTTAATCATTGGATCTGATATGAATACCTTTTTTGACAGTAACCTAGATCGTTCAAATAGGAGCATTTCAAATACTCAAGCTGCGTCCTCTGAGGCTTTAAGGATTTTCACTGGAGATTTGAACTTGATATACATATGGCGCATTCAAAACCCAACGGCCAGGGATTATACATATTTTTCTCCACACCATAAAATGTTTTCAAGGATTGCCTATATTCTCTCCTCTCCAGATTTAATCACAACGGCAGGAATTGTGGATTTTCTCCCAAGAAGTCTGTCTGATCATAATGCCATTCTAACCACATTCAATTTAGCATCAATTCAGGGTAGGCCCACTCGGTGTAAATTTAATATTTCTCTGTTACAAAATGAAGAATATCTCTCTCAGCTTAAAATAAAATGGTCAGAGTTTATTGGTTTTAACAAAGACTCCTTTCCAATCCAGCAATGATTTGGGCAACTTTCAAAGGATTTCTACAGAACAATGATATCTGGTTTCCCTCCAATCTGAAAACTCAAATTGAAGCCAAGTGTAGTGAATTAGAAAAGGCTCTCCATACTAATTATTGCAAAAAAAAGAAATTGAACTGAATACAACAAAGGCTGAACTGAACAATTTAGTAAAACAAAGAGTAGAATATGTGATGCATATTACTGAACACAAATATTATTCTGATGGAAGCAGACCAAGTCGCCTTCTTGCTGTGATGCTGAAACATCATGAAAATAAATTTTATATCCCATTCATTGATTGTCCTGGCAGGGGCCTGGTGTCAAAGACTTCAGAAATTAATGAAACATTCAAATAATTTCATGAAAATTTATACTCCTCTGAGAGCCAGGCAGTACCAGACCATTGTCAGGACTTACTTCATGGATTGAACTTTCTCATTCTATCTACAGAAGAACACCAGGGGCCACATGTATAAAACTGATTCACATGGTTTTTCTCCAGGTATTATGGTATCCTCCCACAGCTTAGACCTGCAGGTTAGGCTGCCTTTGGGGGAGCTTTGACAGGGTGTTGCTGTCAAAGAGCATGCATACTGAGTCAACCTACACTGTATGAAATAAAGGTTAAACAAATAAAGATTTTTCACGTTAGCTGAAACAGGGCTTTTATTTTTGGATCATAATATTATAACGAAAACATTATAAAGCAAACGTCACTTCCGCCCGGCCAGAGGCTCGTTCTGCGGATCTGCAACTAGATGCTACTTTTGCAGATCGGGCACATTTTAATGACCCTTGACCTCTCACACCTGCATTTACATTAATGACCTCTGACCTCTCACAGCTCAAGATTCAAGAGTTTTATTTCGTCATATGTAACAAGTACAATGGAATGCTTACACTCAGCTCATTCCCATAGCATAAAAGAATACAAAGACAATAAGTTATAACACAGTGCAAAAAGCAATAGGAAAGAAAACAAATAGCAATAGAACTAGAATTCACCTGCATTTACTTTAATGACCTCTGACCTCTCACAGCTGATTTACTTTAATGACCTCTGACCTCTCACACCTGCATTTAGTTTAATGACCTCTGACCTCACACAGCTGCATTTACTTTAATGACCTCTGCCTCTCACAGCTGCATTTACTTCAATGACCTCTAACCTCTCACAGCTACATTTACTTTAATGACCTCTGACAGCTGCATTTACTTTAATTACCTCTGACACCTCACAGCTGCATTTACTTTAATGACCTCTGACCTTTCACAGCTGCATTTACTTTAATGACCTCTGACCTTTCACAGTTGCAATTTCTTTAATAATAATCCCTCTGCCTCCCCAGATTGCAGTGCCCAAGATTCACAGTTAGCCCTGGTTACCACCATCGGCATGTTTGCAAGTAGTGTGCTTTTAGTTCCCATGGGATTCATCTTTGACAATTTGGGCACCATGGCAACGAGGATTTTGTCAATGTAAGTTACACTGTTGATACAACGACACTGCAGAGCTTACATAGAGAGGTTAATAGAAGATACTAACACTGCACTGAGAGAGAGGGGTAATACGGTACAGTACATTAACACTGCACTGAGCGAGAGAGGTAATACAGTACAGTACAGTACATTAACACTGCACTGAGAGAGGGTTAATACAGTACAGTACATGAACACTGCACTGAGAGAGAGGGGTAATACAGTACAGTACATGAACACTGCACTGAGAGAGAGGGGTTACAGTACAGTACATTAACACTGCACAGGGAGAGAGGGTTAATACAGTACAGTACAGTAACACTGCACTGAGAGAGGGGTAATACAATACAGTACATTAACTGCACTGAGAGCGAGGGTTAATACAGTACATTACAAACCCCATTACTTATTTCTATTGGTAAAAGCTGTATAACTTTCTTTTTCCTCTGTCCCAACTTTTTTGCAACGTGTTGCAGGCATCAAATTCAGAAGTAGCGTAGGCTATAGTTACAAAAATCTATAAAGTTGATAAAAGATAAACATTAAATATCTTTTTTTTGTACTGTTTTAAATTAAATTATGTAAAAAATAATTTACAAATCACTGCTTTATTCGCATTTTTTGGAATTGGGGTTTGTAGACTTTGTACAATCAGTGCTGTTTCTATTGGTGAAAGCTGCAGGACTCATTCATGTGAAATCAGTGCTGTTTCTATTGGAAGCTGCGGGACTCATTCATGCAGTAATGCTGAAATTCATAAGAGAAAAAAAATTCTCATTCTCACAGTGATTTGATTCTAATGTTCTCTTTTTCAGATCAGTCCACACCACGGGGAGTCTGCTGCTCGCGTTCTCAAGCAGAGGTAAACTGCTGCTCTTTAACTGTAATGAATTTATCATTTGTAAATAATCGCGGCACAATAAGGGGCAAGAGTCTTGAATTAAAGAAAAAGAAAGGTTTTATGTTTTTCATTGGTACAAATTCATGAAACCTCCTACTATGAGGGAAGAATAGCAAAAAATATTAGGCACAGTTCCTTAGATATTTTGTGATCAATAACAGTTGCCAATTATTCTCCAGTCCCAACCAAAAGACTACCCAGCCTGCTCAAACATTTCGTTACATGTTTTTTTTTCATCTTTTTAAAAATCTGAAGTCCAGATGTGGCTCATGTTGCAGTATAGGCACGTCATGGGGTATAGCCAAGTAATGAATTAACGTTACAGCGAGTAGATTTGTTTTATTTATTTTTTTAAGGCACAAACGAATAATCACATTACCTTCATTAAGCAAGAGAGTGAAACTGATGTCGCGTCTTAACCCCCTTCCACATCATTGCACGGGCGAAAGAAAAACTTGATTATTTTTGCTCATGATAAGGCCACTACATCAGCTCTTGACATGGAGGAATTTGTAGCTATGTGTTTTTTGCGGAAAGAAACCGAAGACTGATGTTGTGATCTGATGTAGCGTCCAGGAACGTGTGTGAAATGAAAAGTAAGATTGTGAGTCACAGAATTAAAAAGAAAAAAAAAAAGTTATTTGTGGGGAAAATAAAAAAAATTTGTCATATAGTTAGTGAAAATATTGTATGTCCTCTAAGCAGTGTTAATTTTGTCAACCCGAAAAAAATATAAACATTTTAGTCAATGGATTTTGACTACGACAAAAACTTTACATGAGGAAATTGATTTTAGAAAATAAAAACTGTGACTAAATCCCTTCCTAATATTGTTGACAAGAAAAGATATGACGACAACGGATAATTAGAATATACAAACTAAATCTGTGACTAAATCAGTTTTTTTTTATCATTGTTGACGATAATGAACAAGATTAAAACATATATTTCAAAATAAAAACGTGACTAAATCTGTTTATGTTACCGTTTAAGTAAAAATGGATGAAAATGTATATTTATAAATAAAAGCAGTAACGAAATCTAATATTTATTAGACCTCAAAAGAGAAAGGTGACGCCAAATGACGAGTGCATTTTCGTCATTGATTGGATGCCGTCTTCATTTAAACTCTTTTTTCTGCCTACCTGGGCAACATCCTGTTTTTCGCGCGAACTGCAAAAAAGGAAAGCAACTAACGTGAGGGGTGACAGATAATACTAGCATAGTCCTACACTAGAATGTCAAAAGTTGGAAGGAAGAAAAGGATGGATATATCGACTCACTTCATATACAATGAGAGCGAACGGAAAACCGAATGTACTTTGTTGTAGCGGGAGAAGAAATATTCGGTCATAAACTAGGTGGGAAAAACACCATGAATCTGAAGAGGCACCTAAAGTTACATCATGCAGATATTTATACCAAGGCAATTTTTCAAAAAGCTTGCAAACTACAAAGAAAATAAAAAAAACGTACTATTAGGCAACTGTCATAATGTCAGAATATTTTGCACCATTCTGGGGGTCGGAAGAGTATTTGAATGTTTTATGTTTATATAGTGACGCCAGCTTTAGACTGTAGCGTAGCGCAAATGATTGGATTCACATCTGAATAAGGAATATAGGGGTCTATATTACCAACGTTTGGTTTAGTTAGATATGATCTGATATGCCATGGTAAAGTTCCCTGATGTTAAGTTGAGTCTGCAAGCTAAACAGGAGATCAGATCTATTACTCAGGGGATGGAGCAGGGCCGTGTCTAGGGGGGGCACGTGGGGGCAATGCCCCCCCCCAAATGCACTGCCTGCCACCCCCCCAAAGCCAAATCCAGCAAAAAATAAAATCAGACAATATGAAGTCGGCGCTACAGTAGGCTATTAGAGCTACATACGATTCGGCCAATCATAAAAATGCCACATCGAAATAATATATTTCTCTAATATCTGATCTGAGCGAGAGAGAGAGATCAGTTTTTTGATCAATCTCTGCTGTCTCTTCTTGATAACTACGCATTGCTTAGGATATAATATTCGCTAGTCTAACTTACTCAGTGAGCTCAGGATAGTGGCGAGAGTCTCCGTCTGGGAGATTCGATTTGAAATATATTTATTACATGTTGCATCTAACCTAAACATCTGCAGCATTGTATTAGCTGGCTGCACGTGTGTGTGTGTGTGTGTGTGTGTGTCGTAGCCTACTGCATGTTGGCTAGTCAGCCCTGCTTTCCTCGAACTTTGGAATACTTCATATTAAAATACACTATCATATCTGTCTCTCTCTCTCACGTTTTCTATCACATTCATGGCGAAACGGCAGCCGTCAACAGAGGCAAGCCCCCCGGCGTCTCAGGCATAAAATATATAGGCTAGTACAAAATTTTATAATACAGTATATATATATATATATATATATATATATATATATATATATATACTGTATATAAATTCAACGATGAGCGCAGTAGGCTACCTTAGTTTCACATGTAAATCGAAAATAGCACAAAGAGACTAAGATTCTATAATAATTTGATTTAATTGGGCATTGATAAAGTTGTATCCATAATGGAGGGAGGGGGGATATGGCTAAAATACAAATGAAAATGATGAGCCAGTTACAGTAACGTAGTTTCACATTTAAATAGAAAAGCACAAAGAGACTGAAATGCTGAAGGAATATAGCTCATCTTTAATATACTTGTTTCCATATAAGATTAGATAATGATGTGGTATTATTGGGCATAAATAAAGTTGTCCTCCTATAAGATGAGGGGGGTGGAGGTGGGTTTAAAATGTAATAAAATATCTTATCCGCTAATATACTGATTAGCCTATACTTTAGCTTCATATGAAAGCATCTCAAATCTCATCTAGGGCTTTGAATTTTTTTTTTAAATCTTCAAGATGTTCATAAATTAAACATTTTATTTTAGAAAATGCCCTGTGTGAGGTAGTGTAGAAATGCAGGAAATTCGTTTTAAAAGGCTCAAAATTTTCTGGGGGAGGACCCCAACACCCCCCACTATTTCACCCCACCAACATCTCTTCATGCCCCCCCAATCAAAGCAGTCTAGAAACGGCACTGGGATGGAGTTACTGCTTTTAGCCTGATTCCCCAAGCCGATGGCCAGAGTTTAGGGCCTGTATTAGGCATATTTATTTATTGTTTTGTGAAGTATTTTGTACGTCATTGTTTATTGTCGAGTCTACATCACTAGCATGTTCAATAGGCCTGCATTTGAAATGAGTTTGCATTTGAACTTTATTTTTGCACAGTATCCCACCTGCTGTTTCACTCAAGGCATTATAAATTAATTTTGAGATATGACAGTGAGTTGATTGGTATGGAAGACCAAATGTGACAAAATTAAAACAATGAAATCAACAAATAAGCAATTAAATAAAAATCTATTTTTTTATTTTACATCTCATGAAAGGGACAGAGTCAGCTATGATCATTAGTTGCCCAGTCCTCAGATTTCTGCGCGGGCATAGGCCTATATACGGTCATTTTAGTAGTGTATTGATAGGTGCAAACTTCCCCTGACTTCGCTTAATTCTCAAGTAATTTTCACAAAATTGGACTTGTTATAAACATGAGAAATGTCTGCATAACACAGGTTACCTTATTTTCAAATTTCCCAGAACAGCAAGCCTGTTTGTAAAACGCCCTTCTTCTAATTCTTATAGCAAAACTTAATATAGCCTAGGGTTCAAATCCCAGCTCAGGCGTTATGATTCCTCTAAAATCAGCTGATTGTTGTAGCCAATGTTATCTCACTGTGAATGGTATACATGTATTTCCATGAGGGTGTCACATAAGCCTATTCTTCTTACTTTCAAGGGATGGTGTTGGGAGAAATGCGAAAGGAGGCGGAGATTCGCTGCACAGAACATATCTAAGAAATATTATAAAGATAATCTATTAAACCAAAATAACTTGGGAAGAAAACACATTTTTAATTACTTGGATGGCTAGACAGTGGGTTAGGGACACATGTGTAATGTGACAAAATAAAATAAATAAATAAATAAACAATTAAATAAATATCTATTGATTGTTATACATCTCTTATTTATTTTACGTCTTATTTATGTCCACTTATATTTATTTCAAGGTGTATTTCAAATCATATTTATTTCAAGGCGTATTTATTACAAAACGACTCGGCCTATCAGTCAACAAGGGGCAGAGTCTGCTATGATCATTAATTGCACCGCAATAGATATGAAAACCTAGATACCGCTCAGATTTCAGCGCGGCCGCCATAGGCTATAGGCGGTCAAGATCAGCGTATTTTGCTAGTGAAGGCTATTGACAGATGCATGCTTCCTCTGATAAAATATACTATAACTAGCTTAATTCTCAACTAATTTAAGTAACATTTTACTTGTTATAAACGTGAAAAATGTCTGCATAACACAAGTTACGTTATTTCCAAATTTCCCATTAACTATTATATCCTACAGGAGTTGTCAAAATGTTTTTTGTTTTTATAGTAGTAAATTAATTTATAATTTCAGAGAAATATGAATAGGCTACTACTATTGGGACGTCAACAACTACCACTAGGGGGCAACCGTGGATAGTGTAAGCGTAATTGTAAAGGCCCAATAATGAGCCCAAACCCATCGTTTTCTTATCCCAGGACATGGCATTCTGCAGAAATATAGCCCAGCTATAATTAAACAATGTGTGAGCACTGGGTGTTCATTGATTCATTGATTTATGTTTTTTTAACATTATTATTATTATTATGATTATTATGATTATTATTATTATTATTTTGATGTATGGCACTTTTGGTGGATTCAATAAATTAATACAAATATTACAAATAAATCTTGTTAAATGTCTTAACTTATTACTTATTAATAATTAAACAGGTGCTGCATCAGCCAGCCACTCAGCATTACAACTTAAAGGGGGCTATCACTAAATCTATAACATCAAAAATATAGTGGTGGACAGTTGAATAAATATTTCTGCATATGTATTACATTATCCCTCAAGCCAGAAACAAGAGAAAATAGTTGGACCTATCCCTTAGTCTGTAAAACTTTGAACATTTACATACAAATTGCATTCATTTACTAGTTCAATGTGTAAGCAGTGTAAGAAATAAAGTTAATTTGGGTTTAAATGCGTGGACAAATATTATAGGAGAATATAATATATAATATAATATAATATTTACCATTTGGTGGGCACATGGAGCAGGGCTAACTATTTGCTGTATGGAGAAAATAGCAAACACTCTGATATTTATTTTAACTCTCCGTGGTGATATAAGTAACACATTTAAAATGAGTGGTATCCCCCTTCACTGAAAAATTGTGTACTTGATCATACAACCTACCTTCAACCTTCTACCATTTTGTGTCCAATTTGAACAGCCTGCTTTTACATTTTTTATGATTTGGTATTATTGGGCATAAGTAAAGTTGTCCTCCTACCAGGGGGGTTGGGTTTAAAAATAATCTTAACCATCTACAGATCTTGCCTAGGGCTACTAAAAGGCTAGGGCCGGCCCTGCCCGCGCGGTCCTAACTTGGGGAGCACAAACATACAATGCAAAACTTACTGTGCCATACATTGTACTACTCAACTTGAACAGCAACAAGACTAGGCAAGCCTAGCTCAGCCCGGACACATGTATGCAGCCAGTGGGGAACATTTGACAAGGCACGGCGGATATTGTTATGGAGCATGCAGGGCGACGGAGTGCATCTGATTCTCAAAGGTGTGTGTGTCAGTATGTGAGCGGGAGCGAGCGAGGAGGGGAAGCGGATGTAATTTCGTTAGAGTGATGAGCACTATTAAGACGTTACCACTCTGCAAGCTCCAGTTTGCTCCGGTTTATATATTGTGATAAAAATGGACATCGCATTTTTTTTTGTTTAGATACCACATTCATTTAGTTAATATAAATCTATTTTCTTAGCCTATGTGGAGAGTTGAAGTTGTTTTAATGAACTATGAAATTGCCAACCTGTCCAATGTCATCAGTGCCATAGACTGCCCACCCCAGTGAACGTTTTTGCTGGAAAGTCAGTGAAACTCAGTCTTGCGTTCAGGTGAAAAACCAGATAAACTTGATTTAAAAGTGAAAGTTTTTTAACTGGTTAGAATGTAGCCAGACTATATTATAATATCCCGGTACGTAAACCTGAGCTTGATTCTGGTTTTTGCTTTTGCTCAGTGGGACCACAATTAGAACGCGCCAGAGAGATTCTAAAATAAGGTAGCCTATGATTACCCGATTTCAAACCACAACTCACACGCACAGAACCCCAACAAAATTACAAAATGAATAACATTTAATTCCAGGCTGCGATAAAGCAATGCGCTCGCTCATCCGATGCAGACATAGATGTGCAGCTATGCCGCCAATTTAATGTCAATCCATTTTTTATTTTTACTACTTTAACAGTTTGTGTGAGGGGTGATCATGCATTGATGGTACATGTTATCACCTGCTAGGCCTTTAGCTACTTTCCCAGTTCATGACGCCGGTACTGACAATACAAAACGTTTTTTTTCCTTGATTGAACATCTGCTAATAAAACTTCAATTTCAGTGTTGGAATAATTCTTTCCTTTAATTTTTCTGGGCCATTTTGACGAGATATGGACTTTTAAATGGAAGTGACAGCCTCCATATAAGGAGGAATTCATGGGGCCGCTGCGGTGGTACAGCGGTAAAAGGCGCTGACTTTCAGTCAGCGCAGTTGTACTCCGAGGATCGGGGTTCGCGCCCCGGTCCTGCCATTTTCCGAGCATGGCCAGCGCCCTGTGGGAGCAGCAATTGGCGGCTGCTTCCGGGTGGGGGGAGGGCTCGGATGAGAATCGCTACGCAAAATAAGGCCCCGGGCGAGTTGGAATCACGGTCAGGAGCTTGGGGAGTCGCGCCCTGTAGAGGACGTGGCGGCCTCTTTCCTACTACCGGCTGACGGGGTTGTATAGCGGTGGTTCTCTAGCGGTTGCTACACGGGGGGAATTGAAGTAGAATAGGGGTTCAATTGGCTACTAAATTGGGAGAAAATGGGGAAAAAATCAGAAACAAATAAAAAAAAAAAAAAAAAAAAAAAGGAGGAATTCATGGGTGTGGATTTATGCTAATCACAAAATAACGTGGACGCGCTTCGTATATGAATACGAAAAAATCTGCCTTTCCCACACGGTTTGAAGAATCCGGTGTAAATGTTTCATACCAACTCGTTTTGTAAATAAATGTACGTGCATATTTAGGAACTATTCATGAATGAGGCCCATTGCCTGTTATGTGGGTGGTTTAGATCTGATTGGTTGTTTTAATTAACAATTATTTTTCTGCCGCCTTTTTACCATAATTACTCGAAATTTTGGCATGGCAACCCCTGCTTTTAACCCTTTCGGGCATACCAGAGATTGTATAGTAAAGAGATGTGCCCACCACATTAATATCTGGTTTCACCTCTAGGGGCCACTATGAGCACTAAAACTTGGCTAAACAGAGGAGAACGAATGGGGGTCAACTTATGTTTTTTCCAGAAACCCAAATCTATAAGAGATAATAATCTTTTATTGTAAGTTGGTGAAAGACATGAGATAAGAAAATATGTTTTCAACGCACTTAGATTAATGAAATCCTGTACCGTTTAGGAAAAATTTTACTTTTTTCTCTGGTTATGCAAATTTCATGACCGCTTTGGACGTGATACTCAAAAGCAAGATGGGCGGCGCTACAGCCAGCCGGAGTCGTTCGGTAATAACAGCATAAGAACGACAACTGTGTGGACGAACAAAGTACTAGCTAGTACCGGCGGTACATCACCTTGTATCTTATAGACAATCTGGTTTTAACAAGAATCTTCTAGAACAGGGGTGTCCAAACTTTTTTCACTGAGGGCCAGATGGAGAAAAATGATGACTACCACGGGCCACAGGCTATTAGCCTATATATATATATGTGTGTGCGTGTGTGTGTAAAATAAATACAAGTGCGCTCAGACATGTGGCATACAGTTGCCAACATCACTTAGATTTCTATTTAAATTAGGCAAATAGTATAATAGCCTATTAAAAGGCGAGCTTGAAGAGATTTTAATAATTTCACTCACCAGTGTCACTTCTAATGAGAACAGTGTTGTTGTGCCTTGGACTGAAGAATCACTGTGATGTCGGGCGTGAGGTTTGTAGATGCGATTCGCAGGACATCGCAAAGGTGACTGTGTTATCTTTGATCGCAAACGGCTCTTGTTTAGCGTCATCAGGGAAAATGTTTGCTCACATATGTGAGAGTATATCAGAGTGGTAGATCACGTCCCCATATTCTGTATCCATTTCAGACAGGAATGCTCGAAATTCTCTGTGATTGAGTGCTTTCGCACAAATTATGTTAATAGTTTTCACGACTGTATTCATGACATCGCCCAGTTTCGTGACTTTAGCGCATAATGCTTCCTGGTGTATAATACAGCAATTGAATAGAAAAGAAACAACGGAGCTTTGTCTGATATTTGCGCCTTGATGTTAGCTGATAAATCCTCGATTTGCCGGCCCACTGTGTTTCTCGCAACACTAACATTGCAGAAGTATTGTTTCTTTTCTGGGCATACAATCTCCACAATTTAAATCACAATAAAATCACCCTCTACAAAGGCCTTTCCATACTTCGCTATTAGCTTAGCCACCTCGTAGCTAGCCCTGGTAGCATTCTGCTGCGTTTGCTTAGCACGAAAAAACTGGGTTTGTTGCAATGATAGGCTTGTCGCCAACTGCTTTGATTTCTCTTCTCTGGCTGCTCCAGTATATGCCTTAAAAGACGCATTATGTTTCGTTTCATAATGTCTCTTAACGTTAAATTATTTTCATCAACGCTACTGATTCCTGGCAAATTAAACACACACTTGCCTCTGTACTCTGAAAAAGTATTAATTTTGCCATCGTAGCTGGAATTTCCTACATTCACTATCCACCTTTCGATTCTTTGCAGTCGCCATGTTGATAAGAACACGATTTGTAGGCTACAGGAACGTTGGCTAGCTAATGCTTAAGATAATTTTTTGTTTGGGGGGGCGCAAACTGCTGATCTGTTTTTAGAGTTGGGCTTTTTTATACTGCCCCCCTAGTGTTAAAAAAACAACAGCATTTTTTTTGGTCATTTGTAGCAGCGGGCCAGATTTAATAATTCTTCTGAAATGTCTCGAGGGCCGCTTTAAAACGCTTCAAGGGCCGCAATTGGCCCGCGGGCCGTAGTTTGGACACCCCTGTTCTAGAAGCTTCTAGAGAATATCTGGTTTTACCGAGCAAGCAAGAGCTACTAGCTAGTTGGCTACAGCCAAACAGGATGGGATTATTGACTGAAGAATAATCATGAACCGGCGAACTCATCAATATTGTGTAGCATCAATGGAAATGTTTTGAAAGTGAGATCATAACCATCGATTGCATGTCGACTTATAATTATGTATTCATTATAAGCATTAGGCCGTGTAATATTGCCAGTTATGTGAAAATATTTGCAATGGACTGTGATGATAATTTTACAGCATTTAGCTCCATTCACCTCCATGGATTTTTCCAGATTCTACACAGTTTAGCTGTGCCTCAGCACTGCCCCCTGATGCTCAAAGAATGCCATTGCACTTATTTTGCGTTACACTGCACAGTCATTGGCAAGGCTGTCTTTCTCTATGGGCTTTTCGCGAGTACCATCACAAATATGTGATCATTCCAGAACTGGCCTAAAAACGTACCATCACAAATATGTGATTAGAACGTATCATTAGAATGTCGTCACAAGGGTGACTGCAAACATAACAATAGATCCATTTCTTGTTTGTAAACAAAAGAGGATGCGCGTGCAACCTTGGGGCAAAAAGTGTATCACGTTGACAGGCTATCGCAATGCGGCAGGCGTGATCATCAACGATTTAACGCATCTAGTTTTGTTTCTGGTTCTTTTATTTCACTTTCATCTTGCTTGGCAAAGCTGTACTATAGCTAGCGTTAGTTGGATTACAACTTTTCTGTACGTTGACTTGTTTTGTTGTAAGCTAGCATCTAGTTGTATTTACGTTATAAATGAATGCAAGCTAACCGTCATAAACTGTAAATGTATTTATATCTTGAGCTAGCAGAAAGCGCTTGCGCAAAAACCACCACAAACCTGGTCAAAAGTCATGTCGCAGTTGTTTACATGTTATTTTAACGGCGCATATATGTGCGTCTACATAGGCGTGTACACATCGCGTGTACACCCTCCTGTCTGTTACACACAGGGGCGCGCACAAGCATGACTAAAAATATCAAGATTACAATGTGAAATATTATTATTGTGTGGGCTATATCAAAAAATGCATAATAATAAAAGGGTCCATAGGTCCACATAAGACCACATACCTGTCCCTCAGCGAAGGGGAATGCATTTTTTTTTCCAGCCCACTCCATCAACATCCAGGCGATGTGCGATGGTATGTGTAAGGTTACATGTATAGACTATTCGCAATTATCCTGGATCAAGCTATGACTTAGCCTATATTTACCAATAATTTCTGTAATCTTCTGCTGATATCAAGCCTAATGCGCGAATTGTCATTTTACGCCGAATGCGTGAATTGTCATTCAATGGAAAACATGCGCACTGCAATAGACGGACATTTGATTTCTGAAAATGCGCTTCAGATGTCATTACAATACAGCTCTTCTGAGACGGGTGTGTGCGGGTTGGACCCGTAATGCACGACTCAGAACACTGACGTAATAATAAACGCCCGCAAGGGCTTTATTATGGGGAAATCCAAAAACGTAGTCACACAAGCAAAGTCCAAAAACCAATAAATTCAGCCAGACCAAAGATACAGTACCGAGGGAGAAGGCAGTCTCGAAGTCGGTATCCATGCAAGAGTTCGTTAACCAGAGTAGCTGTCAGCGGAGCAGAAGTACAAAACGGAAAAAGCAAAGTTCGTAGTCGTGGGGCGAAGCAGGAGTCAGACCGAAGTCCTATCCACGGGGCAGAGGTACAAACAGACAGCAGGCAAAACTCGTGGTCAAAAACAGGCAGTGGAAACAATAGGCAGGCAGTAACGATGGTCAATAAACAGGCTAGATCAATAACGGTGGTCAAAACAATGGAAAAACGCTCAAGAGTGACAATAGTAAACTAAGGCAACAATTTCGCAATGAACAGACATGAACACTGAGCTTAAATGCAGGTGTAGACAGGTGCAAACATTTATCTTGAGAGCAGCAGGAAATTCACAACAGCTTGAGAAAATGAGACACGTAACGAGGCAATTAGTAAATCGTTAGTAGTTAACCTATCCTGACCTAGCGTTAGTAAATTAGTAATCAACATTCATGAGAAACGTAAGGTAAACATGAACACATGGTTAGATAGTTAGTATTACCCAATCCTGATCTAATGTTAGTATATTAGTAACTAGACAAGGGAGAATGAAACAATTACGGAAGCGTGAGTGACAGCAAGAGAAGAAACAGCATGAACGCAAGGCTGCGGAAAAACATGGAAATATGTATGCAAACAATGAACTGCATCGTAACATAAACAGAAAATAAACTGTGACAAACACTAAACATGAAACATGGCATAAACATGACAGAAACGTAACATCTTCATCTAGGCCTCCAGTCTTATAAGTAAATAGAATGGTTTTGACTGAAAAAAGTTCAAAACCTTGTCCAGTGAATATTGCATTTATTGTTTTTCAAATAGCCTAGGCTACAGTCCCTGGGATTCGCTATGCATAAGGTTTTTTCGATAGCCTACGGTTAAAAAATGGAGATAAATTTCACCATGTTAACAGTATTTTTGCCTTATTCTTCATCCTTCATATTTTTTAAGTTACAGTGGCCAGGCTTCCATACTCTCAGCTTATTAAAACCCCAGCTGATTTCACTTGTTATACCATAACTGAACAAAACGATTTTAAAGAGAACAATTTGTTCACAATTCATTTTAATGCCATTCTCTGCATGTGCTCTTCATGCAGGAGCAGGTCTGTTTCGCCTGCTGTAAATTGCACTTTGCGGTCTTCCCAGAAAAGTGGACTTGTTTTTAAAGCATTAAGCTGCTAGTAAAATGCGTTGGTCACATTTCCCTATGCAGGACATTATAAAACAAGGGAAGATATGCATGGTTGCCAACCTGACAGCTTTATTGTATTTAGTGTCATCATTAAGGCAAAATAATGGTATTTATGTTATTAGCCTAATCAATATTAGAATGCAGGTAATGAACTTCGGATGAAGCTTGAACTTCGAGAACTCCATGAGAACAGCTTCATGGAATTGATGTTTGACAATGCTTCATTGCATAATCAAACGAAATTCGTTAAACAAGCAGGCTAATTAGGCATTTTCTAAGGTGAGACAGAAGCCATTGGTAGCTTATTCTCAGCTGTTGCAGGTGCTTTTAACTAAATTTAACTGGATACATTTTCGAAAATAACAGCGCTGTTGGGAATTACCGGGAACCTGTGCCGGTACAAATGAGCATTTGCTGTTTTCCCCTTGCTTACTGTACTATATACAGTACCTGATGCACTTTCGATTTAGAAGACACCCAATCTTTTTCTCCAAAATTTCTCGTATAAATATGTTTAAGAAACCAAGTACTTACCAGTATATTCAACTACAGCTGTTTTCTGATTAACCCTGAAGAGTTTATCTCGTTACATTTCGCCAAAGTATAGTCGACATTTCCACAGTGACCACCTATCGCACTTAGGGCTGAAATACTTTGCTGTTGTTAAAAAACGTATTTAAATACATTAGGCTACTTATTTTATGGTTATTAGGTATATATTGTATGTGACTATTCTGAAATAAATATATTCTGTTGCAAATTTCTGAATGATACAGCTTCTTCAATTCAAACTTTAAACCATGGATGTGCAGGGAATATTTTTTGAGATATTGACATTTAAATTAAACTAGTAGAAACTAGGGGGAGATTGCCTCTGGAGCCTGGAGGGCCAAAGTAAATGGAGTTAGACATATCCACAGTTGTTCATTCATGATTTTTGGGTGCTACAACTTGTACTCTGCGACCTTCTAACTTACCTCTCAATGTATCCATGGCAGTATACAGTCGGTTCACGTAGCTTAGCCATAGCCGTATAGCTTGCGTGTTAGCAGAGTTGTTTCTCGTACCGTAGCTTAAGCTTGTTTTCCGTCGTAACCATCAAACCAAAGCCGTGTTCACCTATGTTTTTCCACGCAAACCAGGTCCTCGGTACTGTAGAATTCAAGCAGGTCATTATTCCAAGTCTTATTTTTTTAACGTTATTCCAGAAGAGAAGCAGCCGCGTCATTGAATTCTGTTCACCTCGTATGCCACCAACAAAACAAAGTCACTCGCCAAAAAGTTTTAAAAAGACCACAATGCGTTGCCACCAGCGTAAGACGCTTATTTCTCTGGACAACAGGAAAGCACAGCACAATGAATGGCAGCTTAATTTCTTTTTGGTTTTCTTTCCGTTTTCCCGGGACCAACAACAACACAACTTATTCCTTTCTCTTCTCCCACCTCTGCCCTTGCGCAGTAGTATTTGTCATTAAACATAATTTAAACCTTCACATAACATACATTGGGAAAAAAAAAAATATATTATAGGCTAACGTAATTGTGGTCCCATAACCTGCCTACCTCTGGTGGCTACACATTGTTATTTGAGGGTCGTCTCAGAGCATGTGGGACAGTTTGTGCTTGATGATGTTTGTGCTCAAAATAATGCTGCATGTAAGTGAAAGGAGCTCATAGAGCTCAATTGTTTTGTTTATTTCACTTAAAACTAATCCCTTTCTGTCTCACACACAGAATTACCCCTCTTAAGCATCCCAGCTGTGATCTGTCATGCAGTAGCTGGATATTTACTCCTGATGACAAACATACAGGTAAACACATTACAGTCACTCTGTTACACACATACAGGTAAACACAGTGCAGTCACTCTGTTACACACATACAGGTAAACACAGTGCAGTCACTCTGTTACACACATACAGGTAAACACATTACAGTCACTCTGTTACACACATACAGGTAAACACAGTGCAGTCACTCTGTTACACACATACAGGTAAACACATTACAGTCACTCTGTTACACACATACAGGTAAACACAGTGCAGTCACTCTGTTACACACATACAGGTAAACACAGTGCAGTCACTCTGTTACACACATACAGGTAAACACAGTGCAGTCAGTCTGTTACACACACATACAGGTAAACACAGTGCAGTCAGTCTGTTACAAACATACAGGTAAACACAGTGCAGTCACTCTGTTACACACATACAGGTAAACACAGTGCAGTCAGTCTGTTACAAACATACAGGTAAACACAGTGCAGTCACTCTGTTACACACATGCAGGCAAACACATACAGTGAAAGGAGGGAGAACACAAAGATCGGTTTCCAGGGCACGGAGGTGAGTAGAGGAGGTGGTAGTGGAGGAAAGGAGTATTCAGTCGGGGGCCGACAATACACCGATTTGAAGCCTGTTCTGTAAACAGTGTGAGATCAGTTTTCACAAAAAGTACCATAAAAAGTAAACAAACCACTTACATTTTAATGCAATCCCGGCGTCACTTTCCTGCTGCCATCTGCGTTTGTTTGGTGATGGAATACGATGGCAAGCTGCATGCCATATTTAAGAGACCAAAGTGTTAATTTAGCCTACTTTCTGAATAGTATACTCCTGAACATACTTAGTGAAAATGCGGAAATAAGTATTTCATCTGGGTATTTTTTAGTACACTCAATTTTCTGAAATTTCCTGTATGTAACAGCTTTTTAAAAAAGTGTACTCAACTAGCATAGTCATTAGTAGGCAAGTGCGCTGATTTGGACACAACCTAGGGATTCATTCCAATCTTTGTATCCTTTTCTCGCTCCTTAGCTCCACCCAACGGAGGATGCGAGGAAAGGATGATTAGATATGAGGACGGAAGAATTGAGGCAACATGCATGAGTCAAATGGAACGTCTTTGCTCAATCAAGCGCCATATTATGTTTATGCGCTTAAATATAATCCTTTTTAGCCTCTTTTTTCATGAATAAACTTGGCTTTTGTTAGTTACAGTCAAGCCAGAAAGTCTGCACACCCCTTTCACCTTCTCCACGTTTTATTACGTTACAGACTTATACTACAATAGATTGAGTTCATTTTTTGCCTCAAACATCTACACACAATAGCCAATAATGACGAAGTGAAAACAGGTTTTTAGAAAATATGCAATTTTATTTTACTGACAAAAATAGGTTATTTAGGGGTTACATATCTGTACACACCCTTAGCCTAATACTTGGTTGCTGCATCTTTGGCAGCGATTACAACTTCAAGGCATCTTGGGAAAGAAGCTACGAGCTTGGCACACTTGTTTCTGGACATTTTTGCCCATTCCTCTTGGCATATTCTTGCAAGCTCCGTCAGGTTGGATGGGGAGCATCGGTACACAGACTTTCTCCGAAGCCACTCCTTTGTTTTCTTGGCTGTGTGCTTCGGGTCGTTGTCATGTTGGAAGGTAAACCTTCGCCCCAGTCTGAGGTCCAGAGCGCTCTGGAGCAGGTTTTCTTTAAGGATCTCGGTGTACTTAGCTGCATTCATCTTTCCCTCTATCAGTACTAGTCGCCCCGTTCCCGCAGCTGAAAAACATCTCCACATCATGATGCTGCCACCGCCATGCTTCACTGTAGGGATGGTATTAGCCAGGTGATGAGCGGTGCCTGGTTTCCTCCAGACGTGACGCTTGGTATTCAGGCCAAAAAGTTGGTTTCATCAGACCATAGAATCTTGATTTTCATGGTTTGAGAGTCCTCTCGGCCCCTTTTGGCAAACTCCAAGCAGGCTGTGATGTGCCTTTTACTAAGGAGCGGCTTCCGTCTGGCCACTCTACCATAAAGGCCTGATTAGTGGAGTGCTACCTGGATCGTTGATCTTCTGAAAGGTTTTCCCATCTCCACAAGGATACGCTGGAGCTCTGTCAGAGTGACCCTCGGGCTCCTCCTCACCTTCCTGGCCAAGGCCCGTCTTCCCCGATTGCTCAGTTTGGCCGGGCGGCCAGGTCTAGGAAGATTCTTGGTGGTTCCAAACTTCTTCCATTTACGAATGATGGTGGCCACTGTGCTATTTGAGACCTGTAAAGCTGCAAAGATTTTTCCGTACCCTTCTCCAGAGCTATGCCTTGACACAATCCTGTTTCTGAGGTCTGCAGATAATTCCTTTGACCCCATGGCTTGGAGTTTGCTCTGACATGCACTGTCAACTGTGGGATCTTATATAGGCAGGTGTTGATCCCCAATCATGTCCAATCAATTGAATTTATCACAGGTGGACTCTAATTAAGTTGTAGAAACATCTGAAGCAGCATCAGTGGAAACAAAATGCACCTCAGCTCACTTTTGGGTGTCATATCAAAGGGTGTGCACACTTGTGTACATATGATATTTTACATTTAGTTTTTTAATAAATTTACACAAATGTCTAAAAACCTGTTTTCACTTTGTCATTTTGGGCTATTTTGTGTAGAACTTTGAGACACAAAATGAACTCAATCTATTGTAGAATATGTCTGTAACGTAATAAAACATGGAGAAGGTGAAACGGGTGTGCAGACTTTCCGGCTTGACTGTATCGAGAATGAGAGTCATTATGGATTAACGCTTTATAATAAATGGAAAAGAATGGTAAAATTGCATTTGTGCCTGCGTATACCCGTGAAATGGCTTTGGAAAGTGGTGGATAATCGATTTCTGGGTCAGGCGAGGAAAGAGGAGAAGAGGACGGCTAAAATAAGCGATTGGAATCCTCCCTAGGTATTATGCCCCCTCCAGCCCTCAACGTAGCACTCAACAGTGGGGGACGAGTCATTTTGGTAAAAGGCTTTATCCCCGGCCTCCTATGGGCGGTACCCCCTACAGAATAATGACTCGTCACGAATCTACAATTTATTAAATGATATCGGACAATTCATTTAAATCATTTTATTAATTAAATCATATTTGACAAACAATTTATTAAGTGAAGTCAACTTTATTTATAAAGCACGTTTAAAAACAACCAATGTTGACCAAAGTGCTGTACAGTGTCAAAGTGCAAATAAATAGCGAAATTAAAAGGTATCCGACAAACATGCCGCAAATTCACACTCACAGACTTCAGAAGAATGCTCTGCAGCTAGCAATGCCCTTTTTATTCTTATTCTTGATTTCCTGTTTCCTTTAAGCTCAGGGCAATAAAACCCAATGTAGTTAAATTGTATAACTTCAGATTTATATGCAATACTTGCGTCTTGATGATGCTGTTGTTGGTATAAATATGATTGTAATCCAAAAAGGCTCCATTCATTTGAAAGCTACTCAGCTGTAGTTGTTTTCTTCCGCATACCGAAATTCCATTGAAAATCTGTCCAATCTGAGGTTTGAGCAAAACAATTAATGGATCAACATACCTATTTTTCTGAGCAGCGATTGGATCAACATACCTGTTGTTATCTGAGCAGCGATTGCAACTGAATCTAGTTCATAGAGGTAGACTATCTAGGTAGACTTTTTTAAATAATATGTTTCGTAATATTTGCTTGTGTTCCCCCAAGGTTGCCAATTTATTTGGCTCCCACCGATCCTTCATCACAACACTATACTGTGGAATATTTGACTCCTCTCCGGTGACTGTACTCATTATCAAGGTAAGACCTTTTTTCAAAGGTGATTTTCAAATTCAAACCCTAAAGCAATAACTCGTTGGGTAGGAAGAATCCATCACTTTGGAATATGGCTTGTTCAGTTTCAATATTTCAAAATATGATCACATTCAAAAACTTCAAGCAAGCCTCTCTGTCAGCTAAAGGGACCGTTATATCTTCAGAAGATAATCAGACCCTACAAACCAGCTAGACCCCCCCCCCCCCCATTCCGCTACCTCTGGGCGTCTGGCACCCCCCCCCATTAAGATATCACTGTGAACTTTAGTGAAAAATCTTTGATTGTGACTTTATTCATCAAAAATGGTATACAGTTGAGTATAGCCGGAATGTCTCTCCCTCAGGTTCTGTATGAAAATGGGATCTCTTTGCGCTCCTCCTTTCTCTTCATGGCGGCCAGCAGTGTCATCTACCTCCTCCAAACTTTCCTCCTCCTGCCCAAGACTCACATCCCCTACCCTCTGCCTGAGGGCTACACTTATGGGTATAAACTACAACTCCCACACTGCACATACATTCATTAAGCCTATCACTACCCACTGCCTGAGGGCTACATTAATATGAATAAACTACAACTCCCACGCACTGGACGTTCTGGCTGAAGCGACTGTTTATCAGAGCATCTGATTATTCTAATTGAAAAAAATGGCTGAAGAGGCTTATTGTCCTTCGTAAGTGAATGGATTGATGTGTACTCTATGACACTCAAACCACAGAGCGCTGAAATCAGAGCAGATTTTCAGAGTGAATTCATGAACCTAAGCCTATCACTGCCTAGTTCTTGAGTGCTACACTCTCAAAATGTTGGTCAGTAGGTCACAGTGCTCAGCTATTTGCACCACCATTGTGCAAATAGATCTGCACAATGGTGGTGCTTGGAGTTCCTCTACCCAATTTCTGGTATGTGAATGAATATCCATAGACCTCTTCCAAATAAGTAATTTTCTGTTTGGGGCAATGAAAGCAGAAGAAAGCCTAATGTAATTTGTACCAAATATCACTGACTGCTTCCTGACAGAATGAGCTGCTATAGCCAATCCAACAGCATGGCGCAGGAAGGGGCGGGACTACAAAAGGCCAATGGGAATGTGCAGAAGAAGAGAGAGATATATACTATCACCTCTCAGTCAAGAGACTCACAGCCATCCCAAAGATCAGCAGTGAATGGTGAGTGTTTTCTGCCATTTTGGTTTCTGACTTTCTGGCTCACACAGATGGCAGGGGAAGGTGGTAGACAGACCTGCTAGGCCCAAGTGTGTAGTGTGGGTTCAACTCTCACCTCCAAAAGAGCTGCACCTGTGTGTCAGAGGAGATTAGGGACATGGCGCCTCATTCATGAAACGTGAGCAGAACTAATTTGTGCGTAAATCTTTCGTATTAGCAATTTTGCTCGTATTCATCAAAGTTTTCGTATCTGAGATTTGTTCGTATATATTAACACATTTTATACCTGCTCAGGACCACGCGTACCACATTCTTAAATTCAGAATGGCCATAAATACAGTTTCTGAATTAGAATATTTATTTATTTTTATTTTCTGTTAAATTCACAAGACTAAATGTAGCCTTTCAAACTAGAGTGCGGATCGGGCCGCATATTTCTGTCCGAACCCGACCGAGCCCGAGATAGTAGTAACCGAGCCCGACCCGAACCCGACAGGAATTCTGCTTTTTATGTCCGAACCCGACCCGAGCCCGACGCAGTTAATGTAAGGCACTGAAGCGCTGACATTGTGTTTCCCTGTCACGCAGTTGTTGTTACCATGGTTACAGCTTCTCTGTTTAGTGGTCACTGGGCACCTAAATGACCGTCAAAAGGCATTGTTTTATTGGTAGATAACAGATACACACACAATATTCGGTATCATTTTTATTTATTTCACACTATATTTTCACCAAAAACAACTTGAAGCACCATGTGAAGTAAGCTAACCCATCCTAATTAGTACAGTAATACCTTGACATACAAGTTTAATTCATTCCGTGACCGAGCTCGTAACTCGGTTTACTCGTATATTAAATCAATTTTCCCCATTGAAATTAATTTAAATACCATTAATCCGTTCCAGCCCCCCCAAAAACACCCTAATTTCTTTGTTACGTAGTTATAAAAATGAGAAATGTATTTATAAATAATAAATAATTAATACAAAACCTAATACAAAGATAATAAATTCAGAATTTTTCGGAAATGCGAATGCAATTTCCGAAATTGCATTCGCAATGCTCCGCTTGCTCGGCTCGTAACTCGGGTCTAGGCTCGTAAGGCGAAGCAAGAATTTGTCCGAGCAACGGCTCGTAACTCGGAATAATCGTAAGTTAGTGCACTCGTATGTCAAGGTTTTACTGTAGTTCAAAAGTAAAATAGTTGTTCGGCCGCCGTGACCGAGCCCGACCCGAGCCCGAACGTCATTTTAAAAGTTTAGTCCGAACCCGGCCCGACCCGTCGGGTCCCGTCGGGTCCCGTCGGGTTCGGGTCGGGTATCCACCCTCTATTTCAAACGCACAGATGCTAATGTAATAAATAACGATTGATTTCTAGTGCCACCATCAGGCCAAACCTTAAATCTGTGATCTATATATCTTGAAAAGTAATGGTTGGATTGCCATGAAATTTACTGTGCATGTTCATTTTTCCAAGAGGAAGACATCAATTGATTTTGGTGACCCCATGAGCTTTCTTCTGGCACCACCATCAGGCGAAACTTAAAATTTGTGATCAAATATCTTGAAAAGCAATGCCTGGATTACCATTACATTTGCTCTGAACATCAATTGTCCGCAGAAGAAGATACCAGTTGATTTTAGTGCCACCATCATTTTCTCTGAAATACTCTGGCACTTCTGTAAAATCTCTCTCTCTCTCTCTCTCTCTCTCTCTCTCTCTCAGAACCCAGTCTTAGGAGCTGTGTCCTGTCCTGGGCTTTCCTGTCCAACCTGCTCTGGATCTCTATTACCCGGTTCAATTTTAACTTTTTCCCTGTGACTCTCAACCCCATGATCAACCACCTGGCAGATGGAAACCCCATCCTTGGTACATTGAGTTTTATTCTATCTACTACATCATATACCTCCTGAACTGTCAGTGACGTGAAATTTCCGAAACCGCACATTGCCCCAATTTTTACAAATATTAAAATAAATCTAAGCCTGATATCACCACATTTGCGACACTGCTATAGGGGGTGACTTCATTTGCGACACTGCTATAGGGGGTGACTTCATTTGTGAAACTGCTATAGGGGGTGACTTCATTTGCGACACTGCTATACTGGGTGACTTCATTTGCGACACTGCTATAGGGGGTGACTTCATTTGCGACACTGCTATATTACTATTATGATTTTTTTTTCCTCATTTTAGAATACCATCTAAACCGAGTCTCTGATACTGTAGTGGAATTAACATGATATAATAATTGTGAAATGGCTATTGCTCGTCTCACTTGACAACTTATATAATATAGAGTATTTTACATTTACGCTTAACCAGCCCTGTCCGATAGCCCCCTCTGCTTCTCAGTCTCACCTGTAGTAGCAGTTTATTTAGATAAATGTAATTTCCACCTCCTCTGCCTGCCGATTTCAGCCCCTTGTCTTTCTCCTTCTTCATCCTCTCCTTACTTGGTGTGCTTGCTAGGCTATAATGAAGATACTTATCAGCATAATGCCAATGGCTAGCTACAGATTCATTTTCATTTAACTACTATTAGACTGCATTGTAGCTATGGCTATATCTATTGCTCATATAGCTAGCTAGAATGAGTTAGCCAACACCATGATCAATAATACATTATAATTTTATTCTGGGCACTTAGCAGGTTGCTCTAATATAAGCAAACAACACAGACAACACATTTTTTATTTGCCACTTTCTATTTATATTTCTGTATTATCATTTTGCTTCAGTTCACAAAAACTCAACTTACTGTTTCGGATATGATGAGTTCGCTATTTTGACGTGGCTATTTCTGCAAAGGTAGGCAAGCAAGGCAACTGCTGTAACTAGGCAATGTGGTTTTTAAATTTTGTCTACAACCTGCTGAGGCTCTTGACTCAGGTTTTGTGGCCGAAATAGTAATTCTGTTTTACCAATATAATAATTTTGTGAAATAAAACAGGGGCACTTTGGTCAATGAGAGGGGCAGTGGCTCAAGCAACCAGAGCACCGTGTTCTGCACGTTTCTGTGAACTATCTATGCAGCACTGTATTACCCCTCTCTCTCAGTGCAGTGTTAATGTACTGTACTGTATTATTATTAATCCTTTATTTAAACAGGTAGTCTCATTGAGATCAGGATCAAGAGAGACCTGTGTACAAGACATATACAGTTTAGGCATAGACAGACGCACAAATAATTCACAGACACACATTTAACATTTTTTTTCACAATTAAGAAAAGCATTTACAAATATGATTGCAAATACATAAGTACAACCTTTTAAAATGTTCAAGTGAAATATGAGAATGTAAGTTCATATTTCTTTGGAGCTCATTTAATTTGTAAGCAGCAGAGTATTTAAACCCACAATTTTCCAAATTCAGTGTGAATAAGAGGTACAGCTAATGTTAAAATGTCCTGAGAACTCACATTGTAAGTGCTGTATTTAAATGTAACAAGAGAGCGGAGGTAACTAGGCAGTTTTTGCAGTAAAGCCTTATAAATAAACAACATACAATGCTGCTCCCTTCTGTTTGTTAAGGAGGACCATCCCACCTTTTCGTATAAGATTCAATGGTGAGTGAGAAATGTATCACCTGTGATGAAGCGCAGCGCACTGTGATATACGGAGTCAAGAGGCTTTAAGGTGGAGGGAAAAGCATGCATATATACAAATCCAATTTTGACATTCGGTTTGCTTGATAGGTGCTTCACATTGGTTTTAAAAGTGAGTCTGATATCCAGCCAGAGTCCCAAGTATTTATAACATTCAATAGTTTTAATTTCAGAACCCTGAAGGGTTTGGATATGGGCAGTAGGCTGGATACTCTTTGGTGACCAAGAGAATAGCATACATTTAGTTTTGCCAAAATTTCAAATAAGTTTGATGAGAGCGATCTGAAATGTATCAAAAGCAGACTGTAGATTTGCAATGGCCGGATTAATAGAAGAACCGGTAACATATAAAATAATGTCATCTGCATGAAAATGTACATTACAACTTGGGGTGGCAGAGATGATATTGTTTATATACAGGTGCAGCTCAAAAAATTTGAATATCGTGAAAAAGTTCAATATTTTTTGTCACTCATGTCAGAAAGTGAAACTCATATATTATATAGATTCATTACACATAGAGTGAAATATTTCAAGCCTTTGTGTCTCAGAAAATTAGAATATTACATAAGATCAATAAAAAAGGATATTTTAAACAGAAATGTCAGCCTTCTGAAAAGTATGTTCATTTCTATGCACTCAATACTTGGTTGGGGCTCCTTTTGCATGAATTACTGCATCAATGCGGCGTGGCATGGAGGCGATCAGCCTGTGGCATTGCTGAGGTGTAATGGAAGCCCAGGTTGCTTTGATAGCGGCCTTCAGGTCGTCTGCATTGTTGGGTCTGGTGTCTCATCTTCCTCTTGACAATACCCCATAGATTCTCTATGGGGTTCAGGTCAGGCGAGTTTGCTGGCCAATCAAGCACAGTAATACCATGGTCATTGAACCAGCTTTTGGTACTTTTGGCAGTGTGGGCAGGTGCCAAGTCCTGCTGGAAAATGAAATCAGCATCTCCATAAAGTTTGTCAGCAGAAGGAAGCATGAAGTGCTCTAAAATTTCCTGGTAGATGGCTGCGTTGACTGTGGACTTCAGAAAACACAGTGGACCAACACCAGCAGATGACATGGCACCCCAAATCATCACTGACTGTGGAAACTTCACACTGGACCTCAAGCAACGTGGATTCTGTGCCTCTCCACTCTTCCTCCAGACTCTGGGACCTTGATTTCCAAATTAAATGCAAAATTTACTTTAATCTGAAAAGAGGACTTTGGACCACTGAGCAACAGTCCAGTTATTTTTCTCCTTAGCCCAGGTAAGACGCTTCTGACGTTGTCTCTGGTTCAGGAGTGGCTTGACACGAGGAATGCGACATTTGTAGCCCATGTCCTGGATTCGTCTGTGCGTGGTGGCTCTTGATGCACTGACTCCAGCCTCAGTCCACTCTTGTGAAGCTCCCCCAAATTCTTGAATGGATTTTGCTTGAAAATCCTCTCAAGGCTGCGGTTATCCCTGTTACTTGTGCACCTTTTCCTACCACACTTTTTCCTTCCACTCAACTTTCTATGAATATGCTTGGATACAGCACTCTGTGAACAACCAGCTTATTTAGCAATGACCTTATGTGGCGGGTGTCAATGACTGTCTTCTGGACATCTGTCAAGTCAGCAGTCTTCCCCATGATTGTGTAGCCTACTGAACCAGACTGAGAGACCATTTAAAGGCTCAGGAAACCTTTGCAGGTGTTTTGAGTTAATTAGCTGATTAGAGTGTGACACCATGAGTTTCCAATATTGAACTTTTTCACAATATTCTAATTTTCTGAGACACTGAATTTGGGTTTTCATTAGCTGTAAGCCATAATCATCAAAGTTACAAGAAATAAAGGCTTGAAATATTTCACTCTATGTGTAATGAATCTATATAATACATGAGTATCACTTTCTGAAATGAGTGACAAAAAATATTGAACTTTTTCACTATATTCTAATTTTTTTAGCTGCACCTGTATATGGTGAATACAAGAGGACCAAGAATGGACCCTTGTGGTACACCTATACTAACGTTAAGGGAACTTGACTTGGAACCATTGGAAACTACTGCCTGAGTTCTACCTGAGGGATAGTCATAAAACCAATTAATTAACTGTTCATCTACTCCAATTGAGCATAGTCTTTCCAGTAAAATACCATGATCGACTGAATCAAATGCTTTAGATAGGTCTATAAAAAGGTCTATTACCCCTTTGTCTCGGTGTAGTGTTAATGTACTGTACTGTATTACCCCTCTCTCTCAGTGCAGTGTTAATGTACTGTACTGTAGTACCCCTCTCTCTCAGTGTAGTGTTAATGTACTGTACTGTATTACCCCTCTCTCTCAGTGCAGTGTGAATGTACTGTACTGTATTACCCCTCTCTCTCGGTGCAGTGTTAATGTACTGTACTGTATTAACCCTCCCTCTCAGTGCAGTGTTAATGTACTGTATTGTATTACCCCTCTTTCTCAGCGCAGTGTTAATGTACTGTACTGTATTACCCCTCTCTCAGCGCAGTGTTAATGTACTGTACTGTATTACCCCTCTCTCTCTCAGTGCAGCGTTAATGTATTGTACTGTATTACCCCTCTCTTTCAGCGCAGTGTTGATGTACTGTACTGCATTACCCCTCTCTCAGCGCAGTGTTAATGTACTGTATTAACCCTCTCTCTCAGTGCAGTGTTAATGTACTGTACTGCATTACCCCTCTCTCTCTCTCAGTGCAGTGTTAATGTACTGTACTGTATTACCCCTCTCTCTCTCAGTGCTGTGTTAATGTACTGTACTGCATTACCCCTCTCTTTCTCTCAGTGCAGTGTTAATGTACTGTACTGTATTACCCCTCTCTCTCTCTCAGTGCAGTGTTAATGTACTGTACTGCATTACCCCTCTCTCTCTCTCAGTGCAGTGTTAATGTACTGTACTGTATTACCCCTCTCTCAGTGCAGTGTTAATGTACTGTACTGTATTACCCCTCTCTCTCTCAGTGCTGTGTTAATGTACTGTACTGCATTACCCCTCTCTCTCTCTCAGTGCAGTGTTAATGTACTGTACTGTATTACCCCTCTCTCTCAGTGCTGTGTTAATGTACTGTACTGCATTACCCCTCTCTCTCTCTCAGTGCAGTGTTAATGTACTGTACTGTATTACCCCTCTCTCAGCGCAGTGTTAATGTACTGTACTGTATTACCCCTATCTCTCAGCGCAGTGTTAATGTACTGTACTGTATTACCCCTCTCTCAGTGCTGTGTTAATGTACTGTACTGTATTACCCCTCTCTCAGTGCTGTGTTAATGTACTGTACTGTATTACCCCTCTCTCGCAGTGCAGTGTTAATGTACTGTATTGTATTACCCCTCTCTCGCAGTGCAGTGTTAATGTACTGTACTGTATTACCTCTCTCCCACAGTGCAGTGTTAATGTACTGTACAGTATTACCCCTATGTCAGTGTAGTGTTAATGTACTGCATTACCCCTCTTTCTCAGTGCAGTGTTAATGTACTGTATTGTATTAACCCTTAATGTACTTCATTAACTCTCTTACAGTGAGCAGGTACACCAATGTCTTTGCCATTGCACAGTTCTGTGGGGTTTTCTGTGCGCCCTGGAATGGACTAATCATGGACAGAAACAAAGGGAAGCAGCGAGCCCCAGGTGAGTACAGGTATTACCTGAGCCCCAGATGAGTACAGGTATTATATGAGCCCCAGGTGGGTACAGGTATTACTTGTGAACAGCTGAAATAAAACCAGAGTAATGACTAGAAACAGGGGCGTCACCACAGATATATGTTTAGGGGGGCTAAGGCTACTAGGGGGGTCTGGGGGCATGCACCCCCAGGAGAATCTTTTTCAAAAAAGCAGTCACAAAATAGTTGTTCCCCATGAGTTTTGACAGCAGAAATAAGCCTAAAATCAATAAATAATTTAGTTGTTGCAAAGAATTGTTTTTAAATTGCTTTGCCATATAGCAACAGGGTTCAGCTGATGTACCCTACCATCATCTATCAACTAAAATTTATCGGCATTGGCAATGGTTGACACATCGTGATGTCAAAAAAGGTGTGTATGCTATTCTAGTTTGACAGTTTATAGCAAATTGCCTCAATGGCAGTGGAATTCATTTAGGCCTGGCCTGTAAATTAAATTTAACCAGCGATTTCTTTTTTACTGAAATTAAAAACCGGATCCCATAGCAAACATCTAAATGTTCACGTACGCATTGATTCAATTTTAACTTGTGATCACCCTTCATGAGCAGGGAGTCATGTTGGGGGGTGGGGGGAGGGATTCCCTCAGAATTATACTCTCCAGTAAACCTCTTCCTATAATTTTGTTGTTTTATCAAAACCTTCTAACTTTATGAGTCAAATAAGTTACCTATGTACAGTCAAGCCGGAAAGTCTGCACAACTCTTTCACCTTCTCCACATTTTATTACGTTACAGACATATTCTACAATAGATTGAGTTCATTTTTTGTCTCAGAATTCTACACAAAATAGCCCATAATGACAAAGTGAAAACAGGTTTGTCGACATTTGTGCTAATTTATTTATATGTAAAATATCATATGTACACAAGTGTGCACACCCTTTGATATGACACCCAAAAGTGAGCTGAGATGCATTTTGTTTCCACTAATACTGCTTGAGATGTTTCTACAATTTAATTGGAGTCCACCTGTGATAAATTCAATTGATTGGACATGATTGGGGATTGTCAACACCTGCCTATATAAGGTCCCACAGTTGACAGTGCATGTCAGAGCAAACTCCAAGTCATGGGGTCAAAGGAATTATCTGCAGACCTCAGAAACAGGATTGTGTCAAGGCATAGATCTGGAGAAGAGTACGGAAAAATCTCTCCAGCTTTACAGGTCCCAAAGAGCACAGTGGCCACCATCATTCGTAAATGGAAGAAGTTTGGAACAACCAAGAATCTTCCTAGACCTGGCCGCCCGGCCAAACTGAGCAATCGGGGAAGACGGGCCTTGGCCAGGGAGGTGAGCAGGAACCCGAGGGTCACTCTGACAGAGCTCCAGGGTATCCTTGTGGAGATGGGATAACCTTTCAGAAGATCAACCATCCAGACAGCACTCTACCAATCAGACCTTTATGGTAGAATGGCCAGATGGAAGTCCCTCCTTAGTAAAAGGCACATCACAGCTGCTTGGAGTTTGCCAAAAGGGACCTAGAGGACTCAAACCATGTGAATCAAGATTATCTGGTCTGATGAAACCAAAATTGACCTTTTTGGCCTGAATACCAAGCTTCACGTCTGGAGGAAACCAGGCACCGCTCATCACCTGGCTAATACCATCCCTACAGTGAAGCATGGCGGTGGCAGCATCATGATGTGGGGAGGTTTTTCAGCAGTGGGAACGGGGCGACTAGTCCTGATAGAGGGAAAGATGAATGCAGCTAAGTACACCGAGATCCTTGAAGAAAACCTTCTCCAGAGCGCTCTGGACCTCAAACTGGGGCGAAGGTTTACCTTCCAACATGACAATGACCCGAAGCACACAGCCAAGAGAACAAAGGAGTGGCTTCGGAGAAAGTCTGTGCATGTCATTGAGTGGCCCAGCCAGAGCCCAGACCTGAATCCAATTGAACATCTGTGGAAAGAGCTTAAAATGGCTGTGTACTGAGGCTCCCCATCCAACCTGATGGAGCTTGCAAGGATATGCCAAGAGGAATGGGCAAAAATGTCCAGAAACAAGTGTGCCAAGCTCGTATCTTCTTTCCCAAGACGCCTTCAAGCTGTAATCACTGCCAAAGGTGCAGCCACCAAGTATTAGGCTAAGGGTGTGTACAGATATGTAACCCCTAAATAACCTTTTTTGTCAGTATATTTGTCATATTTTCTAAAAACCTGTTTTCACTTCGTCATTATTGGCTATTGTGTGTAGATGTTTGATGCAAAAAATAAACTCAATCTATTGTAGTATAAGTCTAACGTAATAAAACGTGGAGAAGGTGAAAGGGGTGTGCAGACTTTCCGGCCTGACTGTAGCTAACTAAACTATTATCTGCCTGTATTATCCAGGCTATCTCAGTAGCCAATTGCGGACATAATACCAGAAAGGCTCGGTACTCCACATTGCAGATGCAGCAAGTTGGTTCCATTTTAAAATTTATTAAGCTGGTATAATAGTAACAGGCGAGCTTCACAAATTCCGTTTAGGCATTCTTGTAAGGGGATGCAGCCTAGCAGCAGCACTTGAGAGCAGACCTATGGAGCAAACGCTTTCGTAATTTTAAATTCCGTTAACGTTAAGCTAGTTTATGTTGTTATTGAGCTCAAGTACTAGTGCTTGTTACAGCAGCATTGGAACGTTCATATTACAAGCCGTCTCTGTAGTGGTCATTTGAGCAGTCAGCACCACACTGCACTCTGACCAATGGCTGCACTAGACTAAGCCTCCCCACGGACTTTTCCATGTGCGTTATGATTCTGGAGAGTCGATGGCGCATTTTGTTAAATAAACCTGAAAAAAATATAAAGATTAAAACAAGTGGCTTAAAAAACTTTTTTTTTAAAGCCCCCTAAAATCGGACTGGCGACGCCACTGACTAGAAATGAGTGTCAGTATATTATAGACTAACATTTTAACATTTGTCTCTCTCCCCGTCTCCCTCTCTTTCACCCTGTTCCTCCCCCAGGAGAGACGGAGAAGGAGGCAGACTTGCGTTCCTGCGTTCTCTCCCTCTTCATCACTTCCCTCATCTGCCTCCTCTTCTCCATCTGTGCCTCCATTCCTGTGCTCCCTCTGCAGTATCTCACTTTTACACTGCAGGTTATTGGCTCTGTGTTCCTCTTTTCTGGTAATCCGGCTTTCATCGCCATCGCGTAAGTGACCTGGGAGGGGTATTAATAATAATATCTTTATTTGTATAGCACTTTTCGAGCATATATAACACAAAGTGCTTTACAGAGGTAAACACATAATGTAAAGAAGAGCAAACATTTAGGAAAAGAAATACAGTGAGATATAAGAGCACAGAAATATATAAAAATACTAAATAAAATAGGGCAAGGCCTGGTGGACGTCAGGAGCCGGGTCGATGCTTTCTGAGTGCAGGCAGCATTGAGACTAGCAGGAGAAAGACAAGGGGCTGTAGATTTGACCAAGCTTACAAGTGCCCTGCTGAGGAAGATGGAGAACCTGGGGTACGACCGGCAGCATTTCTACTGGACCTTCAGGGGGTTGAGCTAACAGGTCTCACTCTCTATTAGCATCCCATGCAGCTGGTCTTTACTGTGGAAAGGGACAGGGGATTGGATCTGGAAAGAACCATTGTTTCATAATCCACTGATACAACCCAAACAAATGCATGCAGGCCTTTCTGGTGAAGAAAGAGAGGTGGAGGTCAACAGCAGCCCTGCAGGGGATGACAGGTGTATGATCCTCTCAGCTGGCGCTAGACTAGTCGAATAAGTTAAAACAGCTCTGCCAAGAGGGCCAGCTTAGGCAGTTCCAGAGGAACAACTTGTATTGTCCACCATTTAGCATTGCTGCTGCTGTGGGGGATGTACAGCAAGAAGATGTTACAAAAATTATTTCTTTTCAACCCTCAGAGTTGTGAGATTTTAAAGCCATCGCCAAGAGGGCCATATAAATCACTATGACTCACCTGGCCTCTTTGAGGGACCTGAAAGCCTTGAGGTAGTCGGTTGTTATTTGGGTCAGATTTCTCCCAGAGGGGATGCTGGTGGGTAACACATACATTTAGACCAGCAGAACATAGATAAAATCAAAACAATAATAAAATCAGACCAGTCAAAACAGAAATATAAAAATCAACAAATCTAGGCTAATCAAAAATAATGTGTTTTTCAAAGAGGCTTCAAACTATCAACCGACTGTGCCTTTCTAATGTTAACAGGGAGTGAATTGCAGAGCTTGGGAGCTCTCACCGAGAAGGATCTATCACCTTTGAATTTTAATCTGGAGCACGGAACAGATAGGAGATCTCTCTATGAGGATCTAAGCACTCTTCCAGAACTATAGGGCACTAAAAACTCTGAAATCTAGGCAAGGGCCAAACTGTGCAAAGCTTTAAAAGTGATAAGTAAAATTTTTAAATCTATTCTAAAAATGACAGGAAGCCAGTGGAGTGTGGCAATGGGGTGATGTGAGTCATTTTACTGCTCTTAGATAAAACTCTTGCTGCTGAATTTTGAACAAGTTGGAGCCGATATAGTGCACGATTGCTCAAGCCGGCGTATAGAAAATTTCAGTAATCCAATCGAGATGAGATAAAAGCATGAATTAATTTCTCAGTTTCTGAAATAGTTAAGCATGACCTAACCTTTGCTACGTTACTGAGCTGATGGTAACAGGATTGCACCTTTTTAATGTGAGGCTCAAAATTTAGGTGAGAATCAAAAATAACCCCAAGATTCCGAGCGGCAGGCTTCACATTCAGTTTGAGTGAGTTTAGGTTTTGGACTATAAATTCAGATTATAACCTCTGTTTTATCACTGTTAAGATGCAGAAAGTTTTGAGCCATCCAACAATTGATGTCATATAAGCAGTCATGAAAATAATCTAATCTAGCCATTTCATCTGGCTTGACACAGAGGTAAAGCTGTGTATCATCAGCGTAAAAATAAAAAAATTATATGGCCAAGCGGGAACAGAACTGGCCCCAGAATAGACCTCTGAGGGACACCACATATAATAGGGAGTGGAGAGGATACAAACTCACCAATAGAGACTAAGAACTGTCTGCCAGAGCAGTATCCTTAATGCCCGCCCAGTGGCGGTCAATTAAAATAGTATGATCAACCGTATCAAAAGCAGCACTGAGATCTAATAAAACCAGTACAGAACATGTATAATTTTCTGCGCTTAAAAGGAGATCATTAGTAACTTTAACTTGTTTCTGCAGATCCCTAGCGGTAGAAGACGCTGGCGTCTTCACTTTACAAACATTATTATCCTATCAACAAGCGAAATATCACATTTCTATGCAATAGGCCTATAGTTGTTTAGGACAGAGGGATCTAGATTAGATTTTTTCAAAAGAGGCTGAACAATGGCACCTTAAAAGCAAGAGGGAATGGAACCCATCATCGAGCTGTTAATAATTGAGAGGATATCAGAGTAAACCGTTTCTATAACCTCCTTTAGGAGTCTATAGGGACAATGTCCCAAGGACACAAAGATGATTTCATGCAATTTATTATATCCAGGAAATCCTCAGCTGAAGTAGGCTCAAAATAGCCTACTTGGGTTTAGGAGGTCTGTACACTACAGCACAAAAAAGCCCATGCAATGTGAATGTAAGCAGCTCAAATGAGGTCATCAGAGGAGGCAACACTTCAGATTACTCCTATAAAACAGTCAACCGTCCTCCACGGCCGAAAATTCTAGGTTTGTTCATACAGTGGTGCTCATTCTTGATATTCCTGAAGTCCGCCCTAGCGGCTGCCAGCAGGTTATGCGCCGCTTGTTGCGCCTCTCCTGACAGGAGGGGCAGGAGACGAACGGCCCACTCCTCCATTGGCCTCCGGGAGGTTTCCGCCGCCACCTCAAATGCCTCGAGGAAGGCCTGAGCGTCATCCTCCACCGTCATTTTCGGGATGTTGAACTTCGGGGCGGAGACACTCTGCCTTCGCCTGGTATCCCCGCTGGTTGTTAGCTGGAGCAGCGCCTGAGTCTGGAGGCTAGACTGCTCACGCAGGGCTTGCATCTGCTCAGCATGAGCAGCTGCCTGTCGCTCCTGCATGGCAGCTAGTCCCTCCAGCCCTCTGCCTAATGTCGTCATCGACATTGCCTGCTCCAGCTGTTCCGTTTTCCTCTCCATATTCTCCGGTTTCCCTTCGCCTTTCGTTGCATATTGAATCTCTCGTCCCCCGTACGGGCCACCACTGTGGCGAAGTGAGCTAATATTGCTTGTGGAATAAGGCCAACCAGTCCAGAGTTGAAGGAGAACGGGGTTTTTATTCTTCCTTTCTTGCTTTTCACAAACATAAAACATTCATCAGACCTCCCGTCGTCAGTCTCCCTTCTCCACTCCCCGAGGGCTCCTTTTCAAGGATCTCAGGCTCACTGTTGAACAATCAAGGCAATTAGTTAATTGATACAAACAATCATACAATCAATCGTCACCAATTGCCTGATTGCCGACAGCTGTGCTGGTTCCCTAAACCAACCGCGTTCACTCTCTCTCTTGCTAGCTGCGCCTAAAACCACGCCCCCTACCACAGTGCATTTCAAGCATGTTCTTGTACAGGGGAGGGTCTTGTTGTATACCTGACTTAAGTTTGTTAAGGGGCTGGGGGCTACAATCTCGTTAGTTTAAGGGTGTAAGTTTTGTAACTACTTTTTTGTTTTGTTATTTGTTTTTGTGTGTTATGTTGCTTCATGCTCCAGAGTATTGAGGCAGTTTCTTTGTCTATAAAAAAGCTAATGCTCTGGTTGTGTGAGTAGTTATCTCTTCATGGACTTTCTACTTCGCAGCTAGTTTAATATATCAGACTGTAACCTGCCCAACCCATTTTATTATTTGCTATGATGGAGCCCTCATTACATTTTGTTGCCATCCATTCTACCTTTAGTTTAAACCGGGCCGGCCAGCAGAGGATGGGCTCCCCCTCTCTAGCCAGGTTACTTCTGAGATTTCTTCCCATCGGGGAGTTTTTTCTCACCACTGTTTGAGTGTTTTTCGTCCCACTGGGGAATTTTTAACCCATTTGCTTTTTTGGGGGGGTTCAGGCCTGGTTTTTGCCCAATTTTCCCTCTGTTTCTCTGTAAAGAATCTTTGCGACAGTTCTCTATAAGTGCTATACAAATTTTATTGAGTATATATCTTCTTCTTCTTTTTTTGCCAAGTGGCTAAAATAAAGGAGTATGAAATTTATGTTTCTCTCTCTCGCTCTCTCTCTGCAGATTTCCATCCCGTTTTTATGGGATGTTGAATGGTCTGTGTTTTTGTTTTTCTGCATTTTTGCTGCTGATCCATTACCCCCTGATGATTCTTGTGAGTGACATCCTGCAAGGAGACCCTGTTTATGTGAGTCCCGCACAATTACTTGTGTACTGCTTCTCACCTGACAAGTTACCATTTAGGTTTTTAAAAGATGATGAGCCAAATCATATCTCAGCTGAATGAGTCAGACCTTATGAAGATCTCATATTGAAACCTGTTGCAGGAATGGCAGTGAAATCACTGCAGATTGGACAGAAAGTCAACATCATTGACAGGCTCAACTCTTGCAGCTGCCATTTTAATGTTAAACTGATTGTATGTATGTTTGTGTGCAACATACCACTGAAGGGTAGTACCATAGATTCTACAGATATAGCAGATACTCAGCACTGTACCATAGAGTCTACAGATATAGCAGATACTCAGCACTGTACCATAGATTCTACAGATACAGCAGATACTCAGCACTGTACCATAGATTCTACAGATACAGCAGATACTCAGCACTGTACCATAGAGTCTACAGGTATAGCAGATACTCAGCACTGTATCAGATTCTACAGATACAGCAGTTACTCAGCACTGTACCATAGAGTCTACAGATATAGCAGATACTCAGCACTGTACCATAGATTCTACAGATACAGCAGAAAGTCTAAAAAGGCCATTATTTTGACCATTTATTCAGTAGTACTAAATTATCTTCCTTTCTACAACTTAAAAATGTTTCAACTTGCTACATGAGGGGCATAACGGTCATTAGGATAATAATTCACTGGAAGACCCACACATGTGACTTAATGAATAACGATTGCGAACCAGGACAGATCTCTGCACACCGCTGCACATCCTAGTTTCTGTCTTACCTGTGTTTCTGCTTCCAGGTGTTTATTGGCATGACTTTTCTGACCCTACTGACCTTCATCCACCCTCTCTACATCTACCTCCACTGCCAAAGACTGTCTGCACACCGTCCCGCTTCTCCTAAATACTGTTCGCATGCGATTACAAAGTCTGAGGTCATGACTAATTTCTAAGAATGTTCTGGAGAATGTGCTCCTGTCTCAGTCCAGTATGAACGCAGTGGCTTCTGTGTTTCATTGAGGAATGTTCCACACAGTGTCTGTGTGTACAGCAGGACTCTTACTGGTGTAAATTAATATATTATTCAATCAGAGACGATTCTGATGAAGGTGTACCATGAATGTTATCAACAAAATCAAGCAGAAATTAATTGTCTGACTGGATTATCACATTTTCTATTTGAAGCATGACACAGGGCCAAGTTACATTAAATAATTTAGGAGAGATTGGGTAGCATTGCTTTGGAATAGAGCTAGTTTAATTAGTGTGAGTTACGATAGGCAATACTGTTTGTTGTAACTTGGCCTCATTTTGATACCAAGACTTTTAACACCAGGCCTAGTTTTTCCAAGATTTAATTAATTAATTAATTAATTAATATCCAGAAGATATGCAAGCAAATATTAAATATAATTGAATAAAGATGTGCCACTGCACTACTGCCATGCCAGTTTCAAGAACAAAAAGGTGCTACCAGTAAAAATTACTTTATTGAACAGCTTTTTTATGACTACAATGGAATTGTTTGTAAATAGTTTTTATTGCTGTTATTGTTTGTCTATATTTTATGTAAATAAATTTTGAGTCACTTAAGTCAGTTGTGGATGTTCTTGGATGAAAATTTGACTTATGTCACAGACCTACCCCCCCCTCTACTAACAGTGACACACACACACACTATACATAATAGGGCCAGGGCTACCAGATTATGCTTACTAAACCACAATGGCATTATCATACGGGAGTGAGGGTGCAATTTATCTTCGTTGGCATGTGTGTTGTTGTACTGTTGTCTCCTATTCCATCAGGTATCCCCCAATCAGCCCCAAAACCTCATCAGCTGTCATGACATACTGGCAGCAGCTTTTTGGTTCACCCAGACATAAAAAGGACCAGCAAGGATACAAGCGGCTAGCTAATAGTCTATGCAGGCTGGGCATGGAAATCCAAACTATCAAATAAAATCTCTGAATGTAATGTATTTATTGTCATATTCATTATTCATTTGCCATGTGAGATTCTACATCCTAAATTATGTCAAAGCATTAAAACTTATTACAATAACATAATTATTATTGCAGGCTACGTGCACTGGTTACGATCAGACGGACTGTCCACGGACCACAGGCCAGTACACTGATGCTCTTTAGCACCCCTAGTGGTAGACCACTGCTCCGTGGACAGACCACTGAATGAGGTACAATACCGATGCACGCTAGTCTAGTGAACGATCACTGGTGGATGATAAAGCTACATAATGTTTTATTACAACGCAGGTTGCAACTTTTATTGTCTACATATTTCCTACTTGAAGCAAATACTGTCAAATTGTCATAGATAATAAACGCCTCTGAAGCTGATGGTAAACGGACAATATTTTCAGACAATATTGCCAGCAATGGTCAATGGGGCAATAACTGAAAAAAGAATGTTTGCAGATACAGTTTTTTATGGAAGACCAAATGTGACAAAATTAAATAAATAAATAAGCAATGAAATAAATAAATAGGCCTACTTATTATTTTACGTCTCTTTTATTTATTTCATGACATATTTATTTCCACTCGCATTTATTTCAAGGCGTATTTATTTCAAGGCATATTTATTTCAAGGCGTATTTATTTCATGGCGCATTTACTTCAAAACGACTCGGCCTGTCAGTCAACATGAAAGGGTGATCATTGGTTGCTCAGTCCATAGATATAAAACACTATACTGTAGTGAGGCGGAACTAATATTCATCCCAGGCCGTGTCCGAATCAGCACTCTTATACACTGTTGAGTAGCCTTGTTGAGTAGAAAAGTCGTAGAGTACACGCAATTTTTTCAAATGGTAGTATATTTGAAACACCCGGATGACACACTTCCGGGGTTTCGCTGAGTAAAGTTTCGCTGAGTTTCGGTCACATAGATATGGCGTGCGCTTAGTTTTTCCTTCAAATACAACAAAAACAACACATGGCATGGCAGTGTAAGAGTGGGGCACAGGGTTGCCAGATCTTGTAAGACTTTCCAGCCAAATGGCGACTCAAAACTAGCCCAAATTATAGGCTATTCTTAACCGAAACCAACGTATTTTATCATGTTTTTATTTTTTAAATAAGTGTGCTTTGCGACTTTTCATTTTTACCCATGACTGCACTTTGAAAGTATCCCAATTTAGCGGTTGGAAAATAGTATGGCAGATATTTTTTGCGGACTGCTAAACAGTGCACATTAAACAGCACACTTCTGCCAGTGCACTGTATGCAGGAGACAGGGCGCAGTAGATAGGGCTTTGATTCGGACACAGTCACAGCCACCGTGATTATACATACGTTACGTCCGGGTATCACATGAGCAGAAACAGAATTACTCCACAAAATACTCCCCGTTAACTGATTTTCAGTTCCAAAAAAAAACATTTCAATTTACAAATAAAACAAAACATTTTTGTGATATTGAGACTTTTTTGTATGGTTACTCAAAACACAAGCAAGCACAATATTTTTAGTTGTGTTATACAGTACTGTTTCATTCACACTGAATTTATATAACATGATTTTTTTTTAATTGAATTATATATTTTTGAAATCGCAATTTTTATTTGCAACTTTCACTTTCACTTCATCACAACAAACACACACAAAACATCACACTTTGCATCGCAAATTTTAAGAAAAGCATCCATCTGCAGTCTCGCAGACTGGCCTGACGCTTGATTACATTTATGCAAATGACGATGGCAGCTCCTCCGCCCCCACCCCTCTCCCTCGCTCACACCACAAAGTAGTTTTCAAAATTGTTTTGTGGGCAGAGACAGGCTGAAACAATGGGTGTAGTTACCCTTTAATGAGGTACAAATCCATTCAACAAAGCATTCGATTAACTTTTCATTATTTAGTACTTTTATTAAAAGTACAAACCTTTAGCTAATGTATTTGTTAACCGTTAACTAACTAATGGTAAGTCAAGTCAAGTCGAGTTTATTTGTATAGCACATATTCATACAACTGAATGCAATTCAAAGTGCTTTACAGAGTAATGAAAAAAGAAAGATTGATTTGACAGGACAATCAAAACCACACAAAATACATCAAAAGAGATAAGAATTTAAATAACATTTAAAAGACAATATAAAAGTAAATAAGTACGTAAATAAGTCTCTGTACACCAGTCTCTCTGTACCCCGGTGTCTCTGTACACCGGTGTCTCTGTACAGAAAACATTTAAAAGACAATATAAAAGGATAAATTAAATAAAAAACAATAAAAACAGATAAAAGGCTACAGTGCATGAATAGATAACCCCTGATTTAATTCAGTTGAAAGCCAAGGCAAACAAATATGGTTTAAGCTTTGATTTAAAAGAACTGAGAGATGGAGCAGTCCTCAGATCTTCTGGAAGTTTGTGGAGGTGTGGAGCGTAGAAACTGAAAGCTGCTTCACCGTGCTTAGTTACCCTGGGAACAGTGAGTAAACCTTCCCCAGATGACCTTATGGGTCATAAAGCACAAGCAAATCGGAAATGTATATTGGCCCTAGACCATTTAGTGCTTTATAGATAAGTAGTAGTATTTTAAAATCAATCCTTTGACACACAGGAAGCCAGTGCAGTGATGTGAGGACTGGAGTAATGTGCTCCATTGTCTTAGTGCTAGTGAGAATTCTGGCAGCAGCGTTCTGAATGAGCTGCAGCTGTCTGATAGATTTTTACACAGACCTGTAAAGACACCATTACAATAGTCAAGCCTTCTAAAAATAAATGCATGCACTTGTTTTTCTGCATCGTGCTTTGACATGAATCCTTTAATTCTTGCTATATTTTTAATGTGACAGTATGCTGATTTTGTAATTGTCTTAATGTGGCTATTAAAATTTAGTTCTGAGTCCATAACTACACCAAGGTTTCTGGCTTGGTTTGTAGACTGTAGTGACAATGACTTAAGGTGACCACTGACTCTTAATCTTTCTATTTTGAGACCAAAAACTATTATTTAAGTTTTGTCTCTGTTTAACTGGCACATCCAATCATTGATTTGTTCAATGCATTTAATCAGTGATTGTATAGGACTGTAATCACTTGATGACACGCTTATGTAAATTTGTGTGTCGTCCACAGAGATATGGTAAGGGATTTTGTAATTTTTCATAATCTGAACAAGTGGGAGCATGTAGATGTTGAACAGAAGAGGACCAAGAATGGACCCTTGGGGAACTCCACATTTGATTTTTGTTTGCTCCGATTCATTAGTACCAATTGACACAAAGAATCCCTATCCTGTAAATGTGATTCAAACCAATTTAGCACTGTGCCAGAAAGTTCTATCCAGTGTTCCAGTCTGTCTAGGAGTATTCTATGGTCGACTGTGTTGAACACAGCACTGAGATTCAATAATACCAAAACTGAAATTTCAGCCTGATCACTGCTCAAATGAATGTCATTTAAAACTTTAACAAAAGCAGTCTCAGGGCTGTGGTGTGGTCAAAATCCAGACTGAAAAACATTAGAACGGTTGTTTAGGGCCAAGTGAGAGTAGAGTTGCTGAAAAACAGCCTTTTCAATGATCTTTCTTTAAAAAGGCAGGTTTGATATGGGCCTGTAATTATTAATTACTGAGGCATCCAGTTTGCTCTTTTTCAAAAGGGGTTTGATAACTTTATAACTAACTAAATTTTCAAGGCCCTTGGGAAAAGGCCTGACTGAAGAGAAGTGTTGACTATCTGCAGTACATCTGATGCCATGCAATTAAAAACATTTTTAAAGAAGCTAGTAGGCAGAGTATCAAGGCAGCAAGTAGAAGTTTTCAGATGTAGGACAGTTTCCTTCAACTTTTCATGGTCGATGAAACTGTGCCATGATGACTATGATGACCATGAAACTGTGCCATGATGGAGGCATGGGTGACACAAGCATTTTGCCTGAAATTAAGCTACAAAATGTTTGTCTTATCTAATTAATCGAATCTAATAATCTGTAAAAAAGGATGCAGTCATTGCATGACTTGATGGATAACAGTTCAGGTGCTACTGATGTAGAGGGGTTTGTCAGCCTGTCAACAGTAGAAAATAAAGCATGTGCATTATTGCTGTGTTTATTAATTATTTCAGAAAAAAAGGACTGCCTTGCTCTCTTTAGTTCTAGATTATAGATGCGCAGTCTCTCTTTATAGATGTCATAATGAACCTGGAGTTTTATGCATAAAAAGTTTATCACAGTTTGTTTGAATCTGTCCCATAGTGTTTTAAATCACCTCTTGATTTGAAACCTTTATTTCGACAGGGAAGAACATACTGAGACCAAGTCTCTTTCACAGATGTGCCCTGCTTACAATCAACATATACAATCAATACAGTAGCAAAGGTACAAAAAGTAGTAAATAAGTACAGAAGTTATCTAGATACAATAAGCAAATTAAACAAATTAAACAATAAAACCTGCATATCTCTCTATCCTAATGCAATACAAACCTGCATATCTCTCTATCCTAATACAATACAACCTGCATATTTCTCTATCCTAATACAATACAACCTGCATATCTCGCTATCCTAGTACAATAAAAACCTACATAACTTTCTATCCTAATACAATAAAAACCAGCATATCTCTCTAACCTAATACAATATAACCTGCATATCTCTCTATCCTAATACAATAAAAACCTGTATATCTCTCTATATATCTCTCTATCCTAATACAATAAAAACCTATATAACTTTCTATCCTAATACAATAAAAACCAGCATATCTCTCTAACCTAATACAATATAACCTGCATATCTCTCTATCCTAATACAATAAAAACCTGTATATCTCTCTATCTTAATACAATACAAACAACAGGAAATGCATAGAACATAGGAAAAAAGAGGGGGGGGGGGGTGGGCTATTGGGTGGGGGGGGTGGGGAGGCGGGTGAATGCATGCATGTGTGTGCAAGTGTGTATAGCTGTGAGTAGTCCGTGTTTATGTGTGCGTAAGACTGAAGGTTACATTCTGGCACTCAGCAATCTTGATAACTCAAGTCCGTAGAATCTTTTCACGAAACACAGCAAGTTGCTATGGAGATATCCTCGATGTAACTAGTCCGTAGGTCTTTTCGCGATAACACAGCAGGTTGCTATGGAGATATCCTTGATTGCCCTGTCCAGAAGTAAACAACAGGAGTCCAGGGAAGATAGGTGCATAGGAACACCTCTTTGCATGTGAGTCTTCTGGGGGAGATTTCTGCAGGCGGCCTTGGCAGGCCGACCAGCGATGGGGTTCCGAAAACAAGATTAGATGTTTGGGTTATAGCGAGGAAAACAGCATTCCAATTTGTTATTCCTCTATACTCTCTGGGTCTCTCAGCTTGACCACTTCTCCTCGCAAAACAGTGATTTCCTCCAAAACGTTAACCATCTTGCGATTTAGGTCACATATCGTAACAGTCTGAGTACTCACTGCTCTGCCCACCTCGTTAATCATCACGGGCAGCCTTTGGCCTTCTTGAATAGCTCCCATCTTTCTAATTTTCCGAGAGACCAGGGCAACGCTCAGTCCGAGAAGCAATTGTCCTGCCATCATAAATCCAAATATGTAGACGTCATCCACGTCTTCCACGGAGAGAACCGCCAGGCAAAGAACCCGCGCATCCATTATGTAGCCCGCAGCGAAAGTCCCGTCTGGGCAAGTAGGTTCCCCCGAACCAGTGCTACTTGTTGAAATAATTTTGTCAATTGCGTTGAGAGACCAGCTTATCAATTCCATAATTTTGTAGTTTCAAAGATACCGTGCAAAGAATGGTTCCGAGCGGGTGGGAGAGGAGAGGAGAGAGGAGAGAGAGAATATGCGACCGCCTCCGTCAAGAGCCAAGCAAGAAAAGCTCTTGATTCCATGCATGCTTTTCTGGCACACCATTCAGGGTAATTACACTGTTTAGATTGGTATGTGTACAGTATATAGGCTTATTTCAAATGCCTTGGATCAAATTTTGTTCACATTAAAAAAACTATTATAAACTATTTTATGCTCATTTCTCCACTGAATCGATATTTTGAGACGAATGGAGATGTTTAACAAAAAAGGCCAAAATTGAGAGAATGTGATTATTACATTACATTATTGGTGGGGAGTCTTTATGGGGTGAGACCTACAATGATCCTGATCTAGGGCTGAAAATTAAGGAACCATTTAGATAAAGCAAATGTTGAATTTGAGTTATGTCATCATCAATGGACCTCTTGTACATCTGTCATACAGATATTTCGCATGGATTTAATATCATTAATCATATCTCATGCACCCTTGTTTTCCACTCTTAATCCATATCGTTAATGTTGTATTGCCTTTTTAATTAATTGCAGCTTTAAACTAAATGCCCCATTGTGGCTTTTTAGCCAATCAAGCATGCTTCTAGCTTGCTGTCAAACACATTATTCCCTTATACAAGGTTTTTGAGTGTATGTAAGGAATAGCGAGTAAGAAAGAATGATACTTGAGTCAGTAACTGTTATGTTCTGTACATCTATCTGTCTGTTTGTATTATTATTTGATAATTATTCTGGATTTATTATTTTTCATTTAATCAGTACATTCCCCTCTGTTCGTGGGTTGTCCGAGTCTCATCTGTATGTTTGTTTACCCAGTCTCGTGCATGCACTAATCGGGTGACTTCGGGAGTTTTCAATCATTTGGGTGCTTTATTAGTTACGTGCACTTGACTAAACCAATCAACATAAATGTATACTAACAATTAACTGTCTGTCTTATAGTTAGATACTAACATTTAACCAGCTTCTCCGCTTTTTCTTTGTTACTCGCATTTCTAACTGCTCCTGAGCTATCTCTGTAATTATCTCCAGCTGTTTGTACGTAGACTTCACCTTTCTTGATTACTGAGCACACTCCGCTCCTATTCAAGCCCGTTGTTTGTTATGCCTGTTTCCGAGTCCCTTCCATGTTTTCATTATGTTCTCGTGATTGAATTATTGTTTATCTAATGTGTTACGCTCACATCATTTGTTACCCCTCTCTTTCCTATGTGTATATAAGACCCATAATTCTGTTTCCTCTCCATCAGAATGTTGATCATATTTCCTGAGCCTGTGATTAAGTAAAGCCTGAGATCTATTGAGACACCTGAGACACCCTTCCATACGACTTTGATTTTGCCTTTTGATTCTGTTTGTTTGCCTTTGTTGTTTTATTGGTTATCGACTTTTTGCTTGTTTTTTTACTTTGCCTTTGCCTGCCGTTTATGTACCGTTGCCTGTGATTTCCCAGTTTTTAGATTTTTGGATTCCTGACTACTCTCTTGCCTTTTGTTTTGGTACTGTCTCAAATTCTGATTACCTGGCTTTTGATCCCTGACTGGAAAGAAACCATGTTCTTGCCTTATCCTGTCTGGGTTTGGGTTTTCTGAGTCCAGACATTTCAGTAACCTTCACTGTAGCCTTACATTTTTATTACGAAACAATCAATTCAATTCATTTCAAGAGTTATGCTATTTTAATAATCATTATCTTCAGAAAATGACCATATTACAGTTATCCTACATGTACAATGGGGGAAATAAGTACTGGACACGTCAACAATCTTATTATCAAACATATTTCCAATGTAGCTATTCACATGAGATTTTGACCAGACATTGGTATTAACTCAATAAAACTACACAGCTAAAGAAATTGTAACGTTCCAATTCTTTAAAAAAGTTATGTGCAATAAAGTGAAATGACACAGGAAAAAAGTATTGAACACGCTAAATTAAATGTATTTAATACTTGGTAGAAAAGCCATATTTTTTATATTTGGTTGCATATCCTTTGCATGCCATGACTTTATGATGTCTGTGACCCAACAACATCAAAAGGCTCTTGATATCTTATTTGCTGGTACTCTTACAAGCGATACTATAACAGCTCTGCATTTGAATGGATCTCTATGGGAATTGGGGGGTGAGACAAGATTTAGCTGTAAATGACACTGGAACAGTATAGAACACATGGTTGGCTAAGTGGCTCTACGTCATCAAGGGTCTGATGTATTAAACAAGCCTTTAACCATCACTCTTCTGCCAGAAATACAGTAGATAATATGGATGGATAACTTGAAGGGTTTCTTCTCCTGACTTATTTTTCCATAGAGTTCAATAGGAAAATCTGTCAGGAGAAACAACCCTTAAAGTGATCTACTGTAATCACAATAAAATCAGCCTATGCAGAGCCGTAGATAGACCGCACAGCTGTGTTTACATTCACCATGACAACAAGCGCTGCAGGCCGGCGCACCATCACGCCACTTGCTCATGATCACTTGCATCCGAAAACATTTCAAATCATTCTGCAATAAAAACCGTGCAATATTTGGGACTGATGTATACATCATACTGTATGATGTGCCTGCCAATAAACCAGAACACTTCCAATTGTAGCTATTCGGTGGTGGTAGCCTATGTATTTCATAATTCATAATTGTTTTGGACCCCAACCCCACAACACTAAACTGATTTTACATCAAGTCGCATTATGTATTGTAGCGTTTCGCAGCCACAAGGAAGGCACGCGGGGAACGTAAATACCGAACGCAAGAAATAATAGGCAAATGTTTAAAGAAAATCACTGGCTTTATTTCTAGCACAGGAAAAACAGGCAACTATAGTTCAATCCAGCAGTTACAAGCAGACAACCTTCTCATTCAGTTATAATTCAGACACCAGCTGGGTATCTAAACTTGCCTACATGGCAGGCATCTTTGAAAAACTTAATTCGCTTAACTTGTCTCTCCAAGGCCCCAACACAAACATTCTAACATTGTCCGATAAAGTTAATGGATTCTCAAAGAAATTGGAGCACTGGGCTGCGCGAGTGGAAAGCGGCAATGTTGAAATGTTCCCCGAACTCGACGATTTCTTACAGGAGAAAAAGCTGAACGTGAAAACAATAAAAAGAGTCATCATTATTCATCTCCGAGGCCTCCTTGATGAATTCAAGAAATACTTCCCCAAAGATCAGGAGGACAATGAATGGGTGCGGCAACCTTTTATTGCCTCTGGGAATCACCTCCCATCCGAACTTGAGGATGCGCTCCTTGACCTCGCAAGCGACCGGACCCTAAATACTTTGTTTGAATCGAAGCCACTGGATGAATTCTGGCTCATTGTGGCAGGGGAATATCCAGCACTCTCAAAGGCTGCAATGGAAAAACTTACACCTTTCGGGTCCACGTATTTATGCGAAAATACTTTCTCAGCGTTGACCTATATAAAAAACAAACAACGATCGCGGCTGCGCGTGGAGGATAGTCTCCGTGTCGCTGTATCCAGCATCCAACCACGAATGCAGCACCTGTGTTCCCGCAAGCAGGCCCAGCCCTCACACTAAAAGCAAGCTGCATGTAGCCTATGTCATTTTTGCAATGCTGTTTTTTAATTTATTATTGTTATTAAGTCTATAATTTGGCGAAGCGGGCAACTTGGGAGGGAGAGGGTAGGGTCAAAATTATTCAGTCGCAGGACTAGGACAGCAGAATTGCTTTTGCGGGACAATGCGGGACACGTGGGAGAGGGGAAAACAATTGATCTATTTTTTTTATTTATCATTTAAAATGCCTTTATTTCATATTCGACGGTATATATAGCACATTTTGTTATTAAACTGCTGTAAATCGTCAGTAGGCTATGGAATGTTTATCTTGTTATTTTAACAACAGGCTTAAAAACGGATCTTATGCAGGAAGAGAAAATTATGCAAACAGACGGTATTACCGGTAACGATACTTTCTGGATACATTGTTGCATGTTGAACCGTTGCTTTCAAAACAAGCTTGAAAAATTACTGTTCGAACTTGTATTTCTTGTTGGAACGGGCAGCATCTAGCAGGGCCTCGAACTTTGAAACGACCTGGTTAAATATCCCGTCGGAGTCTTCCTTGTGGTCACCGTAAAAGTCTTTGACTTTGTGTTGCCGTCTTTTGGTTTCGAGAAAAAGCTCGTCATAGTGTTAGCATTCCTTTGCTGTGCATTTTCTTGTGAGCCTCACCATCACCATGCCTCTTAACGTCCCCCTCTCCGCCATGGGTGATGGTGAAGCTCCGGCGGCAAATCCTGCACTCGCCCCTTTGGGGATCGTCTGAAACAGATCTCAGCCATGTGTAGCTCCTCTCCCAGTCTCGGTTGTATGAGCAGTCTTTTTTTCTTAAGAGTTTCCGCCATTTTCTCGTTTTGTCTTGCAAGCTAAACTTTACTTTCGTCGGCTGTCTTCTCCACATAAAAACGACGCACCACGCCACGGCTGCGCATTGATTTTTGACACCGATGCGCGTTAGCTCTATTTTTTTAAACCAATGACGTTTCCCCAATAACGGCATTTTTAAAATAATATTAAATAATAATAACATTTTTTTAACATGATCTTTGAAATGCGGGACATTGTTCTGTTCATGCGGGATGCGGGACAAACGTTCCATTTTTCGTGGTCACCCTAGGAGAGGGGGGTCGCCAGTCTCCACCCACATCTTTTAGGGGTCGCGAGCTGAAAAAGGTTGAGAACCACTGCTCTTGCCGACCGTCCACGGCTTGTTGACAAAACAGATGCACAGAGCGAAATATGGCATTATTTCGCTTACATAGCTGACAGTCAGGGCAAGCACCCGGACACCACAAAGCCCATCTGTAAAAAATGTTTTAAACCTACGCAGACCAAGGGAGCCAACACGTTAAACTTGGCAAAGCATCTCGCTGACAGACTTGCCGACCTGTTCAAAGAATTCAAAGAACGACAGGTTAGCGAATGTGATAGATAACATAACTACATGCCCTCAAATATAAATCAAACGAGTGAGATTTATTTTGTGACAAGCAAACTTTTTTTCACCATCGGAGTTTGAAGAGGCAATTAATGGCAATGCTAACCATTTAGTTTAGCTAGCTAACGTTAGCTATGATCTCAATGAGCAAACGTAACTTTCACACTGGTCCCGTTAACTTTACCATAACTTGCGAGCTGCTAAAACGCGCAAATCAGGCACGTGCGTTTACAAGCATGCAGATCAACAACACCAGTTTTAAATGATCAATTTTCTGTTTTATTAGTCTTCATTTAGGTGGAAATTAATACTGAATACTGCAATATATTTGTTTGGCATAGATTGAAATAGTCAAGTGCTTACTGACCCTAAGCATTAATACATTTATTAAGAGGCAATTATTTTCTCTACATACATTTAAAAATAACAATGAGAACAGGCTATCTCAAAAGTAGTTTACAATCTACGTACATAGGCTACCATAAACTGAAAATTTAAATATTAAAGTATTGATGAGTGTAATTTATCCATCTCTTCACCATGTTCTGGTTTTCACATGTCCACGTTCTGTGACAAAAATCTTTCTATTGTGAATCAATATTTATTTTTTAAACATAGCTATATAGCTCAGCAGCTGTAACAGAATAATTACATTTTTTGTTAAAACATGTTCAATAGCTTTATAGCTCAGCTGTGACAGAAAATATTTTTATTTATTTATTTTGATTATTTAAGTTTAAACAGTGTCAAAATATTTTTAGTAATAAAATAACAAGGAATTTTAAGTTGTCATCGACTATATTATTTCATTACTTTTCCTGATGTTTTAGGTTTTTGTCGTGGTATCGTTTCAGTATCAGTATCGAGATAATAAGGGGCTGCCAAACTCATGACGTATTGATTCATCTCAGTCTTTATTTTGATCAAAAATGTGTTACCTCTTTTTATGAAGCATAATTGTTTGCAATATAGCACAACAAGCACTATGTGAAAATGGGACCTTTATTCTACATGGCATGAATAGCTATTTCTGAAATAATGTGTTTACAAGAGGGCAAATAATCCCTCTAAACATGAAAAGCACCTAATTAAGAAAGATTAACAGCTTGTTAAAATTCTGGGATTGCAATTGTGGTTGGAACGAAAAACAGCTTACACAAGGGGACCCCAGGACCGAGTTTGGGAACCACTGTTCCAGAACATTCTTAGAAATTAGTCATGACCTCAGGCTTTGTAATCGCATGCGAACAGTATTTAGGAGAAGTGGGACGGTGTGCAGACAGTCTTCGGCAGTGGAGGTAGATGTAGAGAGGGTGGGGGAAGGTCAGGTAGGTCAAGAAAGTCATCAATATAAAACTGAAGGAGAAGAAACACAGGTAAGAGAAGAAAGGATGTGTGCAGCGGTGTGTGAGATCTGTCCTGGTTCGCGCTATATTTTATTCATTAAGTCACATGTGTGGGTCTTCCAGTGAATTATTATCCTAATGACCGTTATGCCCCTCATGTAACAAGTTGAAACATTTTTAAGTTGTAGAAAGGAAGATAATTTAGTACTACTGAATAAATGGTCAGAATAATGGCCTTTTTAGACTTTCTGCTGTATCTGTAGAATCTATGGTACAGTGCTGAGTATCTGCTATATCTGTAGACTCTATGGTACAGTGCTGAGTAACTGCTGTATCTGTAGAATCTGGTACAGTGCCGAGTATCTGCTGTATCTGTAGAATCTGGTACAGTGCTGAGTATCTGCTATGTCTGTAGACTCTATGGTACAGAGCTGAGTATCTGCTGTATCTGTAGAATCTGGTACAGTGCCGAGTATCTGCTGTATCTGTAGAATCTGTGGTACAGTGCCGAGTATCTGCTGTATCTGTAGAATCTATGGTACAGTGCTGAGTATCTGCTGTATCTGTAGAATCTATGGTACAGTGCTGAGTATCTGCTGTATCTGTAGAATCTGGTACAGTGCTGAGTATCTGCTGTATCTGTAGAATCTGTGGTACAGAGCTGAGTATCTGCTGTATCTGTAGAATCTGTGGTACAGTGCCGAGTATCTGCTGTATCTGTAGAATCTATGGTACAGTGCTGAGTATCTGCTGTATCTGTAGAATCTATGGTACAGTGCTGAGTATCTGCTGTATCTGTAGAATCTATGGTACAGTGCTGAGTATCTGCTGTATCTGTAGAATCTATGGTACAGTGCTGAGTATCTGTTGTATCTGTAGAATCTATGGTACAGTGCTGAGTATCTGCTGTATCTGTAGAATCTGTGGTACAGTGCTGAGTATCTGCTGTATCTGTAGAATCTATGGTACAGTGCTGAGTATCTGCTGTATCTGTAGAATCTGTGGTACAGTGCCGAGTATCTGCTGTATCTGTAGAATCTATGGTACAGTGCTGAGTATCTGCTGTATCTGTAGAATCTATGGTACAGTGCTGAGTATCTGCTGTATCTATAGAATCTATGGTACAGTGCTGAGTATCTCCTGTATCTGTAGAATCTATGGTACAGTGCTGAGTATCTGCTGTATCTGTAGAATCTGTGGTACAGTGCTGAGTATCTGCTGTATCTGTAGAATCTGTGGTACAGTGCCGAGTATCTGCTGTATCTGTAGAATCTATGGTACAGTGCTGAGTATCTGCTGTATCTGTAGAATCTGTGGTACAGTGCCGAGTATCTGCTGTATCTGTAGAATCTATGGTACAGTGCTGAGTATCTGCTGTATCTGTAGAATCTGTGGTACAGTGCTGAGTATCTGCTGTATCTGTAGAATCTATGGTACAGTGCTGAGTATCTGCTGTATCTGTAGAATCTATGGTACAGTGCTGAGTATCTGCTGTATCTGTAGAATCTATGGTACAGTGCTGAGTATCTGCTGTATCTGTAGAATCTATGGTACAGTGCTGAGTATCTGCTGTATCTGTAGAATCTATGGTACAGTGCTGAGTATCTGCTGTATCTGTAGAATCTATGGTACAGTGCTGAGTATCTGCTGTATCTGTAGAATCTATGGTACAGTGCTGAGTATCTGCTGTATCTGTAGAATCTGTGGTACAGTGCTGAGTATCTGCTGTATCTGTAGAATCTATGGTACAGTGCTGAGTATCTGCTGTATCTGTAGAATCTGTGGTACAGTGCTGAGTATCTGCTGTATCTGTAGAATCTGTGGTACAGTGCCGAGTATCTGCTGTATCTGTAGAATCTATGGTACAGTGCTGAGTATCTGCTGTATCTGTAGAATCTATGGTACAGTGCTGAGTATCTGCTGTATCTGTAGAATCTATGGTACAGTGCTGAGTATCTGCTGTATCTGTAGAATCTGTGGTACAGTGCCGAGTATCTGCTGTATCTGTAGAATCTATGGTACAGTGCTGAGTATCTGCTGTATCTGTAGAATCTATGGTACAGTGCTGAGTATCTGCTGTATCTGTAGAATCTATGGTACAGTGCTGAGTATCTGCTGTATCTGTAGAATCTGTGGTACAGTGCTGAGTATCTGCTGTATCTGTAGAATCTATGGTACAGTGCTGAGTATCTGCTGTATCTGTAGAATCTATGGTACAGTGCTGAGTATCTGCTGTATCTGTAGAATCTGTGGTACAGTGCCGAGTATCTGCTGTATCTGTAGAATCTATGGTACAGTGCTGAGTATCTGCTGTATCTGTAGAATCTATGGTACAGTGCTGAGTATCTGCTGTATCTATAGAATCTATGGTACAGTGCTGAGTATCTCCTGTATCTGTAGAATCTATGGTACAGTGCTGAGTATCTGCTGTATCTGTAGAATCTGTGGTACAGTGCTGAGTATCTGCTGTATCTGTAGAATCTGTGGTACAGTGCCGAGTATCTGCTGTATCTGTAGAATCTATGGTACAGTGCTGAGTATCTGCTGTATCTGTAGAATCTGTGGTACAGTGCCGAGTATCTGCTGTATCTGTAGAATCTATGGTACAGTGCTGAGTATCTGCTGTATCTGTAGAATCTATGGTACAGTGCTGAGTATCTGCTGTATCTGTAGAATCTATGGTACAGTGCTGAGTATCTCCTGTATCTGTAGAATCTATGGTACAGTGCTGAGTATCTGCTGTATCTGTAGAATCTGTGGTACAGTGCTGAGTATCTGCTGTATCTGTAGAATCTGTGGTACAGTGCCGAGTATCTGCTGTATCTGTAGAATCTATGGTACAGTGCTGAGTATCTGCTGTATCTGTAGAATCTATGGTACAGTGCTGAGTATCTGCTGTATCTGTAGAATCTGTGGTACAGTGCCAAGTATCTGCTGTATCTGTAGAATCTATGGTACAGTGCTGAGTATCTGCTGTATCTGTAGAATCTGTGGTACAGTGCAAGTATCTGCTGTATCTGTAGAATCTATGGTACAGTGCTGAGTATCTGCTATATCTGTAGAATCTATGGTACTACCCTTCAGTGGTATGTTGCACACAAACATGCATACAATCAGTTTAACAATAAAATGGCAGCTGCAGTTTGGGGGGCTGGAAGAGTTGAGCCTGTCAATGATGTTGACTTTCTGTCCAATCTGCAGTGATTTCACTGTTAAAGCAGCATTTCACTGCCATTCCTGCAACAGGTTTCAATATGAGATCTTCATAAGGTCTGACTCATTCAGCTGAGATATGATTTGGCTCATCATCTTTTAAAAACCTAAACGGTAACTTGTCAGGTGAGAAGCAGTACACATGTAATTAAAGCAGAAGCTAATGCTCCTACATGCCAGTAACACACAGGTTGGTGATGTGTGCGGGACTCACGTAGACAGGGTCTCCTTGCAGGACGTCACTCACAAGAATCATCAGGGGGTAATGGATCAGCTGCCAAAATGCAGACAGGCAATAACACAGACCATTCAACATCCCATAAAAACGGGATGGAAATCTGCAGAGAGAGAGGGAGCGAAAGAGAGACACACACATTTGATACTCTTTTATTTTAGCCACTCAGGACAAAAAAAACTAAGATATATACTCAATAAAATTTTATTTGTAAAGCGCCTTTTATAGAGAACTGTCACAAAAACGCTGTACTGAAAAACAGGGAAAATTGGGATGGAATGGATGGTAACAAAATGTAATGAGGGCTCCATCATAACAAATAATCTAATGGGTTGGGCAGGTTACAGTCTGATATATTAAACTAGCTGGGAAGTAGAAAGTCCATGAAGAGATGACTACTCACACAATCTGAGCATTAGCTTTTTTACAGAAAAATAAATTGCCTCAATACTCCGGAGCAGGAAGCAACACAACACACAAAAACAAATAACAAAACCAAAAAAAAAAAACATTTTCCAACTAGTTACAATACTTACACCCTTCTACGAGATTGTAGCCCCCAGCCCCTTAACAAACTCAAGTCAGGTGTACAACAAGACCCTCCCCTGTACAAGAACGTAAGGCTTGCCCCACATACCAAACTGCTTGAAACCCACAAGGTTTATTTCAAAGCTGGGCAGAGCATACTCCACATGGAGCTGTGCTTCCACCAACACCCTGAAATCCAACAGCGGGTATGTGGGCCCGCTCTCTTGAATCTTATGCCGCCTTGTCACCTACACTGCCAGCTTGGCCTGGCCAAACAAAAAATTAATTAGGCAACAGTTGTATCTGTGCACGAAACTTTACCCTGGCCCAAAAGCAAATACGGAAAGACAAAATGGGGAGATCTTAAACCAACAAGGCAGCCTGTTGTCGATCAGTAGTCTGAGTATGATACTGAGTATGATCTCCCCCACATCATGAGAGATTTGCCCATTTTCTCTCCCCCACTCACCTCTCTCGATAAAAGAAGAATGAGCGAGGAGCACCTCAAGTATGAGCCTGAACCAATGCTCCACTTTCTCTATCCTGCAGAAGAGATCCCAGTTCCCTCCACATGCTAGCCCCTGGTTTAAATGCCCCTCATTCGCCTCTCAATATCCTAAATCTTTTCCTGAAGTTCTCCTACTACCCTGTTTAAATTTCTTGAGGAAAAGGTTGTATACTGTTGACAAAAATGTTTAACTCAAGCCTCCATTCTCCCACCACTGCTTTAAAGGCAAAATGTTTCAAGATCCAATCCCCTATCTCTTTCCACAGTGAGTACCTGCTGCATGGGACGCTAATAGAGAGTGAGACCTGTTAGCTCAACCCTCTGAAGGTCCAGTAGAAATGCTGCCGGTCGTACCCCAGGTTCTCCATCTTCCTCAGCAGGGCACTTGCAAGCTTGGTCAAATCTACAGCCCCTTGTCTTTCTCCTTCTAGTCTCAATGCTGCCTGCACTCAGAAAGCATTGACCCGGCTCCTGACGTCCACCAGGCCTTGCCCTCCGTCCTGAGCCGGCAAACACAACACATGGCTTCCTTCCAGTGCTGCTCTGACCACAAACAAATACCAGCCTCTTCTGAATTTGATAAATTAAATCATCAGGTGACTCTAGGATCATGAGTCTATGCCACAACATTGAAGCAGGTTAACCCTAACCCTAACCCTAACCAAGACCCTTGCCCTGTCGAAAAGCCAAGGTAATAGTCAATTCCATTTAGACAACTTGCACATTTTCAGATACCCCTCCCAAGAACATTAATACCCCACCCGAAACACTAACACTGGATTGGCTCATTTCTTATCCGTCTAATAGAAAGTTCTCTGTATCTATTGGCGATCATGTGTTCTCCTCTACAACAATTATGTGTGGATGTGTGGTGTTCCCCAAAGCTCAGTTCTTGGGCCTGCCTTGTTCTCGATTTACATGTTACCCTTGGGTCAAATAATTTGAAAGCAAAACATATAATTTCCTTATTATGCCGATGACACTTTAGTCAAACCAAATAATTTCAGCTGAATGATGGTATTGCAAGACTGCCTCGCATATGTGCAAAACGGGATATCTGATCATTTTCTCCAGTTAAACTCAGACAAGACTGATGTCCTAGTTATTGGCCCCGAGTTTATCACTAGTCAACTCCGATTGTCCCTTGGATCCTTTTTTTCAAACTGCATCCAGAAATCTAGGAGTCATTTTCAATTCAAACCTCAACACACAAATAAGCTAGTCCAGTCTTGCAATGACCAACTCCGAAATATTGCAAAAATAAGATCTTCCTTATCTTTGGAAGACAGTGAGAAAGTTGTCCATGCTTTAGTTTAGTCTAGATTAGATTACTGTAATGATGTGTATACGTGTCTTAGTCATAAATCCCTAGCACATCTTCAAATTGTACAAAATTCTGCAGCAAGACTGCTGACTAGGACGAGTTGGACAGCACACATTACCCCAGTTTTGGCTTCACTGCACTGGCTTCCACTGATTTTTAGAGTTGATTTAAAACTTTTACTGATTACTTATAAAGTTTTGCATGGCCTGGCACCCAAATACATCACCGAACTGTTCGTTCCCTACCAGCTGCTGAGACCTCTTAGGTCATCTGCTGGCTGTTCCAGAATCTAAAAAGAACCAAAGGTGATCGTGCCTTCTCTGTTAGGGCCCCTAGGCTGTGGAACAGCCTTTCTGCTATGCTTAGATCTGCCAAATTATTATTTTATACTTACTTTATATATATTTTTGTGTTCTTATGTTTCACTGTGTTTCTTTTCCTAAATGTTTGCTATTTTTATATTATGTTTTTATCTCTGTAAAGCACTTTGTGCTGTATATGCTCGAAAGGTGCTATACAAATAAAGATATTATTATTAATACCCCTCTCAGGTCACTTACGCGATAATGATGAAAGCCGGATTACCAGAAAAGAGAAACACAGAGCCAATAACCTGCAGTGTAAAGGTGAGATACAATAGAGGGAGCACAGGAATGGAGGCACAGATGGAGAAGAGGAGGCAGAGGAGAGAAGTGATGAAGAGGGAGAGAACGCAGGAACGCAAGTCTGCCTCCTTCTCCGTCTCTCCTGGGGGAGGAACAGGGTGAAAGAGGGAGACGGGGGGAGAGACAAATGTTAAAATGTTACTCTATAATATATTGACACTTATTTCTAGTCATTAGTCTGGTTTTATTTCAGCTGTTCACAGGTAAGACCTGTACTCACCTGGGGCTCAGTAATACCTGTACTCACCTGGGGCTCGCTGCTTTTTTTTGTTTCTGTCCATGATGAGTCCATTCCAGGGAGCACATATAACCCCACACAACTGTGCAACGGCAAAGACATTGGTGTACCTGCTCACTGTAAGACAGTTAATGAAGTACATTAAGGGTTAATACAATACAGTACATTAACACTGCACTGAGAGAGAGGGGTAATACAGTACAGTACATTAACACTGCACTGAGAGAGAGGGGTAATAAAGTACAGTACATTAACACTGCACTGAGAGAGACGGGTAATAAAGTACAGTACATTAACACTGCACTGAGAGAGAGGTAATACAATACAATATATTCACACTACACTGAGAGATAGGGGTAATACAGTACAGTACATTAACACTGCACTGAGAGAGAGGGGTAATACAGTGCTGCATAGACAGTTCACAGAGAAGTGCAGAACACAGTGCTCTGGTTGCTTGAGCCACTGCCCCTCTCATTGACCAAAGTGGCCCTGTTTTATTTGACAAAATTATTATATTGGTAAAACAGAATTACTATTTAGGCCTACTTGACAACTATTAATATTGCCACAAAGTTTGAGCCAAGAGCCTGTGTCTGTATCGAATCTTTAAATTTCAAACTGTGTCATCTAAAAAACAGCCAGCATTGCCCGTTTTGTTTTTGATGTACATCAGGGAAAAGAGGGGCATCTTCTCTTGGAAGTGAACAGGAGGGGTGCATTCATGCATGTCGGTTGTAGACAAAATTTACACCATTGCCTAGTTACAGCAGTCGCCTTGCTTGCCTATCTTTGCAGAAGTAGCCAAGTCTAAAGAGTGAACTCATCACATCCAAAACAGTAAGTTGAGTTTTTGCGAAGTGAAGCATAATATAATAATACAGAGATATGAAGAGAAAGTGGCAAATAAAAAATATAAGATCTGTGTTGATTAATTATTGATCATGGTGTTGGCTAGCTCATTCTAGCTAGCTATATGAGCAATAGATATAGCCATAGCTACAATGCAGTCTAATAGTAGTTAAATGAAAATGAATCTGTAGCTGGCCATTGGCATTATGCTGATAAGTATCTTCATTATAGCCTACCAAGCACACCAAGTAAGGAGAGGATGAAGAAGGAGAAAGACAAGGGGCTGAAATCGGCAGGCAGAGGAAGTGGAAATTACATTTATCTAAATAAACTGCTACTACAGGTGAGACTGAAAAGCAGAGGGGGCTATAGGGCGGGGCTGGTTAAGCGTAAATGTAAAATACTCTATATTATATGTTGTGAAGCAAGCAATAGCCATTTCACACTTATTATATAATTGTAATTCCACTATACTATCAGAGACTCGGTTAAGATGGCATTCTAAAATGAGAAAAAAGGTTCATAATAGTAATTATGTTATGGAAATCAGAATGTAATTATAGCAAATGTAGTCACCCCCTATAGCAGTGTCGCAAATGTAGTCACCCCCTATAGCAATGTCACAAATGTAGTCATACCAGGCTTTGATTTATTTTATTATTTGTAAAAATTGTGGGGCAATGTGCCATTTTGAAAATTTGAGCAACCTTCCGTGTACCACCCTGTGCATGTCCCTGACAGTTCAGGAGGTATATGATGTAAGAGATAGAATAAAACTCAATGTACCAAGGGTGGGGTTTCCATCTGCCAGGTGGTTGATCATGGGGTTGAGAGTCACAGGGAGAAAGTTTAAATTGAACCGACCAATAGAGATCCAGAGCAGGTTGGACAGGAAAGCCCAGGACAGGACACAGCTCCTAAAACTGGGTTCTGAGAGAGAGAGAGAGAGAAAGAGAGAGAGAGATTTTACAGAAGTGCCAGAGTATTTCAGGGAAAATGCAATAGATTAAAATAGAGTGCATATAAAATACAATAAATAAAAATTAAAAACAACTCTACTACAGCAAAGTAAACATGTGTAAACAATGAAAAACTCATGTAAAAACAATGCCAACTAGAAAGGATGCAATCAGTGGAGTGTAGACCTCTGCCAAGGCACAACAATCGCCCCTCGCTCAAATGTGCTCTGCAAATGTCTTGGCTATCTGGTGATTACTTTTAGACATACTGTATGTTTGGCCTGATGGTGGCACTAGATGAGAGGTCATGGGGTCACCAAAATCAACTGGTATCTTCTGCGGAAAATTGATTTTCACAGCAAATGTAATGGTAATCCAGGGATTGCTTTTCAAGATATTTGATCACAAATTTTAAGTTTCACCTGATGGTGGTGCCAGAAGGATCATGGGGTCAATTGATGTCTTCCTCTTGTAAAAATGAACATGCACAGCAAATTTCATGGCAATCCAACCATTACTTTTCAAGATATGTAGATTAATAGATAAATTTAAAGTTTGGCCTGATGGTGGCACTAGAAATCAATTGTTATTTATTACATTAGCATTTGTGCGTTTGAAAATCTACATTTAGTCTTGTGAATTTAACAGAAAATAAAAATAAATGAATATTGTAATTCAGAAGGTACGCGTGGTCCTGAGCTGGTATTAAATGTGTTCATACATACAAACAAATCTCAGATATGAAAACTTTGATGAATGCCAAAATAAGAGCAAAATTTCTAATACGCTAGATTTACGCACAAATTTGTTCTGCTCACGTTTCATGAATGAGGCGCCATGTCCCTAATCTCCTCTGACACACAGGTGAAGCTCTTTTGGAGAGTTGAAATCATTCCAGACAGGTTACTCTGCCAGCCGTTCCCAGCAAACCCACACTACACACAGTCTGTCTACCAGCTTCCCCTGCCATCTGTGTGAGCCAGAAAGTCAGAAACCAAAATGGCAGAAACCACTCACCATTCACTGCTGAGCTTTGGAATGGCTGTGAGTCTCTTGACTGAGAGGTGATAGTATATATCTCTCTCTTCTTCTGCACATTCCCATTGGCCTTTTGTAGTCCCGCCCCTTCCTGCTCCATGCTGTTGGATTGGCTATAGCAGCTCATTCTGTCAGGAAGCAGTCAGTGATATTTGGTACAAATTACATTAGGCTTTCTTCTGCTTTCATTGCCCCAAACAGAGAAAATTACTTCTTTGGAAGAGGTCTATGGATATTCATTCACATACCAGAAATTTGGTAGAGGAACTCCAAGCACCACCATTGTGCAGAGCTATTTGCACAATGGTGGTGCAAATAGCTGAGCACTGTGACCTACTGACCAACATTTTGAGAGTGTAGCACTCAAGAACTAGGCAGTGATAGGCTTAGGGTGCGTTCGTGAATTCACTCTGAAAATCTGCTCTGATTTCAGCGCTCTGTGGGTTGAGTGTCATGGAGTGCACGTCAATCCGTTCACTTACGAAGGATAATAACCTCTTCAGCCATTTTTTTCAATTAGAATAATCAGATGCTCTGATAAACAGTCGCTTCAGCCAGAACGTCCAGTGCGTGGGAGTTGTAGTTTATTCATATTAATGTAGCCCTCAGGCAGTGGGTAGTTATAGGCTTAATGAATGTATGTGCAGTGTGGGAGTTGTAGTTTATCACCATTTAGTGATATTTTATACAAAAGTGCTACAGTTTGTAGTCCTAAAACCCGGAAGTGAGTTAGCATTTTTGAGCCATGGGTTCCCTCCTTAGAGTATATATAATGTAGAGACAGCGATGCCAATAGAAACCAATGGGGAACACATCCGAACCAGAAAGTTTTAATTTTGCGCTCATCTCACATGCGCAGTTGTGTCCAGTCAAGGCACATCAGAATCAGAATCAGAATCCCTTTATTCGCCAAGTATTTACATACGAGGAATTTACTGTGGTTATTGGTGCGTACATAAACCAACATAAAATAAAATAATATAAAACATAAAACATAAAACAAAAACAAAACAAAACAAAACAAAACACATAAATTAAAAAAACAAGTAGTGCAAGTTTCATCTTAGATAATATAATATTATATAATATATGCAGATAAAAATAAAAATAGAAAATATAAGTAAAAATAAAAATATAAATAAAACAAGAAGGATGGAGATATTTACAGTGAAAGTTTTACAGTGGGAAGTAGATAAAGTGTCTATGAGGCGGGATAGAGTCTGTGTCTGTGTCGGAGGGGGTCCCGGGCCTTGTTGATAAGGCTAACTTCAGAGGGAAAAATACTGTTTTTATGGCGAGAGGTTTTGGTCCTGATGGACCGCAGCCTCCTGCCAGAGGGCAGGAGCTATGTACAACATGTACATGTACATGTACAACGAGGATGGCGCAGCTAGGCCAAAATAAATAATAAAGGTCTGTGGATAATGTAAGCCAAAGAGAGTTTCCATGTTTTGTTCTACGACATAAATTACACATATTAATATCTTAACCATGAATTCTTAGGCTTTTATATGGTTTATATATCGTCATCCATAACAACAAGGTCAACCCCGCCCTTCCTCTTAGTTTAAGAATTCTCCCCATTCCTTAGTAAAAGTTGTTCTCAACAGCTTTGTGAATAGATTTTAAGAGAAAACTGTTAACTAGGAACTTTTTGTGCCACATAGGATAACTTTTAATAGTAAGATAAAATGCTTTGTGAATACAACCCGTGAAGATTTTTGTTTGGATCCACATTGCTACAGGCCACTGTGGCGGGAAGGTTTCATCCATTTACTCGACAATTCTCAAATCCCGCATTTGGTGGGTGGCGAGGGGTAATTTCCCACCCTCTGCAGAGCTATTTAAAAACTGCAACTCCCAGAGACCACAAGGTGTGCAACAGCGATAAACTGACTTTTGACTTTCTGTCAATACAATCTATGGCTGTGTCCGAATCAGAGCCCTATCTACTGCGCCCTGTCTCCTGCGAACAGTGCACTGGCAGAAGTGTGTTGTTGAATGTGCACTGTTTAGCAGTCCACGAAAGATATCCGCCATACTATTTTCCAACCGCACTGTGGAAGTGTCGTAAGCAGGTCAGAAGACATCCCAGTGTTGCCATGTTCCCGGTTTTACAGCTAAATTGGGATACTTTCAAAGTGCAGTCATGGGTAAAAATGAAAAGTCACAAAGCACACACTTATTTTAAAAAGCAAAAACATAAAAATTTATATTTAAAATCAGTTGGTTTCGGTTAAAAATAGCCTATAATTTGGGCTAGTTTTGAGCTGCCATTTGGCTGGAAAGTCTCACAAGATCTGGCCACCACTCTTGTGCTGCCATGTTATGTGTTGTTTTTGTTGTAATTGAAGGAAAACATCAGCGAAGCTGCGCCTCATTTTTTTAAACCGAAGCTTCACGTCATATTTATGTGACCAAAATATTTGTGTACTTCTTGAAAAGTGTGCTCCCGAATGTAGTCAGTGAAACCCTGGAAGTAAGTGTGTCATCCGGGTGTTTGAAGTATACTGCAATTAGAAAAATTTTTGCATACTCTACGACTTTCTCACCCTATCTACTCACTAAGGCTACTCAACAGTGTGGAAGAGTGCTGATTCGGACACGGCCTATGATACAGGAGTGGGCACTAGGAGATAAACAACAAGTAGTCATGTGTACCTGAGCACTGTGACCTACTGACCAACATTTTGAGAGTATAGCACTCAAGAACTAGGCAGTGATAGGCTTAGGGTGCGTTCGTAAATTCACTCTGAAAATCTGCTCTGATTTCAGCGTTCTGTGGTTTGAGTGTCATAGAGTGCACATCAATCCATTCATTTACGAAGGACAATAACCTCTTCAGCCATTTTTTTCAATTAGAATAATCAGATGCTCTGATAAACCGTCGCTTCAGCCAGTCCAGTGCGTGGGAGTTGTCGTTTGTTCATATTAATGTAGCCCTCAGGCAGTGGGTAGTGATAGGCTTAATGAATGTATGTGCAGTGTGGGAGTTGTAGTTTGTACCCATAAGTGTAGTCCTCAGGCAGAGGGTAGGGGATGTGAGTCTTGGGCAGGAGGAGGAAAGTTTGGAGGAGGTAGATGACACTGCTGGCCGCCATGAAGAAAAAGGAGGAGCGCAAAGAGATCCCATTTTCATACAGAACCTGAGGGAGAGACATTCCTGCTATACTCAACTGTATACCATTTTGGATGGATCAAGTCACAATCGATAATTTTTCACTAAAGTTCACAGTGATATTTTAATGGGGGGGATGGGGGGTTCCAGACACCTAGAGGTAGCGGAATAGGGGGGTGGGTGGTCTAGCTTGTTTGTAGGGTCTGATTATCTTCTGAAGATATAATGGTCCCTTTAGCTGACAGATAGGCTAGCATGAAGTTTTTGAATGAGATAATTTTGAAATATTGAAACTGAACAAGCCATATTCCAAAGGGATGGATTCTTCCTACCCAACGAGTTATTGCTTTAGGGTTTGAATTTGAAAATCACCTTTGAAAAAAAGGTCTTACCTTGATAATGAGTACAGTCACCGGAGAGGAGTCAAATATTCCACAGTATAGTGTTGTGATGAAGGATCGGTGGGAGCCAAATAAATTGGCAACCTTGGGGGAACACAAGCAAATATTACGAAGCATATTATTTTTAAAAGTCTACCTAGATAGTTTACCTCTATGAGCTAGATTCAGTTGCAATCGCTGCTCAGATAACAACAGGTATGTTGATCCAATCGCTGCTCAGATAATTAGATATGTTGATCCATTAAATGTTTTGCTCAAACCTCAGATTGTACAGATTTTCAATGGAATTTCGGTATGCGGAAGAAAACAACTACAGCTGAGTAGCTTTCAAATGAATGGAGCCTTTTTGGATGACAATCATATTTATACCAACAACAGCATCATCAAGATGCAAGTATTGCATATATATCTGAAGTTATGCAATGTAACTAAGTATATTACACATGGACATTTAAAACCTTTTTATAAATGTTTTATTATTTTATTAATCATTTATTTATTTCTACATTTGAAGCAATATCCTGAATGCTGAAAGGGTATTTTATTTTTTCATGTGAACATATATGAGAAAAGATGACTCTTGATGTTGTTACGGGTATAATGAGGGGCTGGGGTTGGGGAGGCTCATTGGGTTTTATTGCCCTGAGTTTAAAGGAAACAGGAAATCAAGAATAAGAATAAAAAGGGCATTGCTAGCTGCAGAGCATTCTTCTGAAGTCTGTGAGTGTGAATTTGCGGCATGTTTGTCGAATACCTTTTAATTTAGCTATTTATTTGCACTTTGACACTGTACAGCACTTTGGTCAACATTGGTTGTGCTTTATAAATAAAGTTGACTTCACTTAATAAATTGTTTGTCAAATATGATTTAATTAATAGTTTGTTGAATATGATTTCATAAATTGTCCGATATGATTTAATAAATTGTAGATTCGTGACGAGTCATTATTCTGTAGGCGGTACCGCCCATAGCAGGAGGGGGCCGGGGATAAAGCGTTTTACCAAAATGACTCGTCCCCGACTGTTGAGTGCTACGTTGAAGGCTGGAGGGGGCATAATACCTAGGGTGGATTCCAATCGTTTATTTTATCTGTCCTCTTCTCCTCTGTCCTCACCTGACCCAGAAATCGATCGAGGTTCGCCATCTTTAGGGACATTTTTGTCTCCCACCACAACGAAGTTGTGGAGGGGGACTCTAATTTGATCCTCATGTGTGCGTCTGTCTGTCTGTCTGTCTGTCTATCTGTGTGTCACACATGTATGTACCAGAGCCCACCACCAGAGGGGCGCTATTACGCTATTAATGCATTTCCCCATAGCCAAGTACATTTTGCTTTGTACATAAAAAACTATGCTTGATGTCTCAGCATAGTCTCTGGCATTTCTACTCAGCAGACCGTCGACTTTCTAAATACACAAAGTTCAGAGCTTAAGGTGTTTAGTAGCTCTTTGTGGAAAATGTAGAATGGACATGCATTTTCCCATTAAAGGTATACTATGTAGTTTCAGAACAACAGATGGCGATATGGAGCACATAAGAGATCATGGTCACTCTGATCAAGCTCTCCTCTTCCCCTGGCCCTGCCCATCACCCACCACGAACACGACTGCCCCTCACCCTTACTCTGGGGCCGCGACCATTGGAGGTTGATGGCTACAGAATGAACTTATGATTTTAAATTATTTTATGAAAATTAACTGTGGTCAAATTTACAGAGCAATAGTTAAGATTACTAACTTATATGCTTTGAGCATGTGCGCCCAAGATGAACCATGTCATCCAATCAGCCAGTCTAATATTTCATTGCATAGTACGGCTACCTGCGACAGCAGACCACAATCAACACAGTGAAAACAGTAGCCTACAGAATTTTGCATTTACTTTAACTTCCACCAATATTCAGTACTTGATTTATTTATAAGATGAAAGAGGAACAGGTGCTGTCTTTTCCAAGTCGGCCCATTATGTCCACCGAAATGCACAAATGACATGGCTTCTGGATAATTTCAACCATTAATAGAGATGGTTAATGGTAATTGCCTCCTCAGTGGGAATATCGCAGTCTGCATTTAGCCATGTCCTAACCGTAGTGCTATAGCTAATTATAGCTAGTTGCTCGCATTCGACCACAACCAGTGTTCGAGGAGGAGAGGCGCTCACTCTTCAAACTGTCACGTTCTCTTCGTATTCAGAATAAGTTGTCGTAACATTACTGGTTTTCAGGTAAGCTGTCACTTGAAGTAAATTGACATAAAATAGTTAGTTTTGTTTATTCTGTGACATTTAATACAGTAGCTGGCTAATAAATGCCATTAATAACATTAACATTATACGTCAGGACACCGACTCATTTACAGTAACGTTAGGCTATGTTAGCTAGCTAGCTAAGTTAGCTACTTTTTTATATTAGCTAGCCAACGTTATAACTTAACCAAGTTTCTCTGTTCCTTGTTCTCTCTTTTCTGTGCTGGAGTTCTTTTACGAGTTTGATGGCATCAACATATCCAGCCAAATAAACTTTTAACTTGAATCTTGTCTCTTCAGTTATATCCACACAATTGTACCCATTTTTGGTGGTCGAACATACTGTTTTTCATTGTCTTCTCCTTCCCATCGAATTTGATGTTTATCCCATCGAATGTTTATTACATGTTCATTTGGTAAGTGAAATTTCATTGTCATGGTCATGGATAGTGAAATATTTGCAGTCTAAAAGATTCGACCTAACGTTAAATGAATAAATGCCGTAAATTAGTTAACAGAGACTAATCTGTTAGCTACATCTATTCTCACACACACACGTTAATGTTATGGTAATATAAGACAAAGATTTCCTGGTTTCCCTCAACTTGTCCACCATCAATATGCTAATGAATTAAATGGAGGTGACTATGAGATATATTGTGATATAAAGGTTCAAGAGAAATGGTAATGACTAATTTAGCTGTAAAAATGAAAAATACAAACATACTGGTTATGCTAGCCAGCTCTTGTTCCCAAATAAACGTTAAGCTTGTTTGATTGCTGTTATTTGAGTGCCAAATAGAGTGGATGCGCTCCCAACTGAATCATTATAATTCACAACATAGATCAGATGTCAACAACTGTGGTTACATGATAATGACATGCACATTGGGTGGGGGACAACAGGTTTACTGTGCACTAGTGATGTGCGAGTTTGAACAAATTGTTCGAAACAAACTACTCTTTTTACTGACTCAGGAGTGACAAGTCCTCTCCTCCACTGACTTGTTAATGCGAACTGCCAAGACGAGGCGAGACAACGTGTTACTCACACTACTGTGCAACTCTTATATTAACTGTATTTGTGGAATGCATCAAGTAAATCACTGTATTAACCTAGCCCTGTGAGAAAGCAACCACTTTAGCGCTTGTTTCGTACTCGCTTTCCCTGCCCTGAGCTGAAGGTCTGGCTGCACAAATCACTCACTCACTTGCTCTCCCAGCCCGCCCGGAGCTGTCTGACTCGGGTTGCATGAAACACTCACTCACTCGGTCACCCAGCACTCGCTCTCCCAGCCCCAGAACCCGCCACCCGCCTGAGCTTGCTAACTCGTGAGTGAGAGTACTGAGCAAGCCCCGAGAACAGCGCCGGGCTTTGAAGTCAATTTTATTTAGTGGTCAAACCGTGTAATTACAACTTCCAGGTCCGAAAAGCAGTTTTCTCGCACACAATCATGGGAAAAGGAGCGGCTTGATTATGTAATAAAAATAATTAGTTTCACTATCAGAATTTTATCCATTCGTTCCGATAACATTTGGAGTCTTAAAGTCGCCGCACTATTAAATTATTTTATCCCATTCGGGAGTGCTAAACCGGAAGTTAGACTGACTTGATGACTCGAGTAACTCCAAAACCCGACTCTCTTTGGTGAGTGACTCATACAAACTTGAGTTAGTAAAAAGAGTCTAACCTCCCATCTCTACTGTGCACTTGTTTATTTTTCTTTTTCTTTAAGGACATTCCAAACCGCTAATTGCTCCTCAGAGGAGCGAAGAGTGGGGAATGAGGAGGCTCCCGGAGGATGCATCAGTGAGGAAACACACTAGCCTTCGCGGAAGCCTTTTCTCAGAACATGTGACGTGTATAAATTATCCACCACTCTCCACATCTGCCACGTAGCCGGTACAGCCAGCCACAAATGCAATTTTACCGTTCCTCTCCATTTATTATAAAACGCTAATCCATAATGACACTCATTCTCTATAACTAACAAAATACATGTTCATTCATGAAAAAAGTGGCTAAAAAAGATTATAGTTAAGTGCTTAAGCATAATATAATGCTTGATTGAGCAAAGCATTTCCATTTGCCTAATGCATGTTGCCTCAATTCCTCCGTCCTCGAATCTAATCATCCTTTCCTTGCATCCTCCATTGGACAGAGCTAAAGAGCGAGGAAAAGATACAAGAAAGGAAAATTGTATCCGAATCAGCGCACTTGCCTACTAATGACAAAGCTAGTTGTCATGGATCACACCTTTCTTTCCTTATCGCTGCGTTTTGTATTCCTTTTTTCTTTTACTGGTAATCTATCAGATTTTCTGTGTTCCGCTACGGGTTTTGCTTTCGCCTCGGTGATTAGTGAGTTCACCTGTCTTGCATTTCCGCTCAATACTTATACCTCATCTGTCGCACCTGGACCTCCAATATTTCTTCCATGTCTCTGGCATAGAGATCCCCTACACTAGTTGAATACACTTTTTAAAAAAGCTGTTGCATACAATACATTTCTGAAAATTTAGTGTACTGAAAAATACCCAGATGAAATACTTATTTCCGCATTTTCACTAAGTATGTTCAGGAGTATACTATTCAGGAAGTAAGCTAAAAGAACACTTTGGTCTCTTAAATATGGCATTCAGCTTGCCGTCGTAATCCATCACCAAACAAACGCAGGTGGCTGCAGGAAACTGTCGCTGGGACTGCCTTTAAATATAAGCGCTTTGTTTACTTTTTATGGTACGTTTTGTGAAAACTGATCTCACACTGTTTACAGAATATGTTTGAAATCGGTGTAATGTCGGCCCCCGACTGAATACTCCTTTCCTCCACTACTCACCTCTTCTACTCACCTCCGTGCCCCAGAAACCGATCTTTGTGTCCTCCCTCCCTTCACTGTAATGTGTTTACCTGTATGTGTGTAACAGAGTGACTGCACTGTGTGTACCTGTATGTGTGTAACAGAGTGACTGTAATTTGTTTACCTGTATATGTGTAACAGATTGACTGCACTGTGTTTACCTGTTTGTGTGTAACAGAGTGACTGCACTTTGTTTACCTGTATGTGTGTAACAGAGTGACTGTAATGTGTTTACCTGTATCTGTGTAACAAAGTGATTGTAATGTGTTTACCTGCATGTTTGTTGTCAGGAGTACCAATCCAGCTACTGCATGACAGGACACAGCTGGGAAGATTAAGAGTGGTGATTCTGTGTGAGATAGAAAGTGATTCGTTTTAAGTAAATTTTCTGCATTTTCTATTTGAAATTATTTGTATTTCCTCATGAGCATGCAGCATTATTTTAAGCACAAACATCATCGAGCACAAACTGTTCCACGTGCTCTGAGATGACCCTCAAATAACAATGTGTAGCCACCAGAGATAGGCAGGTTATGGGACCACAATTACATAATCAAGAATAGTTTACAGATAAGCACTTTAAAAACAGGCAGACAGCAAGCCGTCAATGATTGGGTCCTCACAACACTACCCAGAGAAATTGGACATTCTAAATTGGGGTGGGAATTTGATATAGACAGCCCCGGGTTGGGCGCCAAATTATTCGCTGGTGTTTAGCAAATGGTAAGCCGGTTTCTGTTTTTGCCCGGATGCAGAGGCTTACAAGAGTTTATTTGGGTAACTGTCTGGCTGGCTGACTGATCCCCGATGTTGAAAAACGCATGTGTAAATCTTGAGTAATTAAGGTAAAAAGTACCTTACTAGTGTAATATGGGATTTATTTTCTTTGAAATGTATTTTATGTGAAGGTTTAAATTCTGATTTAATGACAAATACTTTTATCATAAAATATTGTATTCCAGTTTATCTATTGCTCTACTGCGCAAGGGCAGAGGCGGGAGAAGAGAAAGGAATAAATTGTGTTGTTGTTGTTGTTTCCTGGGAAAACGGAAAGGATTAAAACCAAGAAGAGATTAAGCTGCCATTCATTGTGCTGTGCTTTCCTGTTGTCCGGAGAAATAACTAAATATTCTCACCCACACCCACACCCAAGATACAGGTCAATTGGCTGAAATGTATAATCTTTCTCGTAGATATATATCTGAATTAATGTTCTGTCACCTTTAATGAACTCGACTAGCTTTTATGGATCGCTACTTCTAATTTATTTGAAGAAATCTACAACATGGTTTGATGATAGTCGAGATTTAAATGAGTAGGCTATATCTCGTTTAATATTTGGAGTAGAAAGATAATTTTGTCATTGGCAGAAAGTTGAGACAATCCTATATAGAACTATTTATAATACTCAAAATGGTATAGCGTCCGCCCACCCCGTCCTCTTTTTTAAAAACCAATATGTGGTCACCTTATAGAGTAGCCTCGGCTACAAAATAAACTAGATAAACTACTCTGATGATAATAGCTATAGTAACATAATTTGTATTAGAATAGAACAATAAACAACTTGTAGGCACCGCATAGACCGGTTTCTCAGTAATGTCACAGTTGAGGTGCGCACGCAACACTGGGGCAGAATATTCAATATTGCAAAAAAAATTGTAGCGGTAAAGCCCCACAGAAAGCGGTGTGGAGCGGATTTGTGCGATTACACCGCCTCCATTAATTTTCAATGAGAGGCGATTCCTCGTGTTGGGAGTGCTTGCGATGCGAGAAGTCCAGACGAGATGGGGAACATGGCACAATAACCGATTTCATCGCTTTCTGTGGGGCTTTCACATAATGCATGTTGCCTCGTTTCCTCCATCCTCGTATCGGATTCTTGCATCCTTTCTTTGCGTCCTCCGTTGGGCGGAGCTAAGGAGCCAGGAAATGAAGCAAGGAGTAAAAATAAGCAATTGGAATGAACCCTCTATTCCTTGTAAATCTCTCCTAACATCCTTTCCTTGACCCCCGTGACGTTTTCTGGTGAGGTCAAGGAAAAGTCGCAAGGAAAGGAAAAAGGACCTATTTTTTTGACAATCGGAATGCCCATAAAATCGGAAGCCAATGAAACTATTTAACGTCGGAATACATCTGTGATTTTCCGTAGCATGTGTATAATGAATGTTTAAGTGAGCACTTATGCACTGACGTTTGTACAGCCACAGATCGCTGGAGACCAGTGTTTGCCTGCATACATGCATTAGGCAATATCCGGTCATGTAAACTGTTTTATTTAGGTTTTAATTTTTCTGGTCTTTTCGCTATTTTATGTAAATGCTGCTTTGTGAGTGTCGTTGCTTTAATAATATGCTCTTCTTTGCTTAAGTCGGAGGTTTATTTTGAAGTAAGGTATTATTTTGAGCTGGTTAGCTAGCTTGAACATTTCTTTTCTTTTCTTTTTCAAGTTAAACCATTCTCCTTGTTCTAACCCCAGATGACCTAACCCAGCTTGTGCCTTAGCTAATTGCTCCCTAAGTTTGCTTGCTATTAGGTGGAAGGCTTACCTGCATGCCTGGTTTCCTTCATTGTTTTATGCCATGTTTGGGTTGCTTGGTTGAACTGCTGTGCTTGGCCTGGCTGTACTTTATTTCTGTTTTACTTGGCATGGTTGGGTTTTTTTTCTTAATAATTGCAGTGCCATTTTGTAGTGTGTGATTATTCACTTGTATTCCCTCCTTTAAGAAGCTAACAGGAGTAAAAGGCATGAGCAGGCTGGGTAGTCTGTTGGTTGGGACTGGAGAATAATTGTGAACTGTTATTGCTCACAAAATATCTAAGAAACTGTGCCAAATATTATTTGCTATTCTTCCCTCATAGTAGGGGCAGTGGCGCCCCCAGAAATTTTTCATTGGGGTGGCCAGATGGGGCCACTGAAAATCTTGGGGTGGCACACCAAAACCAAAAGCCATAACTAAATTTCAAGAATTTTATTATGTTGTTGTAGTATATAGGCTAATGGAAAACTATGTTAATTTGAGAGTTAAGGAATCGCATACTGATATATTTTTGTTTCTTATTTTACAGTTAATGTTACTAATTATCTGATGTGCACAGACTAATACCGGTACCATTAACATTTTGAGTTCCACAACAATCCTGTTTTAATGTGTTATGTGTCTGTATATACATAGGCGATTAATTGTTCTTCAAATAGGCTAGTAGTTGTCCTTTTCCTTAAAAAGACAAATATACAGCTTTAATTTGAAGGAGTAGCTACATTGATTGTAAGGAACAAAACATTTACTAAGAACAAGCCTACTACAGTTTAAAAACACCACACAGAGGCCTCAAATTCTTTTCAATACAGCTGTATTTGGCTGTTGCTGTGTCTTTTTTTTTTGTAAACAAAAATATTGTATTATATATGTCCAAAAATGAAAAACAAAACAAAAAAGCATAATCATGGACAACAATATACATTTTATTATAGCCTACTCACAACCTACTCCTATCCCTGCTTTATTAGGCTACATTGTTCTCAGCCCGTTTTGTCCACAGTTATCATAGGCTAGGCAGTGCTATGTGTAGCCTACAAATTAGATTTTGTTTCTTTAAAAGGTTTCCGCATTGTTATGGTTTTGAAAGCTCTGCGCAATGATGGCTATGATGCAGCTTTGGCAAAAACTGGTATGTAGTAACAGCATAGCCTTTTTCTGACTTGTGGCGAGTGGTGATAGATCACATCTGTCCGAGAATGTAAACAAGTCGTCCAGTGGAGGGGCCAACGATTGTATCAGGGTGGCTGTGGCCTCCCCTGGCCACCCCTTGGCGGCACCAATTTACCTCTGCTTGAGAATGCGAGCAGCAGACTCCCCGTGGTGTGGACTGATCTGAAAAAGAGAACATTTGAATCAAATCACTGTGAGATATAAAATGAGCATTTTCTTTTACTGTATTACCCCTATCGCTCAGAGCAGTGTTTATGTACTGTACTGTATTACCCCTCTCTCTCAGTGCAGTGTTAATGTATTACCCCTCTCTCTCAGTGCAGAGTTAATGTACTGTACTGTATTAACCCCCTCTCTCAGTGCAGTGTTAATGTACTGTACTGTATTAACCCTCTCTCTGAGTGCAGTGTTAATGTACTGTACTGTATTACCCCTCTCGCTATTAATGTACTGCACTGTATTAACCCCTCTCTCTCAGTGCAGTGTTAATGTACTGTACTGTATTAACCTTCTCTCTCAGTGCAGTGTTAATGTTCAGTACGATGTTAATTTACTGTATTACCCCTCTCTCTCAGTGCAGTGTTAATGTACTGTATTACCCCTCTCACTCAGTGCAGTGTTAATGTACTGTACTACCCTTCTTTCAGTGCAGGGTTAATGTACAGTATTGTATTAACCCTCTCTCTCAGTGCAGTGTTAATGTACAGTATTGTATAAACCTTCTCTCTCAGTGCAGTGTTAATGTAGTGTATTGTATGAACCTTATTTCTCAGTGTAGTGTTAAAGTAATGTACTGTATTACCCCTTTCTCTCAGTGCAGTGCTAATATACTGTACTGTATTAATCCTCTCTCTCAGTGCAGTGTTAATGTACTGTATTGTATTAACCCTTTTTCTCAGTGCAGTGTAAATGTACTGTACTGTATTACCCCTCTCGCTCAGTGCAGTGTTAATATACTGTACTGTATTACCCCTATCGCTCAGAGCAGTGTTTATGTACAGTACTGTACTGTATTACCCCTCTCTCTCAGTGCAGTGTTAATTTACTGTATTGTATGAACCCTCTCTCTCAGTGCAGTGTTAATGTACTGTATTAACCCTCTTTCTCAGTACAGTAACACTGCACTGTACTGTATTACTTCTCTCTCTCAGTGCAGTGTTAATGTATTGTACTGTATTACCCCTCTCTCTCAGTTCAGTGTTAATGTAATGTACGGCGGCAGTATAGTACTATGGTTAAGGAACGGGACTTGTAACCGAAAGGTTGCAGGTTCGATTCCCAGGTAGGACACTGCCGTTGTACCCTTGAGCAAGGTACTTAACCTGAATTGCTTCAGTATATATCCAGCTGCATTAATTGGGTAAAAAATGTTATAAAAATGGTTGAAGTTGTGTAAGTCGCTCTGGATAAGAGCGTCTGCTAAATGCCTATAATGTAATGTATTGTATGAACCCTCTCTCTCAATGCAGTGTTAATGTACTGTACTGTATTACCCGTCTCGCTCAGTGCAATGTTAATATACTGTACTGTATTAACCCTCTCTCTCAGTGCAGTGTTAATGTACTGTATTAACCCTCTTTTTCAGTGCAGTGTTAATGTACTGCACTGTATTTCCCCTCTCTCTATGTGCAGTGTTAATGTACTGTACTGTATTAACCCTTCTTTCTCAGTGCAGTGTTAATGTACAGTACTGTGTTACCCATCTTTCTAATTGCAGTGTTAATCTACTGTATTAACCCTCTTTCTCAGTGCAGTGTTAATGTACTGCACTGTATTTCCCCTCTCTCTCAGTGCAGTGTTAATGTATTGTATTAACCCTCTTTCTCAGTACAGTAACACTGCACTGTACTGTATTACTTCTCTCTCTCATTGCAGTGTTAATGTATTGTACTGTATTACCCCTCTCTCTCGGTGCAGTGTTAATGTACTGTATTACCCCTCTCTCAGTGCAGTGTTAATGCACTATACTGTATTACCCCTCTCTCAGTGCAGTGTTAATGGACTGTATTAACCTTCTTTCTCAGTGCAGTGTTAATGTACTGCACTGTATTTTCCCTTTTTCTCCAGTGCAGTGTTAATGTACTGTACTGTATTAACCCCTCTCTCTCAGTGCAGTGTTAATGTATTGCACTGTATTTTCCCTCTTTCTCAGTTCAGTGTTAATGTACTGCACTGTATTTCCCCTCTTTCTCAGTGCAGTGTTAATGGCGGCAGTGTAGTATAATGGTTAAAGAACTGGGTTTGCAACCGAAAGGTTGCAGGTTCGATTCCCAGGTCGGACACTGCCGTTGTACCCTTGAGCAAGGTACTTCACCTGCGTTGCTTCAGTATATATCCAGGTGTATCAATGGATACTATGTATAAATGCAAAAATGTGGTGTAAGTCGCTCTGGATAAGAGCGTCTGCTAAATGCCTGTAATGTAATGTTATTGTACTGTAGTGTATTACCCTTCTCTCAGTACAGGGTTAATGTACTGTACTAACCCTCTTTCTCAGTGCAGTGTTAATGTACTGTACTGTATGAACCCTCTCTCTCAGTGCAGTGCTAATGTACTGTATTGTATGAACCCTCTCTCTCTCTCAGTGCAGTTTTATTGTTCTGTACTGTATTACCTCTCTCTCTCAGTGCAGTGTTAGTATAATGTATTAACATCTCTATGTATGTTTCTGCAGTGTCATTGTATCAACAGTGTAATTTACATTGACAAAATCCTCGTTGCCATGGTTCCCAAATTGTCAAAGATGAATCCCATGGGAAATGAAAGCACAGCACTCATAACCATGCCGATGGTGGTAACCAGGGACAACTGTGAATCTTGGGCACTGCAATCTGGGGAGGAAGAGGGATTATTATTTAACCAGTGAGTGTTTGTGAGATACAATACCTCATGGAACCCCAATGGAGGGAGTTGAATTGTGGCCCCTTTCTACCACACTGTGGCTGCGTCCCAATATTCTTCCCTCCCCACCTCCTTTCCTCCACTCCCCCACTACCACTCCTCTCCTACCCGGAAGTATGCAAAACTGCCTGCACATTTCGAGTACAAGTATTTGCATGTACAGCATGTACATTTATACGTGATTAAGATGTAATCAGCAACATTTGATTAAAACACAAAGAACTGTTTCCGGGGCACGGAGGAGAGGAGGTAGTAGTGGAGGAAAGGAGGGTGCATTTTTCGAGTATTGGTACGCACCCTTTGGTAGGCTGCCTCTTCCAGTCATTCCTCCAAAACTGCTAAACAGTGCACATTAAACAGCACGCTTCTGCCAGTGCACTGTACACAGGAGACCGGGCGCAGTAGATAGGGCTCTGAATACGACCCCTGTTCCCTGTCCAATGTCCTCTGTCCACTCAGACCCCTGTCTACTATGTGCCCTGTCCCCTCACTTTGCAAGCAGTGTGCGAAAGAAATCCTCTTTCCAAACTAGTGAGGAAGTAGTTTGAAATATATATTTTTTACTTTTATTGAGAATATCAATCAGTTACCATATGATTGTTACAAAATGTAGATTATGAATTAAGTAGTTTGTAATATGAACCCATCTTGTACCACAGATTGTTTCGTCTTGTACCATAGATATGCATACATGCTCTATGTCTTTTACGTTTTTACTTCCGGGTTACTGACTGAAATTATCCGATGAGTGCACCGTTCTGCAGATGAGTGTGCTCCTGAATTCCCTCAACAAAACCCCGGAAATAAAGGGTTCATCCTGGTATTTTAAGTGCCCCCATTTGTGAGAAAAAGTCGCCCACTCAAAAGCCTTTTGATGAAATGGACTCAAATATGTGCCCTCAAAAGGGTGTAGGGGTCATATTCAGACACAGCCTATGACTGTGTTCCATTGTGCCTACCTGCATACTTAGTATTGTAGTATTTACAGTGTGTATAACACTATAGAGTGTGCGACAGTAACGTAAAGCAGGACTGCCTGCCGTCATGCGCAATGGCACACAAGAGGAGAGCTCCCGAAAAGTATGAAAGTTTGATGCATGTATGTCATTGACCGGATTAACATCAGTAAAGCCATCATTAATCGAACAGTCCGCGCATCTTCATGTATATTGGAAACAACACATTGGCGACGAGGATAAAAGGCGGATTCCATTCTACACGCAAAAAAAAAAGGGGGGAGAAAAACTGCACCGAACAAAGTGCTAACAAGCCGACGAGGACCACGAGTGGCTAGCTAACGCAACATCATGGCACTCGCAAACACCATTGCTCTGTCACCTTTCGACACAGAAATGGATCTAAGCTCAGTAGGACCACAAGTGGCCAGCTAACGCAAATCATGGCACTCGCAAACACCGTCGCTCTTTCAGCTTTCGACACAGAAACGGATCCAAGCTCAGTAGGACCACAAGTGGCCAGCTAACGCAACATCATGGCACTCGCAAACACCGTCGCTCTTTCAGCTTTCGACACAGAAACGGATCCAAGCACAGTAGGACCACAAGTGGCCAGCTAACACAACATCATGGCACTCGCAAACACCGTCGCTCTTTCAGCTTTCGACACAGAAACGGATCCAAGCTCAGTAGGACCACGTTGGACCAAATTGGTGCAGAGGTTTGAGAACTATACCATTGCTATGAACATTAGCGGAGATGAAAGGCTAAAAGCATTGTTGCTCCACTTAGCAGGAGAGTGTGTGCATGACATTTATGACACACTAGCATTAGAGGCAGACAAATATGTGGACGTTAAGCAGAAAAAAGAACGTTCAGTACCAGGTGTATATGTTTAGAAAGGCAGTGCAACAGCCAGGTGAAAATCTAGACACGTACTGTACCAGACTACGCCTGCTTGCAAAGAATTGTGAGTTTGCTGACGTGGATCAAGAGATCAAAGCACAACTGATTCAACGCTGCACTTCATCCAGGCTACGTAGACGACCACTCAGAGAGCCTGACAATAGCCAAGTTGACCTTCTTAACCACGGGAGATCACTGGAACTGTCCGAACTACAAGCAGAGGGCATGAAACAGCTGCATCAGTGAATGCAATGCATCAGAAGGGATGGCCGGGAGAGCCAAGCCAAACAACCAGTGCAGGAACTGGGGAGAACAATACCCACATGAAGAAGACTGCCCAGCACGAGGCAAGGACTGCAAAGCTTGTGGTAAACTGAATCACTTTGCAAGGCAGTGCAGGTCAAATTAAGAGCAACTTGAAAAAGACTGTGAAACAAGATTCAGAGATGACAGCAAACGACACAAAACGCATAAGAAAGTGTATAATGTAACCAGCACAGCACATAGTGACAACGCACGGGACTCATCTAGTAGTGATGACGCGTATGTGTATGTAGTCAATAGCAGCAACAGTACTATACAGCCACAAACATACATTAGGCTTAATGATGTCGAGATATCAGCATTGATTCAAGAGCCCCAGTGAACGTTATCAGTGAATCGGTTCTCAACACACTGAGACCACGCATGTAGCTCATTCCAGCTAACATCTAAATATTCCCATACGGCTGCACCAACCCACTACCCATAGCTGGTGTGTTCACGTGCAATACAGAGGTAGGAAATAAAAAGACTAGAAGCACATTCTATGTGATGAAGGGTGATGGCTGCTCTCTGTTAGGCCACAAAACAGCTGAGGAGCTAGGCCTCATCAAAATACTCTACTGTGTGTCCTCTCCAAGCAGCGGAACAGTAGCGGATGAGGTGGTGGACAGCTACCCAGAGCTGTTCCAGGGCATCAGCAAGTTAAAAGACTTCCAAGTTCACCTTCACATCAACACTGACATTCAATCTACCTGTCAGCCATACAGGCGGGTTCCGTTTCATATCCGACAAAGTCGAAAAAGAGCTGAAAAAGCTTGAGGATGAAGACATTATCGAGACGGTGACAGGCCCTATGCTATGGGTTTCCCCCATCGTGACACCGCCCAACCCAAAAGATCCGGACAAAGAATCTGTGTCGACATGAGACAGGCCAACACCGCCATACAATGTGAACGTCACATCATCCCCACCATCCACAAACTGAACGGAGCAACAGTCTTTTCTAAGCTCGACCTGACAGCTGGATATCACCGGTTAGAGACAACAGCCTCAGAGCGGTGTTCCAGAGACTGAAGGAGAGAGGTCTTACGCTCAACTGAAAAAAGTGCACGTTCAACAAATCCAAGCTTGAATTCTTCTGATTAATTTTCTCAGCCGACCCCAAAAAAGTTGCCGCCATTCAGCAAGCCAGCGACCCACAACACCCAACCGAATTCAGGAGCCTACTCCGTATGGCTAACTATTGCTCTCGTTTCATCGCAGACTTTGCTTCAATTTCAGCCCACTGCACGAGCTGACTAAGAAAGACACAATATGGCACTGGGGCCCAGAGCAAGCCAAAGCCCTGCAGGTAATCAAGGACAGCCTGACCAGTGACACAGTCATGTCATACTTCGATCCAAGCAAGGAGACAGAGCTCATTGTGGACGCCAGCCCAGTCGGCCTGGGCGCCATTCTTTATCAAAGAAACAAAGAAGGGGAGAGGCGAACCATAGTAAATGCCAGCCGTGCTCTCAGTGACGTAGAAACATGTTACTCACAAACTGAACGAGAAGCACTGGCCATTGTGTGGGGTTGTGAACACTTGTACCTCTACGGTAACCCTTTCACACTAGTCACAGATCAGTGATCTGGAACAACCCAAGGTCAAAACCACCCGCGAGGATTGAGAGATGGGGACTGAGACTCCAGCCCTACAACTTTAGGGTAGAGTACAGGAAAGGCGCGGAGAACCCAGCTGACTACATGTCCTGTCACCCTGTTCCGATGCAGACAGGTGAACGCACAAGAGCAGAGAAAGTAGCAGAGGAGTATGTGAACTTTGTGGCACAACATGCTACACCCAAAGCAATGACTCTAGCAGAGATAAAAGATAAAAAACTCAAAGACCCGATCCTGCAGAAAGTCAGTGCCCACATCAGAGACAATACATGGCACAAAATCACAAGTGACACACAACATGCTACTGCACTGAAGAGATACAAACAGATCGGTAGTGAGCTCACTTTGTCGCACACTGATGACATCATCCTCCGAGGCACAAGGATCGTCATCCCGCATCCCTCGAACACGGAGTGCTACAACTAGCCCACGAGAGATACCAGGGCATTGTTAAGACTAAGACACTTTTCAGATCAAAGGTATGGTTTCCTGACATAGACCAGAAAGCAGAACTCACAGTTAGAAACTGCCTAGCATGCCAGGCTAACACACCCATGACACAGTCAGAACCATTGAAAATGGACACAGTCAGAACCATTGAAAAACTACCAGAAGCCCCCTGGCATAATGTCAGTGCAGATTTATATGGCTCACTCCCTACTGGAGAATACCTATTAGTTAGTCATCATAGATGAGTAGACACGTTATCCAGAAGTTTAACTTGTGAGATCTACTTCAGCCAACACAGTTATCCCAGTCCTAAATAAAGTGTTCTCTATGTTCGGAATCCCCAGAGTTTTGAAGACAGATAATGGCCCTCCATTCAACAGCGAACTACTCTCCAAGTTTGCGGACTATCTAGGTTTCCATCACCGGAAGACAACAACTCTCTGGCCCCAAGCGAACGCAACAGCAGAACGCTTCATGAGCACACTTGGGAAAGCCATCCATGTGGCAGAGACTGAGGGCATCCCATGGAAACAGACACTCAACACATTCCTCTGTGAGTATCGCTCTACACCACACAGCACTACTGAAGAATCACCTGCAGAACTGATGTTCCAGCGAAAAATCCACACCAAGATCCCGACACTCACTACAAATATTGAAAGGGACATTGATCACAAAATCAGAGAGCGAGACCAGACAGCTAAAGCAAAAATGAAGCTCAACTCAGACACACGCCGTCGTGCCAAGCTAAGCACTCTTACCCCGGGCGACACTGTGCTTCACTAACAGCCCAAGCACAGCAAACTTACCACACCCTACAACAGTGAACCATACACTGTGCTTCACCAACAGCCCAAGAACAACAAACTTACCACACCCTACAACAGTGAACCATACACTGTGCTTCACCAACAGCCCAAGCACAACAAACTTACTACGCCCTACAATGGTGAACCATACACTGTGCTTCATCAACAGCCCAAGCACAACAAACTTACCACGCCCTACAACAGTGAATCATACACTGTGCTTCACCAATGCAGAGATACAGGACATCTCACCAGACCCTGATGAAGATGATAATGACACTGTTGTTGTTGCAGCACCAAGGTACCTTTCCAGAGACAGTCGACAGCGCCCAGCATCCCTCGACGATTATGAGTAAGGTGCCAAGCAAATACACTGAAAAGACAAATCTCTCTTCACAGGTCATTTTGTGCAGAGCACACAGAGACTGTTCTGTTTCATGGTCTCCAAGACTGTTCGCACTAAGTGCACTAAGTTTAGCTTTAGCACAGATTTAAATGATACAATGTTTATATCCTAAGTTGTAACATGCTTACTGTAAGGGGTAGCGTGGGAACGAGAAACCAGACGCGACAGTAGGGGGTCAGAAAGTGCTCGACTGAACACCACAAAGCGGGAGGGAAAACCCGCAAACAGGGAATAACAATACTACAAACAAATAATAACTCTCCACACCAGGAGAGATACCGCGACAACTCAAAGCGACCCGAAGAGGGCGAAAAAACTCTTAACTAGATATTAAAGCAAACAACAACGAAAAACCCTATAGCTCACAACGAGGGAGCCGAAACACATAAACAAGAGGTAATAGAGACGGAGAAGACAATCTGTCAAAAACAGAAGACAGGGGTGAAAAAAAGAGACAGGATAGAAACAACTAGCCTATTCTAAGTTTCTAACAAACTCTTGAACACATGCACCCTTGTCCCGTGGAACCACAACACGTTGAGGTGATACGGTCGACGCTTAATGTCCGCAATAACCCGTAAATTACCGGCTTTCCTTGTCAAAAGATTGGCAATATGGAAGCGTCTAACACAGGTGACGCGAGGTTTAAATAATGACAGGAACTATAGAACAGGTGAATACACTGAGTAGCAAACCCAAAAACACGAAACGAACAAAGAAACCAAGAGAAGAGACGCAACATGAGCGCTCCCCAGGGAAGTGGTCAAAAAGGGAAAAGCAGGCTGAGAAACCATGACAGGACCCCCCCACTAAGGGACGACCCCAGACGATCCCTCAAGCCTGCGACCCCGGAAATCTCTGATAAGTTGAGGGTCCAGGATGTTTCTGGAGGGAACCCAACAATGCTCCTCTGGGCCATAACCCTCCCAATCTACAAAAAATTGAAAACCTCTCCCGACCCGTCTCTCGGCTAGAATACGCCGGACCGTGTACACTGGACCCCCCTCTATCATCCGAGGAGGTGGCGGTGGCTTCTCCGCGGAGGCCAGCGGGCTAATAAGGACAGGTTTAAGCCGGGAGACATGAAAAGTGGGATGGATACGCATGGTACGGGGAGCTGTAATCTCACCGTAACAGGATTTATGCGCCGAATAATCTTAAATGGCCCAATAAAACGGGGCGCGAGTTTGCGAGACTCCACCATTAACGGCAGATCCCGCGTAGCGAGCCACACGCGTTGCCCTACCCTGAATGCGGGAGCAGGGCGACGTCGTCTGTCAGCTGCCACCTTGTGTCTAGCAGCAGCGCGCTGAAGCGCAGTGCGCACCCGCCTCCACACAGAACGACACCTCCGAATAAAAGATGCCACGGAGGGGACCTCAACATTCTTCTCAAGCTCAGGGAATAGTGGAGGCTGATACCCCAGTTGAGCCTCGAAAGGCGAGAGCCCCGTGGACGCGTTGCGCAACGTATTATGGGCATACTCTGCCCAAGCCAGGTGTGCACTCCAGGAAGTAGGATTAGAGGCTGCTAGGCAACGCAGAGTGTTCTCCAGTGTCTGGTTAGTGCGCTCGGTCTGGCCATTCGTCTCAGGATGGAAACCAGACGACAAACTGACCGAGGCACCAAGCAGAGAACAGAATGTGCACCAGAACTTGGCCGCGAACTGAGGGCCGCGATCAGAAACCACATCCAACGGCAACCCGTGTAGCCGGAAGACGTGATCTATCATAATACAATAGATCACTCGATTTTAATTGCTAAGTTGAATACATATGGTGTGAGAGGAGTTGTTCTAAATTGGTTAACTAGCTATTTACATAATAGACAACAATATGTGCATTTTGCTGGTAATACATCTGAATGTTTGAAGATTGAATGTGGGGTCCCACAAGGTTCGGTTTTGGGGCCGAAACTTTTTATTTTATATATCAATGACATTTGTGAAGTTTCTAAATTGTTACGGTTCGTTTTGTTTGCAGATGACACAAATCTCTTCTGTTCAGGAGATAATTTAAAAACATTATCTGGAATTATTGAAAGTGAAATGGTGAAACTCAAAATTTGGTTTGATGTAAATAAGTTATCGTTAAATCTGTTAAAAACTAAGTATATGGTTTTTGCTAAAAAAAGTAAAGAAGAAGTCTTATTATCCATTGATGGAGTTAATATTGAGAAGGTATCAGAGTTTAGGTTTTTGGGAATCACAATGGATGAAAATTTGACATGGAAATCACATGTATCATATGTTAAAAAAAAGCTGTCAAAGAATATTTTTATTTTGAACAAAGCCAAGTATGTTTTAGATTGCAAAACAATGAGAATGTTGTACTGTTCACTGATACTGCCTTACTTGAGTTATTGTGCAGAAGTGTGGGGTAATACATATATGAGTAATATAATGCCTTTGTTCTTATTGCAGAAAAGAGCAATTCGAATTGTCCACAAAGTTAAATTTAGAGAACATACCAGTAGTTTATTTATTAAATCAGGGTTATTGAAACTTACAGAGATAATAGAACTCCAGACATTGTCAATTATGTTCAAAGCCAAAAACAGAGTTTTACCAGAAAACCTGCAAAAGCTATTTGTGTTTACTTCAGAAGATGAGAATCATAGAAGAAGATTTGATTTTAAGCACCAAGTTGCTCGGACTACTTTGAAACAAATGTGTATTTCGGTTGTTGGTGTAAAAATATGGAATTCCCAACTACAGGATTTAAAAGGTTGTACAGATATTCATCGATTTAAAAAAATGTACAAATCCCAAAAAAAAAAAAAAAAAAAAAAAAAAAAAAAAAAAAAAAAATTGACAATATGCACTTGAATCTAAAATTGGATGTTAATGATAAATTGTTTTGAGCTTGTAAATTTGTACTTGTATGGGTTATTTTTGTTTTGTTTTGTTTGTTTGTTTTTGTTGTTGTTATAATCAAAGTGTTGTTGGTGTAGGCTATTGAAAATCAACTATGTGAAGTCAGACCATCTTTCTTCTATTTTTTTATTGTTCAAGTAGGGGGCAGACAAATATAAGAAATGTTTTCTTCTTACTGCTCCTTTCCAATCATGGAGGTGTTGATTTGAAAATGTAGTGTGCATTTTTGTACAAATAATGTTGTCCACTTTCATGAAAGGAACAAATAAATAAATAAATAAATAAATAAATAAGTTGCACAGTTTCAGACGCTGATGGCAGTTTAGACAAAGCAAGAAAATGAGCCGCCTTGGAGAAGCGATCCACCACGACTAAGATCACTGACTTACCAAGTGACATAGGCAACCCGGTGACGAAGTCGAGGGCTATGTGACTCCAAGGACGGCTGGGAATGGGAAGAGGGCGCAAAAGCCCCGAGGGTGGGAGATGTGAACCCTTACTGCGGGCACACACCGGACAAGCTGCAAGAAAACTCCGAACATCCCTCTCCAGACTGGGCCACCAAAACCGCAGAGCAAGAAACTCTTTTGTGCGGTGAACGCCCGGATGAGCAACTAATTGTGAAGTGTGCCCCCATCGTAATACACGGGACCTAAGCCTCAGTGGAACGAACAAACAGTGAGGTGGCCCCCCTCCAGGCCCTGGATCGGAGCGCAGCGCCCTTTGCACTGCAGCTTCAACGGCCCAAATAACCGGAGCAACAATGTGGTCGGCGGGAATGATAAATTCAGGAACAGAAGCCCTGTCCGAATGATCAAAGACGCGATAAAGGGCATCTGGCTTCACGTTCTTGGAGCCGGGGCGATACGTGAGCAGGAAGTTGAAGCGCAAGAAGAATAACGCCCACCGGGCTTGGCGAGAATTAAGCCTCTTGGCTAGCTGCACGTACTCCAAGTTTTTTATGATCCGTCCACACCGTGAACGGATGCTCCGCCCCTTCAAGCCAGTGACGCCACTCCTCAAGCGCCATTTTGACCGCCAAAAGCTCCTGGTCCCCCACATCATAATTTCTCTCGGCAGGTGTTAATGCGCGAGAAAAGTAAGCACAGGGGTGCATTTTGTGGTCAATAGGGGATAGCTGGGAGAGAATGGCTCCTACTCCTAACTCAGACGCGTCTACCTCTACTACAAACGGAAGGGAAGGGTTAGGCGTGACAAGAATAGGTTCGGACGTGAAACGTTTTTTGAGGTCAGAAAATGCCACTTCGGCCCTCGAGTTCCATAGAAACCGAGAAGAGGTTTTTTTGTGAGCGCTGTAATAGGAGCAACTACCGCGCTGAAATTCCGAATAAACCTACGATAAAAATTAGCAAAGCCTAAAAAACGTTGAACCTGTTTGAGAGAGGATGGCGTGGGCCAATTCTTAACAGCCGAGACTTTCTCTGGGTCCATTTGAACCTTGCCATCAGCCACAATGAATCCCAGGAACGACACGGATTTCGTGTGAAAAACACACTTCTCTGCCTTTACAAACAGCTGAGCCTTGAGCAGAGCATTAAGAACCTGCCTGACATGGCGAATGTGACTGGAAATATCAGGAGAAAAAATTTAAATGTCATCAATATACACAAACACTGATTTCTCAAGCATCTCTCTTAACACATCGTTCACTAACGCCTGGAAAACTGAGGGGGCGCTAGTGAGCCCGAACGGCATCACCTGGTACTCATAGTGTCCCGAGTGGGTGTTAAACGCAGTTTTCCATTGGTCTCCCTCCCGAATGCGAACGAGGTTGTAAGCGCTGCGTAAATCAAGTTTTGTGAAAATAGACGCCCCCTGGAGGCGTTCAAATGCCGAATTCATAAGAGGGAGAGGATAACGATTCTTAAGTTATCGCATTAAGTCCCCTGTAATCAATACATGGCCTAAGACTCCCGTCTTTTTTCTTAACAAAGAAAAAACCGGACCCCGCCGGCGATGTGGAAGGTCTGATGAATCCATTGGCTAACGATTCCTCTATGTAAATTTTCATAGCGGCACTTTCAGGAGCCGATAAAGAATACAACGCTCCCCTGGGAGGAATCGTGCCAGGGTATAGGTCGATGGCGCAATCATACGGCCTATGAGGAGGAAGGGAAGTGGCGCGCTGCTTACTAAACACCTCCGCCAGATCTGTGTACTGCTGGGGAACATTAGCTGGCAACGAAAACTGAATATCTCCGCCCACCCGGACACTCTCCAAATCTGACTCCGCATCGCCTGGACTGTCCCAATCGATCTCAGAAGGAGATCCCTCCTCCTCCCACACACTAAGACCGTCAGCGAATGAGTCCCAAGCAAGACTCCCCTTGGTATCGCAAGATGACGCTACTGCCTCGTGAGCACCACGGTGAACACTCTCCTCCTGCTCGCTGTCAGAACTGTGATCGGAAAAAAAGCGGAGTAATCCGTCAGATCTATGTATTTTATTTTTCGCACAGTGGTGTCTGCACTGAAACCCCCAGCGGAGAATAACCGAACCCTCTGCTCCCCAGTTAATATGGGGTTTGTGCTGAGCCAACCATGAGTGTCCCAGAACCAGTGGATATGTGGGAGAATCCACTAAAAAAATGGAATACGCTCCGTATGATCCTGTAACGAAACAGACAGTGTTAAGGAGCTGGTAACCCGCCGGATAGAGCCTGTACCCAAAGGACGACCGTCAAGAGCAGTTACTAACCGAGGAATGGAAAGTGAAACTGAGGGAATCCCCTGCTCCCTAGCCCACTTAATGTCCATAAGGGACTCGACTGATCCGGAATCAATAAAAGCGATACAGCTGGTGGAATGCTTATTCCAACTCAGCTGTACTGATACTAAAGTTCGAGGAGAATTATGATTATGTCTCACTAAGGACCTCGATTCCCTTAGCGAGTCTCCTCTTTTCCCGCTAGCTTAGGACATTTATCTCTGTAATGCCCCGCACGTTTACAATAACGACACCACGCCTCTCTCGGCTTGGTGAACCTGGAATCCCGTACTGTCGTCCCATCAACCTGCATGGGCTCCTCAGAAAATGCGGAAACCGGAACAACCACCGAACGGGGCACACCAATAGAGGGCCGACCACTGCGTGACCCAGCGACTCTCTCTCTCTCTCTCTAATCCGATTATCAATCCTGATCGCCGTAGACACTAACGCACCAAATGAAGTGGGCGGTTCGAGCGAAGACAGGGCATCACGAACGGGATCAGAAAGTGCTTTAAGGAAAAGAGCGCTAAACGGTCCGTCAGGCCACCCAGTCTCCCCTGCGAGTGCTCGAAAAGCAATGGAAAATGACGCCACCGTGTCGGAGCCCTGACGAAGATAGGTCAGTCGCATAGCTGCCTCCTGACCGGAAACGTCATGGTCGAACACCGACGCCATCTCCTCTACTAACCCCTCCATAGTGGACATCACGGGAGAAGATGCTCTGATTAAGGGATCCGCCCAAGCGAGGGCCGAGTCTGTTAGAAGGGAGAGAATAAACGACACTCGGGAATCCTGAGTCGAAAACCGAGAGGGTTGTGATTTTAAAAAAATTAAACACTGCGTCAAAAAAACCCTACACTTACCGGTCGCTCCTCCATAGCGAAGCGGGAGCTGTAATTTAGGCTCCCTGAGCTCGCGTGGGACGGGAATCACTGCGGGATCAGGAGGAATAAATACCGCCGACCTTGGTGCTTGTGCTACCGGGATTGAAGGTAAAGTAACCGGGGGGGACTTAATAGTCAGCGTTAATGTGCGAATGCTGTCCGCCAATTCACGCAGCCAATCTCCCTGATAACGCAGCTGGCTGGTGAACTGCGTCTGCTGGGTGTGTAGGGCTTGGACGGAGGCTTGAAGAGCCCTAATGCCCTCCTCATGGCCGGAGATAACCACCTCCTGCGCTGTGAGGATTTGCCCTCGATTAGCGACTGTCGCTGGTACCTCTATACTGGCTTCCATATTCTGTAAGGGGTAGCGTGGGAACGAGAAACCAGACGCGACAGTAGGGGGTCAGAAAGTGCTCGACTGAACACCACAAAGCGGGAGGGAAAACCCGCAAACAGGGAATAACAATACTACAAACAAATAATAACTCTCCACACCAGGAGAGATACCGCGACAACTCAAAGCGACCCGAAGAGGGCGAAAAAACTCTTAACTAGATATTAAAGCAAACAACAACGAAAAACCCTATAGCTCACAACGAGGGAGCCGAAACACATAAACAAGAGGTAATAGAGACGGAGAAGACAATCTGTCAAAGACAGAAGACAGGGGTGAAAAAAAGAGACAGGATAGAAACGACTACCCTATTCTAAGTTTCTAACAAACTCTTGAACACATGCACCCTTGTCCCGTGGAACCACAACACGTTGAGGTGATACGGTCGACGCTTAATGTCCGCAATAACCCGTAAATTACCGGCTTTCCTTGTCAAAAGATTGGCAATATGGAAGCGTCTAACACAGGTGACGCGAGGTTTAAATAATGACAGGAACTATAGAACAGGTGAATACACTGAGTAGCAAACCCAAAAACACGAAACGGACAAAGAAACCAAGAGAAGAGACGCAACATGAGCGCTCCCCAGGGAAGTGGTCAAAAAGGGAAAAGCAGGCTGAGAAACCATGACAGCTTACACCCAGAAGAAAGTGTACTGTTGAGTCATGATTGAGAAGTAATTTTGTTTATTGCATACAGAACGTGAATCAGTTAGGCCAGAATCAGTTTACAATGGCTGTGTCCGAAATCGCTCCCTATTCACTATATAGTGCACTATTTAGGGTATCGGCCATTTTGTAGAGTGTCCGAATTCAAAATGTCAAATTTGACACCCTAAATAGTTCACTCAATATCCCCCACAATGCAACACAAAATGTAGGGTATAAATGATGTACACTACATTACCAGAAACATTTTTTTTGTCAAGATGGCTGTTCTACAAATGTTAATATAAATGCAAGTTTCATCTTGTATGTTCAAAAATCGTCCGAAATCGTCTCCTCCTTTCACCAGTCAATCCCTATCTAGTGCTCTATGTAGATTCCCTAAGTAGTGTATGGGGAGGGAGCGAATGAGTGAGCGATTTCGGACACAGCATGTGTATAACACTATAGAGCATAGGTGTCAAACTCCCGCTCGCCACGCCACAAATCCGGCTCGCCACGTCATTTATTGTGGCCCGCGAGAACCTAATTATCTGACGCGGAATCCGGCCCGCCACTTCATTTTATGCGGCCTGCGAGAACTTAAGTATCTGACCCGTGTATCTACCTGCCTGGTTAACGGGGATTTACTTTTACGATATAACAGACAAACGCAGATGCGGACGCACACCCGCGGTACATACGTTAAATAAAACGTTAAATTAATTTTGTATTTAAAAAAAAAAAAAAAAAATGCGATTGCACCCCCCCCACCCCCCCCCCCGTCAATAATTACAATCGAGGTCCGCGTAAATCCCAAGTACGGTTATATTTATAGTCTTACAGTTACAACCGGCCCTTTGAGGGCAACCATAATGCTGATGTGGCCCGGGGTGAAAATTAGTTTGACACCACTGCTATAGAGTGTGCGATAATAACGTAAAACAGGAATGCCTGCCATCATGCGCAATGGCACACACGAGGAGAGCTTGATGCATGTATGCCATTTGACCGGAGTAACATCAGTAAAGCCATCATTAATCAAAGTTGTCCGCGCATCTTTATGCATATTGGAAACATCACAGGTATGTATGAATATTCTATATCAATATATTCTATAAATTGCCATTACAAATAGAGGATGGTAACGTAATTTACTGCATTAATAGACTAATCAATGACAGCGGTCATTCTTATTTGCTCAAACGAAAGCCCATAGAAAGCCTTGCCAACTCCAATGACTGCAATGCCACTCTTTCAGCAACAGGGGTCAGTGTTAAACGGAGGCACTGCTAAACAGTAGAATCTGGAAAAATACATGGAGGTGAATGGAGCTAAATGCTAAAAAATTATCATCACAGTCAATTTCAAATATTTTTGCAGAAATTGATTATTACTGGCAATGTTACACGGCCTAATGCTTATAATTAATACGTAATTATAAGTCGACATGGAATATATGGTTGTGTTATTGTGGTATATTTGAGGTCATTACAGACCACTGTAATGACCAACTATATTAAAATATAGCTGTTAATATGAAGATGTTTTTCTGAGGTAGAATGAATTGCAAAAAAAGTTCTAAAGGCCCATTTTAAACAGACAAAAGGCGCACACAGCATTACATACATTACAGTTATTTGTCAGACGCTTTTATCCAAAGCGACGTACAATAAGTGCATATTGAAGGTCATTGACACAACTACGAAGCAAATCCAACAAAGCACAACTTTCTCACAACGTAGGAGCTATCGCTAGTAATCAACAGAATACAGTCAGCTATACATTCTAAGCTATAAAATAGCAAAACAAAATAGAAAATAAACAGAAAGAACTTACTATATAATTGGCCTTATACATGTAGTTATTCAAGGTGTGTTTTCAGACCACGACGAAAAACAGAAAGTGTTTCAGCTGAGTGCAACGGAGTGGGGAGTTCATTCCACCACTGGGGAGCTAGAGTGGAGAAGCTCCGCAGTCGGGACGAGTGAGTGCCTTTAACACGGAGGGAGGGAAGTGCAAGTCGCCCTGCACCCGCAGAGCGAAGTGGTCGAGCAGGAGCGTAGTGCTGGATCAAGTCCTGTAGGTAGGAGGGGCCTGACCTTTTGGCTGCAGTGTAGGCCAGGGTCAGAACTTTGAACCACATTCATGGCATACACTCACGCCAGAAAAACAAGCTCATTATTTGTATCGGCATTAGTCAATGGACGACTGTCCCAAGCTGGGCACACAGTATGATCTCATCTTCGACACCTGTAAATCAAGGACATACACACACACCTACACTCAGAAAATTTGAAGGGAAAAACTCGCTCTCAGCAGAAAACAGCCATATTGTAAAACACAATCTAACAGAATACGAGTCTCCCTAATTTCCCAGAGAGTTACATTTGTATATTCGCACATCAGACTGATGAAGCATACGCATACTAATCTCAAAAAGGAGGTGATGGACCCATTCACACACACACACACACATACACAGAGACTAGATGAATACACATTTATGTTCCTAGCCCGTCTGAAGAGATAACATGAGTAACTCCCTAACATTCATTGGGGCCTGCTCGTTAAAACGTCTAGTACCCTAGCCTTGGCAATGTGTGTGTGCAGTTTGAGAGCTAATAGAGTTAATTAAATCCAAAAAAAAAATTCTCTTTTTCTTTACAAATGTTAGTATTGAGGACTATATTACAATAAAATAATTTCTCACGTTACAGAGGAAGATGTTGTCTTTGGTTTGTAAAGCACCCACAAAATAGCATTTGAAAAGCTTATAGCTAGTATTATTTAACCCATCAGAGCATTGTATTATTATGTATTGAACCACTATGGTCAGACCATGGCCAGGTTGTTTCTGATATAATTAAATCATGGTATTTCATTACGACTACTATATAAAATAAGGGTCAATCGTAATGCTCAAATAAAACCAGCAGAGACCGCTGCAGACCATGGAAAAAAGCAATCTCCCAGGAGGCGGGAAACCCCCCCCCCCCCCCTCAAAAATAAAATATAAAAGGTCATCTGAACTTCATGGTGGGTGTTGTGTTGTTTTTCTTTCCTGTTTTACGTCTGTTGGGAGCACATGAATTTGACGGACTTAGACTGGACCGTGTGATTGAGTGTTTTTTAAATATATGCATGTTTAGTTGATCAGCCTGGGTATGTATATTCATGCTTATTTTCTTTACAATAAATCAAGTTATATCAGACTCTGAAGTGTAGTGTCTATTTGGAAGAAAGTTTTAATTATGTGTATTGGAATGGTCCTGACCCCTCCTGACAGGGCGGTTAAAGGATTGTTTTAATTATACCACAAAATTATGATCTCACTTTTAAAACATTTCTACTAGCATTTGATGCTACGCAATGTTGATGAGTTTGCCGGTTCATGAATATTCATTACAGGTGGCACCTCAGTCAACAGTAGCCAACTAGCCAGTAGCTCGCGCTTGCTCAATAAAACCATAGAAGCTTTTAGAAGATTCTTGTTGAAATCAGATTGTCTTTAAGCTGATGTACCGCCGGTACTAGCTAGTACATTGTTTGTCCACATAGTTGTCATTATTGTGCTGTTATTACCGAACGATTTCAGCTGGCCGTGAGGCGTTCATCTTGCTTTTGAGTCTCACAGCCAAAGCGTCCATGAATATTCATGTATAAATTTGCATAACCAGAGAAAAAGTTATTTTTTTCCTAAACGGTTGAAGATTTCATTCATCTAAGTGCATAGAAAAACATATTTTCTTATCTGCTGTGTGCGAACTTTCTCCAACTTACAATAAAAAAATATTATCTCATAGATTTGGGTTTCTGGAAAAAACTTCCACTGACCCCCATTCATTCTCCTCTATTTAGCCCAGTTTTCGTGCTCATAGTCACCCCTAGAGGTGAAACATGATACTCTATACCAGGCCTATTCAATTGGCGGCCCGCGGGCCACATCCGGCCCAGAAGCAACCTCCGAGTGGCCCAGCGAGCTTGAATTAAATAGGCAATTTTAATAGCAATTTTAATATTTTAAATGTAACATTATTTTATAAAAATTATTTGTTAATAGCAATGTTATCACATAGCCTAAATAGTTACAGCACTGCGAGCGTGGTCTAAAATCCGTAAGCAGGAAGATTTGTTTTCCTGCGATCACGAAGCAAAACCAGCGTGAAAAACAATCCGCCAATCAGGGTATCTCTCACAAATCAACGTTTTCTCATGTGACGCAATTTCGACCAAGCTTAGTCGCTTTTCAAAACATCTGGCTATTGACAGTCACAAGTAGGCAAGTGCTCTACTGAAAGTATGTCTCTGTCAACCCTGAAATGTGAAATTGACAATGAAAACCGTCGATTAAACGACCAAATGCCAAACCAACGTGTTTAATTTGCAATGAGTGCGTTGCGGTAGTTACAAAATAGAACATTCGGAGGCACCACAATGAGAAACACAAAACTTTCCGGACAAACTCGAGGGATCACAGGAGAGGGACGCTAAAGTCCACCGTTTGATTGCATCTTACGATCGGAGCCGTATTACCCTGGTTATTTAAAACGAACGTATTTGTTATGTTCCTTCAGTGTGCAGTAGGAGGCGTTGTGTTATTTCTGTGTGTGTGTGTGTTATTGGTTACTGTTATTGCCACTTGTTACGGTTCTGTGGATTGATAGCACTTTTTTATTCTGTTTCTGCACTTTGTGATGTGCCTGGATCAGATATGTGACCAAAAATATTTGTTTATTTAAAAAGTGAAACAATAAACATTGTTATTTTTTACTACATTAATTTGCGTTTGTTTAAAATTTGTCATTACCAAAAGCTAGAAAAGGTTTTAAATAGGCTGCTGAAAATGTCTGGCCGGTCTACATTTCCTGGTTTTAAAATCTGGCCCAATTGAATTTGTAATTGAATAGCCCTGCTCTATACTATACAATCTCTGCTCAAACACTGAGCAATGCATCTTTAAACTGAGCAAAGAGGATAATAAAAGTCTGGGTTACTCAGATGGTCTGCACACTTTAAATAACAATGCTACTTAAATACACCAGACAAAATAAAAGGACAATTGTTGGGAATTCCATTAAATCCATTGGTCACCTGTGACAATATGTATTGATAATATTTGAATATGTATCTGTGAATGTATTAAGAGCAATATACAGAATGTATAAATGTATTAAGAACAGAGAAACGCATTCTTTTTTTTTTTTTATTTGTTTATGATTTTTTCCCTTTTTCTCCCAATTTAGTAGCCAATTGAACCCCTATTCTAATTCAATTCCCCCCCGTGTAGCAACCGCTAGAGAACCACTGCTACACAACCCCGTCAATCGGTATATTAGTAGTTGGAAGGCGGGCGCCACGTCCTCTACAGGGCGCAGCTCCTCGAGCTCCTGACCGTGACACGCCCTGGGTCCCGTGCGCAGCGATTCTCTCCGAGCCCCTCCCCCCACCCGGAAGCGGCTGCCAATTGCCGCTTCCACAGGGCACCGGCCACGCTCGGATATGGCAGGACCGGGGCGCGAACCCCGATCCTCGGAGTACAACTGCTGGATAAGTCAGCGCTCTTACCGTTGTACTACCGCGGCGGCCTGAGAAACGCATTCTTAAGCACAGTAAAATATTATAAGAGCAGAGAGACATGTTCTCTGTCTCTCTGACTAGAAGAAGCTGAAGGCTGAAGTGTTGTAGAGAGTCTGATAAGAATATAAGATGTTCCTAAAACAAGGATTGTGTTGGGCGTCTTCTAAGGCGTACCAAGGCAACCGTTATCAAAAGTTGTTTTGGGTGCCATTCAGGTCCGAACACCTGGTTTCAGTACAAAATGAGCACAGAAACACATAGTGATATATTAATTAAAATGCACTTTCACAGAATCCCATAAAGTTAATAAATAGAATGGTCACAGTGAGATATAGACATTTCTGTGAATATGAACGCTGAGTCTGACTATAAAAGTTGAAGCCACTGTTATTTTTTACACACAGTTAGCCGTCCAAAGAGTTGGAGAAGAACTTGGGTTTTTTCCAAACACTTGGTATCTGATCACCATGGTTACTCAGTTATCTATGCAAAATGTTGTTGTTCGGTTAAAACTCTTCTCATGGGGCGGGGCTGGAGATGGGTGACGGAATCTATGAAGGAAAGTTCTGGAAGGTTCTCGACACGGGATGACGCTAATAAAAGAGGGCGGAGCCAGAGATTGATGTCTGGAAACAACCAATGAGGCCTCAGAAGACAAGACACCTGTTACGTGGAGAAGATTGGAAAGTTCTCGAAGAAAGGCGGAGATGGAGATGGCCTGTGTCTGTATGGTCAAAGGGGTCACATGGGCAAAGAATGGGATGGACAATATGATAAGAAACTGTATAAAGATGGACTGTAAACCAAGAATAAGGGCCAGCGAGCGGGAGTGTCTCTGCGGAGAGGCACTACGCTTGGGGTGTCTCTGCAGAGATGTCAAGACCTTGATCGTGCGGTGTATGGGATAAGGTCTGGCATTTTTGATAGTCTCTGCGGGGGCACTACGCTGGACTTTTGTTGTATGTTTAATGAAATAAAGTCTAGCATTCTCTGAGAATTATTGCCTCGTCCTCTTTATTTAAACACTTTGAGATTTGAGAGCTAAAGTTGAAAACTCTGAATTTTGGCAAGAACTCTGAGATATTTTCACTCGGAGATCCACAACAAATTGGCGTAATCAGACAGGTTTGGATCCAGTATCCACAACACAATGTATTTAAGTAGCATTGTTAAGTAGCTAGGCTAGTTGTTGCACAGAGAGCACGTTAGATGCGTTTAACATTCCGAGTATACTGGCTACAAAGCAGAATAATAAGGAATTGGCATCACTTAGCTCTACAGAATTACAGGATTCCGTTTCTGCAAAACTCCAGTCCTCTGACTTTACAAATCAACACCACAAGACAAGAACACAGTGTTCGCCTATGCGACAGGTAGGCTACACCGAAACACTCGGAGTAGGAATTATTTTTCTTTTTAAAGCAGCATTTTTATAGAGCAAGCAGAGAGTAGCAAATATTTCAGAACAAGCAGCAAGGAAAAGGTCTGACTCTTGCTTTTAAAATGGGCGCTCCATTAGTGACGTGTTTATGTGGTTGGTTGAGTATGAGAACATGTGTTTGCTGAGGCTGACTATTGGTCGGGCGCTGAAAAGTTTCTGACAGAACTGGTTTGTGCATTTCATACGGAACGCATCATAATGATGAAACGGTTTTAGTTATTGGGGTCATGGAGCATAGAGAAAGATTTATTTCACAGCTTCAATCATTATAACCATGTTAAATCCCAGGCAAGAAATCTTGGTGTTATCTGTGACCAGTGTCGCTCCCAGAGATTTTTCATCGGGGTGGCCAGATGGGGCCACTGAAAATCTTGGGGTGGCATACCAAAACCAAAAGCCAAAACTGAATTTCAAGAATTCTATTATGTTGTTGTAGGATATAGGCTAGTTGAAAACTATGTCAATATGAGAGTTAAGGAATTGCATACTGATATACTTTGGTTTCTTATTTTACAATTAATGTTACTAATTATCTGATGTGCACAGACTAATACCGGTACAGTTAACATTTTGAGTTCCACAACAATGCTGTTTTAATGTGTTATGTATCTGTATGTACATAGGCGATTCATTGTTCTTCAAATAGGCTGTGGTGATAGATTTACTTTAACATCTGTCCGATAATGTAAACAAGTCGTCCATTTTCACGTTAAGAATACATTTTATGACAACGTTAGCCTACCTCTATTTCGCTAGCTTAGCCTACTTGAATTGTTACAACCTGCATGAGAAGAGTAGCCTACCCATTGAAAGCTGATTGCTTTTTCTTTGTCTCACCGTTTGTTTGGAATCAACACGCATACAACGATGCGAAACATTAACGTTCTTTGGATGCCCACAACTTTTTTGTTAGTGGATGATAATATTTTGCACTTGCAAATATAATACTGTAACGTTATAGCACTCCGATGTATCCACATCCCACTAGAAACCATTTGCATAAGGTCAACATTTTTAGCGTTTCTTACAGCAATATTAGTTAGCCAGGGCTCCGGACTAACATTTTACACTGGTGGCAGTGCTGTCACTACATTTTTCAGTTAGTGGCAGTAGCATATAATTTGGTGGCACAAAAAATTTGCCGGTGATGCACCTGTCCAGGTGTTGTGCCGTAGAATGCACCCCTGCCGTGGATTGCACCCCCTGACGGGAGCGCGCGCGATTACGTCAATCGGTTTGAAAAGTTTCTGAATTCGCTTCGTTTCAATATCGTACCAATATAATATGAAGGAGGTATTCATATTATTGTACTATAATGCTTTGTGAAGGGTATCCTTGTTTTAAAGATGGTAAGCAACCTTCGATTTTATACTCAAAACACGGAATTGGCCAGGGGTATGTTAGACGCAAATCCATAGCTACTTTTCTTATGGCACGATCGCATTATGCGAAAATATAGCCCAGCTATAATTACAAAATTAGCTGGCATTTTACTGGGGTTAGCCTGTATGTAGCTACTCGTAGCTGGGGAAATAACAGCTTCCTTATCCAGCAGATCAGCTCGACTGAAAATTAAATGTGATCCACGGTTATCATATGCAAGTCATATAGCTAAACTATACTGGATACTTGGCAGGACCCCAACGATCACCGTAAAGTATTTCTTTAAATGTTTTCTTGCAGATAAATGAATGCAAATAAAAATGTATCCCCTATATATCACTGACTATTGCATGATTTGACCCTCCAGACACACAGCGGTCACATATATTTTCCCCAAATGTATGTCATATCATGCTGGAGTCAAGAGAGTGTTTTATTTCCTGGCATGGCTGTTTTTCTAATTGCCGTGAAATGCACCCCCTCTTAACGTTGGCTAAAAAGGTACCACATACATGAAACTCACAGTGGTAACAAATTTTGACTCCATATGAATGCCCTAAAAAGCATTTGATGCTGGGTTCACCAGAAAAATAATTACAAGGGGGTGCATATTCCAGCAGGGCTGGATTTCCGCTTGCCGTGAAATGCACCCCCTCCTAACTTTGGCTAGGAAGGTCTCACATCCATGAAACTCACAGTGGTAACTCATTTTGGCTCCATATGAATGCCCTAAAAAGCATTTGATGCTGGGTTCACCAGAAAAATAATTACAAGGGGGTGCATATTCCGGCAGGGCTGGATTTCCGCTTGCCGTGAATTGCACCCCCTCCTAACCTTGGCTAGGAAGGTCTCACATCCATGAAACTCACAGTGGTAACTCATTTTGGCTCCATATGAATGCCCTAAAAAGCATTTGATGCTGGGTTCACCAGAAAAATAATTACAAGGGGGTGCATATTCCGGCAGGGCTGGATTTCCGCTTGCCGTGAATTGCACCCCCTCCTAACCTTGGCTAGGAAGGTCTCACATCCATGAAACTCACAGTGGTAACTCATTTTGGCTCCATATGAATGCCCTAAAAAGCATTTGATGCTGGGGTCACCAGAAAAATAATTACAAGGGGGTGCATATTCCGGCAGGGCTGGATTTCCGCTTGCCGTGAATTGCACCCCCTCCTAACTTTGGCTAGGATGGTCTCACATCCATGAAACTCACAGTGGTAACTCATTTTGGCTCCATATGAATGCCCTAAAAAGCATTTGATGCTGGGGTCACCAGACACATAATTACAAGGGAGTGCATATTCCGGCAGGGCTGGATTTCCGCTTGCCGTGAATTGCACCCCCTCCTAACCTTGGCTAGGAAGGTCTCACATCCATGAAACTCACAGTGGTAACTCATTTTGGCTCCATATGAATGCCCTAAAAAGCATTTGATGCTGGGGTCACCAGACACATAATTACAAGGGGGTGCATTTTCAGGCAGGGCTGGATTTCCGCTTGCCGTGAAATGCACCCCCTCTTAACTTTGGCTATGAAGGTCTCACATACATGAAACTCACAGTGGTAACTCATTTTGGCTCCATATGAATGCCCTAAAAAGCATTTGATGCTGGGGTCACCAGACACATAATTACAAGGGGGTGCATTTTCTGGCAGGGCTGGATTTCTGCTTGCCGTGAAATGCACCCCCTCCTAACTTTGGCTATGAAGGTCTCACATTCATGAAACTCACAGTGGTAACTCATTTTGGCTCCATATGAATGCCCTAAAAAGCATTTGATGCTGGTGTCACCAGACACATAATTACAAGGGGGTGCATATTCCCGCAGGGCTGGATTTCCACTTGCCGTGAAATTCACCCTCTTTCTAACTTTGGCTAAGAAGGTCTCACATTCATGAAACTCACAGTGGTAACTCATTTTGGCTCCATATGTATGCCCTAAAAAGCATTTGATGTTGGGTTCACTACATAATTACAAGGGGGTAATATTCCGACAGCGCTGCATTTCTGCTTGTCGTGAAATGCACCCCCCTCCTATCTTTGCATGTGTTTCACATCTATGAACCTCATGCTATTAAACATATTGTCCTCACCTGTACACTACAATAATTGTATGCTAAAGTCAACAGAAACATAATTACTGGCGGGTTGTAAATTTCCATTGGACGTAAAATGCACCGCTTCCTAACTTTTGAAAAGAAGGCCTCTCATCCATGACAGTCACACAGATGAAACATAGTGGCCCCACCTGTACACTGCAAAAAGCATTTTATTCTAAGGTCAACACTAACATTATTATCGGGGTGCAAATTCTTGCTGGGCTGCTTTTTCCCTTTCTTTGAAATGCACCCCTCCAGACATTGGCTTGGAAACTGATTTTGTGTAATTTATTATTGCTGAACAAAGTAAAAAATAATAAACACACGTATTTAAAATTTCACTTGTGAGTAGCTTTTTTCCCAAAATGTATTAAATGAAATATACCTCATGAAAAATATTATTTGGCATTTACATAGTTTGTGCTTTAAGAAGAAAAAATATTTCAAAGTATTTAAATATTTTAAAGTGGAAATAGGACATTTTTAACCAAAATTTGGAATTTAACAAAAATCTATTAAATAATAAATTTTTATAAATTATTCACAATGCATGTGCAGTTAATTGTACCTCAATGAAGTGTGTGTATGTAAAATGTTTACAATTTAATTATGGTAAAAATGTCCTATTTCCACTTTAAAATATTTAAATACTTTCAAATATTTTTTCTTCTTAAAGCACAAACTATGTAAATGCCAAATAATATTTTTCATGAGGTATATTTCATTTAATACTTTTTGGGAAAAAAGCTACTCACAAGTGAAATTTTAAATACGTGTGTTTAATATTTTTTACTTTGTTCAGCAATAATAAATTACACAAAATCAGTTTCCAAGCCAATGTCTGGAGGGGGTGCATTTCAAAGAAAGGGAAAAAGCAGCCCAGCAAGAATTTGCACCCCGATAATAATGTTAGTGTTGACCTTAGAATAAAATGCTTTTTGCAGTGTACAGGTGGGGCCACTATGTTTCATCTGTGTGACTGTCATGGATGAGAGGCCTTCTTTTCAAAAGTTAGGAAGCGGTGCATTTTACGTCCAATGGAAATTTACAACCCGCCAGTAATTATGTTTCTGTTGACTTTAGCATACAATTATTGTAGTGTACAGGTGAGGACAATATGTTTAATTGCATGAGGTTCATAGATGTGAAACTCATGCAAAGATAGGAGGGGGGTGCATTTCACGACAAGCAGAAATGCAGCGCTGTCGGAATATTACCCCCTTGTAATTATGTAGTGAACCCAACATCAAATGCTTTTTAGGGCATACATATGGAGCCAAATTGAGTTACCACTGTGAGTTTCATGAATGTGAGACCTTCTTAGCCAAAGTTAGAAAGAGGGTGAATTTCACGGCAAGTGGAAATCCAGCCCTGCGGGAATATGCACCCCCTTGTAATTATGTGTCTGGTGACCCCAGCATCAAATGCTTTTTAGGGCATTCATATGGAGCCAAAATGAGTTACCACTGTGGGTTTCATGTATGTGAGACCTTCATAGCCAAAGTTAGGAGGGGGTGCATTTCACGGCAAGCGGAAATCCAGCCCTGCCGGAATATGCACCCCCTTGTAATTATGTGTCTGGTGACCCCAGCATCAAATGCTTTTTAGGGCATTCATATGGAGCCAAAATGAGTTACCACTGTGGGTTTCATGTATGTGAGACCTTCATAGCTAAAGTTAGGAGGGGGTGCATTTCACGGCAAGCGGAAATCCAGCCCTGCCGGAATATGCACCCCCTTGTAATTATGTGTCTGGTGACCCCAGCATCAAATGCTTTTTAGGGCATTCATATGGAGCCAAAATGAGTTACCACTGTGAGTTTCATGGATGTGAGACCTTCCTAGCCAAAGTTAGGAGGGGGTGCATTTCACAGCAAGCGGAAATCCAGCCCTGCCGGAATATGCACCCCCTTGTAATTATGTGTTTAGTGACCCCAGCATCAAATGCTTTTTAGGGCATTCATATGGAGCCAAAATGAGTTACCACTGTGAGTTTCATGGATGTGAGACCTTCCTAGCCAAAGTTAGGAGGGGGTGCAATTCACGGCAAGCTGAAATCCAGCCCTGCCGGAATATGCACCCCCTTGTAATTATTTTTCTGGTGACCTCAGCATCAAATGCTTTTTAGGGCATTCATATGGAGCCAAAATGAGTTACCACTGTGAGTTTCATGTATGTGGTACCTTCCTAGCCAAAGTTAGGAGGGGGTGCATTTCACGGTAAGCGGAAATCCAGCCCTGCCGGAATATGCACCCCCTTGTAATTATTTTTCTGGTGACCTCAGCATCAAATGCTTTTTAGGGCATTCATATGGAGCCAAAATGAGTTACCACTGTGAGTTTCATGTATGTGAGACCTTCATAGCCAAAGTTAGGAGGGGGTGCATTTCACGGCAAGCGGAAATCCAGCCCTGCCGGAATATGCACCCCCTTGTAATTATTTTTCTGGTGACCCCAGCATCAAATGCTTTTTAGGGCATTCATATGGAGCCAAAATGTGTTACCACTGTGAGTTTCATGGATGTGAGACCTTCCTAGCCAAAGTTAGGAGGGGGTGCATTTCACGGCAAGCGGAAATCTAGCCCTGCTGGAATATGCACCCCCTTGTAATTATTTTTCTGGTGACCCCAGCATCAAATGCTTTTTAGGGCATTCATATGGAGTCAAAATTAGTTACCACTGTGAGTTTCATGTATGTGGTACCTTTTTAGCCAAAGTTAAGAGGGGGTGCATTTCACGGCAATTAGAAAAACAGCCGTGCCAGGAAATAAAACACTCTCTTGACTCCAGCATGATATGACATACATTTGGGGAAAATATGTCCGCTGTGTGTCTGGAGGGTCAAAGCATGCAATAGTCAGTGATATATAGGGGATACATTTGTATTTGCATTCATTTAGCTGCAAGAAAACATTTAAAGAAATACTTTACGGTGATCGTTGGGGTCCTGCCAAGTATCCAGTATAGTTTAGCTATATGACTTGCATATGATAACCGTGGATCACATTTAATTTTCAGTCGAGCTGATCTGCTGGATAAGGAAGCTGTTATTTCCCCAGCTACGAGTAGCTACATACAGGCTAACCCCAGTAAAATGCCAGCTAATTTTGTAATTATAGCTGGGCTATATTTTCGCATTGGCATTCAGTGGACGTGCGCAAGTCAATCTAACTGTTTTTTCCACTTTCTAGTCAAAATATAGCTCAGAGTAGCCTATTTACCAGATTGAATATTACGTTTTCAGAACACTTGCACATGCCGTTTTAGTTCAGAGTGTTATAACCACTCCCTTCTCTCTGATTTACACTGGCTGGAATGTGGTTCATTTAGACTTTCAGCTTCCAGAATCATTCTTTAAAAACAGGTAAAACAGCACTCATTGATATGAGCTGTCACGGCCAGACTGGTCACCAGGCTTTGTGTTCTGTGCTTGAATGCGATTTGCGGAAAGCTTGCTCAGGTCTGTGGATAATAGAATTTCAATTCATTAACTTCAGATGAACATAATCTTGTAAAAATGTACGTTACCAGTGAATTGAAGTTTCTGAACTGAGATGGTATTGCCCATAACCTTGCCTTGTTCCCTCTCTGTATGATGAGTAGTTTTGCAGTTTAATCCCCACTGAGAAAACCTCACTGCAGTGATTATATGGGGAGTGAATTTACCATTAATTATTATTCCACCCTGTTATCTGACATTTACAGCACTGGTCAAGACAGTCTGTGTTCCAGTACAATGCACAAAATTACACCCTCACAAAAAAGAGCCTTTGATTCACTGTATATGTATGATCCAAGATCGCCCTCTGCTGGCTAGGACAAAATTTAATATAAGTCCGCACCCACGAGTGGTTATCAACACTAATAGCGGATTTTGTCAGCGGATATTATTGATCATTTTACCATATGATGGAATAGCATGTTTTTTTCCTTTTTTGTAAACCTGAATTTATCTCACCTATTTCAGTCTTCCCAGTGTGATTCAAATCTTTTCTCTCAAACTGTATAAACTCAGTCACGCCTGCTGCCCATATATTTTCAGCGACTTATCACAAAAACAATGTGGGTGTGTATGCACGGGTGGGGCAGGTTCTGACTGGGGCCGTGTCCGAATCGGCACTCTTCCACACTATTGAGTAGCCTTGGTGAGTAGATAGGATGAGAAAATCATTGAGTAGGTGAACAAATTGCAGTATACTTGAAACACCCAGATGACACACTTACTTTCGGCGTTTCGCTGAGTACATTCGGGAGCACACTTCACGAAGTACACAAACATTTTGGTCACATAAATATGATGTGAAGCTTCGTTTTAAGAAAAATGAGGCGCAGCTTCGCTGACGTTCTCCTTCAAATACAACAAAAACAACACGTGACATGGCAGTGCAAGGGTTGGACGCAGGGACTTTCCAGCCAAATGGCAACTCAAAACTAGGCCAAAATATATTTTTAAGCAAAACCAACGTACACTGCTCAAAGAAATTAAGAGAACGCTTAAATCACACATCGCGGATCTCGATGAACGAAATATTCAAGTTGAAAATCTTTATTGATTACATTGTGTAATTCGTTGAGAACAAAATGACGTAAGAACGGTCAATGGAAACCAAAATCATTAACCCATTAAGGGCTGGATTCAAAATCACACCAAAAGTCTAAGTGAAAAATTGAGATCACAGGCTGATCCAACTTGTGTGAATTTCATCACGACAACTCATAATGTGGCTCTGTAGTGTGTATGGCCCCCACATGCCTGTATGCACTCCCGACAACATCTGGGCATGCTCCTGATGAGACGGCGGTGGTGTCCAGGGGGATCTCCTCCCAGACCTGGATCAGGGCATCAGTGAGCTCCTGGACAGTCTGTGGTGCTACTTGGCGGCGGCGGATGCACCGATACATAACGTCCCAGACGTGCTCAATTGGAACACTGACCCACCGTCAAACCGGTCATGCTGGATGATGTTGCAGGCAGCATAACGTTTGCCAAAGCGTCTCCAGACTCTTTCACGTCTGTCACATGTGCTCAGTGTGAAACTGCTCTCATCTGTGAAGAGAACGGGGCGCCAATGGCGAACCTGCCAATTCTGGCGTTCTCTGGCAAATGCCAATCGAGCTGCATGGTGCTGGGCTGTGAGCACAGGTCTCATTACAGGATGTCGGGCCCTCACGCCACCCTCATGGAGTCTGTTTCTGACAGTTTGGTCAGAAACATGCACATGAGTAGCCCGCTGGAGGTCATTTTGCAGGGCTCTGGCAGTGCTCCTCCTGTTCCTTCTCGCACAAAGGAGCAGATACCGGTCCTGCCCCTGGGTTGTTGCACGTTAGATGTGTTTAACATTCTGAGTATACTGGCTACAAAGCAGAATAATAAGGAATTGGCATCACTTAGCTCAACAGAATTACAGGATTCCGTTTCTGCAAAACTCCAGTCCTCTGACTTGACAAAGCAACGCCACAAGACAAGAACACAACGTTCTCCTATGCAACAGGTAGGCTACACCGAAACAATCTGAGTAGGAATTATTTATTTTTTTAAAGCAGCATTTTTATAGAGCAAGCAGAGACTAGCAAATATTTCAGAACAAGCAGCAAGGGAAAGGTCTGACTCGTGCTTTTAAAATGGGCGCTCCATTAGTGATGTGTTCATGTGGTTGATTGAGTATGAGAACATGTGTTTGCTGAGGCTGACCATTGGTCGGGCGCTGAAAAGTTCCTGACAGACCTGGTTTGTGCATTTCATACGGAACGCATCATAATGATGAAACGGTTTTAGTTATTGGGATCATGGAGCATAGAGAAAGATTTATTTCACAGCTCCAATCATTATCACCATGTTAAATCCCAGGCAAGGAATCTCAGTGTTATCTGTGACCTTTGAGCCTCAATTAAGGAACATTAGTAAAACCTGTTTTTATTCCCTAAAAACATTGCGTGAGACCCTTTCTCACCGGAAAACTGATGCATGCATTTATTACTAGCAGGCTTGACTACTACAATGCGTTGCTTTCTTTTAAAAAAAATTTAATTTCATCCTGCTCGCATCTCTAGTTCCTCCTGCTTAGTCAAGCCGGAAAGTCTACACACCCCTTTCAGCTTCTCCACGTTTTATTACGTTACAGACTTATACGACAATAGATTTAGTTCATTTTTTGTCTCAAAATTCTACACAAAATAATGACAAAGTGAAAACAGGTTTTTAGACATTTGTGCTAATTTATTAAAAATCTAAATGTAAAATATCATATGTACACAAGTGTGCACACTCTTTGATATGACACCCAAAAGTGAGCTGAGGTGCATTTTGTTTCCACTGATACTGCTTGAGATGTTTCTACAACTTAATTGGAGTCCACCTGTGATAAATTAAATTGATTGTACATGATTGGGGATTGCCAGCACCTGCCTATATAAGGTCCCACAGTTGACAGTGCATGTCAGAGCAAACTCCAAGCCATGGGGTCAAAGGAATTATCTGCAGACCTCAGAAACAGGATTGTGTCAAGGCGTAGATCTGGAGAAGGGTACGGAAAAATCTCTGCAGCTTTACAGGTCCCAAAGAGCACAGTGGCCACCATCATTCGTAAATGGAAGCAGTTTGGAACCACCAAGAATCTTCCTAGACCTGGCCGCCCGGCCAAACTGAGCAATCGGGGAAGACGGGCCTTAGCCAGGAAGGTGAGCAGGAACCCGAGGGTCAATCTGACAGAGCTCCAGCGTATCCTTGTGGAGATGGGAAAACCTTTCAGAAGATCAACCATCCAGGCAGCACTCCACCAATCAGGCCTTTATGGTAAACTGGTCAAACGGAAGCCCCTCCTTAGTGAAAGGCACATCACAGCCAGCTTGGAGTTTGCCAAAAGGCACCTAGAGGACTCTCAAACCAGGAGAATCAAGATTCTCTGGTCTGATGAAACTTCAAAATTTAACTTTTTGGTCTGAATACCAAGCATCACGTCTGGAGGAAACCAGGCACCACTCATCACCTGGCCAATACCATCCCTACAGTGAAGCATGGCGGTGGCAGCATCATGATGTGGGGATGTTTTTCAGCAGCGGAAACGGGGCGACTAGGCCTGATAGAGGGAAAGATGAATGCAGCGAAGTACACCTAGACCCTTGAAGAAAACCTGCTCCAGAGCGCTCTGGACCTCAGACTGGGGCGAAGGTTTACCTTCCAACATGACAACAACCCGAAGCACACAGCCAAGAGAACAAAGGAGTGGCTTCGGAGAAAGTCTGTGCATGTCCTTGAGTGGCCCAGCCAGAGCCCAGACCTGAATCCAATTGAACATCTGTGGAAAGAGCTTAAAATGGCTGTGTCCCAATGCTCCCCATCCAACCTGACGGAGCTTGCAAGGATATGCCAAGAGGAATGGGCAAAAATGTCTAGAAACAAGTGTGCCAAGCTCGTATCTTCTTTCCCAAGACGCCTTGAAGCTGTAATCGCTGCCAAAGGTGCAGCAACCAGGCTAAGGGTGTGTACAGATATGTAACCCCTGAATAACTATTTTTCTCAGTAAAATAAAATTGCATATTTTCTAAAAACCTGTTTTCACTTCGTCATTATTGGCTATTGTGTGTAGATGTTTGAGGCAAAAAAATTATTAAATCTATTGTAGTATAAGTCTGTAACGTAATAAAACGTGGAGAAGGTGATAGGAGTGTGCAGACTTTCCGGCTTGACTATAAATCCCTACTTCCTCCTGCTTATGTTTCTACTTCCTCCTGCTCATGCCTCTACTTCCTTGTGCTCATGTCTCTACTTCCTTGTGGTGCATAGAAGTGTGGGGCAGGAGCAGAGAGGGCTGTTGTCACATGTGTGGGACGCTGTCAGAAAGCAGTGACCTCACCGTCAGCACAGCTGGGGCTGCTGGGTAATCAGCCCAGGTGTTGCTTTTTGTCTTTTAATGGTCTGTTAAGGTATTGCTGGGAGAAGTTAGACCTTTGAGTATTTGAAGCACTTGAAGCAATTGCTGGTAACTGTGAAAATGACTGTGGCATAGCATGCAGAATATATACAGCATGCAGAATAGACATGGTATTATTGGAGTTAAATAACCACATGATGTCTATATCAGAATTCCAGGGCACCGCTGCATCTCAAGGGGATAACAATAGTTTTTGGGTTGGGGGGGTGCTGGCCGCCTCTTCTTCAGGTCTAATTTGTGATTGTTGTTTGTTGTTGGAAGCTTTATGATTATTCACAGCTCACAAGTGGGTTAAAAAATTAGAAATAAAATATTAATATTCATACTGATGAAAGAAGGTAAAATATATTGAACATAAAATGTAACATACTATAAATATGGAATAAAAATTAAGTAAAATTAAATGACGAGATTGTAATCGCTTTATTTTGCATGCAGAATGTAGTTTCTGAATCATGAGGAAAACATTTTTAAAGAGAATGCAATTTTGGGATTTTTTGGGATGTCCTGGAATCTAGTTGTACATCCTTAAATGCTGTTATAACATGACTGTATAACTGAACACGGCTGTAACATACCTCAGACCATGGCTGTAAACACACTCACCTGTGAACACGGCTGTAAACACACTCACCTGTGAACACGGCTGTAAGCACACTCACCTGTGAACACGGATGTAAACACGCTCACCTGCACACGGCTGTAAGCACACTCACCTGCACACGGCTGTAAACACACTCACCTGTGAACACAGTGCTGTTGGCTCCAGTGCTGTTGGAACATAAGTCACTGAAGTAGCCGTCTGTTTTCAGGATGAACACCAGGGAAGTCCAACCCAAATATATCCCGGAGTAACACAGGCACTCCATAAGCCCCGACACCAGGGTCACCCATCGAAGCAAGGACATCCGATATCCCAGCATCCTCTCTGCTGGCTGATTGGCGTTCAGTGGACGCGCATGAGTCAATCTTCCTTCAGGAGGGTCTGATCAAAAGGACACAATTTGTGGACTAAAGGAGGGGAGCCGGAGCTGGTTTTCTGGCCAGTATTCGGGCCGGCTTCAGTGATTGGCTGAGAGTGGAGTGGGGGTGTGGTTAGGGCGGAGCTGGTCATTTAAACAGAATATACAAGGTTCCCATTTTTCCCAAGGTTTATATTTTCTGGGTTCTATAAATTACATTCTCAGAATTTAGGATTTTCAATTATTTTGTTTTGTTGCAGTGGTCAGAGCTTACCAATGTGGGCATGTTCTGAGGTACATTATGTTTTGAGGTACATTGCTTCAAAAATATTTTTGTCTACAAAAGCACACACTTCACTGTGTGTGTGACTGATGACTCTGTATTTAAATTTAAACACAACATAGTGAGTAGTCCAATGTGTTAGCCATTTTATCACACTGATATTGTAAGACTTGATAATAAATGACACAGTCAGTGTTTTAGTTACAAAGATGCATGTGTTAGTTGAAAGGATGCATTTCACTTGCTGTAAATTTTTTTATATTTGCTAATTATTTCCCCCTGACTTTATAGATATTGGGGCATTTTAGTTCCATGACCTTTCCATGATTTTCTGATTTGAATGATTTTTATTGAGCACAAATGCACTGGAATTTAGTTCAGAGTGTTGTAACCACCGCCCTCTGGAATTTAGTTCAGAGTGTTATAACCACCGCCCTTCTCTCTGATTGGCTGGAATGTGGTTCATTTAGACTTTCAGCTTCCAGAATCATTTTTTAAAAACAGGTAAAACAGCACTCATTGATATGAGCTGTCACGGCCAGACTGGTCACCAGGCTTTGTGTTCTGTGCTTGAATGCGATTTGTGGAAAGCTTGCTCAGGTCTGTGGATAATAGAATTTCAATTCATTAACTTCAGATGAACATAATTTTGTAAAAACGTACGTTTCCAGTGAATTGAAGTTCCTGAACTGAGATGGTATTGCCCGTAACCTTGCCTTGTTACCTCTCTGTATGATGAGCAGTTTAGCAGTTTAATCCCCACTGAGAAAACCTCACTGCAGTGATTATATGGGGAGTGAATTTACCATTAATTATTATTCCTCCCTGTTATTTGATGTTTAACTTGTATTTTTAAAGCATAATACACATGAAAAATGCAGCCACCTGGTTCACATAACTTCTTTCACCTGTATGTCTTTTTCTTTCTTTAATAAGAATTTGTCACCATTTGAGTGCATAAATAAATAAATACATGAATGTCAGCCCTTCTTATTCTGAATGGGAAACCAGCGTATTATTGTTGATAGCTGTATTTGCAGCACTGGTCGAGACAGTCTGTGTTCCAGTACAGTGCGCAAAATTACACCCTCACAAAAAAGAGCCTTTGATTCACTCTATATGTATGGTCCAAGATCGCCCTCTGCTGGCTAGGACTAAATTTAATATAAGTGCACCCACGAGTGGTTAACAAACTCAGCTGATCTTCTCAGCTTCAATAATTTAATGGGAATAGCTTGTTTTTTCTTGACTGTGTAAATCTGTATTTATCTGTATTTAATCTTTCCAGCCTATTCATAGTAAGCACCCATTTTGTAAGATTCTGAAGTTGATGTGATCCACTCAAGTCTCAAACACTGACAAATCAGGCCTGTCTGCCACCCGGTTAGTGTTAGAAATCTTATCACAAAAACAATAGAATAGCCACGGGAGTGAGTGATCAAGTACTGCTTTTTCTGAAGAAACTGCATTCAACAGTGTTGATAGCTATACTTAAGCAATAGATGTGGGTTTCTGTAGTTATGAACCATTACCATATCCGGCTTTAGAAAAACCTCCTCAAAGGGTCTAATTTTTATTTATTTATTGAATCTTTATTTAACCAGGAGAGTCTCATTGAGATTAAGAAACTCTTTTTCAAGAGGGACCTGGCCAAGACAGGCAGCAGCATAAAATAAAAATAAAAAAACACACAGTTGCAGACGGTAAACTGCCATGGGTTCTCAGCCTGCTCTTCTCTTGTCGGCCACTTCCCTGGGGAGGTGCTCATGTTGCGCTTCTTCCCTTTGTTTTTTTTGTCCATTTCGTGTGTTCGGGTTTTCTTCTACTCAGTGTGTTCACCTGTTCCGTATTTTCTGTCATTATTTAAACCTTGCTTCGTCTTTGTTTGACGCTTTCATATTGCCATTCATTTGACAAGAAGCCGGTAATTCACGGTATAGGACTGACAGTTTGTGACGACCGTATCACCTCAACGTGTCGTCGTTCCACGGGACTTGTTGCAGGTGTCTAAGAGTTTAATAGAAACTTAGTTTAGGTTATCCTTTCTATCCTGTCTCTTTTATTTCTCTCTGTCTCTCTGTCCTAGACAAATTGTCTTCGCTGTCTTCTGTTACCTCTTGTTGTGTTTTTCAGCTATAGGACTTTCTTTGTTGTTTGTCTTAATCTCTCGTTTTAGAGTCTTTGCCCTATACGGGTTGCTTTGAGTTTGGTCGCGGAATCTCTCATTAAAAGGAGAGTTTATTATTTTCTTGTACCGTTATTTATTTCATGTTTGCGGGTTTTTCCCCCCCGCTTTGTGGTGTTCGTATTGGGCACTTTAAGAACCCCTACTGTCGCGTCTCGTCCTTCGTTCCTAACGCTACCCCTGACTGAATATGGAAGCCAATAGGGAGGTACCAGCTGCAGTCGCTAATCTGGGGAAAATCTTCACAGCGCAGGAGGCAGCTATCTCTGGCCATGAAGAGGGCATTAGGGCTCTTCAAGCCTCCATTCAAGCCCTACACACCCAACAGGCGCAGTTCGCCAGCCAGCTATGTTATCAGGGAGACGGGCTGCGTGAATTGGCGGACAGCATTCGTACATTGACGCTTACCATTACGTCCCCTTCTGTTACTTTACCTCCAGCCCCCGTAGCACAAGCACCCAGTTCGGCTGCACTGGCTCCTCCTGATCCCGCAGTGATTCTCGTCCCACCCGAGCTCAAGGAGCCTAAGCTACAGCTCCTGCTTCGCTATGGAGGGGAGACCGGGAAGTGTAGGGGGTTTTTGACGCAGTATTAAATTTCCACCATTTCATCTCAACATCATTTTTCCACCCCGGAGGCTTGGGTTTAATTTATTCTCTCACTTTTAACAGGTATGGCTCTCGCTTGGACGGACCTCTTAATTAGAGCAGATTCTTCCGTGATGTCTGTGGAGATACAGATAGGAACCATTGTGTGTAGGTACGGGGAACACAATAGGTGAGGGACCATTCATGCCCGGTGTTACGTGGATAGGAGGCTGTAAATAAAGCTACCGAAGGATACACGCCGTCTCATCATTATTAGATAGGCTACAGTATAAAACAGGATATTACAGAGATATTACATGGTGTCAGAAGGGCAGAGCCCCGTCACAACTCACAAGTGATCGTCGGAGGCATAGGAAACGGACGTTTGTTAAGAGTGGACAAAGACGTTTGACTAGTAAGTGCCGGTCGGCAAAGCTAAGCTAGGAAGCTAACAGTTAGAAACTGTGTGGCTGTAGCAGTGAGCAGAGAAGATACCCAGGAGTGGTGAAGGTAAGAGACTGTGTGCTATTGAAGACAGCATCGCGTGTGATCCTGCTTGCCTCGCCTGGAGAGAAAAAAAGAAAAAAAGGAAAAAAAAACAAACAAAGATAATGGATTCCCTGTTCAGCATAAGCCCACCAGAGAACTTTGACTTCTCAAACTTTCCAAGCTGGCCCAATTGGATCCGCAGGTTTGAAAGACTCAGAGTTGCTGCTGGATTGGACAAAAAGGATGAAGACTATCAAGTAAATTCATTAGTCTACGCCATGGGTGATAAAGCTGATGACATTCTAGGCACACTGGGCTTAAGTGATGCAAACAAAAAGAAATACAGTCCAGTAAAAGAGGCTTTTGATAAGTATTTTGTTTGCAAACATAATGTGATTTATGAACGATGCAGATTTAACAAAAGAAGCCAAGAGCCAGGTGAATCAGCCGAATCGTTCATTTCTGAAGTTTATAAACTAGCAGAACACTGCCAATATGGTGCACTACAGGAAGACATGATTAGAGACAGGTTGGTGGTAGGCATAAGACACCAGGGCCTGTCCGAGAGTCTGCAGATGGACAGTGAGTTAACTCTGGCAAAAGCTGTCCTGAAAATAAGACAACATGAAGAGATTAAGAAACAACAGCCCATTGTGCGTGACACAAATAACCCAGACCAGAGAGAAGCTAATGTGGACACGATGAAATTTAAGAAAAAGTTTCAAAGACAAACACAGACATGGAAAAGCCAGGGCAAGGGTCAAAAGGACTATGAAAAAGGGCAGAAGAGTTGTGGGCGGTGTGGCAAAGCACCACCACATTCCCTGAACAACTGTGCTGCAAGGGATGCAGAGTGCCGGAAATGCCACAAGAAAGGCCACTATGCAGCCCTCTGTAAAACAAAGCCAAGCAGTGTGGATGAAATCCAGGAAGAAGACGTAGAGACTGTTTTCTTGGGACAGGTGTCAGCAGGTGGTCAGTCAAAAACATGGCAGAAGACACTGAAATTGAATGGCCAACAAACCACCTTTAAGCTGGACACAGTAGCGGACGTGACGGCCATTCCAGCTAAAGTCTACTCAAAGAAGCAGCATGGACCACTCAACGCTGCGACAAAGAGACTGCTAGGACCAGGCGACAATGCTCTACAAGTGAGTGGTCAGTTCAATGGCATTTTAAAATACAAATACCACATAACTGAACAGCCAGTGTTTGTAATACCAAGATTGGCTACTCCACTACTTGGTCTGCCAGCAATTGAAGCCCTGAAATTAGCCTACACAGTTGACAGTATTCAGGAGCAGAAAGCTGACATTAAAAGGCTGTATCCCAAAGTTTTCACAGGCCTAGGATGCATGCAAGGCATGTACAAAATTAAACTGAAAGAGGATGCCAAGCCCTATGCATTGTCACTGCCACGCCGTGTGCCTATACCCTTACTGGACAAAGTCAAAGAGGAGATCCAGAGAATGGAGACTCTGGGAGTGATTGCGCCCATTGATGAGCCGACAGAGTGGTGCGCAGGGATTGTTGTGGCACCAAAGCCCAACGGAAAAATCAGAATCTGCGTGGACCTGACCCACCTGAATGAATACGTCTGCCGTGAAAGGCTCATTCTGCCGGCAGTTGATGAAACCCTCGCCAAGCTGTCAGGAGCGAAAGTGTTTACAAAACTCGACGCCACAGCTGGCTTCTGGCAGGTGCCTCTGCACCCAGAATCAGTCCCCCTGACAACGTTCATCACGCCGTTCGGGAGGTACTGTTTTCACAGATTGCCATTTGGGATTTCGTCAGCACCCGAGCACTTTCAGAAGAGGCTGACAGATGCTGGCAGGACTGGAAGGAACAGTTTGTCATGCGGATGACATCCTTGTCTTTGAGGCGCTGGCACTGACCTGGGCGTGTGAGCGCTTTCAGTCCTATTTAATAGGGATGGACTTTCTGATACAGACAGACCACAAGCCCCTCATTTCCCTGCTGGGCAGCAGAGCCCTGGATGACTTGCCCCCTAGAATCCTGAGATTCAGACTGCGACTGCTTCGCTTCACATACAAGATTGAACATATACCGGGGAAAAACCTGATTACAGCAGACGCACTGTCCAGGGCTCCGATCCAAGCGCCGCCAACGGCGGAAGAAACACAGCTGGAGAAGGATGTCGGTGCTTACGTCAACCAAGTGATGGAGCACCTACCTGCATCAGAAGGGAGACTGGCCCAGATAAGAGCCGCACAAGAGGCAGACAGTATCTGCAGAAGACTAAAGAACCTGATGCAAACTGGATGGCCTACCAGGAAGGCTCTCACACCAGAGCTTCAGCTGTACTGGCAGTATCGCCAGGACCTGTTGATTGCGGGTGGACTGCTGATGAAAGGCGAACGACTTGTAGTCCCCGACTCTATGCAAGAGGAGATGCTGAACAAAGTTCATGAAGGTCACCAGGGTATCACAAAGTGTATCGCCAGAGCACAGCAATCCATATGGTGGCCAGGTCTGTCAAAGCAGATAAAGCTGAAAGTGGGAAACTGTGCAATATGTGCTAAGGAGGCGCATAACTTCCCAGAACCACTGCTGACAACACCGTTGCCAGACAGGCCATGGCAGCGTGTTGGAGCAGATTTGTTCCAGTGGAATTCAGCTATGTACCTGGTGGTGGTCGACTACTTCTCTCGCTACATAGAAGTAGCGAACCTCACTTCCACTACCACAGCCCATGTAACTGAGAAGATGAAGTCTATCTGGGCACGTCACAGAGTCCCAGAAGTTCTGGTCACGGACAATGGTCCCCAGCTGGCTGCAGCAGAGTTTGCAGACTTTGCCAGAGAGTACGACTTCAAACATGTGACCAGCAGCCCCCGTTATCCTCAGGGTAATTCGGAGGCTGAAAGGGCTGTGCGAACGGTCAAATCTCTCCTGAAGAAGGGAGAGGATCCATACAAGGCCCTCATGGCTTACAGAGCCACGCCCCTGGCACAAGGTGCATCTCCTGCACAGCTGCTCATGGGTCGAAACATCAGGACGCCCCTGCCCGTCACTCAGGAAAAGTTGGCGCCGAGATGGCCTGACCTACAGGCTTTCAAAGAAAAGGATCAGTACATGAAGGAGAAACAAGCATCCTGCTTCAACAAGAGACACCGTGCACAGCAGAGACAAGAGCTCAGACCAGGACAAAGAGTCTGGGTGAAGAACACCGAGCAGCCTGGGACTATCACAGGTCCAGCCCAGACGCCAAGGTCCTACAACATCGAGCTGCCCTCTGGAAGTCTCCGCAGAAACCGATCCCACATCAGGGTTATTCCAGAGACTTCTACTGTTACTAGATCAGGGCGCATGATAAAAAGACCAGTCAGAATGGACATGTAATAACCAGTGTCTAGGTAGAGAGTTGTGGTTACACAGGGCAGAATAATCCCTGCACAGCTTCCGGGACTCAGGCAGTCTACCCTGACCCCCTAGATAGGAAAGTTGAATTTAAGTTAATTGATATTTGGTTTGGTTAAAAGTAAAGAGACAAGTTTATTTGAAAAGTTTTATTGTGTAAAACATAAATGTTAATCTGTGAAATTCTTTAAATAGTTGATTTCATACTGTACACTCCTTAGTTAAGGTAAAAGAAAATAATTGTGTTTGTAAGTACAGTAAAAGAAATTAACAGTTGTTTGTTTAAAAGAAATGTTGGTACTTCACTTAAAGGGGGAGATGTGGAGATACAGATAGGAACCATTGTGTGTAGGTACGGGGAACACAATAGGTGAGGGACCATTCATGCCCGGTGTTACGTGGATAGGAGGCTGTAAATAAAGCTACCGAAGGATACACGCCGTCTCATCATTATTAGATAGGCTACAGTATAAAACAGGATATTACAGAGATATTACAATGTCCACTATAGAGGGGTTGGTGGAGGAGATGGCGTCGGTCTTCGACTATGACGTCTCCGGTCAGGAGGCGGCTATGCGACTGACCTATTTTCGTAAGGGCTCCGACACGGTGGCGTCATTTTCTATTGCCTTTTGAGCATTCGTAGGGTAGACTGGGTGGCCTGACGGACCTCTTAGCGCTCTTTTTCTTAAAGCAGTTTCAGATCCTCTTAGAGATGCTCTTTCAGCGCTCGAACCGCCCGCCTCGTTCGGTGCATTAGTGTCTACAGCTATCAAGATTGACAATCGGATTAGAAAGAGAGAGAGAGAGAGAGTCGCTGGGCCACACAGCAGTTGGTCCTCTGTTTGTGTGCCCCGTCCTGTGGTTGCAGTCCTGTTGACTACAGTCTCCTAATTTTCTGAGGATAACATGCAGGTGTATGGGACGGCAGTACGGGATTCCAAGTCCACCAAGTCGAGAGATGCGTGGTGCCGTTATTGTAAGCGTGCTGGCCATTACAGAGATCCATTTCCTAAGCTAGCGGGATAAGAGGAGAGATCTCTTTCTGAGATTGATTGGGACATTCCACTTGATTCTGAATCAGATTTAGAGAGTACCCAGGTGGGTGGAGCATTTCATTTTCTTTTGCCGGCTAATGTTTTCCAGCAGGATACTGATCTTGCTGAGGTCTTTAGTAAGCAGCGTGTCACTTATCTTCCCCCTCATAGGCCGTATGCGCTATCGACCTATACCCAGGTTATATTTCTCCTAGGGGGGCGCTGTATCCATTATCGGCTCCTGAGAGTGCCGCTATGAGATCATACATTGAAGAATCTCTAGCCAACGGATTCATCAGACCATCCACATCGCCGGCGGGGGCTGGAAGAAAGACAATAGTCTTAGGCCATGTATTGACTACAGGGGACTTAATGCTATAACAATCAAGAATCGTTATCCTCTCCCTCTGATTAATTTACCATTTGAACGCCTCCAGGGGGCGTCTATTTTTGCTAAACTCGATTTATGCAGCGTGTACAACCTCATTCGCATTCGTGAGGGGGATCAATGGAAAACGGCGTTTAACACCCACTCGGGACACTACGAGTACCAGTTGATGCCATTCGGGCTCACTAGCGGCCCCTCAGTTTTCCAAGCGTTAGTGAACGATGCGCTTAGGGAGCTGCTTGCGATATTGGTTTTTGTTTATATTGATGATATTTTAATCTTTTTTCCCGATCTTCCCACTCACATTCGCTATGTCAGGTAGGTTCTTAATGCTCTGCTCAAGGCCCAGCATTTTGTAAAGGTAGAGAAGAGTTTTTTTTCCACACTAACTCAGACGGCTTCATTGTGGCAGACGGCAAGGTTCAAATGGATCCCGAGAAAGTCTAGGCCGTTAAGAACTGGCCCACGCCATCTTCTCTTAAGCAGGTTCAACGTTTTTTAGGCTTCGCAAATTTTTCTGGGAGATTTATTCGTAATTTCAGCGTGGTAGCCGCTCCTTTTACTGAACTCACTAAAAAGACCTCCTCCTCTCAGTTTCTATGGAACTCGAGGGCCGAAGCGGCGTTTTCTGAGCTCAAAAAACGTTTCACATCCAAACTATTCTTGTCACGCCTAACCCTGAGTTGGGAGTGGGAGCCATTCTCTCCCAGCTATCCCCTATTGACCACAAGATGCATCTCTGTGCTTATTTTTCTTGCGCATTAACACCTGCCGAGAGAAATTATGATGTGGGGGACCGGGAGCTCTTGGCAGTTAAAATGGCTCTTGAGGAGTGGCGTCACTGGCTTGAGGGGGCGGAGCATCTGTTCACAGTGTGGACGGATAATAAAAACATGGAATACGTGCAGCTAGCCAAGAGGCTTAATTCTCGCCAAGCCCGGTGGGCGTTATTCTTCTTGCACTTCAATTTCCTGCTCACGTATCGCCCCGGCTCCAAGAACGTGAAGCCAGACGCTCGTTCTCGTGTCTTTGACCGTTCGGACAGGGCTCCTGTTCCCGAATCTATCATCCTGGTTATTTGGGCCGTTGAAGCTGCAGTACAGAGGGCGCTGCGCTCCGACCCAGGTCCTGGGGGAGGCCCACCTCACTGTTTGTTCATTCCGCTGAGGCTTAGGTCCCGAGTATTACAATGGGGTCACACCTCCCAATTAGTTGCTCATCCAGGCATTCACCACACAAAGTTTTTTTCTCTGCGGTTTTGGTGGCCCAGTTTGGAGAAGGATGTTCGGAGTTTTGTTGCGGCTTGTCCGGTGTGTGCCCGCAGCAAGGGTTCACTGCTTCTTGTCAAGTGCAACAGGTATTTAAGTTCCTCACTTCCGCTTCCCCGGTGCTTCTTTGTCATTCGACATTGCATTGAGCCAGGTACTAGCGACCTTGTGATATTAAACGCTGTTTATGTTCACGGGGGACTTGCTATTTGTTTTTAGTTCAGGTATAGGTATTATTCCTCCTGTTAGCATTCTGTGCTATTTATTTTATTCTTTGCTGTTCTCTCTGAGACAGTTTTCTTTGTTTGTTTCGTTTGTTTTAAACTTTTCACCATCTCTTGGCCATCCCAACTTATGTGCTGAAGGTGTTCTTTTATTTGCTAAGTTTCCCGTTTTTTGCTCCAGTATTGAGCTCGGGAGATTTTATTTTATTTTATTTTTATTTTTTTTATTTTTTTGAGAATTCAAACCATGCTGCTGTTTTGAATGAACAGACTGATTATAGTAGCCAGCCTTTTTCTTTCCTTTCAGAAACTGGAGCTCTCTTCTCTTTTAGGAAATTTACAGAAGATGAGATATTAAATGCATTATTTGCTATAAATGTTTAAAAAATCCATGGGGGAGAATCAATTAGACCCTAGTATTTTACGACTTGCTGCTCCACTCCACTGTAAATCTGGTAGCAATCTGGTATCACTTATTACTGGGACTATTCCCAAGGTATGTAAATCTGCACATGTTCTACCACTGTTCAAAGGGGGTGATACAAGTGAGGTAAATAATTATCGACCAATCTCCAAACTGTCTTGTTTAGCTAAAGTACTGGAATCATTGGTAAATCAGCAACTGCACACTTTTTTATCCATAAATAACATTCTAAACCCGTTTCAATCTGGTTTTAGACCCGGCCATAGTACCATCTCAGTTATAAATGACATTATAAATACAATTGATGAAGGTCAAAAATGTGCGGCCCTATTTATTGACCTATCAAAGGCCTTTGATACAGTCGACCACACAATCTTATTAGACAGATTATTCTCCATTGGTCTAGATGATAATGCTTGCAATTGGTTCTGTGATTACCTGACTAATAGGACTCAGACTATGGTAACAGATGAGGTGAGGTCACCCTGCCTGGTGGTCAATAAAGGGGTACCACAGGGGTCTATTCTGGGCCCTTTATTGTTCACAATTTATACAAAAAATATTGCCATGAAAATAGAGAACTGTAATGTTCATTTCTATTCTGACGATACAGTGCTTTATTCCTCAGCGCCTACTAGCAGACAAGCTTTTTCATACTTGCAGGATGCTTTTGACACTATGCAAAGGGCACTGGCCAGTCTTAAATTAGTCCTGAATGCCAGTAAAACTAAGTTTATGATCTTTTCTATACAGAACATTGACCCCACTGATGCCCAATTGTCTACTCTGAACAATGTTGAGATTGAACGTGTCCATGAATACAAGTATTTAGGTATCTGGTTGGACTATGATTTGTCCTCACATGTTATAAATTTGGCAAACAAACTTAAACCCCAAATTGGCTTTCTTTATAGGAATAAGTCTTGTCTCTCTATGTGCAACAGAAAAAAGATTGTGGAGGCGACAATATTGTCAGTTATTGACTATGGCGATACACTTTATATGCATGCCTCAGCCTCTGTTTTGAAGCCATTGAATGCCGTGTATCATAGTGCTCTACAATTTATTACGGGCATTGGCTATATGGTAACTGGTATTTTATAAAAATTTTAAAGAGCTAGTGGTTGAAATATGGGAAAAAAGAGCATTTGTGATTGTTCTTTAAATGTTTGCATGTGTATGTATGGTATATATGTACGTTTTATGTGTTATACTTGCTTTTTAACTTTATATTGCTTTTAACTTTGTATTGCCCCACTGGAAAAGAGATTTCGGTCTCAGTGGGTCCCCCCTGCTAAAATAAAGGTTTGATGATAGTTTGTGTTTCACTCGTTATTCGAGTTCGCCCTATTTTAGTGGGTTGATTTTCGTTTGGTGTTTAGCCACAAGGAATTAGTTTCCTGTCTTTTTTTTTCTTTGCATTTATTTTGTTATTCCCTTTATTGGTCTTTACTGTGTGAGTGACTTGTTTCTGATCCCCCTACTTACCTTATCCGCCACTAAAATCCATTACAATACAAAGAAGCCATATCATGGATAAATCAGCGAGGTCTTCCAAAGGAGATCAGCCGGGAGATAAAAACCCAGAGGAGTATGTTAGGGGATTGGAGGCCCAACAGCAGCTATTTACAGGTCAAATATGGCAGCTGAATACCCAGATGAGGGCTCAAGAGTGTTGCCTCAAAGAGTTGATGGAGAGCATGCACCTACTCACAGTTGCACACTAAGCACCTCTACCTACCGCACAGGCTATCGCTCCCCGGTCCCTGTTGCTCAGATGGGTAGGGAACCTAAATTACAGCTCCCCCTCCGCTATGACGGCCGACCAGGCAAGTGCCGAGGGTTTCTTGCCCAATGTTAAAAAAAATTTAAAGCCCAGTCGTTGCAGTTTAGTGAACAAGGGTCCGAGGTAGCGTTCGTACTTTCACTACTCACCAGATTCGTGCTTGACTGGGCTACTCCATTAATCAGGGGGAACCACCCTTCCTCTCCACCGGCCTTATGATTGCGTCATAAAACTCCATCCGGGTACTACCCCTACTAGAGGGAGTCTATATTCCTTAGCGGCTCCTGAGAGTGCGGCTATGAAGGAATATATTGAGGAGGCGTTGACCAATGGGTTTATGAGGTCATCTACTTCGCCTGCTGGCGCAGGTTTCTTTTTTGTTAAAAAGAAGGATGGAAAATTAAGGCCATGTATCGATTATCACTCTCTAAATGCCATTACCATTAAGAGACTGTGTCCGCTTTCCCTGGTGGGTTTGGCGTTCGGCGTCTCTGGGGGGGCACTGATTTTTCTGGGTTGGACCTCCGTGGCGCTTGTGGCCTGGTGCCCGTGCGTGGGGAGCGATGGATGGGGGGCTCATGGCGGCCGCTGCTGGTGTCTGGTCGTGCTGTTCAGGCTCGCTGGCGCCCCCTCTGTGTTTCAGGCATTGGTGGGTGACGTGCTGGGGGAGATGTTGGAGAAATTTGTGTTTGTTTGTTTGGACGACTTTCAGATTTTTTCTTCCGATTTGCAGGCTCGTGTCGGCCATGTTAAACAGGTGTTGAGGGCCCTGTTGGAGGCCAAATTATTTGTGAAAGCAGAGAGGTGCTCATTTCACGCTAGCACGTTTTTTTTTTTGGGATTCATAGTATCAGAGGGCAATGTCTGTATGGATCTCGAGAAAGTCTCTGCTGTACTGGATTAGCCTACTCCCAGTTCTGTTGAGCAGGTCCAGCATTTTCTTCTTTATTTACTAAGAAAACATTGGCTACTCAATTTCAGTGGAATCCGAGGGCTGACTCTGCTTTTGAAAAACATAAGAAGAGGTTCAGTTCTGAGCCTATTCTCGTTACACCCAATCCCTCCCTCTCTTTTGTGGTAGAGGTTGATGCTTCCGAGTTGGCCGTAGGCCCTATTTTATCTCAACACTCATTAATCGCAAAATGCACCCGTGTGCATATTTCTCTCAAGCCCTTACTTCGGCCAAGAGGAATTGACGTAGGTGATCGGAAGCTACTAGCAGTCAAATTGGCTCCGGAAGAGTAGCGCCATTAGCTGGAGAGAGCGGAGCACTCCTTTACTGTATGGACTGACCACAGAAACTTGGAGTATGCCGAACAGGCTAGAACACGTAGTTCTAGACAGGTGCGTTGGGCATTGTTTTTTACGCGGTTTAACTTTCTTTTAACGTATCGTCCTGGTATGAAGAATGTTAAACCTGATGCGTTGTCATGCATCTTTGAGCGGACTAATAGTCCCACTATTCCAGAGCACATTGTGCCGGTTTCCCAAATAGTCGCTCCTGTGCTATGGGACATTGAAGTGGAGGTGCAACAGGCATTGCTACGTAATCCGGACCCGGGTGGGGGTCCCGTCAATTGCCTTTTTGTACCTCCCGAAGTGAGGCCTCGGGTACTCCAGCGGGGTCATTCATCACAGTTTTCGGTGCATCCGGGTACCCACCATACCAAGAAATTTATCTCCAGACGATTCTGGTGACCTGGTATGGAGAAGGACGTGTGCAAATTTGTTGCTGCTCGTTCTGTTTGCGCTCGCAGCAAGGGTTCTCGACTCCCAGCCTTGGGCTTGTTACACCCATTACCAATACCCAGTCATCCTTGGAGCCATATTAGACTTCATAACCGGGTTGCCCGATTCGCAAGGTAATACGGTTATTTTAGTCATTGTAGATAGGTTTTCCAAGGCGGCCCATTTTATTCCTCTGGCTAAATTACCATCGGCGCCGGAGACCGCTCAGTTGGTGATCAGCCACATGTTCCGCGTATACGAATTACCGCAGGATATAGTGTCGGACCGTGGTCCCCAAATTGTCGCCAGGTTCTGGCGTTCGTTTTGCGCCCAGTTGGTTAGTCTATCGTCCGGTTTCCATCCGCAAACTAATGGGCAGACGGAGCAAACTAACCAGACTATGGAAAACACCCTTCGCTGCTTGGCAGCTAATAATCCTACTTCGTGGAGTCGTTATCTCCCTTGGGTGGAGTATGCCCATAATACTCTGCACAATGCCTCCACTGGCCTCTCTCCCTTCAAGGCCCAAGTAGGTTATCTGCATCCACTCTTCCCTGAACTTGAGAGGAATGTGGAGGTTCCCTCTGCTGGCTCTTTTGTTCGGAGGTGTCGTGCGGTGTGGAAACGAATTTGCGTATCTCTGTTGCGAGCGTCGGAGTCCCAAAAAATTTTAGCCGACAGACATCGCCGGACAGCTCCTTCTTATTGGGTAGGTCAGCGAGTCTGGCTCTCGTTGCGAGATTTGCCTTTGAGGGTTGAGTCGCGTAAACTGGCTCCACGTTACATAGGAGCATTTAAAATCATCCGTAGGATAAATCCTGTAATGGTGCGTCTTCAATTGCCACACTCTACACTGATTCATCCTACGCTTCACATTTCGCGTTTCAAGCCACTGCTGATCAGTCCGTTGTCCCCTGCTGAGAGACCGCCTCCTCCTCCTCCTCCTCGGATCGTGGATGGAGGTCCAGTGTATACTGTCTATCCTACGCTAAATTAATACGCTCACTAGAGGTGGATTAAGCGGTAAATTGATTCGACTGATGGTGATGGAAAAACGTTGAAGCGACATAAGGATGTCGCGCATGCTCAGAACCCACGCCACAGAGCTCGAGTGCAGCGCGGGAATATCGACTTTTCTTATGGAACGCCAAATGAGTCAAACTGGCATGCCAATGACGCTACTTTTTAAAAGTTATTTTCACCCAATGTATTTTATGTGTTATTGGTCCATGTAACGCTTATCAGTTTGATTTCTTTATGCATATACCTCAAGTTGAAAAATTTAAAATTGGATTAAATATTTCAGTTTTAATTTTTTTATTCTTGAAATAATAGTCAAATTGAGAATTCAAACTTGTTTTTCTAATTTTCTGATTTACCGTTTGTCTTTTGAAAGGTGAAAATTGCATTGTTGACGTTTATGGGAAAACCGGGGTAATTTCTAATATCAACGATCAATAGACGGACTCAAGCATGACTAGTTATTTTCGAAATTGGAATACAGAAATAACGGCCATATATTCAGGTTTACGGTATCTGAAGAATTCCTCGTTCCCTCCCATTTCCCCGCCTATCCTTGTGTGCGTGCGCTTCCCACTTCAAATTTACCCAAAGATAGGGGTGGGAGCGAAAGGAATTACAGGAAGAAAGAGTAGGCTAGTCCGGGGAGGTCGGAACCACAAAGATAGGTGGGTAAAATAAGACTAAAAAGTTACTTTAAGAATATTGATTCTGGTTCTACTTGTCTTACGTGTTTGTAAACGTGTAACTTTATTGTAATTATTGCATTTGTGGGATGTGCATTCAAGTGGGGGGTTAAACGCCCGAATTTCCGTGATCGACGAATTGGCAAAGGTTGGGCGCTACTTGAAAATATCCATTGAAGCCTATTCGATAGGCCTTTAGCGAACTAGCTAACGTTAATCCTGTAACAAACATCCGGACGCAAAAAGTATTGCGTGGTGAGCTGCTAGTTCAGTGGTAGTTAGCCAAAGAAGTGCTGGGTAACGTTATATAGTCTAGATCAGCTAAATTTATTTTAACTTTGCTAACCGTGTCCCATGGATTCAAGGTTAGGCTAGCCCACCATCCTAACTTGTCTGCCATACGTTGGAAAGCGAGGTTTGTGGCTGGGTTTGCTGTGTTAACTTGGTCGTTTAGATGAAGTGAATTTACAGGAGGCGTTTGCATGTTTGAACGCGTTTGTTTGTGGTTTTGTAGACGCGCATGTAAAGCCAAGTTGGCTTGTAAACCTTGATTTACAAATAACGTATTGCTAGTTTTCACTCAGATTTCAAACGTAAATTAGCTTTTCTTATACGAGTTAGCAATGCTATTGTATTCATAGTTTGTTGCCAAATTGTCTAAATTATTTCCTATTTGCAGCCAACAAAAGTATAGCGTTATAGACCCTTTTACACCGCTAAATAGCTATCAGTTTAGCTTGCCGTTGCTACTTAGCTTGCAATATTACCGAGGGTTCCTGTTGGCTAACGTTAGCTTGAACGTGTCAGTGTTTGTATGTATAGACATTGAATCATACTTTTTAAGAAAGATAATGTATGAAACTTTGCTAGCTGGACGTATATTTGCAATTAACGTTAGTTAACAAGAGCGCTTTTTATTTTCAGCAAACGTTAGCCAATATTAGTCTCGTTTTAGCCTTGTCAGATTTGCTTAGCTGATTGCAACGACTGTAAGTGCATTTTAAAGCCAGTTAAGGCCCACCCTCTGTGTACAAACGAAAATGTAGGCCTGCATCTTGCTTGTTAGTCATTAACCGTAATCTGTGAGTTTTGCTCAAACTCATTTGTTAGTTTACATGGCTAGATGGCTCATGCTAACGTTAGTTCGCTAAGTTACCAGGTTGTTGTTAGCTGCACTGAGCTGTAATTATGTGTGGATTGTTAAATGAGGAACGCTATGGTTCCAACACCAGATGCTTTTCACAAATCTTCTGTGTTGATTTTTCTCATGATTTTGTTTAGCTGGCTTGGTTGACAAAATAGTTGCGCTTTCATGTTGGGGGGTGTCAACATCTTAATATTTTCTGTTTTAAAAGTTTGTTGACTGCGACCATTGCCTAAATTTAAGTTGGCCCACACAAGGACGCCTGACATTGACCGGATGCAGCAAAGGGCCATACAGGTGGACGGGGTTGTTCGCATATTCACATGGATCTGCTTGGATGCTTGTGGGACGCGCGTAACTGAAGTTGGGCGCTGCCGCTAAGTGTGATCTTGTGTGCTGATTGTACAACAACAAACAGGCGCGCTGGGATCGTAGGAAGTACCCGCGGTATTTCCCAAAAATTCCATTTTAATTTTGGCAAAACTGACTACGTAGTTTATTTCAATGATTTTGTTCTTGCTGCGGGCCTAGTACAGGTCACTTGCTAGTGTATTTTCTTTTGGCCACAATCTGATTGATGTGCATTTGTAGCTGCAGTTTGGTAGCTGCAGCCTGCACCGGAAAATAGTTTGAAGCGTAATTGGTGAAATCGTTTGTGATCTTTGCACTTGTTTGGATTGTCAGTCTGCTCACTGGCAGCAAAGTGTGTTAACGAGTACACGCTGGATTTCAGTTTGAGCTTCTGCCAGTTAAACAAAAACTTGTTTGGTGGGTCAGGGAAGAAAGTGTGTGTGTGCGCGCGCGCCCGCGCGCCTGATCGGCATGTTTAAGGAGGGGTCAGGTCTCGAGCACGGCAGCGTGGCGTGTTTTCGATTTTGACATATTCCAGATGACCCGCAGGCATGGAGTCCTGACCTTTGTGTATGCAGTATGTGTGTATTCATGTTCTGCCCTTGAAAAACTGTGTGGAGGCAGGGAGTGAGAGCAGGACCTGGCCCCAAATACTGTAAAGTTGCACCAGTATCGGTCAACGGGGTCTGTGTTCAGCTGGCATAGTGGAAATACAAAGAGAATGTAGTGTCTGAGCACCTGGTTGAGCCAGGAGCACTAATGCGAGCCACAGTAATGATAGGGTTTGTGTTTCAGTGTGAGCTGGGCTATGCGCACGGAAATGATGCGTTCACTTCACGCTCCTGCTTCGGACTGTGTACTCATTAAACCATTTTGTGCCGGTTTCTCCATTTCTCCACAGCAATGTTTTTACTGTCACTCAACAGCGTCTGTCAGAAGACAGCTGGTCGTGGCAGCACTGCTCCCACACAGGGCAGAAATTAGCCTTACCTGCGGCACCTGGTGTAAGAAATGCCCTGTTAAAAGGCCTCTTATTTACAGTAACTCCCCTATGCCAGAGCTGACTGTGTTTAGTAAGCAGAGCTGTAGGGTTCTCTACCCCAGGGTGTGTCCCTAGTCCAAAGTTCAAAGCGAAGGACAGTCTTTTTTTTTTTTCACTCCCTCTCTAGCTCTTTCTTTCTCACGTGCTCTCTTTTTGTCTCTCCCCCTCTCTCTAGTGTAAATATGACTCCTCTGGCATTGTAGAGTTGTAGGGCTGCTCTTTACAGAGAGTTGCTCAGGGCTGCAGGTGTGCGCACCTGATTATATTTCACCTGCTGCACTCTGCACTGGGACATTCACCCTACATATATGTAATTACTTTCCCCCTGGTGACACATAGCAAGCCAATAGTGCTGCAGTAAGCTTTCTGTGCCGGCCAGTAGCACTGCAGTGTGCTTTCTGTGCCGACCAATGGCACTGCAGTATGCTTGCTGTGCCGGCTAATAGCACTGCAGTATGCTTGCTGTGCTGGCCAATAGCACTGCAGTATGCTTGCTGTGCCGGTGGTGAAGAAATGCGTTTTAAAAACCTGTCCTGCCACTGAGTGCGCTCCAAAACTTTGTGCCGGCACGCAGCTGATTACAGACCGGCGGAGAACTGCTTTAATGGAGTAGAATCTGTCAGACAGTGGCAGTGGTCACATGATTTGTGCAAGCATCCTTTGCCCATCGTGCTTTGTTGCATGTGATTATAGTCTTCAAGACGTCTTTGCCGAGTGTTCAGATGGGCGCAAGTGGCATGTGCCGTTTTGTGGCGTTTTTAAATGGAGTGGAAACCACTCCCACGCGGCAAAAACTGCATGTTTGAAGCCATTGAACCAAATCCAACACGAGTGAACCGAACCAAATCCAACACGAGTGAACCGAACCAAATCCAACACGAGTGAACCGAACCAAATCCAACACGAGTGAACCGAACCAAATCCAACACGAGTGAACCGAACCAAATCCAACACGAGTGAACCGAACCAAATCCAACACGAGTGAACCGAACCAAATCCAACACGAGTGAACCGAACCGTGTGTGTGACGTCATCAGTGTGGTGGTGTATAAGCTGTGTGTGATCAATGTGGTGGTGTATTAGCTGTGTGTGTGATCAGTGTGGTGGTGTATTAGCTCTTTATGGGAGGAGTCTGTTTTAATCCACAGGACTAAACTTGAGTTAGTTTACAGTCAGTTGAGTTTAGTGACCTTTGCCTTGATGGTAACGATGGTGCTACTTTATTTAAATGCCATTTCCAAAAGTGTGCCTGTGTTTACTTACAGGCATGCTGGTGTGTGCTCGATACAGCTTTGGATTGTATGTAGCCCAACTAATAAAAATGTTAACTGTCTCAGTTACTCTGGAAAAGGGTGCATGCTAAATGCCGAGATTTGTGATGCGGCTTGTACATTTTTCTTGGTCCAGTTAGTAAGTGGATTAGCTGTGAAATACTGCCGCATTAACATACACACACAATTACACCTGTATGTCACATAACAGCACTTTATCACTGTCTGCTTCCACTGCTGTGCCTTAGTCTGTGTCCCCTCCCCCGGCTGTCTGCTGTAAGTAAGTCCTATACTAACGGAAGGCTGATGTCAGACTGCTGGGAATGTTTCATCTGCCTTCTCAGCTCTTGATTGGTTGCATTCCCTGGCTCCGTCCCTCCCCCTGGTCACCTGCGTGTCTGTGCTTGCAGGTGCAGTTACTTGCAGGTATTTAAACAGCTGTGTGTGTGGAGGTAACTGTAGGGGGTAATTGGTGTAGACTTGGTGTGAGTAACAGGGTGGAAGGTGGTGTGTGTGAACATGGTGCTCTGTGCATATGGTGCTCTGTGCATATGCAAATCTTATAGGAACATGTTTTTTTTGGGTCTCTCACACTTGTCAATCAGGTATTCGCGCGGGGAGATTTAAAGTAGGCGCCATTTACTGATGTTTGCATGGAATTGCCGAAAGATAGAATGGAGCTACTTAATATTTAGCTACCTGATATGAACCTAGCTAGACAGCCAATGTTCATTTCAGGCTACTAACATAGCTATACACCACCATTAAACCAGGCTAGCTGTGTATGGTTTATTTAATCAAATTAATATTGACACGTATGCACAGATGCAGACAGACACAGGCACACACAGATGCTTAATACAGTACATTAACAATGCACTGAGAGAAAGTGTCAATGCAGTACATTAACACTGCACTGAAAGAGAGGGGTAATTCAGTACATTCACACTGCATTGAGGGAGGGGGTAATACAGTACATTAACACTGCATTGAGAGAGAGGGGCAATACAATCCAGTATATTAACTGCACTGAGAGAGGGTTAATACAGTATAGTACATTAACACTGCACAGAGAGGGGGTTAATACAGTACATTAACACTGCACTGAGAGAAGGGTAGTACAGTACATTAACACTTCACTGAGAGGGTTAATGCAGTACTGTACATTAACACTGCACTGAGAGAGAAGGTTAATACAGTACATTAACACTGCACAGAGAGAGGGTTACTACAGTTCATTAACACTGCACTGAGTGGGTTAATACAGTACATTAACACTGCACTGAGAGGTGGTCAGGTGTAAGAGCATGCAGGTGTAAAGGTAAAGTGGCGGTGAGCAGGGCCGAGCTTGCTGATGACTCATTCACTGTGATGACTGGGTTAGGGGGAGGGGTTTATGAAGTGACAGCCTGAGACCACAAGAGGAGTAGAGAGAGGGGGGGGGGGGGGAGGAGATTGTGAAAGAGGAAGACAGATTCCCGGGCGGTAGAGTGAAACTGTCTGACATGCCAGAACTCCTGCTGGAATGTGGGGGCGGGGTTTGTGAGGTGTTTCCTGCTGAGGCTCACAAATGGTTTTATTTGTCTTTGTCCTACTTTCACCCTCTTGGTCTCAGTTCTCTGAACAGAAGCTGTTCTAACCTCATGCAGACAATCGGGCTGTTTCTAAATGTGTCTAACCGTGTGCGCGTGTGAGAAGCAGAGTACAGCCCCTGATTCCCAACACACACACGCACAACCACACTTGCACATTCCTGCCGTGACATACATATATCCAGATTCTCTCTCTCTCACACACACACGCACACACACACTTCCATGTTGTTCCGTAAATTTCAAACCAATTTGCGGTGAGCATTTGGATAGTGCTCTACAGGCTACTACACCAAGACACCATTGAAGCTTAGATTTAAAAAAATTATATATATTGCTTGTGCCGTTGTAGTTTATTGTAAACCATGTACCTGGTACATGCGCAGTAGTTTGGGGCTATATCTCCGCTCTCACTAGATAGAATGTTGGCTGAGAGCTCATTTTAATCAGGAGGAGAGCTACTTTTCTACAATGTAACTAATGCAACAGTTATACTGAGAAAATACCACCATCATTTGCTCAGTCTCCAGAAAAACGGGGGAAATACGGCCCTTCATTTATCTACGTTTGGTATCGTTAAAACATTAGCTGGCCTAGCCAGAGGTCTAACACTTAGCTAGGCTATGCACCCAACTTTATATTCAAATAACTCGGTACAGATTTTTTTTTTTGGCCAGCCACAAAGAAAGACTTAATTCAGGGCTTGACATAATCGCTGGCCCGCTTGTGTCTTCAACACCTCCGGGCCAGTGAGTGACTCTTTTCAATGGCCCGCTCGGGCAAGTGCAAATGTTATATCATTTTTAAAAAATCATATATACTAGGGCAGTGCCCGTGCCCGTACAAATTGTGCCCGTTCGGAACGGGCCGATTGCTTGGCCCCTGGTATTGATGCTTACAGCTTTCTCAAGAACCGCTCATCCAATCAACTTCACAGTCGACACTGCACTTCCTTGGGTCCCGAGCAATACACCTAGCGAATTTCAACTTCATACAGTGCCCGGTTGTCAAGCAAAGCGAAATAGACACACAGACCGCAGACATACAGACACGATTTTTTCTTTTGTAGTTAGATTTAGTGCCAGTGCCCGTACAAAACGTTCATATATATATATATATATATATATATATATATATATATATATATATATAGGTGCAGCTCAAAAAATTTGAATATCGTGAAAGAGTTCAATATTTTTTGTCACTCATTTCAGAAAGTGAAACTCTTCTATTATATAGATTAATTACACAGAGTGAAATATTTCCAGCCTTTATTTCTTGTAATTTTGATGATTATGGCTTACAGCTAATAAAAACCCAAATTCAGTGTCTCAGAAAATTATAATATTACATAAGATCAATAAAAAAGGATATTTTAAACAGAAATGTCAGCCTTCTGAAAAGTATGTTCATTTCTATGCACTCAATACTTGGTTGGGGCTCCTTTTGCATTAATTACTGCATCGATGCGGCATGGCATGGAGGCGATCAGCCTGTGGCACTGCTGAGGTGTAATGGAAGCCCAGGTCGTCTGCATTGTTGGGTCCGGTGTCTCATCTTCCTCTTGACAATACCCCATAGATTCTCTATGGGGTTCAGGTCAGGTGAGTTTGCTTGCCAATCAAGCACAGTAATACCATGGTCATTGAACCAGTTTTTGGTACTTTTGGCAGTGTCGGCAGGTGCCAAGTCCTGCTGTAAAATGAAATCAGCATCTCCATAAAGCTTGTCAGCAGAAGGAAGCATGAAGTGCTCTAAAATTTCCTGGTAGATAGCTGCGTTGACTGTGGACTTCAGAAAACACAGTGGACATGGCACCCCAAATCATCACTGACTGGAAACTTCACACACGACTTCAAGCAACGTGGATTCTGTGCCTCTCCACTCTTCCTCCAGACTCTGGGACTTTGATTTCCAAATGAAATGCTAAATTTACTTTCATCTGAAAAGAGGACTTTGGACCACTGAGCAACAGTCCAGTTCTTTTTCTCCTTAGCCCAGGTAAGACGCTTCTGACGTTGTCTGGTTCAGGAGTGGCTTGACACGAGGAATGCGACATTTGTAGCCCATGTCCTGGATTCGTCTGTGCGTGGTGGCTCTTGATGCACTGACTCCAGCCTAGTCCACTCCTTGTGAAGCTCCCCCAAATTCTTGAATGGATTTTGCTTGACAATCCTCTCAAGGCTGCGGTTATCCCTGTTGCTTATGCACCTTTTCCTACCACGCTTTTTCTTTCCACTCAACTTTCTATGAATATGCTTGGATACAGCACTCTGTGAACAACCAGCTTCTTTAGCAATGACCTTTTGTGGCTTACCCTCCTTGTGGAGGGTGTCAATGACTGTCTTCTGGACATCTGTCAAGTCAGCAGTCTTCCTCATGATTGTGTAGCCTACTGAACCAGACTGAGAGACCATTTAAAGGCTCAGGAAACCTTTGCAGGTGTTGAGTTAATTAGCTGATTAGAGTGTGACACCATGAGTTTCCAATATTGAACTTTTTCACGATATTCTAATTTTTTGAACTGCACCTGTATGTATATATATATGTATATGTGTATATGTATGTATGTGTGTATATATATATATATACACACAGCTTACAGTTGTCTTCCCATAACAAATCACGTTTTTGAGAGATTCTCGAGGGAGACGCAATGATCAGCTGTAAGCTTCACAAGGAAAAGAAACCTTCGCGAGGTTACATTGGCTACTCTGATTGGCCGTGGTAACGCACCAGCGCAAAAAATTTAATGAGGTGCAAATTTAATCAGGCGCATTTCTAATGTTTCTGAAGGCACCTCTGCCGGCCAAACACCTAGTAAAAAAGCAAGCAAAAAACAAAACTCCTTTCACCAGAAGAACTCATTGGCCAGATGGTTGGCCTTCGCTTGGGCATGACGATGAGAAGGGAGAAGTATTTTGCAAGCTTTGCCGATCTATGCCAGTGTATGCTGACAAGTGAGTGAAAATATGAGACTGATCTTAAGTGAAATAGCTTGCTAGCTAGCTAATAGGGGTGGGACAATGCACCGATGCATCGAATGTGTAAATAAAACTGCATCGATCTATAAGATTAGAATTGATAAGCATTGATTAATATCGCATTGTAAATGAATGTGCACATGCATTTATTTATTCAAAAAAAATTATTTTCATTATTTAAAAAAATACAGACACGACTACTTTTAAAACTGTTTTGACTAGCTTTAATCCATGTTTCTGCTCCAACCCACACGTAAGCGTGAGTTGAAAGCAGCGACAGGCGGGAATCAAGCGACAATGAGACATATCTGAGCGAAATGGCTAGCTGCTCGAGTGCGACAAGAGACAGAAATGGACAGAATTTGCGATGTTCCGAACAGAAAATCAGTGGTATTGGAAGCATTTCGGGTTTAGAAAGAAGGAGGGTGTACTTGACAAAACCACTGCAATATGCAAGATATGCCAAGTTGAAATCAGATACACAGGCAACACCACAAACATGATAAACTATTTGAGCCAACGACACACCATTGACGTGAAGGACAGCAAGCGGGTTAGCCAGCTAAACTCGGGAGTCAAGATTTTCCTGGAGAAATGGCCAAACAGTTATTTTATTTGTTTTTATTAGTTTTTATACACATACCGTGTCCAGACAGTTAATTGTAAAGTGCTTTCTGATATTTTAATTTAAGCCATTTTCTATTCAAAATCAAGTAGACGTTAGAAACAAAAAACTAAAATAGTAAGACTAATTAATTATTACTACGTTAACTGTCCGATTCCAAACCTCCCCCCTTCCCCTACATATCACACAGACAAAAACAAAAATAAAATTTAAAAAACAGTTCTAAACGGGCAAAAGAGGTGACATCTGCTATAGCCACGTTCATCTGCAAAGACCTTAGACCAGGGGTAGGCAACCCTGGTCCTGGAGAGCCGCAGGGTATGCTGGTTTTTGTTGTTACTCGCCACTTAATTGATAAATTAAAGCAGTTGATTACACAGTTAACTCACCTCACCTGGTTTCTTTGGCCTAAGTAGTTGTCGTATTTAAGGTGAAACCAAAAACCAGCAGACCCTGCGGCTCTCCAGGACCAGGGTTGCCTACCCCTGCCTTAGACCATACAGTGCGGTAGAAGAAGAGGGATTTAGTGACTTAATGAATGTCGTGGAACCTAGATACACCATACAGAAAAGATTTTAGTGAATAAAGGAAAGGTATTAGGGTACCATGTCTGACACTGTTTGAAAAACAATAACCTCAATAGGGCAACTTTAGAAAATACACTGTTAGTCATGTTTATTGCTGCATTATTTGCTGCAGACAGCTGCAAAATGTATGGCATGCCTTAACAATAAACATAATTCTGTGAACTTGGTGTAAGGTTCTAATTTAATATTTAATTACTGCTGACTGTATCAGTATCAAATCACATTAGCATACATATTACATTTTTTTAAAGTGTCAAAATGAATCGAACCGAATTGTATCGAATCGTGGTCAAATGTAAGATGTTATGATGCATCGAACCTTTGCCTAAAGAATCGTAATCGAATCGTTATGGGATTGAATCGTCCCACCCCTACTAGCTAATATTTTTAAAGATTTATTTCTTTGTCATTGCTGACTAGATGTTCCCACCATCACTAGTTAAAGTTAACCAAAGATAGCAAGCTAGCTAGCTTAGTTATTTTGTTACTACCGCCCTCCGTTTGAGTGTCACAATGAAAGTGTGTAATTCCAAAGTAAATGGGGAAAAATACAGAATGACATTATTAATTATCAGAATAATATTTAATGTATTAGGATTATATTTCCCACGTTACTGGCTGTATTCAGGGTCTGGCGCCTTCTAGTTGTTTGCCTGGTCTTGTTAATTGAAAATAATAAACCTTATTGACTTTACTCGTTTCACATTATTTTAGTTATTCTTCTGAGGCATGATGATCACACAGTGTGTTGTAGAAGCACTCTTTACTCAGTGACAAACCGCTGCCATTTGATTCTATAAAATGCTTGCCATTTATGTCCTGTTTAAGCGTTGGTGAAATTTGCCTAAATCTTCCGGGCCAGTGGATACAACATTGGGGCCAGCTAACTTTGAAAATCAACTGTATGTCAAGCACTGTAATTAGTTGTGCCTTGATCTGTTTAATAAGGTTAATGTTGTTTTTGGGTGGAATTACTTTAACACTGGGTGAGTGGAGTTTCCACACAGAATAGCACCAGAACTACTCACCCCTGGGGCTGATACCAGGTCTGCTCAGCAGCTCAAATGCACTTATAGTAAAGGTATCAAAATAAACGAGGTATGCCAGCTGTGAGGAAACGTGCAGAAGGAAGAGCTTTGTGTCTATTTAGAATGAAAGCATGTTGAATGTGTACATTTATCCCCTTCCCTCAAACAGGCCAATGACCTTGTGTGAACCATGGGTCAACCTCCAATCACAGCTTCTGTTCAAGTCCAAGGGGATTGCACAATACAAACACATAACCAGACCTGGCTCTCTAATTATTTCAGCTACTTGAATCTACAGTGCAAATCTGTACTTCCTTAATTTAACAAACATTACACTCCTGCCTATTATCAGACCTTACACTCCTGCAAGCTGACACTCCTGCCTATACTCCTGCAAGCTGTGCCTCATTCTCTGTGAGTGTGGAGCAGTATGCCCCCCCCCCCCCCCCCCCCTGCGTCTAATGGTTCGCCCCCCCTTCTCTGGGTGTAATGGTCTCTCCCCCGCCCCCCCCCCCCCCCTCCCGCTATCGGGGTGTATTGGTCTCCCCCCCCCCCCCCCCCCCCCGGGTGTAATGGCCTCTCTCTCTCTCTCTCTCTCTCTCTCTCTCTCTCTCAGTCTGAGTATGGAGCACTGTGAGAGTGCAGCCTCTCTCTTGCGTGAGCAGGAGGTGCAGTTTGAGCGCCTGACTCGAGCTCTGGAGGAGGAGAGGAGGCGAGTAGGACCCCCCAGCATCTTCCCCCACCCCTTCCCCTATCCACAGGTAATGCCCCCACACGTTACACAGGTAATGCCCCTTCCCCTATCCACAGGTAATGCCCCCACACGTTGTTACGCAGGTAATGCCCCCACTATGTTACACAGGCAATGCCCCCCCACGTTACGCCAGTAATGCCCCCCCACGTTACGCCAGTAATGCCCCCCCACGTTACGCCAGTAATGCCCCCCCACGTTACGCCAGTAATGCCCCCCCCACGTTACGCCAGTAATGCCCCCCCCACGTTACGCCAGTAATGCCCCCCCCACGTTACGCCAGTAATGCCCCCCCCACGTTACGCCAGTAATGCCCCCCCCACGTTACGCAAGTAATGCCCCCCCACGTTACGCAAGTAATGCCCCCCCACGTTACGCAAGTAATGCCCCCCCACGTTACGCAAGTAATGCCCCCCCACGTTACGCAAGTAATGCCCCCCACGTTACGCAAGTAATGCCCCCCCACGTTACGCAGGTAATGCCTCCCCTTCAGATCAGCCATCCATCTTCATCCCTTTCTCTACCCCCACCAACTACATCATGGTCCCCATCCTTCCTTCTCCACCCTCTTTCCACCTTTCCATCCCTCTTCTCCTCCATCCCTCCACCTCTCCATCCCTCCACCCTCTCCACCTCTCCTCCTCTCTATCCCTCCACTTGTTTTTGCTGTGCATTAGTGATATCAGGGTGTGTGTGTGTGATATCTGTGTGTGATCAGTGTGTGTGTGTGTGTGTGATATCTGAGTGTGTGTGTGTGATATCTGAGTGTGTGTGATATCTGAGTGTGTGTGATATCTGAGTGTGTGTGATATCTGAGTGTGTGTGATATCTGAGTGTGTGTGTCGGTGTGTGTGATATCTGAGTGTGTGTGTCGGTGTGTGTGATATCTGAGTGTGTGTGTCAGTGTGTTATATCTGTGTGTGTGAGAGTGATATCTGAGTGTGTGTGTGATATCTGAGTGTGTGTGTGATATCTGAGTGTGTGTGTGATATCTGAGTGTGTGTGTGATATCTGAGTGTGTGAGTGTGTGATATCGGAGTGAGTGTGTGATATTGGAGTGAGTGATATCAGAGGGTGTGCATAATAGATATCAGTGTGTGTGTGATATCAGAATGAGTGTGTGAGTGATATCAGAGGGAGTGTATAATAGATATCAGTGTGTGTGAGTGATATCAGAATGAGTGTGTGAGTGATATCAGAGGGAGTGAGTGTGTGATATCGGAGTGAGTGTGTAAGAGATCAGTGTGTGTGTGTGATATCAGAATGAGTGTGAGTGATATCAGAATGAGTGTGAGTGATATCAGAGGGAGTGTGAGAGATATCAGAGGGAGTGTGTAAGAGATATCGGTGTGTGTGAGTGATATCAGAATAAGTGTGTGAGTGATATCAGAGGGAGTGTGAGTGATATCGGAGTGAGTGAGTGAATGATATCAGAGGGAGTGTGTAAGAGATATCAGTGTCTGTGAGTGATATCAGAGGGAGTGTGAGTGATATCGGAGTGAGTGAGTGATATCGGAGTGAGTGAGTGATATCAGAGGGAGTGTGTAAGAGATATCAGTGTGCGTGAGTGATATCAGAATGAGTGTGTGAGTGATATCTGAGGGAGTGTGTGTGATATCTGAGTGAGTGATATCAGAGGGAGTGTGTGAGTGTGATATCAGGAGTGTGTGAGTGAGATATCAGTGAGTGATATCAGAAGGAGTGTGTGAGTGATATCAGAAGGAGTGTGAGAGATATCAGTGTGAGAGTGATATCAGAGTGTGTGTGTGAGTGATATCAGTGTGAGTGAGATATCAGAGTGAGTGAGTGATATCAGCGTGTGTGTGCGATATCAGAGTGAGTGAAAGGGTACAGCCCCTTATCTCTGGTGTGTTTACATAGTGCAGAATGCTAGCACCACATAACTAACGTGTCAACACCACCCTGGATCATCTTGCTCCCTGTCTCCACTGTGTGGCCACAGTAGGTACTGCGCCCTGATGTTGGGCAGATACATTGTTGGCCCGTGCCACTCTGGTTCCTTTCCTCCCCCTCACTTCCTGCTTCTCTGTAAATACAGCCATTCGTTAATTTGTTCATTCAGTCATGCACTCATTAATGAATTCATATTCCTGTCGGCATGTCGACTAGGGTTGCACAGTACCAAGGGACTAGAATTTTAAAAACGATACTAAAGCATTGTTAAAATGGATACTTTTTATATTCTGGGCCTGACGCTTCTCTTTTGCACTGAATTTAATTGGCAGAGGCAAGTAAAGGATCTGTGCTTTTAAGGATTCTGTGACATCACGCTGGTGGGTGTGGCCTGTCCTTAGCAGGGGAAACAGACGAGCACAAGCAGTGTTGTAGACATGGGAGCTCAAACGGCACAACCAGCGGTTGAGATTTCATCGCTATGGCAGAAAATATAAAATTAATGTACCGCGGGGCATGTTCTGACAGATAAGTCTTTCAGATTTGAAATGAATCACAGTGGGTGTCAAAAGCAGGATGTGACTGATGTTTCCTTTAAAAAAAATTATTATTATTTTTTTTTTTAATCGTTTTCAAAACCCAAATTTTGGTACAGTGACCTTAGTGTAGACATTGCCCTGCATCAGCGCAGGCTAACTCTTAAACTGAGCATTCTGTAGACGGTCTCTCCTGCTCTCTGGCACTGTTCGGTCTCGGCTCAAACTGACCCAGATTATTTGGACAGTGTTCTGTCTCAGATAACAGTAATCCAGCTAGCGAGGACAAAACATTTGCGCACAAATCTGGTTCAAAACATTAAAATATGAAAACATATATTACTTCCGTAACCTGGCTGTGATAAATACGGTTCGGTTGGGCAAACTGATAAGTGTGTGCGTGTGTGTGTGCGTGTGTGTGTGCGTGTGTGTGTGCGTGTGTGTGTGCGTGTGTGTGCGCGTGTGTGTGCGTGTGTGTGTGCGTGTGTGTGCGCGCACGCGCATTGGTGTGTTTCCATTTCTTCCCACAGAACAGCTGTGTGTCTGGTGATGCAGAAATAGAAAGACTCAAAATAAACAAAGGATACATCAACGGGACACAGGTGAGCTCTGCGTTTGTCTGCGATGGTGTGTGTGTGTGTCTGAGAGATGGTGTGTGTGTGTGTGTGTGCGCGTGTGTGTGTGTGCGCGTGTGTGTGTGCGCGTGTGTGCGTGCGCGCGTGTGTGTGTGTGTGTGCGTGCGTGTGTGTGTGTGCGCGTGCGTGCGTGTGTGCGTGTGTGAGATACAACAAGCCCAGTACCCTGCCCGCTATACTACACCCCAATACAGCAAGACCAGTACCCTGCCCGCTATACTACACCCCAATACTGCAAGCACAGTACCCTAACCACTATACTATACTGCTACTCTTATGTGCACCACAGTACAGGATGTTGGACCCGGGTCAGGTTGTGGAGGAGACCGTCACTGTGGAAGAGGACCCCCAGGATGCCCCCACTGTCTTCGTAGAGACGGATGAGGATGGAAACACACGACGCACTGAGACCACGGTACGCTCAAGAAACATAAATATCAGCACAAATCAGCAGCATCACTATTTCATATGCAATGTGTTCATATGCAGTTTAATAACTCGCAGGGATTTCATCAGGTTTCAAGAAATATTAATTTAAGTGGTTAGCAGTGTTGTGTTTCAGAATAATTTGCTTAAATGGTGCGTGCGCGTGTGGTATATGGGGTGTAATGTCACTGTACCCCATGTTTGCAGGCTAAGAAGGTGGTGAAGACAGTCACTACGCGCACAGTCATCCCCTCGGTGTCAGACACCCTATCTGTGGACGGGGGGGTCCCCATGGGGCATGCAGGTTACGCCACTGTGGACCGCCTGTACAGACAGGGCGGGGTGGCGGATTACCCCACCTCCACCGTGCCACGAAATTACCACTACGGCCCCCCAGCGGGGTACGAGGACTACAGGCCCGGACCCCCCTCTGAGGCCTACCCCAGCCTCAGCCGAGGTGCGCGCATGGAGGAGCGCTACAGGTTAGCCCACCATCTCTCGGTCTCGCTTTTCCTCTCTCTCTCTCTCACTCTTTCTGTCTCTCAATTCAAAAATGCTTTATTGGCATGAATGTTTCAAAACAATATTGCCAAAGCAGGTAACTGATAACATTGTAAACTGCATTTACAATCTAAATAAAGAAAATAAAGTAAATACATTCACAAATTAGGAACAGGTAGACAATAATGCTAATGTACATATATACACTGCTCAAAACAATTAAGGGAACACTTAATCATCACAGTATAACACCAAGTCAATTAAACTAAACCGGTCATGCTGGATGATGTTGCAGGCAGTATAACATTCGCCACGGCATCTCCAGACTCTTTCACGCCTGTCACATGTGCTCAGTGTGAACCTGCTCTCATCTGTGAAGAGGACGGGGCGCCAATGGCGAACCTGCCAATTCTGGTGTTCTCTGGCAAATGCCAATCGAGCTGCACGGTGCTGGGCTGAGCACAGGTCCCACTACAGGACGTCAGGCCCTCGTGCCACCCTCATGGAGTTTGTTTCTGACAGTTTTGTCAGAAACATGCACACGAGTAGCCCGCTGGAGGTCATTTTGTAGGACTCTGGCAGTGCTCCTCCTGTTCCTCCTCGCACAAAGGAGCAGATACCGGTCCTGCCGCTGGGTTGTTGCCCTTCTACGGCCCTCTCCAGCTCTTTTTGTGTAATGGCCCGTCTCCCGGTATCTCCTCCACGCTCTTGAGACCGTGCTGGGAGACACGGCAAACCTTCTTGCGACGGCACGTATGGATGTGTCATCCTGGAGGAGCTGGACTGTGCAACCTGAATGGGCTGCAGGTACCGCCTCATGCTACCAGTAGTGACAAGGGCACTAGCAAAATGCAAAACTAGAGAAAAATCTGAAAGGATAAGGAGAGAGAAATGGTCTGTGGCCCCCACCTGCAAAACCATTTTTGGGTTGTCTTGCTGTTGCCTCTCCTGTCCATCTGTTGTCACTCATTTGTACCAAAGCAGGTGAAATTGATTCACAATCGTTTATGCTTCCTAACTGGACAGATCGATATCCCAGAAGTTTAATTGACTTGGTGTTGATACTGTGTTGATTAAGTGTTCCCTTAATTTCTTTGAGCAGTGTACATACATACATGCATACATGCATACATAGTGCTTTTCCCCTATGCTTTTGGTTCTAACTAGTTGTACCTCAGGTTGTGGCAGGAGGCTACATATCTGGCAGCCAACACTGCACATGCAGGTCGCTCTCTTAGAATATAGGGGAGTCTTTCCTCTTCTGTGAGGCTGTGGAACTCTGGGGAGATATCTAATTTTGGGATAAAATGTATTTCTTATGTTTATATATTTTTTGCACTCAGAAAGTAGCTCAGTTTCCCTGCTCACAGTGCAAGCACAGCCTGTCCTCTCTTGGCAGCCAGGCCTGCCTATGACGGCCAGTCTCTATGGCCAGGTTGTGCTTGCTGCGTCTGTACATTGTCAATATTTTTCTCAGTTTATCAGTCACCGTGCTCAGGTAGTTTGCCACGATGTACTCTCTATTTAGGGCCAAATAGCATTCAAGTTTGTGTTGCATTTTTGTTGTTTCTTTCCAATAGGTGGTATACAGGTGCAGCTCAAAAAATTTGAATATTGTGAAAAAGTTCAATATTTTTTGTCACTCATGTCAGAAAGTGAAACTCATATATTATATAGACTCATTACACATAGTGAAATATTTCAAGCCTTTATTTCTTGTAATTTTGATGATTATGGCTTACAGCTAATGAAAACCCAAATTCAGTAATTCATATTACATAAGATCAATAAAAAAGGATATTTTAAACATAAATGTCAGCCTTCTGAAAAGTATGTTCATTTCTATGCACTCAATACTTGGTTGGGGCTCCTTTTGCATGAATTACTGCATCAATGCGGCGTGGCATGGAGGCGATCAGCCTGTGGCACTGCTGAGGTGTAATGGAAGCCCAGGTTTCTTTGATAGCGGCCTTTAGGTCGTCTGCATTGTTGGGTCTGGTGTCTCATCTTCCTCTTGACAATACCCCATATATTATCTATGGGGTTCAGGTCAGGTGAGTTTGCTGGCCAATCAAGCACAGTAATACCATGGTCATTGAACCAGCTTTTGGCAGTGTGGGCAGGTGCCAAGTCCTGCTGTAAAATGAAATCAGCATCTCCATAAAGCTTGTCAGCAGAAGGAAGCATGAAGTGCTCTAAAATTTCCTGGTAGATGGCTGCGTTGACTGTGGACTTCAGAAAACACAGTGGACCAACTTTCTATGAATATGCTTGGATACAGCACTCTGTGAACAACCAGCTTCTTTAGCAATGACCTTTTGTGGCTTACCCTCCTTGTGGAGGGTGTCAATGACTGTCTTCTGGACATCTGTCAAGTCAGCAGTCTTCCCCATGATTGTGTCGCCTACTGAACCAGACTGAGAGACCATTTAAAGGCTCAGGAAACCTTTGCAGGTGTTTTGAGTTAATTAGCTGATTAAAGTGTGACACCATGAGTTTCCAATATTGAACTTTTTCACAATATTCTAATTTTCTGAGACACTGAATTTGGGTTTTCATTAGCTGTAAGCCATAATCATCAGAATTACAAGAAATAAAGGCTTGAAATATTTCACTGTGTAATGAGTCTATATAATATATGTTTCACTTTCTGAAATGAGTGACAAAAAATATTGAGCTTTTTCACGATATTCTAATTTTTTGAGCTGCAGCTGTATATTTCTTTAGCTATACTTTGGTTGGGTTTAATTTTCTGAGTAAGGGTGTAGTTGTCCTGAGGTTGTTTGGGATTAGTAATATTAGTGGCTCTTGGTTCACTGAGCCTCTGGACAAGATGGCTGAGGGGACTTTTTTCTATGGTCTACTCTTGGCAGTTCAGGGCTTTATAATGGTATGAGAGGTAGTCGCTTATTTTGAGGTGTTTCCAGAATTTTATGGCTCTTTTTTGGATGTCTATTAGTAAAGGATATTGGCCTAATTCTGCTCTACATGCATTGTTTGGGGTTTTTCTGTGTATCCTCAGGATACCTTTGCAGAACTCTGCATGCAGAGTTTCAATTGGATGTTTTTCCCAATTAGTAATGTCATGTTTTGTTAGCGGACCCCACACCTCACTGCCATACAATGCAGTTGGTTTAATGACTGATGAAAATATTCTGAGCCAGATCTTGTTTGGAATTTCGATTTGCACTGAAAGCCCTTCTTTCACAGCCAAGCCAAAATTTCAAGTGGAACAGATTTTTAAGCCTAGATATGTGTGGTTTGTTGTTTGATCTATGTTAGTTATACCTATTGTAAAATTTTGATTGTTTCCCTGAAATCTGGATTTTTTGGAAAATTAAGATTTTTGTCTTATTTTGGTTGACTGTCAGGGCCCATGTCTGACAGAACTTTGACAGCACGTCCAAGTTCTGCTGTCGTCCCTTTTTTGTGGGAGATGGCAGAACCAGGTCATCTGCATAGAGTAGACCTTTAATTTCAGTGTCTTGCAGAGTGAGACCAGGTGCTGCAGATTGTTAAATAGGGTGGGGCTGATATTGCAGCCCTGTTTCACTCCGCGCCCCTGAGGGAAGGAATCAGTTTGCTTGTTTCTCATTTTTACCGGACATTTATTATTAGTGTACTTTTTTTTGATTACATCAAAATATTTTCCCTCTACACCACTTTCAATAAGTTTAAGGAATAGGCCCGCGTGCCAGATAGTCAAATGCTTTTTGGAAGTCAACAAAGCAGGCAAAAAGTTAGCTCTTTTTTGTTTTACATATTTATCTAATAGGGTGTTTAGGGTGAAAATGTGGTCGGATGTTCTGTAATTTGGTAGGAATCCAATTTAACTTTTGTTCAGGACATTGTGCTCGGTAAGGACGTCTAAGTCTTGTGTTTAAAATACAACAAAAAAACCTTCCCCAGGTTACTGCTTACACAGATGCCTCTAATTATTAGGGTCAAATTTTTCTCCGCTATTAAATATAGGGGTTATTAATCCTTCATTCCAGATTTTAAGGAAATTGCCGACACTGAGAACAAAATTGAACAGTCTCTCTCTATTTCCCACTCTACCTCTCTCTTTCCAATCCAAAAATGCTTTATTGGCAGGAAATACTTAGTACAAATATTGCCAAAGTGTATAGTACAACAATAACAACAACAGTTGTTTTGTCTGTAGCTCTCTGTCCCTCTCTCCCTTTCCCTCTCTCGCTCTTTCTCTCTCTCTCCCTCTCTCTGTCCATCTCTACCGGTGTTCTCTCTCTCTGCCTCCCCCAGGTTGTTTAGTGTGAAATGCTGTGGGTGGGTGTTTGTGGCTCTGCTTGTGTAAATGAGGTCAAACAGTGAACTGAAGGGAGCGTCTGACCCCCCCCCCCCAGGGCTGTGGACGGGTACCGCACTCTGGACTCTGGTTACTCGGGGTGCCGGGTACAGCTGGACCCGTACGGCGCGCAGCCCCAGGTACGCATGGGGAGCAACGTCGACCTGCGGCGCTTCGTACCCGATTCGTATGGTCTGGAGGATGACCAGCGCAGCTTGGGCTATGACGAGCCCGACTACGGCATGGCCCCGCACACACACTACGGCACCGTCCCCCGGCTGGGCCCCGCCCACCACGGGCCCCCCCGCAGGGTGGGGTGAGTCTGGCTATGTGGGAGGAGCCTAATGAGCTTTTTGTGGGAGGGACCTAATTACCTTTTTGTGGGAGGGACCTAATTACTTTTTTGTGGGAGGGACCTAATTACCTTTTTGTGGGGGGGACCTAATTACATTTTTGTGGGAGGGACCTAATTACCTTTTTGTGGGAGGGACCTAATTACCTTTTTGTGGGAGGGACCTAATTACCTTTTTGTGGGAGGGACCTAATTACCTTTTTGTGGGAGGGACCTAATTACCTTTTTGTGGGAGGGACCTAATTACCTTTTTGTGGGAGGGACCTAATTACCTTTTTGTAGAAGGGGCTGACCTTGGTTGTCTGCTCTGCGGTCAGGAGCTACGAGGGCGCTCTGGACCGGGACATGAATGATATGAATTACTGGGTGCCAGCCCCCCTGGCCCAGGGGGAGAGGGGCAGCATGGCATCTCTGGACAGTACCCTGCGCAAGGGCGCCCCCCCAACCACCTGGCGACAGCCGGAACTGCCCGAGGTCATCGCCATGCTGAACTACCGCCTGGACCCGGTCAAGAGCAACGCTGCCGCCTTCCTACAGCACCTCACCTTTAAGAATGACAAGGTAACAAATCTCAGCTTTAAGAACGACAAGGTAACAAATCTCAGCTTTAAGAACAACAAGGTAACAAACCTCACCTTTAAAGCACAACTGAACTTTGGTAGAACTTTGGGTTGTGTAGTTACCTGGCCATGATATGAGTCCAAATGGTGGAGAAATATGTTCATTGGTTGCTCTGTGCTCCCCTGGGGTGATAATCCAGAATAGGGTATTTGTCGCTTTCCATTCACTTCTATAGTGCAACTAAAACCTCTCAAAATTTTATATTTATAAAAGTGCTATTTTCTTCAATGTTGTTGGCAAGCTACCAGAAAAGACTAGCACAATATCGGCAGTTCAGTTTGTTTACCATAGATATATACTACCAGGAACGCTTGCTTCGGTGGAAATTTGGACCAATGAGTGGACCAATATTTCAACCCAAAGTTCTACCAAAGTTCAGTTGTGCTTTAAGAACGACAAGGTAACAAACCTCACCTTTTAAGAACGACAAGGTAACAAACCTACACCACACTTTAAGAACAAGGTAATTACAGCTCAACTGTGACTTCATAACGAGGAATCACATGCTACACTTCACTTGTATTAGTGGTAAAATAGCAGGACACAGGCCTACAGATGTGATGGTTCTCCTAGGGTGTACGCCTCGCTCGCCACCACACCCCACCTTTGGTCATGCTCACTGCCCCCCCAGGTGAAATCGGATGTGAGGAGACTGAAGGGCATTCCGTCTCTGGTGTCTCTGCTGGACAATCCCAGGAAGGAGGTGCACTATTCGGCCTGCGGGGCCCTCAAAAACATCTCCTACGGCCGCGACTCCGACAACAAGATCGCCATCAAAAACTGCGACGGAGTTCCAGCACTGGTGCGTCTGCTGAGGAAGGCTATTGACCAGGACCTGACCGACACCATCACAGGTACATACACCTACACCTGACCAACACCATCACAGGTAAGTCTCAGCACACCTGTAATGTCTGAGGTAAATGTGCAGCTTTATGATAATGGCCCTCACTCCACCTGCCCCAGGTACGCTGTGGAACCTGTCGTCTCATGACTCCATAAAGATGGACATTGTGGACCACGCCCTAAATGCGCTGTCAACTGAGGTGATGGTGCCGCACTCGGGCTGGGAGAGGGGGGGCGGAGAGGAGAGCTGTAAACCCCGACACCTGGAGTGGGAGACGTCTCTGACTAACACCACCGGATGCCTCAGGTAGGGCTCACCTGCGGCACCTGTCCCCCCCCTTACAGAGAAAGCCAGTCCACAGTAACACCCCCCCCCCCCCCACAGAGAAAGCCAGTCCACCATAACATCTGCCCCCCCCCCCCCTCCTCTCTCAGGAACGTCAGTTCTGAGCGGAGTGAGGCTCGCCGTAAGCTGAGGGAGTGCACCGGATTGGTCGACTCGGTTATGTACATCGTCCAATCACAGATTGACCGCATAGAAGTGGATAACAAGGTAGCTTGGCTGGATACCTTCTCCTCTCTTGTCTTGTGTGTAAATAAAAAAATTTAATTTTGATATTGCAGTGATTTGATTTTATAAATTATAAATAGATTTAAAAATTTGACTAAGTTTATTTTCTTTCATTTAACATAATATTTTGGGGGGAATATTTTATGAATATCAAATCATGAATCGTATCATAGTCAGAGTGGATTGTTTTATGCTGCGCGCGTGCACACGCGTTTGTGTGTGTGAGACAAAATTGCGATTAACGATATCTTATGGTCTCTCCCTCTCTCTCCCCAGCTGACAGAGAACAGTGTGTGCCTACTGAGGAACCTGTCCTTTCATGTTCATCGTGAGGTTCCAGGGTTTGAGCGCTACCAGGAGGCCACACCCCTAAACCAGGGCCCCGCCCCCGGCTCCGTGCAGAAGACTGGCTGCTTCAGCTCACGCAAGGGCAAAGGTGAGTGTACCCCGCCCCCTGAACGCAGCAGCTCCTCCCCCACAGCACACCCTGCTGGTGTGTGTGCTGATGTGCAGTTTCTGCTGCAGAGATGGGCTCAAGATCAACATTTAGTCTTTTCAATCATGAATTGAATCTCTGTTAAATTCCTGTATTGAGTATGAGGCTCAGAGCGCTGTCAGCAGCTGTGGTTTTTGGAGATTTTGGGGTTCACATTTATGGTGTATACAGCCTGGTGCTTAAAGGGTGGTGGCACTTGGGTGTCTGGGTTATTTCTCATCTCAAAATAAATCTCTCTCTCTCTGTCTCTGTCTCTGTCTCCTAATTTACTGTTAATTTCCCCAAATTTAATTTCTCTCCTCTCCTCTCTCTTGCTGGCTTCTCTCCTGGTAGACGAATGGTTTTCCAAAGGTAAGGTGGTTTATGCTTTTATCTCAGCATGCACAGCCCTGTCTGTCTGTGATGTGCAGTGGTCTCTTTCCCCTACCTGCCTTCCAGAAAAAGCGCAAATGAAAGCAGGATGGCGGCGGGTGGCCTTGTGAATGTGCTCGTCTGTTTGACGGAAAGCGCAGCGTAAAAGTTTAATAAGAGGCACTGTCACCAGGGATTCGGACAGTCCTCACACTGCGAATAAAATGGCGCCTGTTTGCTGACCACAGAGTCTTTAAGAAGTCGCTAAGCCTGGCAGAAATAACCAGGTAGCCAGAACCGCCTCATGTTCATATATTTACTTGCTGTTGATTTTAAGATATTACAGGTGCAGCTCAAAAAATTTGAATATCGTGAAAAAGTTCTATATTTTTTGTCACTCATGTCAGAAAGTGAAACTCATATATTATATAGATTCATTACACAGAGTGAAATATTTCAAGCATTTATTTCTTGTAATTTTGATGATTATGGCTTACAGCTAATGAAAACCCAAATTCAGTGTCTCAGAAAATTAGAATATTACATAAGATCAATAAAAAAGGATATTTTAAACAGAAATGTCAGCCTTCTGAAAAGTATGTTCATTTCTATGCACTCAATACTTGGTTGGGGCTCCTTTTGCATGAATTACTGCATCAATGCGGCGTGGCATGGAGGCGATCAGCCTGTGGCACTGCTGAGGTGTATTGGAAGCCCAGGTTGCTTTGATAGCGGCCTTCAGGTCGTCTGCATTGTTGGGTCTGGTGTCTCATCTTCCTCTTGACAATACCCCATAGATTCTCTATGGGGTTCAGGTAAGGCGAGTTTGCTGGCCAATCAAGCACAGTAATACTATGGTCATTGAACCAGCTTTTGGTACTTTTGGCAGTATGGGCAGGTGTCAAGTCCTGCTGGAAAATGAAATCGGCATCTCCATAAAGCTTGTCAGCAGAAGGAAGCATGAAATTTCCTGGTAGATGGCTGCATTGACTATGGACTTCAGAAAACACAGTGGACCAACACCAGCAGATGACATGGCACCCCAAATCATCACTGACTGGAAACTTCACACACGACTTCAAGCAACGTGGATTCTGTGCCTCTCCACTCTTCCTCCAGACTCTGGGACTTTGATTTCCAAATGAAATGCAAAATTTACTTTCATCTGAAAAGAGGACTTTGGACCACTGAGCAACAGTCCAGTTCTTTTTCTCCTTAGCCCAGGTAAGACGCTTCTGATGTTGTCTCTGGTTCAGGAGTGGCTTGACACGAGGAATGCGACATTTGTAGCCCATGTCCTGGATTCGTCTGTGCGTGGTGGCTCTTGATGCACTGACTCCAGCCTAGTCCACTCCTTGTGAAGCTCCCCCAAATTCTTGAATGGATTTTGCTTGACAATCCTCTCAAGGCTGCGGTTATCCCTGTTGCTTGTGCACCTTTTCCTACCACGCTTTTTCTTTCCACTCAACTTTCTATGAATATGCTTGGATACAGCACTCTGTGAACAACCAGCTTCTTTAGCCATGACATTTTGTGGCTTACCCTCCTTGTGGAGGGTGTCAATGACTGTCTTCTGGACATCTGTCAAGTCAGCAGTCTTCCCCATGATTGTGTAGCCTACTGAACCAGACGGAGAGACCATTTAAAGGCTCAGGAAACCTTTGCAGGTGTTTTGAGTTAATTAGCTGATTAGAGTGTGACACCATGAGTTTCCAATATTGAACTTTTTCACAATATTCTAATTTTCTGAGACACTGAATTTGGGTTTTCATTAGCTGTAAGCCATAATCATCAGAATTACAAGAAATAAAGGCTTGAAATATTTCACTGTGTAATGAACCTATATAATATAATATATGAGTTTCACTTTCTGAAATGAGTGACAAAAAATATAGAACTTTTTCACGATATTCAAATTTTTTGAGCTGCACCTGTATGTAAAAACACAAGGATACATGTGAATAAAACAGCTGGTTTATTCTATCTCCGGTCGCCATTTACCTGCAAATAGCACCTCCAGGGTTTGTGACCTGACAAACTCAGTGAATAATACAGACGGGTTATCACTACCTGAGCTGGAGACAGATACAGATCACTCAAACACTAGCAGGATATAAATTATGACAAATGTAGCTGAATACCTGCTGAATAATGCAATGCCAAAGATGAAAGCCACATCATAAACCCACCATTTCATTTTCAGAGAAGATCACATCAGTTTATTGAAGCTTAGTCTGCTTGATTTTGCCCTATTTCACCATTGCTAATTAGCTAGCTACTTTGTTGGCTAGCACAATTATTAAAAGTATAGCTGGTCTGAAGGATTTGGCTGGCATGTGTTATAGTTTTGATGCAAATCAATGGCAATCTCAGGTAGTTTGAACAGCTATGATGTATGCACTTTCCATTGGCAGATATGCCCCCCCCCCCCCCCTGTGTCTTTCTGGAAAGCAGAGGGGGAATGAGTGAGAAGGGCCACACTGGTGTGGTTTTTGTCCCATGTGTGAGGTTGTAGAGATGTATTTAAAGTATAAATGCAGAGATGTTTTGATTAGAGGATCTTGTGCACAATTTTCTCTGATGTGCAGATCTATTCAGCGCCATATTCTACACTGAAGCATGTGATTCTGTTAATATGTAGTAGTGGTTGTGTCTGATTGGTTGTTTCTGATTGGCTGTGCCGGATTGGTTGTTCCCAATTGGCTGTGCCTGATTGGTTGTTTCCGATTGGCTGTGCCTGATTGGTTGTCTCTACTCTGTTTGCTGTTGTATTCAGGGAAGGGAGAGGCTGATGACACCATCGTGGATATGATTGACATTCCAAAGAGAACTACACCTGCCAAAGGTAACAGCGCATCTCCTTGGTCTCTGCCCTCCCCTGCTCAGGGTCCGAGCTCCTAACGCGTCTCCTGGTCTCTCTCCTCCCCCCTGCTCAGGGTCCGAGCTCCTAACGAGTCTCCTGATCTCTCCTCTCTCCTCCCCCCTGCTCAGGGTCCGAGCTCCTAACGCGTCTCCTGGTCTCTCTCCTCCCCCCTGCTCAGGGTCCGAGCTCCTAACGCGTCTCCTGGTCTCTCTCCTCTCTCCTTCCCCCTGCTCAGGGTCCGAGCTCCTAACGCGTCTTCTGGTCTCTCTCCTCTCTCCTTCCCCCTGTTCAGGGTCCGAGCTCCTAACGCGTCTCCTGGTCTCTCTCCTCTCTCCTTCCCCCTGCTCAGGGTCCGAGCTCCTAACGCGTCTTCTGGTCTCCTCTCTCCTTCCCCCTGTTCAGGGTCCGAGCTCCTAACGCGTCTCCTGGTCTCTCCTCTCTCCTTCCCCCTGCTCAGGGTCCGAGCTCCTAACGCGTCTCCTGGTCTCTCCTCTCTCCTTCCCCCTGCTCAGGGTCCGAGCTCCTAACGCGTCTCCTGGTCTCTCCTCTCTCCTTCCCCCTGCTCAGGGTCCGAGCTCCTAACGCGTCTCCTGGTCTCTCCTCTCTCCTTCCCCCTGCTCAGGGTCCGAGCTCCTAACGCGTCTCCTGGTCTCTCTCCTCCCCTGGTCTCTCTCCTCCCCCCTGCTCAGGGTCCGAGCTCCTAACGCGTCTCCTGGTCTCTCCTCTCTCCTTTCCCCTGCTTAGGGTCCGAGCTCCTAACGCGTCTTCTGGTCTCTCTCCTCTCTCCTTCCCCCTGTTCAGGGTCCGAGCTCCTAACGCGTCTCCTGGTCTCTCTCCTCTCTCCTTCCCCCTGCTCAGGGTCCGAGCTCCTAACGCGTCTCCTGGTCTCTCCTCTCTCCTTCCCCCTGCTCAGGGTCCGAGCTCCTAACGCGTCTCCTGGTCTCTCTCCTCCTCCCTGTTCAGAGTCCGAGCGCCTAACGCGTCTCCTGGTCTTTCTCCTCTCCTCCCCCCTCCCCCCTGCTCAGGGTCCGAGCTCCTAACGCGTCTCCTGGTCTTTCTCCTCTCTCCTCCCCCCCTCCCCCCTGCTCGGGGTCCGAGCTCCTAACGAGTCCTGGTCTCTCTCCTCTCTCCTCCCCCCTGCTCAGGGTCCGAGCTCCTAACGCGTCTCCTGGTCTCTCTCCTCCCCCCTGCTCAGGGTCCGAGCTCCTAACGCGTCTCCTGGTCTCTCTCCTCTCTCCTTCCCCCTGTTCAGGGTCCGAGCTCCTAACGCGTCTCCTGGTCTCTCTCCTCTCTCCTTCCCCCTGCTCAGGGTCCGAGCTCCTAACGCGTCTTCTGGTCTCTCTCCTCTCCTTCCCCCTGTTCAGGGTCCGAGCTCCTAACGCGTCTCCTGGTCTCTCTCCTCTCTCCTTGGGCGGACACGGTGGCATAGTGGTTAGCACTGTTGCCTCACAGCAAGAAGGTCGTGGGTTCGAATCTCGGATGGGGCCTTTCTGTGTGGAGTTTGCATGTTCTCCCCGTGTTCGTGTGGGTTTACTCCGGGTACTCCGGTTTCCTCCCACACTCAAAGACATGCATGATAGGTGCACTCCTGCAGGTGCCCTTGACCAAGGCACTTGCCTCAGAACTGGAGTTGGTCCCCGGGCGCTGCACTGTGGCTGCCCACTGCTTCTAGGTAACTAGGATGGGTCAAATGCAGAAGAAAAATTACCCCACGGGGTTCAATAAAGTATATCTTATCTTATCTCTTATCTTATCTCTCCTTCCCCCTGTTCAGGGTCCGAGCTCCTAACGCGTCTCCTGGTCTCTCCTCTCTCCTTCCCCCTGCTCAGGGTCCGAGCTCTTAACGCGTCTCTTGGTCTCTCTCCTCCTCCCTGTTCAAGGTCCGAGCTCCTAACGCGTCTCCTGGTCTCTCTCCTCCCCCCTGCTCAGGGTTCGAGCTCCTGTTCCAGCCAGAAGTGGTGCGTGTGTACACCTCCCTGCTGAAAGAGAGTAAGAACCCAGTGGTGCTGGAGGCTGCAGCCGGAGCCGTGCAGAACCTGTGTGCTGGCCGCTGGACCGTGAGTGACCGCAAACCTACCGTCTGCCTATTTGTCTCTGACTGCAACTCTACCGTCTGTGTGTCTCTGACCGTAATCCTACTGTCCATCTGACCGCAACCCGACTGTCTGCCTGTCTGACCCCTACCGTCCCCCTGTCCCTGACTGTAATTCTACCGTCTCACTGTCTGATAACAGCCCTACCATCTCGCAGTCTCTGACCACATCTCTGCGATCTCTCAACATAATGGTCCCTTTATGTTGAGAGATCGCTAAGACTGCTAACCTTACCTAAGCTTCAGTTTGTGTTTCTCTCTCAGTAGTGTGTGTGTGTGTGTCTTTCTTAGTATGGGCACTATATCTGCGCTATGCTACGACAGGAGAAAGGCGTGTGTGTGTCTCAGTAGTGTGAGTAAAGTGTGTGTGTCTTTCAGTATGGGCGCTATATCCGCACCATGCTACGTTGGATAAAGGCTTGTGTGTGTGTGTGTGTGTCTCAGTAGTGTGAGTAAAGTGTGTGTGTGTGTGTGTGTGTGTGTGTCTCAGTATGGGTGCTATATCCGCGCCATGCTACGACAGGAGAAAGGCGTGTGTGTGTGTGTCTCAGTAGTGTGAGTAAAGTGTGTGTGTATGTATGTGTGTGTGTATTTGTCTCTCTCTCAGTACGGGCGCTATATCCGCGCCATGCTACGACAGGAGAAAGGTGTGTGTGTGTGTGTGTGTGTGTGTGTGTGTGTCTGTGTCTCAGTCTCAGTAGTGTGAGTAAAGTGTGTATGTGTCTCTTTCAGTACGGGCGCTATATCCGTGCCATGCTACGACAGGAGAAAGGCTTGCCGATGATGACAGAGCTCCTGACTCATGGAAATGACCGTGTGGTGCGGGCCATGTCTGGAGCCCTGAGGAACCTCGCCATCGACGCCAGGAACAGGGACCTGCTTGGTGAGTCTGCGTGTGTATTTACATGCGTGTGCCTCAAAACATATGTGTATTTGTAGCTGTGTGTAAGTACATGTATAGTTGTAGCTGTGTGTAAGTACACGTATAGGTTACAGCCCGACCGATACATCGGGCCGATATTTGCATTTCTGGACCATAACTGTATAACATCATAACACCATAACATCGGTCGTCAAGGATGACGTGGCCGATATGTGGGACCAATATTGTGAAAAGGCTGTCTTCCTTTTTAATTCAGTTTGTTTACTCATGGTAACTTAATAATACCAATCAGAGTGCTCCTTTAATGCTGCAGCTCAGCCAATCAATGTATCGACTTGCTGTACGTGTATATGCAGGAAATGTGTAGCACGTTATTTTGTGTTATCACAGTTATCTGTTTAATGTAGACGATGATATTATGGCTACCAAATGCAAGCAGCCTTAACCAAGCTGTGATTTAGCTTTATTTCAGCCTAATAAAGCCCAGTCCGGACGGGATTAGTTTCACCAGGGTAATTCAGTGATTTTTACCGGGTACGTGAATAATAATTACAGCTGAAATTACTGTTTCTCAGCTAACCCCAAGGTCCTCTGATAATTCTATTAACGTCAAGATCGACATGTCAGTATTTGGTGCGAATTAGGGATTTTTTATTTTAATACTTCCCATGTCCGGCTTTGTATTGCGTGCAAACTCTATTTCTATAGTGCTGTTTATTTGTTTGCTTTTATTATGTGCTATACATAATGCATGTATATTTGATTTATTGTAGAACCACCAACCACCACAAACTACTCACTGAAGTGAACATATAAAGCGTGTTGGTTGTGGTGGCAAACATTAAAACAAAGTCAACTTCCACTTGATGTCTCACTTCTTACCGGGCTGCCTGGGGCAGTACAGTTATAGCAAGAATAAGCAACTGGCTCTATTTAACAGAAGGCAGCCTTCTGAGTAACTTTGCTCAGTCATATCGGTGCTAAAAAAGGTCTATTTTGATTCCAGCTCAGAAATTCACTATATCGGCTGCCAAGTTCCCCCCCCTCTAAAATCGGTATGGGCATCGGTTCAAAAATCCAATATCGGTCGGGCTCGTAACCATGTATAAGTATACAATTGGGATGGAAAGTATTCGGGCAGTGACACAATTTCTGTTGTTTTGGCTCTGTACTCCAGCACATTGGATTTCAAATGGAGCAGTGACTATGATGTTAAAGTGCAGACGTTCAGCTTTAATTTGAGGGTTTTTAGATCCATATCAGGTGAACCGTGTAGAACCGGGGACGAAAACTCTATTTGAATGGATCTCTATGGGAATTGGGGGTGGGGGGGGGGGTCTAGATTAAGCTGTAAATTACGCTGAAACTGTGGATCACATGGTTGGCTAAATGGCTCTACGTCATCCAGGGTCTGAGGTATCAAATGAGCCTATGCTATATGTATAGTTTTATGGGGTGCGTATATGTATAACTTTAGTTGCGTGGTGCATACATCCATTAGCGCTGTTCTCTCCCTGCAGGGACGCACGCCGTGCCGAACTTTGTGGCTAACCTGCCGGCTGTTGGACAGCAGCAGCCACCACGAGCGCTGTCTGAGGAGACGGTGGTGTCTGTGCTCAGCACGCTGGCCGAGGTGCTGGGCTCCAGTGTGGACGCCGCCAAGACGCTTCGCACCGCGCAGGGCATCGAGAGACTGGTGCTCATCAACAAGGACGGGTCAGTTATTGCACAGTAATTACATGGTAATGACACAATATGCAGGACCTGGAAGGCTCAGTAATTGCAACATGCAGTAACCAGTCAAAGCAGAGGTTTGAGGAACGGGAGAGGTGCTGTAGATAGGGTGTGTGTGTGTGTCTGTGTGGGGGCGCGTTTTTGTGTGTGTGTGTACATGTGTGTAACGGTGTAACACTGTTCCTGCAGGAACCGGTCTGAGCGTGAGGTTCGAGGAGCGGGGCAGGTTCTGCAGACAGTTTGGGGGTTTAAGGAGCTCCGGAAGACGCTGGAGAAAGATGGCTGGAAAAAGACAGATTTCATGGTGAACCTGAACCCGCCGACAGCGCCCCGCAGCAACGGCGCGTACGAGGACAGCACCCTGCCACTCATGGAGCGCGGTGAGCACCCAGCCCCTACCACCCGGCCGCTAACACACCTCACAGCTAACCGCTAACGCACCACAGAGTGCCTAACTGCTAACGCACCTCAGAACGCCCAGCTGCTAACCGCTAACGCACCTCAGAACGCCCAGCTGCTAACCGCTAACGCACCTCAGAACGCCCAGCTGCTAACCGCTAACGCACCTCAGAACGCCCAGCTGCTAACCGCTAACGCACCTCAGAACGCCCAGCTGCTAACCGCTAACGCACCTCAGAACGCCCAGCTGCTAACCGCTAACGCACCTCAGAACGCCCAACCGCTAACGCACCTCAAAACACCCAGCAGCTAACCGCTAACGCACCTCAGAACGCCCAGCCGCTAATGCACCTCAGAACGCCCAACCGCTAACGCACCTCAGAACGCCTCACCACTAACGCACCTCAGAACGCCTAACCGCTAACGCACCTCAGAACGCCTCACCGCTAACGCACCTCAGAACGCCTAACCGCTAACGCACCTCAGAACGCCTAACCGCTAACGCACCTCAAAACACCCAGCAGCTAACCGCTAACGCACCTCAGAACGCCCAGCCGCTAACGCACCTCAGAACGCCCAACCGCAAACGCACCTCAGAGCGCCCTGCCGCTAACCGCTAACGTACCTCACAGTGCGCCCCGCCACAAACGTATCTCCTGGAGCTGCACATGCACCTAGAACATGAGATAAAAAACTGCCTCAATTAAGTAAATGGTGTGTCAGTATTTGGGGTTTTGCTTTTTACTCTTCACTGTCATCCAGGTGTCCTCGAAAATACCCACTGCACCCCTCTCTCGCGTGCTTTATATGGGACTTACCAAAATTACCACCTTCCAAAATACCCACTACATCCCTCTCTCGCGTGATTTATGTGGGACTTACCAAAATTACCACCTTCCAGTCAAGTCAAGAGTTGTGATTCCGAGTAGGAAATATGGAAACTTTATGAGTACGCCGATATCTCCGACCTGGCTCCTCTCCCTTGCCTCCCAGGATGTTTCTGAAGCAGATGAATATCTAATGTCTGTCTGTGTCTGTCTGTGCATGTAGGAGAGAAGACTGACAGAGAGGCTGACATGATCCCTCTGAATGATTTGGGACCAGGTGAGGCTTTGTGTGTGTATGTTTAATGGGCTGGTGTGTGTAATGGGCTGGTGTGTGTGTGTGTGTCGGTGTGTCAGTGTGCTTGCACGCATTGTTGATATATGGTCTATGTTGCAGATGCATACTCCACAATAGACCCAAGAGAGAGGAGAAATACTATAGACAATTCTCTGGACATGGCAGACAGAGATGCTGTACAGGTAACATGCACACATACACACACACACACCACACACATTCTCTCACACTCAAATACATAGACTGACTGACTGACTGACATACAGATACACACGCGCACAGTCACGCACGCACGCACACACTACATACAGACTGACTGACTGACTCACTCACATACCGATACGCACGCACACACTCACTCACATACAGACATACACACGGCTGCCCTACTGTGTATTGCTGATGTAGCTCCTTACACACACACACAAAGAGCTGCTGATGTAGCTCCTTAATGTCACACTGCTCTCTGTCTGAGTCTTTGAACGGATGGGGATCGCTCACTAACTCCTCCTCTCTCTCTCTTCTCCCTCCACTGACCTCTCCATCTCTCCCTCCATCTGCCTCTCTCTCTCTCTCTCTCTCTCTCTCAGGGGGATTTATATGGGGGCAGGTTGGGCTCGTTGCCTCTGGTCGACTCATATGATGGTTAGCCCTAATAACCCCCCACACACACTGCATGTCACCGCGTGGTACGTGTCTGCATGCTCTGGTGTGTGTATCTGTTTGTGTTAGTGCCGTCTCCCCCCTCTCTCTGATTGGTCAGTCTGCTCTGTGCTGTTCCCCTGATTGCATGTGAGCTGTACAGCCCCCCCAACCCTGGGCTCCAGGCCCCGGCTTTAACTCACACCCCCACCTCTTCTCTTCCTGCTACTCGTACAGAAAAACTGATTGTCTGCATCACTCAGAGAGACCAGCCTGCCCCCTGCCCCTGCTGACCCACTGGAGAGACCACACCCTTGCCGGAGAGACCACACCCTTGCCGGAGAGACCACACCCTTACTGGAGAGACTACACCCTTACTGGAGAGACCACACCCTTACTGGAGAGACCACACTCCCACTGGAGAGACTTTCCAGGGGCCACACCCCCACTGGAGAAACGGCCCAGAGGCCACAGCCCAAATGCACAGCTGTAAGGTCTCTCCCCTCTGGCCAGTGGTGTACTGAGACAGGCCAGTGTTCAGACGGCTCATCCCCACAGCCCATAGAGTTCCCTTAGGTCCTATAAAGAGTACAATCTCCATCTTTAATTCAAGGCTCTTTCCTTAAAAGCACTCTCTTTCTGACAATCATAAGTACTGCTGATGTGATGATTTGGACTGACTGCTCTTCACAGGGTGGTGTGTCCTACTGCTGTGATGTCATCCTCATTATTCCCTCCCACCCGCATCCAGCTGCAGTGGAACAGCTCTGCATCTCACTGGCGATCTGTTCCGGACCCTTTTCCTGTAAATATGAATGTGGCCCTGCAATATGTAAATTGAGAGTTTGTGGTAGAGAGCTTTCCCGTTTTAAATGGTGATTTATAGTGCATTAGCTTTATGAACTCCCCCTAAAGTTTAGATCCTCTCCACCTCTCTCATATTCTTCTCTCTTTTCCTTCATCTTCCTCTCTTGTTTTCTCCCCCCTCCTCCGTTCCCTCCTGTCTGAAATTGGCACCAGCGCCTCAGATCTGTGAACAGTCCCACTCTTATCTGTAAAAACTCATGAGCCGTTAGTTAATGCTGAGCATGATCCTTTCAAAGCCTCTGCAGCCTCAGGTTTAGTTTGAAAATCTACATGAATGTTTTGGACCTACGTTGTAGAAGCTGGGAGCCTGATCTTCAGGGTGATTTCGGGTGTGGTTGGGCGTGGTTTATACTGTACAGGTGAGATTAATAGAATAATAGTGCGTTTATGTAGAATGATAGCACCTGCTTTATTTTGTCTCTCTTAGCTTTGTGTGCTATTTTAGAGGGCTTGAGGGGTCCTGTTCAATCCTAACTAACATGGCCAGATTATTAATCACTTTCCAATTTTTGTTCTGCTCTGAGGGTTCTGTGTACAATGGTTCCAAGGTTCTCGCATTTTCTGTGCATCCAGGATAAGAGACTGCATGGGTAGACACCAGGGTATCTGTCAGTTCTGATGGGATTTGTTGCTTTTGGTCTCATAACTATGGAGATTACTGTAGTGATATGTTCTGCAGAAAGGTGTGTGTGTGTGGTGTCTCACACACATCTCAGTTCGCCCCCCCCCCCCACACACCTCAGCTCCACCCCACACACACCGCTCCGCTCCCCTGACTACTTTACAGTAACTTTATCCAACTTTTATCCAACCTGAATGAACAGCTGAGTTGCCTGGTGGTTGGTTAGTTAGGTCCTGAGGCCGTTTACTTAAAGATGTGTGTAAGAATGCATGACAGCATCTTATGTGCTTGATATGATTGGTTGAATCTGAGCGCTGTTGTGGCTGTTGAAAAGCAGAGTATACAAAACAAGCTCAAAAGCCATTGGAGGAACTGAGGAGGGGGCAGGGCTATAGTGGGTGCCTTTTTTACTGCTTTAAAATGTGGAAGAATTTTTATGTTCAGGAGTGATTGGGAGTATAGACCTGATTTTTTATTTTTTATTTTTTTTATGAGAAAAAGAATTAAGCACACATAACTTTATATGAAAAGAAAATCCTTTTTAATTTGTTTATTTTTTTCGTTGGGTTTTTATGTATTTTTTTATATATATATATTGTCTTAAGATTTGGGGATACATTTTTTTGAGGGTGTGGTTGCTAAATGCTTATGCAATCAGTTTTTTTATTATAATTTTTCTTTTAATTCTGAACATATATGGATGATTTCTTTAAATGGAGGCCACTGCCTTGTTTCAAATGCTCAGCTGCTCAGCCATTATAACACTAATTGATAGTTAAGTCATAAAGAAAAAGCATCTCTTTGCCTTCTTAAGTTGCACACTTCTTTCACTGAAATATGGAACTAGCAATACTGTTTTGTTTTTTTTTTAAATAAAAAAATTTTTTTTCAGAGCAGACTGCTGTGTTTTCTGAGTGTTTGTGTGTGTGAGAGCCTATGTTTAAGTTGTAGGCTGTGGTGTGTGGAGATAGCTTTACCCTGAGATATTCAGTGTTTCAGTAATGATTAATAAAACTGCTAATGCATGCATTCGGCTTATGCCCGTTTATGTTGACATGTTTATGTTCTGCAAGGTATTATGTGCTTCGTTGGATGTTGCAGTGGTCGTAACTGTTATAATGTAGTCACTGATGGTTAATTGAGGGTATCCATCCATATCCATATTAACCTTACTATTATGTTAGGGTCAACATGGCCCCCAAATGGCTTTTTTTTTTCTTTTTTTGTATAATTTCAAATTGGTGATTTCCTTTAGCAAACACTTTTAAGATATCCTAGAGAATTAGGAAATACATGTAAAAAAAGATATTTGGAATGTTTTTTTTATATATACTACTCAAAAGAAGTTAAGGGTCAAAAATATTTGTGCATATAAATATAAGCTAACGAGCTAAAATGGTGACGACTAATGACAAAATAATTATTTGATGGCTCAAGAACAGAAAACGCAAAACAAAAAAACTTGATTAGACACTAGTTTATTACCTTGATGCACCCCCCAATAGGATGTTCACATAAGTCGCAGAAGCTTCAGTAACTGGTGTAGCCACCGTTATTGCTAAAATTGGCATGCATGGAACGTGAAAATGGTGCATGAGGTGTCACAATGGGTGTTTCGAGGCAGTTTGTCAGTTTAGTCTAAGTTTGTGCTTCAAATCCATGAAAAGGAAATCTGGGTTAACTTAAAAAGTTTCTAAAGATAAGTGCAATGAATGCATGTCCCATAATAACGTGATGTCTATAGTCCAAATGACAACCCAAAGGGGGATATTCTAACCCTATCTGGCTTAAAAAGACATACTTACAAAAATGATCAAAAAATTATTTGACCCTTAAATTCTTTTGAGTAGTATATATTGACCTGTAACACCTTAACACAAATGGCAGTAAAATGGTAACCTAATAGGAAGGTTAAGATCCATCAGTATTTGTTTTGCTCAAAATTCGTGACAGTTTGACTTGTGCTGCGCGCTGCTCTGATCCCATTCTTACAAACAAGTCCCATAAAGGAGCATTTAAATACCTGGCTGCCAGGTGAAGGTTCCTCATCTCAGGTGAAAGTTCCACATTTCAGCTGTGACACTAAACGGCACATCCATATCGCAGGGTGGGGAGGGGAGGAGCCCCGACAGCAGGGTGGATTTTACACATTTCACAGAACTACAAAATTACACCAAGGAAATTGTATGTTTTCAATGGGTTAATTGCAGTGTGTGTTTAACCTTAGGTTTAAACCCCAGGTAAGCATGCTGCAATTGGCCCAATGGATTTTTTTGTTCAGAATGAATGTTATGTTTTATTGCCCATCTACATTTAGCAATAATAGATGGTTATGAAAATGTAAATGGGATAAGACAAATATATATTTCCATATGTACCTACGTATATTACGACCTTATTGCACACGGTGCGTCTCCGTGCCAGAATGGGTTTTAATTTTGTGGGGCGGCTGTGGCTCAGGAGGTAGAGCGGGGCGTCCGCTGATCGCAGGGTTGGCGGTTCGATCCCCGGCTCCTCCTGTCCACATGTCGAAGTGTCCTTGGGCAAGACACTGAACCCCAAATTGCTCCCAATGAGCAGGCTAGCACCTTGCATGGCAGCTGCCGCCATTGGTGTGTGAATGCGTGTGTGAACGGGTGAGTGAGAGGCCATTGTAAAGCGCTTTGAATAAAAGCAGTCCATTTACCATTTAGTCACGCTAAACGCTTTATTACAAGACGGACAAACCGACTGGCTAGCATTCCAGATGGCCATTGTGCTTACTAGCCACATGCTGCTTGAACATTTTTGTGAATTTTATATATCAAGATTGTTCAGTCTATCAAAGCATATCCAGCAAGTCCCCTTGACTTCAACTTATCAACACTAACGTTCCATGCCCACATACTTCACCTTTTTATAACTTTTACACAAGGTATCCCCATCCCGGGCCCTGCAGATCGGCTGCTTTTGTTATTCAACACTTACCAGTTTTGTTCACGTATTTGTTTCTGTAACTTAATTTAATTGGTGTTATGAATTACTATTTATGATCCTTGAATTGATTTAATTTGCTCTCTAAGCCTGGTTTATTGGGTCTGTATTGGTTGCAGATTTTAGGGTGGGAAAAAAAGCCAGCAACCTCTGCGATATGAAAAATACATTTACTCCAGTTAGCCTCAACAGTTAGCCACTTAGTCTAACATACGCGGTAGGCTACTAATCTTGGCTTCTTGTATTTAAAAAATATTTCTGATTCTTTAAAATCAACCCCTACTACTCGAACATCTTCAGTTTTGACGATTAAAAATTGACGTGCAATAGCCTACGCTCGTTAGGCTACAGAATTTTTTAAAATCACAATGTAAAATCCGGTTTTCTCTGTGGAATTTAGCTATGTAACATTGAAGTGTCAAGGTAATTGGGCGTGCTGCCACCATTGCGGATCAAACTGCAAAGGTCAGACACTTCATTGTGACTTTCCAGGTGTGCAACTGTCACCCGAAAAAGAGCCGGAATGGCCTTTAACGGCGAGCAGTTTCCCAATATCCCTCTACTTCTGATTGTTTTCAGTGGTTGATGTTAACGCGTGTTAACCAGCCTGCTATATCGTCGTTGTAAAAAAAAAACATAGCCGCAAGAATACGTCTTGAACACATTTGTTAGTTTATGTTCTTAGCTAAATCTGCTTCGACAAAGACCTTTTGTGTAACAACGACTTTAAGCGAACTTGCAAAAGGTAAGCAGGTGCACTTTTTACAACTTGCTGGTTGTACTGCCCATTGCAGCTAGTTATTCTGCTAGCATCGCTGTTTCCCTGTCACTAGTGAATGGTTTCTGTGGCGTGTTTGTAGTCGACAGGTTAACCAGCTCTGTTTTCAATTCAAGGCCTGTGAGCTGGACGTTAGCTTGTTTTGCAGGTTATGCGAGGTCAGCCCACAAGCGATCCGAAATTTTCAGCATAGCTGCTAACCATGCTTAGCGCGCGTCAGCCTACAGCACGGGTTGCGTTAGATTGTGTGCCATTATCTTGATTTATATTACCGGCGGGTAAGTTACCCAAAGTAACACAGCCTAAACCCCTTCGTGTGCTGCCCGTTTTGAGCAACTAAAACGTTGGTTTCGTTCCGTTGGTGTGCTGCCGCGTAACGTGAGCAGTTATGCAGGAGTTTTGCTTTGTTTGGACCAGATTTACGAACTCGCACCTTGTTGATACAAAATAGCAATGAGCAAGAACGGTCAAAAACACAATTCACCATTTTTTCACCTTACATTTACAGTTGTTGCCCGTTTGCTAACATTAGCTAAACAGCAAGGTATGAAGCTAGTTAAAAAAATTATAAAAGGTATGAAGCTAGTTAACGTTAGCGTGTAGCAGTCCGAGAGATACCCACACATTAACGTTACATTACATTAGTGTAACTTGATACCGGTGGTATTGTGCCCTTTTTTCACTTCTCGACACCAGTCTTATTAATTGTGTCCTGTTTCTAGCACCTACAGTTTAGCAGAATAAGGGCCAGCTGCTTGAAACCCGTTCGGCCCGTTATGGCGAAATGTTGAGAAGATCTGCGAGGCCGAAGTCACAAAACACAAACAATTAAGTCATTTCATATCAGGATCTTTAATCTTTTGACTGTGTTAAAATAAACGAATGAAAGAACGAATAAATAACACGAAAAAAAAAATATAAAAAAAAATAACACAAAAAAAAAAAAAATAAAAAAAAAAATTTTCATAAAAAATTTTACATCACATTTGCGAAAAGTTTTTCTTTTTTTTTTCGTTTTTTTTTGTTTTTTTTTTTTTTTTTTTTTTTTCCAATTTTTTTGCGAATCCAATCATTTATCTTCCATCACAAACTTCACCACAATCATCGACCACAACAACAAACAACAACATCAAATATCACAATCCAATTTTTTCGACAGTTTTTGAAATAGCGTCCTTTTCGACAAGTTTTCGAACACATTACACAAAACACAAAAAAACAAAAACAACAATTTTTGGAAAAATGAAGAGGTTATAGATAAATGGTGGATGGTGTTATGGTAGCTTTTTGCAATAAATACGCTTTGCACAACTTGCTGATCAGCTCTCCTCAGTCTTTAGTTGCTTTTTTAAATTTAAAGTTGTTCTAACCTTTAGGTAACGTCTTAAACGTTATAACGTAAGAAGATAACAAGTAAAACAGATAACAAGTTAACACACACATTTTTTAATTTAGCTTTTTTTTTGTTTTACTTTAGGCGAGTTCATGTAGGCTACTGCTGTCACCGGCTGGTTGTTTTGCCTTTGTGAAACAGGTGAAAGCTAGCGAAAAATGTGTGTCAAAAAAAAGTTAAAAAAAAAAAAAAAAAAAATTCCTTGCTGTTGTGATTGATGATTGATTGACTGATCTTATATATATATATAAAATAAAGGAAAGGTCTTCCTGCCTGTATCGTTTTGGAGAAAGAAAAGACTCAGACTAATGTGTTTGATACACTTACAGAAAGACTTTTAAAAATTATATTGTAATTTTAAAAATGAAATATATGTATGTGTTGTTATGTGTAGTTTTGTGGTTATTATATTCAAGAAGTGGAAGAAGAGAAGAGAACGTAAATGTCCGTAAGGGAAGGAGAAGAGAAGAAGAAAAAAAAACAAAAACAAATAAAAAAAAAACATAATAAAAATAAACACATAATATCAATATTTTTTTAATTTTATTTTGTTTTTTTTGTTTGTGTTTTCTGTTTTTCTGTTAAAATTAAATATATTCGTTTTTCGTTCGTGATGGGACGGAACGGAACCAGAGGTCATCGCGCTTGACGAAGAGATTGATTTTTTTTTATCACAAAAAAAAAAAAAAAAAAAAAAGAACTTTTTTTTTTTTTTTTTCGCATCGGTTGCTGGTGTGTTTTTTTTTTCGCGAAATATTATTCGCACGAATATATCGCATTTTTCGCCTCGCTTATTCGTTACGTCCCCAGTGTGTCACGGCCTTTAGACTAAGTGCGTTTCGCCTCACACTCAGCTTTCTGCTGTATGTATGTATTGTAGTCAGTTCAGTAATATTTTAACGTTATTCATTTTTGTGACTTTGAGCTTTCGTGGAGGATAAACTATTAGTAAAGTTACTGTATCTCCAATACTGTGAACTTTCCGAAGAGGAACAGCACACAGCGCCGTGCACATTGTCTAACGTGCAAAAAATCTATGAGTTGCTAGTGTTATTAGTTAATTTACAGCTTTAAACCTAGTAAACGGATCTTCCTCAAACCATTAAGCCTGATTCAACCTTTATAACAGACTTACTTCAGCTAGTCCTGTTCTCTCAACATTATCACCGTCTTGCCATCTAATGCAAGCTAATGTTGCAGCCCATAAATCATGTTAGCCTAATAAAATGACTGGCTAATGGCAGTTTCTATCGGTGTTATTGATGACAGGTTGGGCTTGTTACTGATGCAGCCCCTGGCCATAAAAACCATTTGGCAGAAAAAGATATTTAACAAGCACGCTAACGGGAGCTAGCTTTGTTAAATAGCATACGTAACCATTACAACGTGCCAACCAGCTGCATGTGGTTCTGAGGTGGAGGAACTGTCATGGTGGTGCAGTGGTTGAGTGTTTGATAACCAGTTTGGGGTGCTGCCATTTTACAGTAAATATCCAGCTGTTATAAATGGATTGCATGTAAAAATGTGATGAGTGTATTTTGCTTTTGGATAAGATAAAAGGCGTAATGTGATGTACATGAAACCCCTGCAGAGCTGAGTGTCTCCAGCGCTGTGCACTAGCGGTAAGGTGGCCATGTGGCTGTGGCGGCAGGATGGATTTGAGCAGCAGCTCTTGTGTGAGCTGCAGAGGCAACAGCGGTGCAGTCTGTTTTGCGACACTGTGCTGCAGGCTGACGGTGAGTAATCTGTGACCTTCCACATGTTGTGAGGAAGTGCAGCTCTGTCTCCACCACTCCCTGATGGCAGTGTGAGCACAGTCTGTCCTCTCTGGGCAGCCATGTCTGCCTGTGTCGGCCTCTTTCGATGGCCAGGTTGTGCTCACTGAGTCTGTACATTGTCAAGGTTTTTCTCTGTTTGCTATCTGTCACCATGGTCAGGTAATTATTTCTGTCCAATAGGTCAAGTATTTTTCTTTTTGTTTAGTTATAATTGTGTTGGGTCAAATTCTCTGTGCAAGGATGTCACTGTCCTGGGGTTGGTTATTATTAGTAGTGTTAGTATTTGCCTCACTAAGTCCCAGGATCAGTTGACTGAGGGGACTCTTCTTTATGTTCACCTCTTGGCATTTCAGGGCTTTGTAATGGTAGCAAAGTGGGTCGCTAATTTTTATATGTTTCCAAAATTTGATGGCTCTCTTTTGGATATTAATTAGTAGTGGATATTGGCCTAATTCTGCCCTGCATGCATTGTTTGTGGTTTTCCTCTGAACCCACAGGATACCTTTACAGAACTCTGCATGGAGGGTCTCAATTGGGTGTTTGTCCCATTTTCCAAAT